>OX422215.1:645312927-646512927 GCA_949130495.1 Sambucus nigra | reverse complement strand
CTCACGTAGCACTTACTCGACATCACCTGGGTGGACGCATCTAAGGTAGGGACCGAAGAAGGATTTCTTATACAAGTCGCCTCATGTGGATAAGTGAAAGCGAGCATCATTGACTCTTATCTGGTGGGTAGTTTTCTTGTCATCTAGGAGCGTGCCATCCTTTAAATAGTCCTTTAAGGGGTCTATCCTGTTGGGGGTTGATCCAACCTGGAGTATTTGTTTCGCATTTTTCTGTTTTGGTTAATGCTCAAACAAATGAGGAAATCGATGGGGATGACCCTCTTAAGGTCAGAGTCAACTGCCAAACTCAAGGCTGCTAAGGCATCAACATGGCTATTTTTCCCCCTCGAAAACTGCTGAATGTTGATCTCTTCAAAGCTTGACATTAATTCTCTCACTAAGGCGAGGTAGGCTGTCATTCTTTCATCCTTTGCACAATAATCTCCACTTATCTGATTGGAGACTAGTTGAGAGTCACCGAACACTTGTAAACATTTTTCTCCTAGAGTTTGTGCCTTTTGGAGACCGGCTATTAGGGCTTCGTACTCTGCCTTGTTGTTGGAGGCTGCAAATCCAAGCATGATTCCTTGTTCGAGGATTGTGTTTTCTGGAGTGATGAGGACAATGACTACCCCTGCCCCCTTTGAGTTAGAGGCTCCATCAATAAAGAGTCTCCAGGTTCTCTCTGTTGCTTGGTTCTTCTCTTGCCTTATTGGTTGAGGTTGGTCGGCGATTTCCTCGCCCGCGAATTCGGCTATGAAATCAGCAAGGATCTGACCCTTGATAGATCTCCTTGGTTGAAATTGGATGTCAAACTGGCTGAGCTCGACTGACCACTTAGACAGTCTGCCCGACAAGTCCGCTTTCCTTAGGACCGCCTTAAGGGGATGTGATGTAAGGACGATGATAGTATGAGCTTCGGAATAATGCTTCAGCTTCCTCGAGGCTATTACAAGTGCAAAGGCGAGATTTTCCAATGGCATGTACCTTTGCTCGACGTCTAATAAGGTCTTGATCGCGTAGTAAATGGGGTGTTGGATTCCTGCAACCTCGCATATTAACGCAGAGCTAACAGTGTGATTGGATACCGAGAGGTACAAGTACAAAGAATCCATTTGCTGTGGTATGACAAGCAGGGGTGGAGAACTTAAGTAGGATTTCAGCTCGTCCAAATCTCGCGAGCAGTCTGGGTTACACTCTATCAGTTTACTCCCCTTTAGAAGCTGGAAAAAAGGTTTGCACTTCTCGAAGGATTTGGAGATGAAGCGATTTAAGGCGGCGAGCATTCCAGTGAGCTTCTGCACGTCACGGATTGTTCGAGGGGGTTGTACCCTATTGATTGCATCGATCTGGTCTGGATTAGCTTCTATGCCTCTCTTACTGACCAAATATCCAAGAAATTTTCCTGACTAGACACCTAAGGAACATTTGCTCGCATTAAGTTTCATTCGGTACTTCCTAAGGATTTCGAAGGTCTTTGACAGGTCTGAGAGGTGATTTTCCTTCTTCTTGCTCTTAACGAGCATGTCATCGATGTAGACCTCCATTGTATCTCCCATTTGATCCTTGAACATTTTTGTGACCAGCCGCTGATAGGTTACCCACGCATTCTTGAGCCCAAATGGCATGACCTTGTAGCAATATAACCCAATTGTCATGATGAACGCCATTTTGTCCTGGTCTGGGGCATACAGGGGGATCTGGTGATATCCTGAGTATGCGTCCAGGAAACTCATTCGCTCGTGAGCTGCAGTGGCATCTTCTAGTTGGTCTATCTTTGGGAGGGGGAAACTATCCTTAGGGCATGCTTTGTTGAGGTTAGTGAAGTCGATGCAAACTCTCCATTTCCCATTATTCTTCGGAACTACTACTGGGTTGGACAACCACTTAGGGAATTTCACATCCCGTATGGATCCTGCATCCAGTAGTTTTTCGACTTCCTTTTGGACCGCTTTAGCCTTCTCGGTTGCAGTTCTCCGTGCCTTCTGCGTGACTGGCTTGAATGTGGGGTCGACGTGCAGCTGATGACAGACCATACTAGGATCGATTCCAGGAAGCTCGTATGGTTCCCATGCGAAGACATCTACATTATATCTCAACAAGGTCGTCAACTCCTTTTGTTCTTGGTCGGTGAGAGATGCTTCAATCAAGAAGACTCTGCTACTATCACCAATTTCAGCTATAACTTCTACCAGGTCCTCGACGACATGCTCGAAGTGGAGGAGCCTGGTATCCTCTACTCCAGGTCTTCCATACTTTAATTGCTACTTGGAAGTTATCACACCCTATTCAACTTTCTCGCTGGGTTGACCGGCCTTCTTCTCTGGCTTTGGTTGAATGGCTGCTATGAAGCACTTCCTCTCCATCGTTTGGTCGACGTGGATCTCCATTACTCCTCACTCGGTTACATACTTGAGCTTCTGATGGTAGGTCGAGGATACCGCCTACATCGTATGAAGCCATCCTCTGTCGAGGATGGCCTGGTACGGTAATTCGATGTCGACTACCAAACACTCAATCATCTTGGGGACGTTCCCAGCACGAACTGACAGCACTATCTTGCCGAGGGGCATGGTCATTTTTCCAGTGAAGCCGACCAAGGTAACAGTAGCTTCCTTTAGGTCGACGATGCTCAACTTCAATTTCCTGAATAGGTCGAGGTACATTACTTCGGATGAACTTCCATGATCGACGAGCAACTTGTCGATGTCAAAGTTGGCTATCCTGAGTGTAATGACCAGGGCATCATAATGTGGGATCCTTACTCCCACCAAATCTTCATCCATGAAAATAATATGCCTGTTATAGTTGACGTCCTCTGCTTGTCGACGCTATCCTGACTGTGACTTTGCTGGATCGATTTGAAAAGCCTGCACTACCGCTGTAAGTTTTTTCATTTCCATTCGAGCTGAGTTCCCTTGTATCTGCTTGACGTAAGATACTCCGTGGATTACTGTGAACTCATGTCCAGCATCATCCTTTAGAACATTGTCGGGTCTTGCCTCTCTGTTGGAAGCCACTTTCTCTGCCCTCTTTTCTATAAAGTCGTTCAAATGCCCGGACTGGGCTAACTCTTCGAGGTGAGACTTAAGAGTTTTGTACTGCTAGGTTTTATGTCCTCCCTCTTTGTGAAAAGCGCATCTTAACGCATTGTTTCTCTTCGAGGGATCTCCTCCCATTTTCCTGGGCCACTTGATGAAGGGTTCATATTTGATCTTCGCGAGAATTTTGTAGATTGGTTCTTTAAAGACGGTGTTGATCGTCTGGAACACTTTCGACGCGTCATGGTTTCCTCCGTTCATAGAGCCATTTTTGCCTCCGTTCTTTCCTCCTTTCTCCTAGTTCTCAGTTTTCTCACTTTCCTTGGTAGTGAGTTTAGCTCGACCATTCTCTCCTGTATTAGGGCGGGTGACATCCTCCACCTTTGCGTATTTCTTGATTTGGGCCATTAGTTCATCAATAGTCATAGCTTCCTTCTGTGTCAGGGACTGGTAGAGGAGGGAAGAACTAGGGAGCCCAATTTTGAAGGAGGCCACTGCCACTTCCTCCGTACAGTCCTCAATCTCATTGAATAACTCCCAGTACCTCATTGCGTAATCTCGGAGGGTCTCTTGAGGCATTTTCTTCATTATCAGCAGAGCATCCATCCTTTTGGGATGGGAGATACTGGTAATGAATCGGGCTGTAAAAAGTTCGGCTAGGGATTTGAAGTTCTTAATCAACCGATGGGGGAGCCTTTCGAATCACTTCTGTGCTACATCATGAAGGTTCGAGGGAAAAATACGGTACATCAGGGCATCTCGGTGACTCCAGAGGGTCATGGCCTGTCGGTATTGCCTGACGTGATCGATGGGATCAGTTTTTCCGTCGTAAATCTTGAACCTTGGAATGGCAAATTTCTTGGGAGCTTCCTCCTCTTTGATTTCCCTTGTGAAACGTGACTTCATCTGGGTTTTGAGAGCTCGCTTCATGAGTTCTCTGGTTGATCTTGTTCCGTGGTGAGCGGGATGCTGGTCCATCTCCCTGCGGACCATGTTTCGTATGTTCTCATCGCTGCGAGCAGGGCTCTGGTAGCAGCGAGCTCTTCACAGCTGTTCGCGGAGGTCGTCGTCTGACTCGTCTCTTTCGTCCCTTTGAGATTCTCGCCTAGGGCTCCTTCCTCGGCTGCGAGATTTTCTCGCTTGAGGGCTAGGAGTGCGATATGGGCGTCTCCTGTTATCTGGATGAAGCTCCCTCTCCAGTCTTTCCAGTCTTCTTTTCAAGCGAGCATTCTCAGCCTCGTATATGTGAGAAGACTCCCTCTGCTCTTGGAGCCTTGCCTCATACACATCAATCAATCTGGATATCTGTGTGGACCTCGTTAGTCTCTGACTTTCTTCTGAGGCTGTTCTTTCCAGGAGAGCTCTCTAATCTGAACATCAGACTTCAGACCTAATCCTGCGAGGAGCAGGTGGCTCTTAAATATCTCCTGCTTGGGGGGCATTGATGCTGTGACCAGACATCTTAAACTCCTCTCTTGACGTGGGCTCTCCTCAGGTAAAGATGAACGTTCCCATAGACGACGCCAATTGTAGTGACAATTATTATGCAACACAAATAAATACAAGAGAAGAAATTATTAAGGAAGAAAAAGGAATATAAGATGTCAATCACACAACAAATGATGTACCTGGTTCAGCAAAGATGTGCCTACGTCCACGGTGGTGCAGTCGATATTATTTCTATCTACTCTGGAGAGTAATTACAGAGAATATATCATGTCCCTTTACCCCGGACCTAGGGTTTAATATATACATGTACATGTAGGTAAGTGGAGGTGATGGGTTTCTCCACATTTTCCATCTCCCCTATAACTTCCAATTATGGGAACGTGGGGGAGACCGGATCAATAAGAGATAAGGGGCCCGGACTTTGGGCCGCCAGGACTGGGCTACTCGTCCAGGCCCATGGCTCTAAATTTCGGGTACCCACAGCCACTTCCCGACATTGCGTTATAGGATGCCCAGGTTGTCTTGTTTGATAGGCCCTAGAAGATGATAGCTATTTAGGTGCGCGTCCAATGGGGAAACTCGAAAGGACGGTCTTAAAATCATTATATACAGTTGAATATAACTATTCTTATTGAAGTGGGACTTGATTTATTATAAAATGCTCTAAAAAGCAAAAAACTTTGATTACGTTTCCTAATGATATTTGGGAACGGTTCTATGAAACTGTGTATAAAGGATGGCGATTCTTAGTTAATAAAAATTATTCATATCCTCTTGTATAATCGAATTAAAACTTATAGTCATGATAATTGTTTTAGTTTATGCTCTAAAATTGAGTAGATAGATTCTAGATTCCTATCATTATCAATCATGATTAACTGTTCATAAGTGTCTTACTCTTTATTCATCTGGTGATCATATAAAATCGGGCCCTGACCCGTTCAGATTTCTTGTTGTGCATGAATTTATATTCGATCAGGTGATCCGTCGCAAGGACGCCCGTATTGACTTCCCCTTTCCCGTGTCTTGGAGCTGCAACACCTTGCGGATGTTGCGGGATATTTTTTTATAGACGCCTTCATTTTTGAACTCTGGTTATGATCGGGTTATTTAGTCGGGCGTGTGGCCCAAGCTTTTGTACTTGCCTACTGTAATGTATTATGTAACTCAATTTAATTGATGTAATACGTTGTAAGAGACTGTTAATCGACAACTTATTCGGTTATTATGTTATATGTGTATTGTTCAGTTTAATTCTTGTAGATTATATCCACCTTCCTTTCAAATTGGGTTGTTTAAATGCTTTTATTTGAATTTACAAATAATATTTAACAATCTGTTTTCCAATATTTAAGGGTGGTTATCCCGTATACTTATTATATTATTGTGATACTGAGAAATGGTCCATCTATGAATCCTGTTATTATTGGAGTATCGGGCTGTCCACCTCTTATTTTGATAAGCGAGTTGTCACAGAGGGGCTACTCATGGTAGCCACTCCCTCATCCTGGGGTCTCTACCCCATATTTTTGCTGAGGGACTTTGGAGGTTCCTTCACCAATATGAATTTTCTGTATTTAATGGACCATGAGTTCTCTTTCATCGATTATGCATTTTATGCGGTCAGGGGGCCTAGGTTCCAACACCAATATGAATTCTCTTAGGTGAGGTTCTTTGTATTCTCTTTCATCAGTTATGCATTTCCTGCAGTCAAGGGCCTATGTTCCCTCACCAATATGAATTATCTAAGAGGAGGGACCTTGGATACTCTTTCACCAGTTATGTAATTTCTGCAGCCAGGGGCCTAGGTTCCCGCACCAATATGGATTTTTTTCCATTAAGAGACTTTGGGTGCACTTTCACCAATTATGCATTTTCTGAGGTTAGGGGGCATAGGTTCCTGCACCAATATGAATTCTCTTCGATCGAGGGACCTTGGGTGCACTTTAACTAATTATGTATTTTCTTCGGTCAAGGGGCATAGGTTACTGCATTAATATGAATCTCTATCGGGACCCTAGGTGGGGTCCTTCTCAATATGAATTTTTGTCGGGACGCTGGGGTTCCTTCTCAATATAAATTTCTATCGGGACCCTGGGTGGTGTTCCTTCTCAACATGAATTTCTGTCGGGACCTTGGGTGGGGTTCCTTCTTAATATGAATTTCTATCGGGACCCTGGGGATTCCTTCTCAATATGAATTTCTTTCGTGACCCTAGGTGGGGTTCCTTCTCAATATGAGTTTCTGCCGGGACCTTGGGAGTTCCTTCTCAATATGAATTTCTGTCAGGACCCTGGGTGGGGTTCCTTCTCAATATGAATTTATGTCAGGACCCTGGGGCTCTTTCTCAATATGAGTTTCTGTCGGGACCCTGGGGGTTCCTTTTCAATATTAATTTCTATGGGGACCCTGGGGGTTCCTTCACAATATGTATTTTTGTCGGGACCCCGGGGGTTCCTTCTCAATATGAGTTTCTGCCGGGACCCTGGGGATTCATTCTCAATATGGATTTTCTGTCATTGAGGGACCCTAGGGATTCCTTAAGCTCATATCTCCTTGATACTAAGGAGGGGGTATTTGAGGGACCCTCACCCTAAAATATAGTGGTCAAGCTTGAAACACCCTTCCACACGAAGTTAAATTAAGCAAAGAAAAATAAATTAATAGATTTAACCCAAACCAAAAACCACAACTAAGAAACAAACGCAATAATTATCACTTAAACCAAGAAAAAAAAATCCCTTTTGACTAAATTTACAGCCTGAGTGTCATTGCAGCTTCACGATGGTTCCCAAATAAGCACAATACAGTGTCCAAAGTGTGACAAACTGAAACTTCCTCATGAAGGGCTTCTTTTTTCACACATAACAGTTTCAAATCATTGTGAATCTCTTATAAATCAGTTCACTTGAAGGCAAATATACCATCAATATTTTGATACTCCATCTGAATAAAATTCAACATCACCAAGTGACGGTTCACTTTACTATTCAGGAAAAGGACAGTCTCGAACATTGAAACTACCCCATTTTTATTGGGCATGGAAATTAAACCCATATCATATATAAAAAAAGCACATAATAGCTTCTCACATTGATCAACCTGACTGGGCACTTAGTGACACTAAAACACTGGAGAAATTTGAGAGAATGAGAGATACTTGCCAAATCGGAAGAGAGGTGGATGCAGCTGCACCTGTTATTAGACCTGCCACGACTATAGATGAAATTTATGCATGGTTCACGAAGAAACAATAGCTAATGGAGGATATCCATCTCCACTAAATTTTCATTTCTTCCCAAAGTCTTGCTGCACTTAATTCAATGAAGTAATTTTCCATGGCATTCCTGATGCGACATACACAAAAATGAGTACTTTTCTGCTGAACATTCACTCAAGTTGTGGAAACGGCCTAAAAAATATTACAAAATAATGAACCAACACAATCAATTCAATGGTGGATCTTGGGCTTGGTCATCAAGAACATACCTAATTCCCCCGATAGGACATCCAATCTTCAAGCATCAAGCTCATCCCAATCCTAATTTGAAAAATACACAGTAAAAATAGAGTTTCAAAATAATACCACTTGACAACATATCTAAATAAGCATATATACAAACATACAACTATAACTCATCAAATATCAAACAAACTAACAATTAATTTACAAATAAATCAAGCAATATAAAGCAATTGAACTATTTCATGATAAAGTATAAATGGTTATCTACTGAAGTGCATACGAAATTTGATCGCGGCTGAAGTCATGTATATATAAAATGAATTTCATTAAAAAATATCATACAATGTGTATCTGGAGTAGTTCAAAGTATGGCGTGGTTCTAATTTCATGTACATGGAAATGCATGGTTCATCTTTTGGTTTTTAAGGTGAGAGTATATGATATCCATATTCCTAATATATTTGTTTTTACTTGGTTTGATACTAATTAATAAACCATCCCTATGACATGTTTGATGAAGTCCACACATCTAATAAAATTCGAGAAACACTAAGATGAAGCCATAATTGCAAGAAAGGATCAACAATAACCATTAATATCCAAGGTATAATCACGCCTCTAATGAATTTTCATGTAACATGATATCCATTGTAAACCAACTATAATGGTAAAAATTAAAAACAAGGTATACCAAACCATATTGATCCAACGTTCATCAATAAACATATAAGAAACCAACCTCGAAGCTGTTGTGGGCATTCGTTGAAGAAAAGAACCTTTGTACCGTTAATAATGGAGCTTTGGGCATCAGTGAGGTCTAAATACCTTTGAATACCCAAAACTCCAATAGAGTCATAATATGATGACCTCCTTACCTATATCAATAAACGATAAACAAAGAAAAGTGCAAGTAAAATCTTAAGTCCTAAGCAGACTAATAGGAATATTGAAAACACAGTTTGTTTTCGTTATTAGAAAGAGATAGATTGAGTAAAAGGTAGCAAATATGAATGCTTGTATGGAAGAGTGGAACATGTATAAAACAATGAGATTTATGATGCTAAACTTAGAGAATGTATGGGATTATCATATAACTCATCTAGGCATTTCAAAATTCATAATAGCCAAGAAAACAATTAGACACAAATAGCAAGGTTTCTTAAAACAAAATCAAAAGGAAAAAGATGAGACATCAAAAAGTTCATTTTTACCCTCCTAGAAACTCATCTATACATGAATATTCAGAATAAAAAAGGCCATACATCAATCCCTCTTATCATGTTGACGTTACTTTAAAATTTTCAAAAAAATCAGTAACTATTATTATGTTTTGAAGTTCCATAGAACATATAGTGATTCAATAGTGTAAAAAGTAGACATGTACCTTCACAAATATGTCAAATAAAGTAAATTAGAGTTAATATCCATTTGTAACCTAAACTGTAAAACCAATTAATGTCTAACTAAAAGTAGAACAATATAAATAGATAAGGAAAAATGTATTTGACATGAACAACACTGTAATTAAGACATATTTAAAAATTAAAAATAACCCTATAGTAGTAAAAATAGATAGAATACCTCCAATGGTTCTCGGTAATGGAAGTGAACCTTATGTTAATGAGATTTTCCAGTGGATCAATACCCTTAAAACTAACTCTATATGTGCCTTTTAAAATTTGAATCAATAGAAACTATAGCAATTTGAAGCACATTAAGATATGAACTATGTTATATAAGATATTAAAAATTACATATGTTGTCCATAACTTTGTGTTGGCCCTAAAGTGTCTTATCCCAATATGAAGTAGATGGAAATAAAAAAAAACATTACATGTGTTGATCCATAGCTATATTACGATAATATGCCTATTATTATTGCCTTTACCGTGTCATCACATAAATGAAAAAAAGTAGAAAGTGGCTAGGATCCTATAACTAGAATGTAACAAAAAAAAACTAAAAATTCACGATCGAGTAATCTATAAACCAATAATAAATAAATAGAGTAGTGATGTAGCCGTTGCCTACAATACCATTAACTATATTTATGGGGTATTAAAAATTACAAACTCAACCCACCTAAAGAGGCAAACAACAACACATACAATTTTTTATCTTTTCAAATTCATAGTGCATGTCTAAAAAAACATACACCATTGAATCATCAAAAAGAAATTCAAGGTCTAAAATCAACCTCATTTGGTAAGGGCAAAGAAAGTATGTCATTGTTGATAAACATCAAAACCTTTTGCTTCAATAAAGTGATCTCAATAATAAATCATCCACACTGATAAATGGTTTCTAAACTCTCCCGAGAAGTACTCTCCTCCACACTGATATCATAGATTTTGAATAAGTTTACCATTCCCACACCCCACCTCAACTGTGAACACTTGACGGATACAAACTTGCGGTGCATAATGGTTAACATATTCAATCCTTAATTAATCATGAATGAATGTTATGAAGTACTCATAGCCAACTCTTTCTCTAATAGTTATAGGACCATATAAATTAGAATGAACTAATTCTAACATATCTTTGGATATTTAGTATTTGCTAGTTAAAGGACTCTTTGTCATATCAACTTCTAAATGGGAATCATGAACTGGAAGATCCTCCAATTCTAATCAACTTGGTTGACCATTTAAAAATAGTATTTGAATTATTGTTAGATCAATGGGACAGAAGCTTTTGTTTCAAGTATACCAGAATCCGATTCTTGTAATGTTTAGACTATTTCCAGATATAACACTTTCATTTCGGATGTTTACTATTTACCTTAGGCTGGAAAACGTTTTAACCACTATATATTGTGCCTAAGAATTTCCCTTTCTTATCTTTTGGGATAAAAGAAGATGGGGCACTCATAATAACCTGGACAACACCATTTTTCTAATGATGTTCTACACATCTAAAAGTTATTTATGTATTTTTACCAATGATTAGGGAACTATATTCATATAATAATTTAGGAAAAAATACTTACATGGCTCCAAAAGTGAGTAGAGAACAAAATCTATCTAGGTTTCCTGATAGATTTCTTATGTAAGGACCTTTAGTTCCCCTAATATGGATATCATCCTTAGAACATGGTCCTAATGGCAGTACTATCAACCATTAACATGCGATAAAATGCAAATTAAAGATTTTCATAAGAAAAAACATACATATATGAGTCATTCCCCCCTCATGTATTGTTCTTTCGCCAGTCCTCTTGTCTATAAAAACCTAAATAAAAGTGCCCCGAATTTTTTTGCAGTTATCATTACGAACAAATAATTTCCACTAAGTTCTTATCCTGGAAGCCCGACTTTATGCTCGGTGCAAATGTTTAGTTTTCATTAGTTACATCCTTACCCCAAATTATCAAGTATATCATGTCTATTGAATAAGGCCAACATCCATCCATGATGGATTAGATCTCGAGACAACTTGAAAATATCAGCATCTCCCAAAATACGATTCCATCCAAAATGAAGGCACTAGGTTGAGAATAACACTACTTAAAATAGGCAATTGTTATGATAATAATAGGAGAGAACATAGATTCTTCCACGATCCCAACATTGGTGTACTGACTGCGATTATCAAGAAAGTACCATCTAATCACCACGATCCACATGTATCAGTCTCAACAATGTCTCCCCCAGCCAACGTCAGCACCTCTCACTTTCAGACATCATGGTTACTTCGAACCATACCATCAATAACTAGAGTACCGAGACACCACTTTCCAAGGCCCCACATGAACTGAACCCATAACTCCCTTACCGACCGATAAGGTTATTCACCTACCTCCGAATTATGAGATAATCTTACGTCCAATCTGAGCCGCGTCTCCTCTAGGAAGCCATTAACAATACAAAAAATACGAATGAACTTATCAACATTAAGAATATGGATCTCTAACTAGAATACTGGTCGCCAAAAATATTTTAGATAATTGTAATACCCCGTATTTTTATGGCTTTTAAATTTGAGGATTTATTAAATTTAAATTGAGATATTAATTTAATATTAATTCGGAAATTTATTTTTATATTTACTAGCGTGATGTGAGTTAGTAATTATTTAAAATTTGCTGAATATTACTGGATGAGTAAAGAAATATATGAGATTTATTTTATTAAAATTGTCACGAGTGAATAAAATGGCAATTATGGAAATTTAAGTCAGGACGCGCATGTGTCGTGTCGGGACTAAATTAGTATTATTAAAAGTGAATAAATTACAAGTCCCCCGTATGGTCATTTCGAGTGCGCTAATGTGTCCGGAAGGTGGAGATAGTCAAAAAAGTGTACCCGGAGGTTTAGTTTGGGTGTCGGGACGTTTTTAGTCCTAACCGGTAACCCGGGAAGGCATTTTAGTAATT
This sequence comes from Sambucus nigra, assembly GCA_949130495.1. Lineage (NCBI taxonomy): Eukaryota > Viridiplantae > Streptophyta > Magnoliopsida > Dipsacales > Adoxaceae > Sambucus > Sambucus nigra. Next base: position 646,500,593 of record OX422215.1, on the reverse strand, counting down.
TTCTATTTTCGGCCTTTAATAATGACGAAAATCATTAAGATTATATCAGATGGAGTGACAAGGAAGTTAGGGTTCTTAGAACCAAAAGGTAAGGAGGCCATATGAAGAAGAAGGGAAAAAGCTTTCCAAGTGTCCAAAGCCAAGAACCACCAATCTTGCAATCTCACCACCACCAAAGCGTAGATCGGAAGAAGAGGATTACTGCGATACCAATTAGAGTCATCGAATCAGACCTTTAATTCTCAGGAAAGTATCTATATTGCTTCTCTTTTAAGTTAATTGTCACACCATGTTAGATTAAGATGATTAAACCAATGTTTCATGGAAGAACTCAAGGATTTAGAGGACCTAATCACGTGTTGAAGGGAAAATAAATAGTCTCTGGACATCCTAGTCATATGTAGAGGATTACCCATGAAATTTGATTAATTTAGAAGTGATAAATCTGGAAAAAGACACAGAACCATGATAGTTTAGAGGAAAGTTAGGGTTCTTGATAATTAAAATGAATTGGCCATTAATTCAATTTCGTTGTTAAAGATCTTGCATATATGTGTATAGAACTTGTGGTAATGTTCTTTAAGAATTTGGGAGTTGTTAATGTCATTTATGGATAACTTGGAAGATGAAACCCGTAGGTTTTAATGACAGTTTTTGGGCAAGAACTGCTTGATCGAACGATCGACCCAAGAACATCGATCGATTGACCCCTCCTGGAAAACTGGAGATTTCTCGTTCGTTGGTTTAATCCGGTTTTAATGCATAGGAACCCTTGATTGTTATTGTTGGAGTATAATGGGACATAGAGAAGACCAATAGAGCCTAGGTACACCCCGTTGAGTGAAACTTAGATTAAGATGAGATTTTGGGTTAACGAGGAATTATTCATGTGTATACAAAATCATGAGAACATTCAATAAACAGATCGAGACTCATAAGGGAGTTAGACCAGAATGTAAGTGAGTGTATGCCTACTGAAATTATACTTAGAACACTTCGAGAGAGGAGAAGTGAGTATCAAGTGAAATACAAATGGGAATAAAAATGAGGAGTCTGTGATGCGTAATAATCGAGTAAAATGTGTTAATAACGAATAGTTATAGTTATGGGTCGTGGGCACATCTAACTTAGAAATGTGGATATTTATATATATATATATATATATATATATATATATATATATATGACTGAGTGATTGTGCATATATTATATATCTATATAAAAATCATACTCGGGCTACTTGCTATCACGGGGGTTTCCGCACCGAGACGGTCTTATCTCGATTGGGCCTTTATGGGGGATATTGACTCGTACCCTAGAACATAGGATTCCTTGGTACAGGCTATCTGATTGATAGTCTGACGGTCCTAAGAGAAAATAGGGTATGTTCTGACATCTTAGTGACTTTGAACTATGATTCACCTCCATTTGTATGTATTTTATCTTAATACAGTTTGAGAGTGATTCCGAACTAGTATTTCCCATAATATGAGTGATACGGGGACTTGATAGCAGAGTATGCCAGCACCATAGATTTTATGCGGGGTGCTGTTAGTATATATATTAGGTGAGTGACTAATATATATATATATATATATATATATATATATATATATATATATATATGCTTAAGTATGGGGACTTCCTACTATGCATAAAATTAGTTGAGTAATGAATAAATACTCCGAATCTATTATATGTGTTTGAGAAATTTTGTGACATCACTCGGATATTTTATATAAAATAAGATATGTAAGAGCATAGATTTCAGGAACTTAATTGTCTTCGCCATCGTTGTTAGCGGTATGAAACTTTATGGGGAAGCTAAGTTAAAATAAACTTTTGAGGTAAATAGTACAGTAGGCATGCACACTAGAGGATAGGTGAGAATTTGTCAAGAGAGTGATGCGTACTAACATGGTTGTTTCATTAGCCGGTAAGAAATTTATTTACTTGCTAAACTATTTTTAAACTGTTTTACACTTGGGCTCTGACCCGTTTCCTATTATTTATTTTCTCTTGTATATATATGTATATAATATAGGTGCCTAGCCACAGGGGCATCATGCTTAGGTTCTTTTGATCGGACGCGCTGGAGATTATGTGGGAGTTGCAGGCCATTGCTTAGACGATCTCATTGTTGATTCTACTCCTACTTTTAGTTCTTATTAGTTAGGGCATGTCTCGCCCGTTTCTCTATTCATTTTGGATTTTTGTCAGAGATTTACGTTTCTTTATATTTCCATCAGTTGGTACTCTTTGGGATTTAATTATTGTCAGGATGGTTTTATTTATAGTTTAAAATGGTTTGGTTTATATGGATGAATCTAATTCTTGATATCAAATTTCTTAAATTGTTGGTTATTTAAAAAAGGTTTTCATATTTGGATTTAATAAAATGGAAATAAGGTTATAAATTTTTTTTGACACTTAGCTTAATTATTTAGGATGTTTAAATTGAAAATTTTATTTTGTGACAATGATGCTAAGAATGAACCAACCGTTCACCTTCATTTTAATTTAATAAAGGACTGATCACCCGGTATTTAATTAGGCAGGGTCTCACAGGTGGTATCAGAGCATCAGGTTCCATTGTCCCTAGGATCTGTGCGGCTTATTATGCTTCTGTAATACCCCGTATTTTTGGCTATAATTATTTTTAGGATTAATTAATTAAATGTGAATTAATTGAAAATTAATCCGGGTAAAATACTAGCGAGTTGTGAGTTGGTATTTGACTATATTGAGTATATATGATGTTATATGAATATTGAATTATGAAAAATTTGTCGTGAGATTTATACGGCATTTTTGGGAATTTTGTTGAGACGCGTGTGACCGCCGCGTCATGATATAATTATTTTATTTATAAAAGTGAATTTAAATTCTATAAACCTTATGGTCGTTTTGAGTGCGCCAACGCGTCCGTAAGGGTCGAGATAGTCAGAAAACACTAGCCGGGGGTGTAGTTTGGGTCCCGGGGTATTTTTAGGCCATACCAGCAATATAAAGGGTATTTTGGTAATTTCGTATTTTTAGGAATTAAAAATGACGAAAATTAGAGAAGTAAATCTGATTGGGAATAGACCCACTAAACCCACTAACCAACCCATATTAACCCATTAAGCTACGGAGGTTATCATTTAGGTTTCCAACTTTCCCAAAGAAAACCCTAGCCACCATAGCCACCTTTGAAGAAGATAGCTTGGAGAGGGAGAGGAAGAGAAGGAATTCTGCAGAAATCTTTACAGAAATCAACACCAAAATTCAGAGACAATAAAGGCAAGTGGTTTAATTACTTTTAAATTCAGAGAATGTTCCTTCCATGTTAGAAAATTTGAAATTGATAATTGTTCTTGGAAGACAAATGAAAACCCATGTTGATTGGACTTAGAACTTGAATATTGAGAACAAAATTGCATGTAGAATCGCATAGAGATGATTATTGTGGTATTAATGTATGTTGGACGTAATAAAAACGGATCTAGAATGGACAAACTGATGATTACAAATTTTAGGGTTCATGTTCTTGAGAAATTGGGGAAAAGTGTAGAGATTTGTGATTTAATGAGGTTTAGGGCGAATTAATTCCTTAAAACATGTTAGGATGTGACTATATATGTTTAGGATTGATTAGAGACCTTAAAACATAATTGGGACGAAGTTTAGAGGAGATTTGAGAAGTAGAAATTGGGTGAAAAACGATTTTGGAATTTCTGGGCTCGCAGCTGGTGGCTCGTTAGAAACCAACCCAGGTCGTTCGAACGAGCTCGTTCGAACGAGCTTCTAACGAGTTGACCAGTCGCTTCTAACGAGGGGCGGTTTCGTTCGATAATCTCGTTCGAACGAGATATTGTTAGAAGGTTCAGTTCGTTCGAACGAACTGGATCTCGTTCGAACTGTCTCGTTCGAACGAGACTTCTAACGAGTTAGCAGTCTGGGCCTTTTTAGACTGTTTTGATTTTTGGAGTCCCGTGATCTTGTTCGAGGATATAGATAACCTTCCTTTGATGACGTATTGATAGGTTTGGGACGTTTGTAATATTTTGAGGAGTAAATTATATACGAGTGATTTAAACCAATGAACCGTTTGGGTTGAGACGTGAGTGTCTACTACGACGTGAGAATAAATTATGGCGCGTGTAATTAGGGACCGGGATTATATAAGTTGTATATATATTATATATTGGTACTAGAATGAGAATAGTACTACGATTAAACTACGGGATTACTAAGACGTGTGTTTACTTAGTATTGGTATATGAATTATGTGTATGACATACCTACCATACTTGCTATCACGGGAGGTTTGCGTTCGCTTAGGGCCCTCTAATCCTTGTGTTGCCCAGATTTAGACTGGTTACCTTGATGAACATAGGTCATAGAAAGACTTATTGGGATATTAACAAGTCCGATGATTGTGGGAGTGTAGGTATGTGCGTGACCCATGTGATGTGACTGTGTTCGCCTCCATTACTTGTGATGTTGTTATTTATGAACTATTCCTGAAAGATTCGGAATATGTAATCCTTATGTACGTGATGTACTGGGATGGATAGCAGAGTATGTGTGCACCACAGCTTAGTTCTCGGGGTGCTTGTATTGTATATTTATGATGTGAATAATATACACTTAATTAATGGGAACCGTCATGCTAATGTTGTGAAAATAATTACAGTATTGATTCGAGAACATAACGAGTTAGATGATAATGTAATATATTGCATATTGAGTATCTGAGTTTACGTTAAACCCCTATTTGATTACGAGCATTATAATGTTAATAGAACCGAGTAAAAAGGGTAGGGCCTAAGACAGTCTAGCTAGTTATGATATCACTTAGCTAGTGGTTGTGTCGTTTTAGATGGGTACTTACGTTAGGAGTGCACAGTTAGACGAGAGGTGAGAATATCATGTGAGTGCACATCCTAACATGTACTTTGCATTTAATGTTTTAAATGTTTTTAAAGCACTTGCAAGTTTTTAAAACATCTCCACATTCGGGCTCTGACCCGTTTGCTTTTAAATCTATTTTTCTTGTAAAACCATTTTAGGTGCTCAGCCACAAGGACATCATGCATAGGATACTCATTCAGGTGACGAGATGTAGCTGTTTGTGGAAGGTACAGGGATTTGCTTGTAGACGCTTCTATCATTTGGATTCCAGAGTCATTATCTATCAGTTGTAGGGCATGTTGCCCATTTCTATTAGAGACATCTTTCCATTACAGTTTTTCAGACTTTGGCATGTATTGTTTTAGTATTTCGGTTTACTTATTTCAGTTGTGGGATTGTAGTGATGAGTTTTTCCTCCAGACTTTATTTACCTTCTGTGATGGTTATTCTATTTATTTCTGTATGGTGAATGGTATTATTTATTCTTCATTACACTTGCTGCATGTTAATCAGACTTAAATTAAAATTTGGCAACTTACTTTTTAAATACTAGGTGGTTAGTAATCATTAAAATGTTTTCGACAGTGATGCTATTAACTGGACCAACTTGGCATTTTGAATTAATTTAATAAAGGAGTAGCTACCCGGTATTTAATTAGTCGGGGTGTCACAGGTTGTATCAGAGCATCAGGTTCTAGTGTCCTTTAGGATCTGAACGGCTTATTATGTTTTCCGCTGAGCTTTCTCTGATATAGAGCCCTAAATATTAGGAATGTTGTATTCATCTCTGTACTTTGGGAATTCGTACTTCCGCGGTTTGTTTATTTGAATGATGAACTTATCCAAATTTACTTAAATTTGCAGATGGACCGTCAAGAAGAACTAGCTCGAACGGGTAAGGGAATAAACGGGCAAGATCGACTCACACCTTGGGTATCCCCGGTTAGAATATCAACCGCCGAGTTAGCGGGTATCGTAGCACAAGCAGTTACCACTGCAGTTTTACAATACCAAGAACGCAGCATACAACTTAAAGGAGGAAAAAGACCTAGAGAGGTTAGCCAAGTGCATGTGAATAAGACTGAGAAATGTGCGAGGACCCCGAAAATTCGACAACAGACTGCCCAAGACCGAGACGGTTCTAATCAACAACGTGGTACAAGGAAGCATTTTCGAGAGAGGAATAAAGTTCCAAGTCTGCAAGGATGACATCGTTAGCAGTAGAGTCAGAGGGGGAGTAACTTCAGAGGCCGATGTTTTGTGTGTGGCACGCACGGCCATAAACGCCAGGATTGCCCAGAGGGTGTTAGAGCTCCCCAGCAGCAGGGTGCCCGTGATGATCCACAGGAGACACTTTTTACAATTCCTCTCACAGCACCAGCTCAGGTTCTAGCCCTACCAACTTTTCCAGTAGCTCCAGTGCAGCAGGGACAGAATGGTCATCAACAGTTTTAACAGGGCCAGCAATGCCAGGGCAGAAATGATAACGGTCACCAGAGTCGTGGTCAGCATGGACAGCGAGGGGGAAACTTCCGAAGGAAGTGTTTCATTTGTGGTAAGATTGGCCACAAACGTCAGGATTGTCCTGATAGGGGCAGGGCCCCACAGCAGCAGCAGCATGGTGCTCGCCAGGAGCCGCAGAGGCCTATATTTTTTGTCGCTCTCCCCGCACCGCCACAGATGGCATCTTTTCCACCCATTCCAGCAGTCGCAGCTCGGCAGGGGCAGCTACAGTATGGACGTGCCTATAACGTCCACCAGGCTGCAATTCTACAGGCACCGCCCGCGATTAAGGGTACGTTTCCTATCCATGGCACTATGGGTCGGGTATTGTTTGATACGGGGGCTACACATTGTTTTATAGTATACACTTAGCGAAAGCCCTAGGATTGTTAGCTACGGCAGAGAGCACAGTGACGTGTGTCGACTCACCATTGGGGAGTGGGTCACTTATATTCTTTATATGCCGGGGAGTGGGAGTAGGGATTGGTAGTCTGGTATTACCTGGAGATATGTTGGTATTAGATATGCATGTTCATGATGTGATCATCGGTATGGATTGGCTCGTAGCTTATAGGGCCATGATTGGTTGCTTCAACGGGAGCATTGTTTTTGCCATTCCGGGGCAAGAGATGTTTGTAGTGGCGATGCCTCGCCCAGAGGGAGGATCGACCGCTCATCTGTATTACATAGAGTAGGATACCTCTAAGGAGGTTGTGATTCCATTTAGACTCGATCCCAGTCATCAGGGAGTATTCGGATGTGTTTCAGGAGATACCAGGCTTACCACCTAGTCGAGAGATAGACTTTGTTATAGACCTATTGCCAGATACGAGACCTATAACACGTGCACCGTACCGTATGGCTCCGACAGAGATGAGGGAGCTACGAGATCAGATAGAGCAGCTATTAGGTCAGGGCTTTATTCGTAGGAGTACCTCACCTTAGGGCGCTCCAGTTTTGTTTGTGAAGAAGAGGGACGGTTCACTGAGATTGTGTGTGGACTACCGAGAGTTGAATAAGGTCACGATACGGAATAAGTATCCGTTGCCTCGAATCGATGACTTATTCGACCAGTTGAGAGGAGCTTCTTTCTTCTCGAAGATTGATTTGAGATCAAGATACCATCAGTTACGTATCATGGAGGAGGATGTCTCGAAGAATGCGTTCTTGTCGAGATATGGTTCTTACGAGTTTCGGGTTATGCCTTTTGGGTTGACCAACGCTCTAGCTGTGTTTATGGACTTGATGAACAGAGCGTTCAGGGATTTCCTAGATCAGTTTGTCATTGTCTTCATTGATGATATTCTGGTTTATTCCCAGACAGAGGAGGAGCACGCCGAGCATTTGAGGCAAGTTGTGCAGACACTCCGTCAGAACGAGTTGTATGCAAAATATGAGAAGTGAGGGTTTTGGTTGAAGGAGGTTCAGTTTTTGGGACACATTATTTCCGACCGGGGAATATCCGTTGATCCGGGGAAAGTATTCGCGGTGAGGGAGTGGGGAAAGCCCACGACACCGACGGAGATTAGTAGTTTCTTGGGTCTGGCAGGATACTACAGGAGGTTTATTCGGGGTTTCTCGAAGATAGCAGGTCCTTTGACACATCCAACTTGTAAGGGTGTGCCCTACATCTGGAGTGATGCATGTTAGTTGGCATTCGATGAATTAAAGGATAAATTGACCTCAGCACCTGTGTTAGCATTGCCGAGACCGGGAGTTGAGTATTTGGTTTACACCGATGCGTCTTTGCAAGGGCTTGGAGGTGTATTGCATCAGGAGACACAGGCCATAGCTTATGCTTCCCGTAAGCTTAAGACTCATGAGAAGAATTACCCCACACATGATTTGGAGTTAGCAGCTGTGGTATTTGCCCTACGGATTTGGAGGCACTATCTTTTGGGGGAGAAGTTCCAACTGTTCATGGACCACAAGTCCCTACAGTACCTGTTCACGCAGAAGGAGTTGAATATGCGACAGCGTAGGTGGCTTGAGTTTGTGAAAGACTACCAGTTCGAAATCCAGTATCACCCAAGTAAGGCTAACGTGGTAGCAGACGCGTTGAGCCGTAGGCCAGCAGATGGGGTGGCAGAGGTGTGGAAGGCAAAGTGGAAGGAATTGGGACACCAGGATGCAGTGGCCCGATCTTTCATGTTTGTGATGACCGTTACACCGCAGATTGTCACGAAAGTAGTACGAGCACAGGCTAATGACTCGTTCTGTCAGGAGCAGAAAGTTTGATTACTAGCAGAGGGAGCCGAGTCCTATACCGTTAGCTCAGACGGGGGATTACGCTTCATTGGGAGATTGGTAGTTCCAGAAGGGGAGGAATTGCGACACGAGGTGATGGTAGAGTCGCACGGCTCACGGTTCGCGGTACATCCCGGAGGGGACAAAATGTACCAAGACATAAGACGCCAGTATTGGTGGAGCGGTATGAAGAGAGATATCGCTGAGTTTGTTTCGAAATGCGCCACTTGTCAGCTTGTAAAAGTGGACCATCAGAGACCAGCAGGATTGCTACAGCCGTTGGAGGTCCCGGTGTGGATGTGGGAGAGCATATCCATGGACTTTATCACGGGGTTGCCTACGTCGCAGAGGGGTTACGACTCCGTTTGGGTAATTGTGGACAAGTTGTCCAAAGTCGCTCACTTTTTACCCGTAAGAACTGACAACACTACGAGACCGTATGCCCAGCTCTTCATTTCAGAGATTGTGAGTCTTCACGGTGTGCCCCTAAATATCGTGTCTGACAGAGACAAGATATTTGTTTCGCGATTTTGGGAGAGTTTCCAGGAGGCAATGGGAACGGAATTGCGGTTGAGTACAACTTATCATCCGCAAACCGATGGGCAGACAGAGCGCACAAATCAGATGTTGGAGGACATGCTACGCATGTGCATTATTGACCTTGGAGGTGGATAGGAGCAATACCTTCCACTGGTAGAGTTTGCTTATAATAACTCCTACCAGTCACTATTGGCATGGCTCCGTTTGAAGCATTGTATGGTAGGCCTTGTCGTTCCCCATCATGTTGGTTAGAGGTGGGGGACAACAAACTACTTGGGCCGGAAGTGATTCAGGATACTTCGACAAGGATTGAGTTGATTTGGAGTCGCATTCGAGTAGCTCAAGACAGGCAGAAGAGTTATGCTGATGCGAAGAGATTCTTCAGGGAGTTCCAAGTAGGGGACCAAGTTTTGCTCAGAGTATCTCCTATGAAGGGGATTATGCGTTTCAGGAAGAAAGGGAAGTTGGCACCGAAGTATGTGGGGTCATTTCCTATTATTGAGCGGATCGAACCGGTTGCGTATAGACTTGGGTTACCGGAGCATTTGCATCGGATTCACGAGGTGTTCCATATTTCCTCGCTGAGGAAATACCTTAGAGATAATTTGGCTCATTCTCACATTTCTATGGAGGACATCGATCTCCAGTCGGATAGCTCCTACGAGGAGGGGCCGATTGCTATTTTGGACCGAAGTGAGAGGAAGCTGCGGTCAAAGATAGTTCCGTTAGTGCGTGTTCAGTGGCGACATCACAATGTCGAGGAGTCCACATGGGAGCGCGAGGATGAGATGCGCGAACGTTATCCAGAGTTATTTTTAGCAGGTACTTTGTAGTTTCGAATTTCGGGACGAAATTCAGTTATTAGGGGGGAAGTATGTAATACCCCGTATTTTTGACTATAATTATTTTTGGGATTAATTAATTAAATGTGAATTAATTGGAAATTAATCCGGGTAAAATACTAGCGAGTTGTGAGTTGGTATTTGACTATATTGAGTATATATGATGTTATACGAATATTGAATTATGAAAAATTTGTCGTGAGATTTATACGGCATTTTTGGGAATTTTGTTGAGACGCGTGTGACCGCCGCGTCATGATATAATTATTTTATTTATAAAAGTGAATTTAAATTCTATAAACCGTATGGTCGTTTTGAGTGCGCCAACGCGTCCGGAAGGGTCGAGATAGTCAGAAAACACTAGCCGGGGGTGTAGTTTGGGTCCCGGGGTATTTTTAGGCCATATCAGCAATATAAAGGGTATTTTGGTAATTTCGTATTTTTAGGAATTAAAAATGACGAAAATTAGAGAAGTAAATCTGATTGGGAATAGACCCACTAAACCCACTAACCAACCCATATTAACCCATTAAGCTACGGAGGTTATCATTTAGGTTTCCAACTTTCCCAAAGAAAACCCTAGCCACCATAGCCACCTTTGGAGAAGATAGCTTGGAGAGGGAGAGGAAGAGAAGGAATTCTGCAGAAATCTTTACAGAAATCAACACCAAATTTCGGAGACAATAAAGGCAAGTGGTTTAATTACTTTTAAATTCAGAGAATGTTCCTTCCATGTTAGAAAATTTGAAATTGATAATTGTTCTTGGAAGACAAATGAAAACCCATGTTGATTGGACTTAGAACTTGAATATTGAGAACAAAATTGCATGTAGAATCGCATAGAGATGATTATTCTGGTATTAATGTATGTTGGATGTAATAAAAATGGATCTAGAATGGACAAACTGATGATTACAAATTTTAGGGTTCATGTTCTTGAGAAATTGGGGAAAAGTGTAGAGATTTGTGATTTAATGAGGTTTAGGGCGAATTAATTCCTTAAAACATGTTAGGATGTGACTATATATGTTTAGGACTGATTAGAGACCTTAAAACATAGTTGGGACGAAGTTTAGAGGAAATTTGAGAAGTAGAAATTGGGTGAAAAACGATTTTGGAATTTTTGGGCTCGCAGCTGGTAGCTCTTTAGAAACCAACCCAGGTCGTTCGAACGAGCTCGTTCGAACGAGCTTCTAACGAGTTGACCAGTCGCTTCTAACGAGGGGCAGTTTCGTTCGATAATCTCGTTCGAACGAGATATCGTTAGAAGGTTCAGTTCGTTCGAACGAACTGGATCTCGTTCGAACAGTCTCGTTCGAACGAGACTTCTAACGAGTTGGCAGTCTGGGCCTTTTTAGACTGTTTTGATTTTTGGAGTCCCGTGATCTTGTTCGATGATATAGATAACCTTCCTTTGATGACGTATTGATAGGTTTGGGACGTTTGTAATATTTTGAGGAGTAAATTATATACGAGTGATTTAAACCAATGAACCGTTTGGGTTGAGACGTGAGTGTCTACTACGACGTGAGAATAAATTATGGCGCGTGTAATTAGGGACCGGGATTATATAAGTTGTATATATATTATATATTGGTACTAGAATGAGAATAGTACTACGATTAAACTACGGGATTACTAAGACGTGTGTTTACTTAGTATTGGTATATGAATTATGTGTATGACATACCTACCATACTTGCTATCACGGGAGGTTTGCGTTCGCTTAGGGCCCTCTAATCCTTGTGTTGCCCGGATTTAGACTGGTTACCTTGATGAACATAGGTCATAGAAAGACTTATTGGGATATTAATAAGTCCGCTGATAGTGGGAGCGTAGGTATGTGCGTGACCCATGTGATGTGACTGTGTTCGCCTCCATTACTTGTGATGTTGTTATTTGTGAACTATTCCTGAGAGATTCGGAATATGTAATCCTTATGTATGTGATGTACCGGGATGGATAGCAGAGTATGTGTGCACCACAGCTTAGTTCTCGGGGTGCTTGTATTGTATATTTATGATGTGAATAATATACATTTAATTAATGGGAACCTTCATGCTAATGTTGTGAAAATAATTACAGTATTGATTCGAGAACATAACGAGTTAGCTGATAATGTAATATATTGCATATTGAGCATCTGAGTTTACGTTAAACCCCTATTTGATTACGAGCGTTATAATGTTAATAGAACCGAGTAAAAAGGGTAGGACCTAAGACAGTCTAGCTAGTTATGATATCACTTAGCTAGTGGTTGTGTCGTTTTAGATGGGTACTTACGTTAGGAGTGCACAGTTAGACGAGAGCTGAGAATATCATGTGAGTGCACGTCCTAACATGTACTTTGCATTTAATGTTTTAAATGTTTTTAAAGCACTTGCAGGTTTTTAAAATATCTCCACATTCGGGCTCTGACTCGTTTGCTTTCAAATCTATTTTTCTTGTAAAACCATTTTAGGTGCCCAGCCACAAGGACATCATGCATAGGATACTCATTCAGGTGACGAGCTGTAGCTGTTTGTGGAAGCTACAGGGATTTGCTTGTAGACGCTTCTATCATTTGGATTCCAGAGTCATTATCTATCAGTTGTAGGGCATGTTGCCCATTTCTATTAGAGACATCTTTCCATTACAGTTTTTCAGACATTGGCATGTATTATTTTAGTATTTCGGTTTACTTATTTCAGTTGTGGGATTGTAGTGAGGAGTTTTTCCTCCAAACTTTATTTACCTTATGTGATGGTTATTCTATTTATTTCAGTATGGTGAATGTTATTAGTTATTCTTCATTACACTTGTTGCAGGTTAATCAGACTTAAATTAAAATTTGGCAACTTACTTTTTAAATACTAGGTGGTTAGTAATCATTAAAATGTTTTCGACAGTGATGCTATTAACTGGACCAACTTGGCATTTTGAATTAATTTAATAAAGGAGTAGCTACCCGGTATTTAATTAGTCGGGGTGTCACAACTTCCAACGTTACTTTGTTTGATATAGAGCCCTATGTTTAGGATTGTTGTTTTCTATGGTGAGATTTCATTCTCCTGATATAACGTATGTACATTAGTGAATCTTAATTGCATTCGGGAGTGTTTGAACAATGAAATATGGCCGGCAAGGGCCGTTGGGCAGACAGCAGGAGGCAAGGCTTAGTTGAGGTTGTAGAGTATATTCAAGGATGATGACCGTAGTTAAGGTCACCGCTATTATGGAATGGGAAGCCAGGACTGCAAAGAAATCTAGGTCTCAACCTATGATTTCCAAGTGACGCTATAGTAGAAAGAGGTGTGAGAGTAGACTCACCCAACGTGGTATGATCGGGAAAAGTCAGACGAAACATTGTAGAGAACTGTCAGTGAAAATTCTAGAAATGCGAAAATTATGTGTGTTAGCCCAAGAAGGTAAAGTATCCAAAGGCTTGGACATAGGACGGAGTGTGGCTAATTGGAAGTGAAAATTTGGAGAAAAATTTTCTTGGCATGTTGGAACAAATTTATCATGGTGGGAGTCAGCCACTACTTTTAGAAGTGGAATGCTATGCCTATAGGAGAATCTTAGGTACAGTTTGACTGCATGTTCCTTCATCAGATGTTTAGGATAAGAAGTGAAAATTATTCTGAACTCATCACGGGAGGACCTGACAGAGGTCCATTTGTGAATATGAATCTAAACCGTTAGCCAATTTTGTATCGAAAGATGTAGATACAAATGGAGGAAAGGACTCCAAGTGGGAAATCGACTCGTACTAATAGTTAATAAAACATAAAAAGGGAATTTTGCTAGACGGTCAATTCAGAGATTGACAATGTCATACTTTGTCAATGAAGATGATAATGCTTCTTTGTGTGGGAAGATAAAAGAATCAAAGAATTTAGTCAAGAATAAGACTAGATACAACGGTGGTAGTGTAGCACCACAAGGGGGTGTGGATACACATGAGGCGACCTATTCGAATGAGTCAGATAGTTAAATTATTACCACGCGATGGTAAATTCAGTAAGGACTATTTTAGTTAGTAACATGTTCTTTAGGGCCAACAAGGATAAGGGGACAACGGCGGTAGACATCAGAAATCGAGTCTACCAAAGTCTGAGAGAAGCACAATCCTAATACGGTTAATATGATAGGTGATAAGTTGATTATATGTTGAGGTATTTTGTGGAGAGTGAAATCACACGTGCTAAAATATTTTTCCCAAAGCGAGTATAAGGGACAAGAGTATGGTGCCTAGTAAAGGACAACGATTAAAGCAGTTTTGGTGTGGTTTGGACAAGCGTGTTACATCCAGTGACCATTTGCGTGGTTAAGGAGATTGGAAAGGTAGGAGTATGAGTTTTATCCTCGAAGGATGAGGTGTGTTTTATGTGACACGAGCGAGTCATCATATTTTGTTCATTGCTAGATTAGCATGTGAGACGAGTTAGTGCGTATAACTATAAACGTTATTATTATGTTAGTATTTTTCCCTAGTGTAGTGGGATTATCTTTAGTGCTATCCGCGGAGGATGAATGGGTATATTAATAGTGTTATATACTTTATTGAGGTTACTAGTTTTAGTTATGTGATACACGAGTATGCTATTGTCTTGATTACAACTTTATAGTAATGGTTAGTACGATAGTAGGGAGTTATTGCAAGGCTATCATAGTGGTTGCCTTAGTGCCGCATGTTTTGTTCTGGAGAGGCCTCACCTGCGAGAGGGTCAGACTCACACTTATATTATCCATTTTCGAGACTTCGGAGGGAATAGTGTACTCAAGATATTCGATCGCGGTGTGTGTAGGGACTTTGTTGTTATGATTCAATATGTATTAGGTTTACTATTGAGCGAAAAGAGTTAACTCATTATGATGATTAGCACTCAGGACTTGGTGATAGGAAGAGTGCATTGTTATATCTATCTTATAGAAATTTGGGAGTTAAGAGTTATACCCATATGTTTGGGGACATGATTTCAAAAACCCCGATTGTATGTATTTGAGGTTTATGGAAATGTGATTACCACCAATACTGAACGATAGTGCAATTGGCAAAATGTTCTTTGTTAATTGTAATTACGGGAGGATATGTAACTTTTCTGTCAAGAGACAGAATAAAGGGGTACATGCTATGGACGGAGGGCCTAACGTATTTTGATAACTGATAATGCTAGGTAGTAGTGTATCGGGGGGGTTCCTTGTTTGGATTTCTCTTTGCGAGACATGGCACGCATGAAACTTAGCGTAAGGTTGGAAATAGGGACATGTTTGGTCATTAGTCCATGAGTTCGGTACCTCGGTCGTACTAGGAGAAGGTAATTATATCTGTTAGTTAGAAGTTGAATTATGATTTAAGGCCAGTGAAGCTGGTTGTGTGGTAACAAAGCATTAAAAGTTTTGTTTTATCGCCATGAGTTAAGGGGTGGAACGATGATAGGAGAATTTAAAATTTCGATTTCTAGGGTGATTGAGAGTGCCCAAGTGTTGTAACCGCGTTCGGAACACAAGGGAAATAAAGAGTTTGGATGATTTTTAGTGTGGATTATCTGGGAAGAATTTTTAATACAAGAGAGGAGACTTGTATTTATTTTGATGTATAGAGCATTAGTGATTTATTTTAGTGGTTGTATTTATTTGAGAGAATTATTGCACTTATCTGAAGATTTTTGAGATTGGTGATTTCTTTTTTGTTGTTGTGGGATTTAGATGCTCTATTCCTTGTATTTTGTTGGATTTGGGTAGTTTTATCGATGAGTAGAGCATCATTCGCTCTCCCCGGGCGATCGGGGTGTTAAAAAATGTGAGCATCCTGGTTAGCTGATATTAGAGTCGTCCGAGTGGAAGGAACGTGGGAATGTATGTGTGGAATATATGTTTGTGGGACTAGCATAACGAGGTGGAAGTGGTAGAGTGGATTAAACGTCGCATGAAGAACGATAATCCATATATACGTGTGCGATTAGAGTAGCTCACCCGAATTTCATTGGAAGGCTGTGGGAAGCCATTTAAAAGGGGTATTCCTTGAGAAGGGTAGAATTTAATTATTATGGATAACACTCAAAGTGGAGTTGTAATTAGTCAAATATGCGAGCGACTTGTGCATACAAAGAGTGATGATGTTAGTATGGTATAAAAGGTCCAGAAGTGCACATCGTGGAGAAATGTGCACGGGTCAGAACTTTCGGTATACGCCAAGGAAAGAAGGGGAGTATTAAGTGTTGCTTAATGTGAGATATTTCAAAGGAAAATTCTATGTTTATGGGGATATAGTGAGTAATCTCTGCATGCACCACTCATAGACAGAGATCGGTTGGAATAAGAGGATCAACCAGAGAATTGTGTGGCTATCGACAATTCCTATAATGGAAGAGGCTAGTAAAGTCGGTAAAGTTTCTCAGATAGTTTGCCATCTTCAAGACAAGATAAAGGGTTCATCCGAACATGTGGGACAAGTCTCCCAAGAAGGAAGTGATTGATATTCCTTTGGGGTGATTTACAATATTAACTAGTGTGCCCCAGTCTTCCTTTAAAAGGAAGGATCGTGTCGGTACGTGGTCCCACACGGTATTATTTTCGGAATCGAGGTGAGATTTTTGAATCCCACCTTCAATATGGGATTTCAGGAAGCAGCGGGGATAACGTGTCATTTTGAGTAGGATGTATCACCCATCACCGGGGAGTAAGCGAACGGTGATTAACGATTAGAGCAGCCGCGTGAAGGTAATTTTGGAATCTTGGTGATCATTTCGTTTCCACAACGGATATAGCTAGCAAGTGAAGTATAGTATGGTAGAGTTCCGTGGAAGCACTCGTACATCGTTTTCGTGAACGAGGTGCTTATTAAGGTTTTGGTGTGGAAAAATCCTAACTATTCTCCCTCTGTATGTTTTGAAGTGAGCAGATAATCAGAATTTTGGATTGGTCATGTTATAGTATGATGACTATAGTGGAATTACCATGACTGTTTCTCTCAGAATGGGAGTTTTGTTTTTAGATAAATATGAGTAGTTGTCATGTAGTGCGGTGCGGCCTCCCAATGATATTGAAATAATGGGAGTCAATGATGTATAATCTCATCTTATGCGAATGTTGTCGGATAGGAGCATAATGTGAAGTGTCGTTAAGGAAAGTGTTAAACAAGCTTATTGTGAGACGGGGGCTATAGTGATTGAACGCCTTGCTACATAAATAGTGTGCATACTGAAAAGATATCCAGATTTATTCTTACCAGGTGTGCTTTATTTTCCGAATTTTGGGACAAAATTCCGTTATTAGGGGGGAAGCATGTAATACCCCGTATTTTTATGGCTTTTAAATTTGGGGATTTATTAAATTTAAATTGAGAAATTAATTTAATATTAATCTAGAAATTTATTTTTATATTTACTAGCGTGATGTGAGTTAGTAATTATTGGAAATTTTCTGAATATTACTGGATGACTAATGAAATATATGAGATTTATTTTATTAAAATTGTCACGAGTGAATAAATGGCAATTATGAAAATTTAAGTCAGGACGCGCCTGTGTCATGTCGGGACTAAATTAGTATTATTAAAAGTGAATAAATTATAAGTCGCACGTATGGTCATTTCGAGTGCGCTAATGTGTCCAGAAGGTTGAGATAGTCAGAAAAGTGTACCCAAAGATTTAGTTTGTGTATTGGGACGTTTTTAGGCCTAACCGGTAACCCGGGAGGGCATTTTAGTAATTTTCTATTTTTGGCCTTTAATAATGAAAAAAATCATTAATATTATATCAGATGGAGTGTCAAGGAAGTTAGGGTTCTTAGAACCAAAAGGGAAGGAGGCCATAGGAAGAAGAAGGGAATAAGCTTTCCAAGTGTTCAAGGCCAAGAACCACCAATCTTGCACCATCACCACAACCAAAGCGTAGAACGGAAGAAGAGGATTACTGCGATACCAACTAGATTCATCGAATCAGACCTGTAATTATTAGGCAAGTATCTATCTTGCTTCTCTTTTAAGTTAATTATCAAACCGTGTTAGATTAGGATGATTGAACCTATATTTCATGGAAGAACTCAAGGATTTAGAGGACCTAATCACATGTTGTAGGGAAAATAAATAAACTCTGGACATCCCAATCATATGTAGAGGATTACCCACGAAATTTGATTAATTTAGAAGTGATAAATATGGAAAAAGACACCGACAAATGAAAGTTTAGAGGAAAGTTAGGGTCCTTGATAATTAAAATGAATTGGCCATTAATTCAATTCCGTGGTTAAAATTATGCATGTTTTACATAGGAAATCTTGCATATATGTGTATAGAACTTGTGGTAATGTTCTTTAAGAATTTGGGAGTTGTTAATGTCATTTTGGGAGAAATTGGAAGATGAAACTGAAAATATGTTACTAAAGCCGTTTATTAAAAATAAACTATTTAACTAACTCCGAGCTGTTTTTTGAAGAAACTCTTTTCTTAAAAATAAAACCTATTGAACACAAGATGTGTTTAATAAAACAGTATGTACGAGATCTATTCAAGATTTGACTAACAGGTTTATAAAACAGTTTAAACAAACTTTAAACTTGGCACAGCCAAGAATGAGATGAGGACATGTAGAAAGATTAAGTTCACGATTTTTTACGTGGTAAAACCTCACCAACTGAGGAAACATCCACGACTCCCTCTACGGAGTAAAATAAAAAAAATCCACTAAAACAAATTTACCAGTTACAAACTATATAACTAACATGAATTGAACTCATACCTATATAAGTTTAGGAATGTACCCTCTGGTGTCCTTATAACTTCTCTGCAGTTCTGATTGTAGATGTTGTTCTCCCAGTTTGTTAACTTCTGATTTCTTCCAGCACTTTTTGTCGACTCGTGTTCACAAGATCTTATTACCAACACTTTTCGTGTTGTAGGGTGAAAGTGTTTGTGGAGGTGCTCTCTAACACATGCATGTACACACTAACACTTATTAAGTACAAACATTCCTATCAAATTACATACAAGGCTATATGCAGTGATTTTTCTTTTTCTCTCTTCTCACAAAACTTTGAACCTTTTTGACCTTTAAATCAATCTGAGAATCAACGGATATCTTGCTTAGAAGACAGTCAAGATCTTAATCAATCTCAGAGTTTTGAAAAGATTTTCGAGATTGAAAACCTCCAAGTGTGATTCCAAACTAGGTCAAAGGTTTAGTTTTAAGAGAACTAGAAACATAAAACATTTATTATTGATTTAAAGATAAAAATAATTTTCAGAAAAGAATCAACAATATATTTCTCAAGATGAGAAATAGACCATGTAAATCTAAGTGTGATGTGACATGCAGAACATAGATCTGAAATTTCTATAAAGAAGAAAATAGATCTAAGTAAACAGTTTAAGTTGGGAACAAGATCTAACGAACAAGAGGTTACAACAACACAAATATCTCTCAAAAACTCAAGAACACTTAGGGTAGTGTTTTGGATATGTAGGAGTTTTAGAGAAGTGTTTTGTTTGAAAGAAGATTGACGAATAGGGGTTTGGTTTAGGGTTTCTAACTCTCTCTCTCTTTCTGTTTTCTCTCTTCTCTCTCTCTTCTCTCTACTCTCTCCTTTTGTTTCTCTCATGAATGAACTGGATAAAAGTCTTAGACGATTGAGAGGAGGGTCCCTTTTATAGAACGAAGAGAAGGATCGAGAAGCAGGTTCAAAAATAAGGGTCAGGATTGAGTCAAGCTGGAATGAATTAAATCCAAGGGCTCAAAGCATGCGGTGATTAAAATTCACCTGATTGGTTCAGGAGTGATACACAGGGATTACCAAAGAAAGCATGCAGGTCGTTGATAAGGTTTGATCCAACGGTTGTAAGCATACGCGTGTATATACTCAGTAAAGAAACACAAAATGCACCAATCAGCAAGTAACAGGTGTTGATCAGTAAGGCGATATAAAATGCGCGTCTAAAAGTAATTACAACCACACACTAAATTCTCTGCCGCTTTTGGTTTCTACCCAAACCAACTTTAAGCCAATAAATCCTTTAACCATAATTGTATATTAAACCCACAAACTTTTAAAACTAAGTTTTAATTAATAAAACCTCTATTTAAAAAATGTTTATAAAATCCCAAAAAATATTTAAAAATCAAATTTAGGGATTTAAACATACTCAACATATGTGCACACATTAATATGAAATATGACATGTATATGATTCATTCTACTGTGTGTAAGTGTTAGTAATTTGGTCTTGATCACTACAAGATAAATGAATGAAATAGCAATCCAATCTCTGAGGTTCTTTGGTTTCTAGGATAGACATAATTTTGTCTTAATTGCCAAACTAGATGAACTCTTATACAATATAGACTCAAGTGAGTTAAGAGTATGAGGGCTTCAATGTCCCCCTTTGGAAATATGAGACAAAATCTCCTTTGAGTCAACTAGGACTCGTAGGGCGACAAAAATATAAGAAAAACCTATTCCTATAAAGATTCTATCTACCCAAATCCTAGAAAGCAAAAGTACATAACTCAACTATTTACAATTGAATACCCTATTACACCAGTTGAGAAAAAAAATGTACAAAAACCTGCAATGAATTACTAAGATCAAGCAGTTTAGCATATATACAAATATTCATAAAGACTCAAATTTCTCTCCCATTTTGTCTCAAATGGACAAAGGGAAAAAACTTGGATAAACAGCAAAGATATTACTCAGCAAAAACCATACCAATAGATTTCCGCAAAGAAATGAATCTATTATAATCTAGAGGTTTGGTAAACATATATGTGAGTTGCAAATCAGTAAGAAGATAATTGATTTCTAATTCCTTAGATTCAACCAATTCGCGTATAAAGTGATGTCTTATTTTTATATGCTTTGTTCACGAGTCTTGAAGAGGGTTTTTAGAAATATTAATCGCACTTTGATTATCACAATAGAGATGCAGCTAGTTTTCTTGAATACCATAATCACTTAGCATTTGTTTAAGCGACAGTAATTGAGCACAATAACTGCCAGCGGCTATGTATTCAGATTCAGCTGTCGAGAGTGATGTGCAGTTTTATTTCTTACTACTCCATCCTAGCAAGTTATTACCTATATAATAACACGATCTTGATGTACTTTTACTATCATCAGTACACCCCGCCCAGTCAGCATCAGTGTACCCAATTATAGTGCTTGGTGTGTCATTAGTGTACCAAAGTCCTAGATTCAGAGTCCCTTTTTACATATTTACTGATACGTTTTACAGAATTCAAATGGCTCTCTTTAGGATTATTTTGATAATGAGCACATACACACACAGCATACATAATACCAGGATGCGAGGCAGTAAGATATAGTAAGGTTCCTATCATACTACGATATAGAGTAGGGTCTACGTATTTTCCATTTTCATCTTTAGAAAGTTTTAGCGTAGTACTCATGGGCGTTCTAGCATCTTTAGTACTCTCTAGGCCAAATTTCTTTACTATCTCTAAAGCGTATTTAGATTGCGAGACAAATAATTCTTCTGAATTTTGTTTGACTTGAAGGCCTAAGAAGAATTGCAACTCACCCATAAGAGACATTTGAAATTCCTTATGCATAGTTTTAGAGAAGGATTTTACTTCTGAGGTAGAAGTTGATCCAAAGATAATATCGTCAATATAAACTTGAGCAATAATTATGTGTTTGTCAAAATGTTTGACAAAAAGGGTTTGATCATTTCCACCTCTTTTGAAACCTTTATCTAAGAGAAAACTGGAAAGATGCTCATACCAAGCTCTAGGTGCTTGTTTAAGGCCATAAAAAGCCTTTTTAAGACGAAATACATGATTTGGATATTGAGGATCAATGAACCCTTTAGGTTGTTCTACATATGTCTCTTCGGTCAAATTCCATTAAGGAATGCAGATTTGACATCCATTTGGTAAAGTGTAAAATGCAAGTGGCAATCTATAGCAAAGAGAAGACAAACATATTCTAAACGAGTAACAGGGGCAAAAGTCTCGTTAAAATCTATTCCTTCAATTTGAGAGTATCCTTGAGCAACTAATCTGGCTTTATTTCTAATTATTATCCCATTTTCATCAATCTTATTTTTAAAAATCCAACGTGTGCCAATAACCTTTTTGTGATCAGGACGAGGAACAAGATACCAAACATCATGAATGACAAATTGAAGAAGTTCTTCCTGCATAGCAGAAATCCAGTGAGAGTCATTTAATGCCTCATTTACATTCTTTGGTTCCACGAGGGAAACAAAACATGCATAATGTGCATAGTTTCTTAGTTGGGATCTTGTACGCACTGGCTCACTATGGTTACCAACTACGTCATTTATGGGATGATCTTTAGAAACCCAGTTAGGTACTTCAGGTGTCTCAATTGGTAAAGAATTATCTATTTCAGAAGACTCATTTTCTAAAGTGTTTGTAGGCTCTTCATCAATTGTTGATTCTCCAGTCTTGTTCTCCACAATAGTGTCACTTATAATTATATTTATGGATTCCATCAAGTTTTTAGTGCGAAGATTATACACTCGATAGGCTCTACTGTTAGGAGAGTATCCTAGAAATATAGCGTTATCTCCCCTACTCTCAAATTTGGATAAGTGTTGCCTATCTTTGCATACATAACAAGTACTGTCAAAGGTTCTAAGGTACTTAAGATTGGGCTTTTTATTATACCAAAGTTCGTAAGGAGTTTGTTTGGAATTCTTTCTAAGATAGACCCTATTTATGATGTAACATGCAGTACGAATAGATTCCACCCAAAAGTATTTAGGTAAATTCTTGGCATATAACATAACACGTGCCATCTCTTGAAGGCTACGATTCTTTCTCTCGACAATTCCATTTTGTTGAGGAGTCTTAGGAGCACTGAATTCATGTTTGTAACCATTATAGTCACAGTATTCAATAATACCAGTGTCTTTGAATTCACCACCTCTATCACTATGAATTCTATTTACTTGAGTGTCCTTTTCATTTTCAATCCGAAGAAGAATTTTTAGGAAAGTTTGAAAAGTGTCGGACTTTTCTTTTAAAAAGGCTACCCAAGTAAATCTAGTGAAGTCATCAACCATAACTAGAATATAACTGTGTCCACAGAGACTAACAGTTTGGGAGGGACCCATTAGGTCCATATGGATGAGCTCCAAGGGATTAGAGGTAAGAATGTCATTAATTTTCTTATGAGGTGCCTTAACAATTTTACCTTCCTGACAAGAACCACGGACAATGTTAGGTATGGGTTTGATTTTAGGAACTCCTCTAACTATTTCCAGAGAGGTGAGTCTACTAAGATTGTCGTAATTTATATGGCCCATTATGTTATGCCATATCTCGTTGTCATCCATTCTGGCAACATTACAGATTTCAGACTTGTTCATGACAGTATAACAATTGTCAGGAGTCCTGAATCTTGTAATTATGCATTAACCTTTTTCATTTAAAATTTTACAATTATTCTTTGAAAAGGTAACAATATGATCTGAGTCACAAAATTGCGAGATACTAAGTAGATTAGCCTTAGGACCTTTAACTAGAAGAACATCCTCAAGAATAGGAAGTCCATTTTCTTTGAGAGTTCCTTTGCCTATGATCTGGGCTGATACTCCATCACCAAAAATGACTTTACCACCAGCAAGGCTGGTTTTGTTTAAAATTTTAGTATCATAACCAATCATGTGCTTAGAACATCCAGAGTCTAAATACTAACCAGATGATGTGTGTTCAGCTTTTAAAGCAGTAACAACTATGTTACACTTCATCTGCGGTAATAGATAATCTTTTCTAACCCAAATTGCTCTAGTTTTCATTTTGCGCTTATTAGCTCTCAATTGATAAAATTTGCGGGCATTGGATTTTTTTTTAAAAATGTTTTGCGCATGATTTTGAATTTTGTGAAAGACTTGAGCATTTGGTTTAGGAAGATTTTTAGGCATCCTTCTAGGAAATGTTCTTTTAGGTTTGGTATTTCTCTTCCTATAATTAGAGTTTTTGTCCGGTCGTCTAGGAAGTACATAATTGTTGCGGCTCCTCCTAGAATAGTTAAAATTCTGATAGATATGAGGATTACAGACAGGTTTGACAAGTCTCCTAGCATAGCAACCATCAAAAGAGTGACCGTATATGTCGCAGTATGAGCAGTAAAGATTGCTCAAAATTGGGGTCTCCTTAGGAAAGTTTCTAAACAAAGGTTTTGAGGAGTTTTGAGGTTGAACTCTATTCCTAGGTAGTACATGTTTGAATTTATATTCACTCTTTCTAATAAAGGGGCAGACGTATTTAGCCTTAGGTGAACTTTCATGTTTAGAGCAACTTGATTCACCAATGTTAAGATTTTGATGTTTTGAATCAAACTCAGTTTTTAGCGAATGAAAATCTGGGCATGTTTCAATAGGTCTTTTACCTCCTGACACAAACTTGATAGGTTCAAAAGATTTTGTTTGTATCTTCAAATTGGGACAAAACCCTATTCCAGTTCAATCATCATAATTGGTTTTATATTCAGCAACAAATTCATCAAAAGAGTTAGAATTATTTTCAAATTTTGTAAAATTCTTGAAAATAGTTGCTGTCTTTTCTTTGGTTTGTTCCAATTCTAACAATGTCCCTTTGTATTTTTTCTCCAGAGTTTCATTTGTTTCAGTCAAATTTCTGAGTTTTTCATCAAACATTTTAATTTCACTTTCATGAGTTAAACATTGGGTAGTATACTCTTCAGCATTCAGTTTGACCATCAGGCTTAGATCTTCCAACTTTTTGGTGAGATCTTTCACAATTTTTTCTAGTCTAGCGCTTTTCTTGAGAGTTTTAGCATAAAGTGTGTGAATGTCTGGGAGGTCTTCATTGTCCGAGTCACTAAGTGTAGTGTGTGAAGTGACCCCTAAGGCTTCATTCTTTGAACTCACACACCCATTGACATCGTAATTATCGCTTTCCCTTTGACTCACACACCCCGAAGAAGAGATGGCAATATTCTCAGTAATTAAAGCATCTAAACCAGTAACAACAATATTCGAAACATCAGACATAGAGTTAATCGATTCATCCTCACTAACAAGCACAGACATATCATCATTATATATAATCTTGGAAAAGAAAGACATTCAAGGATCAAAAACATCAGATGACTCAGGTTCCTCATTTTCAGAGTCACTTGAATCATCCCATGTTTTGCAAATGTTGGCTCTAGTGTGTTTGTTTTGAGTGTTCAAGTTAACTCTACAGTCTTGTGCAATGTGACCTAGTTTACCACATCTATAGCATTCAGTCTTCTTAAGGTCTCTGTTAGGTCTAATGTGAGAGTCCTTGTGATTTTTGTCATGGATTTTCTCATGAGATCTGTGATTAGATGGATTTGGATAATTGGACTTGCCTTGTTTATTTTCCATTTTGTTTCTAAACTTAATGATTTTCTTAAACTGTTTTGACATTAAGGCAATCTCATTGTCCAAACTCTCTATATCGCATTCCTTATCAGAGTCATCATTGTAAGTCTGAAACTCAGGCTTAATCAATTTAGGAGAGAAGCTTAGATTTGAACTAGTAGGTTTCCTATGGGACTGGGTCAATTGTTTCTTAAATTCCAGTTCCATTTCCACAGTTCTTAATTTACTACTGAGTAGTTCAGGAGTGAGATTAATATCACACATTTCCTCAATAGCATATCTTTTTTTATCAAATTTTTGTGGTAATGATCTCAGAATTTTAGATACAATTTCTTGTCTATCATAAGTTATCCCATTAGCATGCAGTTTGGTGACAATATCAGTTAGGTTCATATAGAAGTCATCAAATGACTCAGTCTCAGACATAATTAGGGAATTATAATGTTGAATGAGCATTTGAGTTTTAGCATCCTTAACTCTAGTGTCACCTTCATGAGCAGTAACCAAAGTGTCCTAAGCTTCCTTAGAAGTGGTACAAGATGAGATTCTTTTGAACTCATGTTCATTTATGGACATAAATATGGCATTCTTTCCTTCGTTATTATTTCGAGAAACTTGTTTCTCTTCTTGAGTGAACTCACTTAATGCTTTCTTAACCCTCTCATTACTTCCTTCAGTGGCTGGCTTTGTAGGTAAAGTGTACCCATTTTCAACAATGTCCCAGACATCATCTCCCAGAGTTCCTTGAATGAAAGCAAAATTGGTTCCATCAAAGATAGGAGGTCAGGTCAAGTTACCAAATCTTTCATTTTTCTCGTCCATATTTGATTTTCAAAAAATAATTTCAGAAACACAAGATCTCTTTAAAAGAAGTTTACCAAGCTCTAATACCAATTGAAAATATGTTACTAAAGCCCTTTATTAAAAATAAAATATTTAAGTAACTCTGAGCTGTTTTTTGAAGAAACCCTTTTTTAAAAAATCAAACCTATTGAACACAAGATGTGTTTAATAAAACAGTATGTACGACATCTCTTCAAGATTTGACTAGCATGTTTATAAAACAGTTTAAACAAACTTTAAACTCAGCACAACCAAGAATGAGATGAGGAGATGTAGAAAGATTAAGTTCACGATTTTTTACGTAGTAAAACCTCACCAATTGAGGAAACATCCACGAATCCCTCTACGGAGTAAAATAAAAAAAATCCATTAAAACAAATTTACCAGTTACAAACTATATAACTAACATGAATACAACTCAGACCTATATAAGTTTAGGAATATACCCTCTGGTGTCCTTATAACTTCTCTGCAGTTCTGATTGTAGATGTTGTTCTCCCAATTTGTTAACTTCTGATTTGTTCCAGCACTTTACGTCGACTCGTGTTCACAAGATCTTATTACCAACACTTTTCGTGTTGTAGGGTGAAAGTGTTTGTGGAGGTGCTCTATAACACATGCATGCACACACTCACACTTATTAAGTACAAACAGTCCTATCAAATTACATATAAGGCTATATGGAGTGATTTTTCTTTTTTTCTCTTCTCACAAAACTTTGAACCTTTTTGACATTTAAATCAATCCAATAATCCACGGATATCTTGCTTAGAAGACAGTCAAGATCTTAATCAATCTCAGAGTTTTGAAAAGATTTTCGAGATTGAAAACCTCCAAGTGTGATTCCAAACTAGGTCAAAGGTTTAGTTTTAAGAGAACTACAAACATAAAACATTTATTGTTGATTTAAAGATAAAAACGATTTTCAGAAAAGAATCAACAATATATTTCTCAAGATGAGAAATAAATCATGTAAATCTAAGTGTGATGTAATATGCAGAATATAGATCTGAAATTTATATAAAGAAGAAAATCGATCTAAGTAAACAGTTTAAGTTGGGAACAAGATCTAACGAACAAGAGGTTACAACAACACAAATATCTCTCAAAAACTTAAGAACACTCAGGGTAGTGTTTTGGATATGTAGGGGTTTTAGAGAAGTGTTCGGTTTGAAAGAGGATTGACAAACAGGGGTTAGGGTTAGGGTTTCTAACTCTCTCTCTCTTTCTGTTTTCTCTCTTCTCACTCTTCTCTCTCTCTTCTCTCCACTCTCTTTTTTTTTCTCTCAGGAATGAACTGGCCAAAAGTCTTAGACGATTGAGAGGAGGGTCCCTTTTATAGGGCGAAGAGAAGGATCGAGATGCAGGTTCAAAAACAATGGTCAGGATTGAGTCAAGCTGGATTGACTTAAATCTAAGGGCTCACAACATGCGGTGATTAAAATTCACCTAATTGGTTCAGGAGGGATACACAGGGATTACCAAAGAAAGCATACAGGTCGTTGATAAGGTTTGATCCAATGGTTGTAAGCATACGCGTTTATATACTCAGTAAAGAAACACAAAATGCACCAATTAGCAAGTAACAGGTGTTGATCTGTAAGGCAATATAAAACGTGTATCTAAAAGTAATTACAACCACACACTGAATTCTCTGCCGCTTTTAGTTTCTACCCAAACCAACTTTAAGCCAATAAACCCTTTAACCATAATTGTAGATTGAACCCACAAACTTTTAAAACTAAGTTTTAATTAATAAAACCTTTATTTAAAAAATGTTTATAAAATCCCAAAAAATATTTAAATATCAAATTTAGGGATTTAAACATTCTCAACATATGTGCACACATTAATATGCAATATGACATGTATATGACGCATTCTACTGTATGTAGGTGTTGGTAATTTGGTCTCGATCACTTCAAGATAAATGAATGAAATAGCAATCCAATCTATGAGGTTCTTTGATTTCTAGGATAGACATAATTTTGTCCTAATTTCCAAACTAGATGAACTCTTATACAATATAGACTCAAGTGAGTCAAGAGTATGAGAGCTTCAGAAACCCATAGGTTTTAATGGAAGTTTCTAGGCAAGAACTGCTAGATCGATGATCGACCAAAGAACATCAATCGATCGATGATCAATCGATCGACCCCATTTCCTCGATCGATCGACCCTTCCTGGAAAACTGCATATTTCTCGTCTGTTTGTTTAATCCGGTTTTAAAGCATATGAACCCTTGATTGTTATTTATGGTGTATAATGGGACATAGAGAAGACCAGGAGAGCCTAGGTAGACCCCGTTGAGTTAAACTTAGTGTAAGATGAGATTTTGGGTTAACGAGGAATTATTCACGTGTATACGAAATCATGCGAACATTTAATAAAAAGATCGAGACTCGTAAAGGAGTTAAACCAGAATGAAAGTGAGTGTATGCCTACTAAAATTATACTTAAAATACTTCGAGAGAGGAGAAGTGAAATATGAAGTGAAATATAAATGGGAATAAAAATGACGAGTCCGTGACACGTAATAATCGAGTAAAATGTGTTAACAACGAATAATTATAGTTATGGGTCGTGGGCACACCTAACTTAGAAATGTGGATATATATATATATATATATATATATATATGACTGTGTGATTATGCTTATATTATATATCTGTATAAAAATCATACTCGGTCTACTTGCTTTCACGGGGGTTTCCGTGCCGAGACGGTCTTATCTCGATTGGGCCTTTATGGTGGATATTGACTCGTACCCTAGAACATAGGATTCCTTAGTACATGCTATCTGATTGATAGTCAGACAGTCCTAAGAGACGTGAGGGTATGTGCTCATCTCTTAGTGACTTGGAACTATGCTTCGCCTCCATTTGTATGTATTTGATGTTAATACAGTTCGAGAGTGATACGGGGACTTGATAGCAGAGTATGCTAGCACCATAGATTTTATACGGGGTGCCGTTAGTATATATATTAGGTGAGTGACTAATATATATATATATAATTACGCTTAAGTATGGGGACATTCTACTGTGCATAAAAGTAGTTGTGTAATGAATAAATACTCCGAATCTATTATAAGTGTTTGAAAATTTTTGTGACATCACTGGGATATTTTTATATAAAATAAGATATGTAAAAGCATAAATTTCAGAAATTTAATTGTCTTCGCCATCGTAGTTAGTGGTATGAAACTTTATGGGGAAGCTAAGTTAAAATAAAATTTTGAGGTAAATAGTATAGTAGGCGTGCACACTAGAGGAGAGGTGAGAATTTCTCAAGAGAGTGACGCATACAAACATGGTTGTTACATTAGCTGGTAAGCAATTTATTTACTTGCTACACTATTTTTAAACTGTTTTGCACTCAGGCTCTGACCCACTTCCTGTTATTTATTTTCTCTTGTATTTATATATGTATATAATATAGGTGCCCAGCCACAGGGGCGTCATGCTTAGGTTCTTTGGATCGGACGCGCTGCAGCTTATGTGGAAGTTGAAGGCCATTGCTTAGACGATCTCATTGTTGATTCTACTCCTACTTTTAGTTCTTATTAGTTAGGTCATGTGTCGTCCATTTCTCTATTTTGTTTGGATTTTTGTCAGAGATTTACATTTCTTTATATTTCCATTAGTTGGTACTCTTTGGGATTTAATTACTGTCAGGATGGTTTTATTTATAGTTTAAACTGGTTTGGTTTATATGAATGAATCTAATTCTTGTGTGTTATTATCCATCTTTAGCATGTCAGAGTTCTTAAATTGTTGGTTTTTTAAAAAAGGTTTTCATATTTGGATTTAATAAAATGAAAATAAGTTTATGAAATTGTCTTGACACTTAGCTTAATTATTTAGGGTGTTTAAATTGGAAATTTTATTTTGTGACAGTGATGCTAAGAATGAACCAACCGTTCACCTTGATTTTAATTTAATAAAGGACTGATCACCCGGTATTTAATTAGGTGGGGCGTCACAATAATAATCCTCAAGATATAAATTACTATGATCCTTGTTCACTCATTTATCCAACTACCACCTTAAAACACAGTTCATGGTGTATGCATATGAGTTATAGGGAGAATATTCTCCTCCACTCTATTCAAAGGAGAACGTATCTGTATATGGGTATGAAATATCAAGAATCCACCAAAACATGGGACGATGTTTATCGCGATTTCCTAAAATAGTAAGAGTATAATGAAGACCTTTACGTCACACATAAAAACCTATTGTCGAAGCAAGAAAATAGGAGTGAAAGTTGGCACTTACACCACTTTCTAGAGAGATAAAGGCAGCCATATGGTCAATCACCCCTTTAAAAATGATCCGATCGAAATTGTAATTAAGAATCTCTAGAAGGAGGAAAAAATGAACTCGGGCTCACATGGATTTCATATTTTAAGGCCCTCAACCACAAAGGGTGTAAGAATGAGAATAATGTGGCAGGTAAAGCATGAAAATCTACTGAGGAATCTCGTTGAGCCGCAGATTAGTTATTTGTCCGTAAGAAGCCTCCTGGAGCCTCCACACCTTGTATCACCACTATTGTGGTCAGTCCGTTAATAAAACCATGCCAGTTTCCTAACACTTCCCAAGGTATGGTAGCCACCATTGCACCTATCAAACCTATACCCCCTCCCTAAAACTATGAAGTTGTTACTTCTCCCAAAGAGTTTTACACTAGTAAATAACACTTTAATAAATCTTCAATCCTTAGTTGAGTCTACCCCTAATTGAACTTGGATGGTCACTAAAACATTGCAACCCCAGACCACCCCCTTTCATCATGAGTAAGAATTGGCACAACGACTCACACTACCAGTTCCAAAAGGGTCTCTATCACGTTATGGATAATTATTGGAACTTTAGGTAGGTGATCGAGGACCACATCAACACTAGAAGTATCATCACTACAAAGCCCAATGTCAATAATAACCCTTACCTTATCATCCTAATCCCCTCACAAATGTACTATCAGACACTACCATACCAAACACTAATCCATCTACCCTAATAGTCCTTATTCATCACAAACTAAGGATGAGGACACAATCTAATTCTAACCATCCACCCTTCTTGAAAAACCATTGTCCACCCTAATAAACATTGCAGATACTATGCCTACCATTACCCACATAACATTATTTTTAATAGAGATATATTTCCTATAGACCAACCACTACAATTCGAGCGTGGTCCTGGTCATATAATTCATGAACTCGAAAGAGAAAGGACACGTTACTCATTTTTTTACAGAAACATATCACCCGGTTGAGAGGGAGGAGATGTATGATGAATATCTATAGGTACTCGAGCACATCATCTTCAGAATACCAATCCAATCCTCCAAATAGGGAGAGTCAACATCTGAAGCACACTTTTTTTTCTTAAAGATTCATAAAATAAAAGTAGCACCTGCTCATGAACTACTTCAAAAATATTCGTTGTTAACTCCTCGGGAATAATGATAACACTATGCATATTACTGACCAAATAGAAGCAATTGTTCTTATTGCATCTAGATATCCTAGCCTCTAGTACGTATAAGAGAAAGGGTCCAACAACTCAGGAGAAATAATCACATTATCTGGAGATATCGATATCATCATCAGTTGTATAAAGATTAAGAAAGAGTGATATCTCATCCAACTCATAAGGACACCACATGTGAGGCAAAGTTATGAGCCAAACCCTATCTCATAAGATATGCCCCTTACCTAAGCCTCTTCAGAGAAAGATGGAATTAACTTCTAGGAAACCAATGGCTCGTGACTACCCAAGTAATGTTCCATACAAAATACAATTGGCAGTGAGGAATTGTGTCACCCTGCGTAATGAAATACTGGGTGATCAATCCTATACCAGATTAAAATACGAATTCATATGGTTCATTCTTAACATCACTGTCGAAAACTAATTTAATTACTAATAATTTATTCGGTTGGCGCCAAAATTTTATTTAACTAATCTTTTTAACCAAACCAAACCAACTAAGAAAACAAACACAATAGTTTATATACATCTAATTGAAAATGAAATAAGATAACCTAACTCTCGGTACAACATATCATACAACCAAATCGAAATGCCGCAAAGTAAAATGCAGTAAAAGAATAAATGAGTACAGTTGGGCCATCAACCCAAATGTTTCTACAATATCTCCTATCTTGACATCAAGGATAAAAGTGTCTAAAATAAACCTGATTTCATCCATAGCTATTGCATCACCGTAATCAGCGTCTGACTCAGAAGAATCATCATCTAGGCGTCCCTGTGTCTGGACACCTAATATTTACATATATAGAAAG
Source organism: Sambucus nigra (assembly GCA_949130495.1). Classification (NCBI taxonomy): domain Eukaryota; kingdom Viridiplantae; phylum Streptophyta; class Magnoliopsida; order Dipsacales; family Adoxaceae; genus Sambucus; species Sambucus nigra. The sequence goes on along the minus strand of OX422215.1, from coordinate 646,468,059 downwards.
ATTGGGAAAATAGAGAAACGGGTCAGAGTCGGGGTTTTGAAAATATTTAGCAAATGCATCAAATGTCATATTTTAAATATATGAAATCTCTCATATTTAAACTAGTATCGCAATCTCATGAGATACACCTCACCCCTACCTAACAAATATCTTTCATCCATCCTCTAAGTCCTTATAACTATCACCTACGATGCGTGATATAATATACGTTATGCTGTAAGCTATCACCAAAGATTTATATATATATACCGTTCATCTTTTGAAAATTTCACTAGTTTAAAATAGCAATTTTACTTGAGCTTATAAAATACCGTATATTTAATTCTCATTTTAATATACGATTCACATTTGTATAAATTCGGATGTAAATCTCCCGGAAGAAGAATAAACCCTTATTCATTTTACACTTTACACAAGTCTAAGTTATATGATACCTTATCTTCATATATGAGCAATATACGATACGCAACAAGTATATTTATACCTATATTACAATCATAAGTAAAATAACCATCCCACCAAGCTATAACTCGAGGATGTAGTCTCAAAGTGCTATCATCATTCAGGCATGCTCAACTTAACCCAAGTACCAAGTTAGACTAAATCATGATCATGGTAGAAATACTAAATGGTGGAGGTGGTCATATTCCCTCCTGAAAGTGGAATCATTATCTCACCCATATGCAGGACGATATGACTTGGGGATATACTTTCCCTACTCCGCATGCCAGGGTATTCACCGACATCACGAAATTTCCCTGGATAGAATTAGAGATATATGTATATATAAATATATCGTTCAGATACCAATATATTTATAACCAAATCATATATATACTCTAAAAACACCCGTATATATAATACATATCACTTCTCAATATGCCCTGGCTATAATTGCCGAGCTCTTATAGCGATGGCCAAAATATCCCAAATGCTCCCATTCGTAATAGTACATAAGTATTTACACACTTAAAATACTAAACCTAAAAGCATTCTTTTACTTAATATTTACATACCTTAATCACTTTTAAGGATTTATATATAATCCCGAATATACCAATTCGTAATACTTAAATAAGTATTCAAGCTACTTATCTTAATTCGATAGGTATCACGTCACCTATAATAATAGTCGTCAATAGACGTACCAGATAACCACTCAATCCTCTTTAATCCATAACCTAAATTCCAACCTACTCGCATCCAAGGATTTACTCAAATGCAACTGTCCCATATTTATTCTAACCACATAAATATATATACACACACTTTCTGAAGACCTCTCTAAAATGTTATGCGTCCTAACCATTCATTAGGTCCATACCCCCGGATTGTACTCTTAACTAATCCAAGGTTATCTCTTTCAACTAAAGGTTTAATCATGCTAAATTTCATTATCTAGGAGTCATAATATCACGTTTAGAATCCCCTACAATAATCTCCAATTCCTAATTTAATTTTCCACTAAACTTAAAGAAGAAAACTTTTAAAATCTGGCAAGGCCAAATCGATTCGCCACTTTTCGAATCGATTTGCCCTGTCCGAATCGATTCAAAAATGTTCTACTCTCTTATCAAGTAAGACCGAATCGATTCCGCACGTACGAATTGATTTGCCTTGCAAAAATCAAAAAATCTTCTACGGGTTATCATCTTCTCCAAAACCCAAAAATAATCCCAACCTCCATTTTCGTGGTTTCTAATCTTAAACAACAACACTATAATCATCATAACACTGATTTATAACTAACACATCAATTAATTTATGGGATAGAACAATTTCTCTTGGATTTAAACCCTAAAACCATTTAAACTCTCTTTTCTCATTTCTTCCCATTTCTAACAAAATATACACATCATTAACATGGGTTTAACATGAACAACTGTTACGAAAGCCGTTTAATACAAGATTAAAATATTTAAGTATCTCCGAACTGTCTTTTGAGGAAACTCTTTTCTATAAATCAAATCAGCTTAATCACAAGATGTGTTTAAAAATTTGCACGAGATCAATTCAAGATTTGTTAACTAGTTTTGAAAAATAAAACTAAAATAGTTTTAAATCAGCACACTAATGAGAATGAGATGAGGAGATGTAGAAAGATTACTGACAAGATATTTTTAATGTGGTAAAACCTCACCCAACTGAGGAAACATCCACTACTCCCTCTAAGGAGTAAAAAGAAAAATCCACTAAAACAAAATATAACAGTTACAAACTATATAACACACATGAACACAAATCAGACCTATACAAGATTAGGAATGTACCCATTGGTCTCCTTATAACTTTTCTGCAGTTTTGATTGTTGATGTTGTTTACCGAGTTTGCTAACTTCACTTTGTTCCAGTCTTTACATCAACTCTTATTTCAAGATCTAATTACCAACACTTTCAGTGTTGTAGTGTGTAAGTGTTTGTGATGGTGATCTAACACATGCATGCACACACTCACGCTTATTTTTACAAATAGTCCTAGCAAATTACAAATTAGATCTATATGATGTGATTTTCAATTTCTCTCTTCTTAGGAAACTTGAACCTTGTTTGACCTTTATAATTAACCCAGAATCCACGGCTATCTTTCTCAGAAGATGTTTCAAGATCTTAATCAATTTTAGGATTTTGAAAAGATTTTTAAAACTGAAAATCGCCAAGTGTGATTCCTACTAGGTCAAAGGTCTTGTTTCAAAAGAACTAGAAACAAAAAATGTTATTGTTGATTTTGAGTATGAAAACATTTACAAAAAATAATCAACAATAGATTTCTCAGGACGAGAAACAATAACTGCAGATCTAGGTGTAATGTACCATAAAATGCTCAGATCTAAAATTTCTATGAAACAGAAACGCAGATCTAGATCAATGCTTAAGTTGGACACATGATCTTAAAACGAAGAGGTTACAGGAAGAAACCACTAACAAACCACCCTCAAAACTCTCAAACACTCAAGGTTGTGTTTGGCATAAAAGCGATTTTGACAAACGAATTAGGGTTTGAAAAAGTGTTTGGACAAACAGGGTTAGGGTTTCTAACTCTGAGGTTTCTCTCATCTCTCTCTTCTCTCTTCTCTCTCTAAACTGATGAAGTGGAAAAAGCTTCTGAAAGGATGAGGGTTAGCCTCCTTATATATAGGGGTGAGAAGGATCGAAAAGGGGGTTCGAAATAGAGAGCTGAAATTAAGTCTTGCAGCATTGACTTCCATCAAACGGTTAAAGGTAAGCAGTTGGTTATGAGGTTTTTGATTGGATGAGAGATGTTCGCAAGGATTGGGACAAGGACTCATGCAGAGCGTTGATTAACTCAATCCAAGGGCTAATAAAACAAGCTGGTTTACTCTCTTAGAAGAAACACACATACATCCAATAGGGAAGCAACAGGTGTAAGGCAAATACCGGATATCAAACACGTGTCCCAAACTTAATTACATAGACACCTTGACTTCTCTAGCGCTTTCGGTTCCTACCCAAGGGAACATTTCATGAAAAAACCAATAACAAGTATTTATATAATGACCCCAAAACTTTTTAATTACATTTTTAACTGAGAAAGAAATTGTTTTAAAATCATTATAAATTCTAAAAAATTATAAAAAATTATTTTAAAGGAAATTAACACACATAACACACATACAAACAATTTAAACAATATGTGAACACTGTATGCAGTTCTAAAGTGTGTGAGTGACAGTGAATATACCTTGATAAATCAAACAAGTGGAATGAATTGTATTGAAGAGTCTGAGGCTCTTTGGTATCTAGTATGGGGACTCAATTTTGTCTCCATTTCCAAACTAGATGAGAACTTATACAATGTAGACTCGAGTGAGTCAAGAATATAAGGTTCCTCATAACACTAGATTTCATAAAGAGTTAACAACACATCAATTTGTGAACTCAAAGTCAAACTTCCAAAATTTATTTCAAGGATTTCAACAGAAAAATCATGTATTTTACCAACTATGATATGAGATATAGACACTCAATTAAATAAAACAGGTAAACAGTTGCCTCGTGGATAAAATTTGATGACCTCGAGTCAAATCCCACGGTTTTTGGTCGGAAATCCCCATTTCTCTCCTCTTTTCCTTATTCCTTTCTTTCCTTCTTTTGTTCTCTGTTTTATTTCTTCTCTTCCTCTTTCTCGTGCCTTATAAAAGAGACATAAGGGCTAGTCCCTTATAAATCCAAAAATGACTCGTTTACTTAAATTCGATTCCCTACTGGTCCAAAATTCCTCGAAACCTAAACACTAACCCCAGCTACTTTATTCTTACTATCTCGGCTATTTCGAAACCAATCGTGCACTCGAAATATCAATCTGAGTCATTTAACTAGAAGCCACTAATCGGACCCAACACTTCTCAACACATGTTTTCCCCAACGTGAAGTAATTCTCGTTGCTTTACACAACTGCGAAATAACATAAAAATATTCTAACTCCTTTACTTAGTCCCAAAAGTTAATGTAACACACATAGGTAATCATATAACACTCGTAAACTCAAAAAATTACTATTCATAATAATTCCTTTAATTACCAATTTACACTTACTTATGTAATTTAAATATCCATAAAAGTGCGGGGTATTACATATTCCCCCCTTACAACGGAATTTTGTCCCCGAAACTCAGATACGACCGGAACCACCAACCTAGTATCGCTAATCACACTACATCCTAGTTCACAAAAGTCGAATGGCAGTAACCCAATGGCACTCTACAATACTTTCGTTCACAGTACCCACCTATCTCAAGGCTTATACTCTAACGCACTAGCTTAACCATAAGCTTGACTAAATTTCTACATGCTAAAACACTACCTCCATCGTAAGGTTAACTCTAACAACGACACGTCGCACCTAGTACTTTTATAGCCACCTTAAAAGAAAATGAGCCTACAATCACAGATCTAACGTACCGATCCCATTGGAAAGCCGCCACTCTCAGTGTTCGTTCGTCTACCTCATGACATTGAATTTCCCTGAAAAGGAAACTACATTCACGCTTGACTAATCCCGTCAGTCTTCCATATCATCTTTTAGGTGTTAACTATTATTCCACCTATATTATTATATTATTGCATACCTCATACGACGTTCTAGCCAACGCACTCCAATTCCGTTTATAGCTTCCCCAAAGCATAATTTTTAGTTGTTTTTGCTACGCCCCCTTCTATCTCGGACGTTATATAAAACCAACTTACCAAGGTTCCCACACACCCTATAACTAGTGCATAACTGTGTGACTATTTCAACCATCACACACATAGCACATTCTCCAAAAAATAGGGCTCACTTCCTCGGCCTGGTGCTAACACGCGGGGTACCCTCAACCCGAATAACTCGAAATTTGATTCTCCCTATACCTAGGAACTCAATCCTTCCCAAGGTTAACCCACCAATCTTCTCGTGGTTAACTCATTACAATTTCCCTATACCAGCCCCACCTGCCCCACTGTCCTTATTTCATGGTAGTCCTAAGATCGATGCATTTTCCTGCACATATAGAATGAGTACTATACTAACAATATCCCTAGTGTCTAATACCCTTCCTAACTCCCGACATTAGCTCGATTTCATGTGTGGGACGTCTCGCAAAGCAAAATCCATACAAGGAACCCTCCCATTGCACTACTACCTCGCATCGTCGATCATCAAGATCTAACAGTCTAAGACACACAATCGCGACTTCCAAAATCCTATCTTGTAACCATACTAACGCGCTTTTACCTCTATGTCCTTCTGTTTCGATAAAATGGAAAGTCAAACTAATCAGAGAGCCTATACTCTGCATAGTGTTACGAGTATCACATGTAAAACATGTTATCTCTAAATTAGCCTCCTAATCCTACCATGGATATAAGCCTCAAACCAATCCCCTTAACCTTACCTCATCCATTTACTTACAGTGTGAGAAACATTTCAGTGCATTTTCACGGCACTTCCGTATCCATAAGCCCCTAACCATCACATGACTCTCATCTTATAGTGTTTTCTCCAGACTTGATAATCTATCATCAAAACAAACATCCTAGCATCCATTAACATCTCTCCACTCCCAATGTGGTTAAAGTTCATGCGTGGAGTATCTCGCAAGAGAAATCCAAACAAGGAACCCCTCTGATACACTACCACTTAACTTTGTTGGTCGTGGAGGTCTGTTATTTTAACACATGCAACCGGGATATTCGTATCCCATCCATTAAAAAAATATGGTCAGAACTCTTACTTCTGTCAAGGAGCCATACCACAAGCGCTTGTACTAACACCATGTCCTTAAAATCACAGCTCAACTATAAATCTTGCCGACCTTAAAACATATTTATAAGGTCCCTATGCACTAAAATCATGATAATGAAGCATCTACTCATTGAAGTTCCATCTAAGCATATACTAAAGGCGGGCTCAACCCTTATCTATGTGAGATATCACAAAACAACCAGTTTCACCCTAGAACCATGGATACGATAGCTTTGCAATCATTATGCTACTATCACTCCGATCATACAAGAACATATTACACTTAAAATAGTACTATATTGGTATAATACACACAAAATGAGCAGTGCCAACCAAATATAAGCTCAAAATACCAACACCCGCTTCTACAGCGAATGAAGAAAAATGGAACCCCGCTATCGCAGAAAATCATATAGATATACCTTCTTTAATATCATTGATACTACCAATAAACTCGAATCACACCCGAATCTAGGGTTAACAAAATTATGTGACTCAATCCTGCCACACAAAATATACCTCCTTTATCCAAGGTGAAACTTATAATAACAACTTTGCCAATCACCCTGACTTCCCCAAACGATTCCTAGACATAATACACTTGTCTTAACTGAACCAAAAACTACTTTAATCAATGTCCCATCTAGGAACCCTACTATTGTCCTTAAACTCCTATCGACAAGATCAAAGCATGTACTTGTACGCCCACATCACCATATTCCCCATTTCTGGCCATCCTGATCATGTTAATGTTATCAGTATCTTGGTCTCTATAGCTTTGATATTGACAATCACCCTCATAGTTACCTTAGCTCCTCCGACTAAAATGAAACACGCTACCGACCTCAACGACCTTGTTTCAATGAATCCCCGGGAAGATTTCCACCCGTGGGCTCTCATGAACACAAATAATACCAGTCTTTACCCTTAGACAAAATTATTCAACTCATCCAGCTCCACTCTCATGGAAGCATTAACATTCCCAGTATAAGAGGTACGAGACTACCATCATATACACAAGGAATCTGAGTAAAATATATATAAGTGTTAGCAAAACTTAATAGTGAGACTATCATTCCATTGAAGGACTCTCTATACATACTACCTACCTCATCAGGTAGAAATTTCACTTCACTATATAACTCTTTGTTCACTGTCGGCCCTTGACCGATCCTCATGTGAGAAATTGAGAAACTGCATTCTCTTCACTTCTAGTAATTTGAAGGAATTCACAGTTTAGGCCATCCGTAAGATTCCCCTATAAGCAAAACATTTTGCGCCCCCAAATATGGTGACCACCATTCACACCATTCTAACATTGCTCTAACGAGTGAAAAAAAAATTACTGAAATTTTCACATCTAGGAATTTCTATACCCTTCTCTAAGCCAAAGCTGCGGAGAATTCTACTTCTGTTGGATAATGCTACACTGCCTCCGCATAACTTAAGCTTCAGCGGATGGTCCTTATCCAATACCCTTCAAACTTATTCCCAATTTACCTTAACTGGGTAAGTCCAATTTAGCACCACTCTCTACTACAGTAGTATGTAAATAAATATAACTACTATACTCTAGTAATCGTTGCAGCAATACATGAAAATGCCACAAAAGGAGTGACCTCTACTGCGTCCCTCATTCCCAACTTCAACGAATAGCTCCAACTAACCCTACCTCTTGTTGTCCTCGTAACGGCCTTCCCTGGTCGCCCTTCATCGTTCGGTACACGAATCTCATACAAGCGTGCAAAAGATTTACTATAATCTTACATAACAGTAGGAGAATGAAATCTCACAATAAGAATCAATAATCCTAATGATAAGCCTCTATATCAAATAGAAAACAACACTGAAAGCGCAGTACGTTCGCACAGATTCCTAAGGACACTAGAACCAGATGCTCTGATACCATTAGTGACACCCCGCCTAATAAATTACCGGGTGATCAATCCTAAACAAGATTAAAATAGGAATCTTATATGGTTCATTCTTAGCAGCACAGTCGAAAACTAATTTAATTACTAATAACTTATTAAGTTGGCGTCAAAATTTCATTTAACGAATATTTTTAACCAAACCCACCAAGAAAACAAACACAACAGTTTATATACATTGAACTGAAAATGAAATAAGATAATCGAACTCTCGGTACAACATATAATACAACCAAAACGAAATGTTGCAAACTAAAATGCGATAAAAGAATAAATTAATACAGTTGGGCCATCAACCCGAATGTTTCTATAATACCTCCTATCTAGATCACAAGGATAGAAGCGTCTAAAATAAACATGCTTGCATCCATAGCTGCTGCAGCAACATCTGACTCGAAAGAATCATTATCTAAGCGTCCCTGTGTCTGGACACCTAATATTTCCATATATAGCAATAGAGGGAAAATAGAGAAACGGGTCAGAGCCTAGGTTTTGAAAATATTTAACAAGTGCATTAAATGCCATATTTTTAAAATATGAAATCTTTTATGTTTAAGCTGGTATCGCACTCTCATAAGATACACCTCACCCCTCTTCTAATAGTGCACACCAACTGCATACATTTTAAACAACCCAGTTAAGCTACCCTACCTAGCTAATCTCTTTCACCCATTCTCCAAGTTCTCATAACTATCACCTACATTGCTTGATATAATAACGTTATGATGTAAGCAATCACTTAAGATTTCATTAACATATTCATCGATAATATATATATATATATATATATATATATATATATATATATATATATATATATATATATATATATATATATATATATATATATACCGTTCATTTTTTGAAAACTTCACTAGTTTAAAATACCAATTTCACCTGAGGTTATAAAAATCACGTATATTTAGTTCTCATTTTAATATACGATTCACATTTATATAAATTCAGATGTAAATATCCCGGAAGAAGAATAAACCCTTATTCATTTTACACTTTACATAAGTCTAAGTTATATGATATCTCATCTTCATATACGAGCAATATAATATACACAACAAGTATATTTATACCTATATTACAATCATAAGTATAATAACCATCCCACCAGGCTATAGCTCGAGGATGCAGTCTCAAACTGCTATCATCATTCGGGCATGCTTAACATAACCCAGGTATCAAGTTAGACTTACTCATGATCAAGGTAGAAATACTAAACGGTGGTGGGGGTCATATTCCCTCTTGAAATTGGAATCATTATCGCACCCATATGCAGGACGATATGACCAAAGGATATACTCTCCCTGCTCCGCAAGCCAGGGGATTCACCCACATTGCACAACCTCCCTGGATAGAACTAGAGATATATGTACACATAAATATATCGTTCATATACCAATATATTTATAACCAAATCATATATATATATATATATATACTAGGGTGTACCCGTGCCGATGGCACGACGATAAATTTCTTCCCGTGGTATTTTGTACCCGTGCCAATGACATGGCGTTATATTTGTTCCCATAATATTTTTTACTTGTACCGATGGCACGATGATAAATTTGTTCACGTGATAAATTAGTTCCCTTAATATGTAACTCATTATTCCTAATGTCAAGGTGAAGGCAGGAAGAAATTTTTCCAAAGTACGTAATCGCAAAACGGAAAAAAATTTGAAACTATGTAACTGTACAACGACGTAAATTTCGTTCCCGAACAAAACAAAGTGTAATTTAAAAAAAATGATCAAAAATTCTGGACACAAAAATTTCAATTTAGGTAACCTAAAAAAATTCTTTCAAACAATAATTGTTATAAAAACACTACTAACGTGATTGCCTATAGTCATACAACACATGTTCTTCAAAAGGTGTATACAATGGGACTATGATATGAACATGAATTCAATCCTCCATCCCTATAGTTAAGACTTTGCTAACTGAATAATTTTTATGAGTGTGCCAAACGTAGGAGATAAAAAAAATTGAAAAAAATAAAGCACTAATTATGTGTGTGTGTGTGTGTGTGTGTGTGTGTAATGCTTAATCCTAAAAAAGATGTATATTTTGCATTAAACAACTTTTTTATGCTCGCAATAATTTTCATGAACAACAAAAAAATGGAATGTACAAAAAAATTAATACCACAACCCAATGAAATATTTGATTTGAAAGGTCACTATTATTATTATTTAATTGTAATTTCATAAAAAGATTGGTAAGAGTAAGCTTGACGAATAAATTACTTTGGTTTTGAGTTTTGTCATTTATATTTAGGTCATATAACAAACAAATTACTCTTACTGTAATTAGTTTCATTTCTTTGCTAAGGACCACATATATTTTTATTTTGTAAAAAGATTGTTTGAATTAAGTGGTGGATTACTTTGAAAGTTAAATTTTACTTACACAATATCTATCAAAGTACATTGAGCCAACTGCTATATTGATTTTTAGGTTTCCAACATCGAGTCTTGTGTTTTCCTTTGACAGGTTATCAATTTACTTGGGCTCCATTTATTAAAGTTACTTTTTAGTAAAATATGTGAAACTATAATACCAAAAGAATCCAACTATTTAGTATCTCAAATACCAAAGTATCCAACTATTTAGTTACACCCGATTAAAAGAAACTTTTATTAAGAGTTAAGATATAAGTTATAACAATAATCTGGCTATAAAATTTATCATTAAGAAAATAAAAAGTCCAATCACACGGCTAGAATTTTAATATGGTATATTAAAAGTTATTATTAAGAAAATAATTTGTAAAATAAAATTAATAATTTGAGAAAAATTTACATGCTTATAAAAATTTGACTTTTCAATATAATTATGCATGTCATACTTTGGCACTGTGCCTTGTGTCTTGTCCTTTGAAATAAGTCTAAATATGTCAGTTTTTTAGCACTGACTGGGAAGGTTGTAGGCTTAGGCTTTTGTTAAATTACTCTGTATAGGGTTGTAGGCTTTTGTTAAAACGTAAATAGTTAGAGAGAGAGAGAGAGAGAGAGAGAGAGAGAGAGGCATACATTTAGTGTCAAATGCTTAGATATACATTTAGTTTCAAAACCCAATACCCAAAAAAAGAAGTTTACCGAAAAAAAAAGGATACAGAATATATAGATCTTTGAACCCAGATGAACACAGAGAGACCTGAAATCCAAGAAGAAATAAAACATAAATAGTTAGATAAGAAATTCATACCCAATTATCAATTTTTTCAAAACCCAAATTGCTTATTGAACTCGTAATATCTTCCAACAAAAAACAAAATCTCACCTCAAGAATATACCCTTTTGTGAACTGATATCCAAACAAACATACTTGACATCATATAACAGATGAAAAATCACACATCGTAGATGAACACTTTACCAATCGTCATTATTATAGCCGAATACTTTTCCCAAATATGCAAATCAAATAATATCATATCTAAAAAAAACATTATCAGACCTACGAACCATGAAATATACATACGATTGCATAGTAGGCATATATGAGATGCAACAACCCAAATGAGAACCCTGGAAACAACACAAACCAAACACCCCAACTATTATACATACGATTTCACAGTAGGCAAAAGAATCATAAATACTCTGATTCTAAGCAATAATGAAACCAAAGCAATATTTGAAAAAACACTATGTGAAAGAAATACTCCCAAATCGCAAGATCCAAAACCAAAGCAATATCTCGAAAAAAAATATTTGAAAAAAATAATGAAACCATACAACAACACTTGCACAGCAATGGAATCATTCTTGAACAACACTCCCAAATCGTAAGATCCAACACCTGGCAGAGCGCGTACGAATGAAAAAAACAAACATTCTTGAACCAATCTTTAAAACTCTATGCGAAAAAAAATCGAAAATCAAACTATACTGAAGCAGGAAAAAGATCGATCCAGCCCTTACCTTTTTACCCCACCATCAAATAGATCTGAGAGATGAAAAATAACCTGGATTTACTAAAAAAAAGAGGGCTGGAGGTGTATTGGAGAGATGTTCAGTGGAATAACACCCTTTCCGTTTCTAGTTGTGCTGGAATCGGATAAAGTCGGGGTGTTCTGGTTACGAGGATATAGAAGCATCGAGGTGTTATGAAAATGGATTTGTGGGTCTTACAATGGAACCGCCTGAATGGCCGGTGGCTATAGGCTAGTAGCTGGTGGTTAATTCGAGTAATGATGGCACCTCCTGAGTGGCCGGCGGCTGTTGGCTGTTGGCTGTTAGCTGGTGGCTACTCCGAGTAATAGAGGCGGCAAGTAAAAGAGGTGCCTGGGTGGGATGGGAAGATGAGGATGAGAGAGAGGGAGATAAATTTTTGGGTTTATAAAGAGTGTAAGAACTCTTCTAATGTGATGACAGAGGGAGACAAATTTTTTACTCGAGCCATGTGCTTTGCCCTTATCAAGACGTGTGCACTGTGCAGAGACACAATCAGTTTTATTAATGGTTCACGCAAGACATTTAAGAGACTTCTCATTCGTTAGATTTCTCCCTTCTGTACCATATTAAACTTTGTATAGTTTAAATCTGAGCCGTGAGTTGATAAACACCAAATTTTTTAACTTTCGATCTGAGCCATCAGTTGGGGAGAACAAAAAGTCCCTCCTCCCTTATTATCATTATATATATATATATATATATATATATATATATATATATATATATATATATATATATATATATATATATATATATATATATATATATATACTGTAACAACACCCATATATATAATACATATCACTTCTCATTATGCCCTGGTTATAATTGCCGAACTCTGATAGCGATGGCCAAAATATCCCGGAAGTTCCCACTTGTAATAGTACATAAGTATTTACACACTTAAAATAATAAACCTATAGGCATTCTTTTAGTTAAGATTTACATACCTTAATCACTTTTAAGGATTTATATATAATCCCGAATATACAAATTCGTAATACTTAAATAAGTATACAAGCTACTTATATTAATTCCATAAGTATCACATCACCTATAATAATAGTCGTTAATAGACGTGCTGGATATCCACTCAATCCTCTTTAATGCAATCGGCCCATATTTATTCTAACCACATAAATATATCTATACACACTTTCTGTAGACATCTCTCGAATGTTATGCGTCCTAACCATTCATTAGGCCCATACCCCGGTATTGTACTCTTAACTAATCCAAGGTTCTCTCTTTAGACCCAAGGTTTACTCCCCCTAAATTTCATTATCTAGGAGTCCTAATATCACGTTTAGAATCCCCTACAATAATATCCAATTTCTAATTTAATTTCCCCCTAAACATAAAGAAGAAAACTTTCAAAATCTTGCAGGGATGAATCGATTCGCCCTGTCTGAATCGATTTGAAAATGTTATAATTTATTACTGTGTAAGACCGAATTGATTTGTCTCGTCCGAATCGATTTTCCATGCGAAAATCCAAAAATCTGCTACGGTTTATCATCTTCTCCAAAACCCAAAAATCATACCAACCTCCATTTTCGTGGTTTCTTATCTCAACCAACAACACTATAATCATCCTAACACTGATTTATAACTAACACATCAATTAATTTATGGGATAGAATAATTTCTTTTGGATTTAAACCCTAAACCCATTTAAACTCTCATTTCTCATTTATTCCCATTTCTAACAAAATATACACACCATTAACATGGGTTTAACACTAGAATTCATAAAGAGTTAACAACACATCAATTTGTGAACTCAAAATCAAATTTCCCAAATTTATTTCAAGGATTTCAACCTAAAAATCATACAGTTTACCAACTATGATATGAGATACACAGACTCAATTAAATAAAGCAATTAAACACTTGCCTCGTGGATAAAATTAGACGACCTCAAGTCGAATCGCATGAAGTTTGGCGAAAAATCCCATTTTCTCTCCTCTTTTCCTTCATTTCCTTCTTCTTTTCTTTCTTTTCTTTCTTCTCTTCCTCTCTCTTGTGCCTTATAAGAGAGAAATAAGGGCTTGTCCCTTATAAAACCCAAAAATGACTCGTCTACTCAAATGTGAGTCCCTACTGGTCCAAAAGTCCTCGGAACCTAAACAGTACCCTCAGATACTCTATTGTAACTATCTCGGACATTTCGAAACCAATCGTGCACTCGAAATATCCATCTGATTCATTTAACTAGAATTCACTAATCGGACCCAACATTTCTCAACTCATGTTTTCTCCAACATGAAATAATTCCCGTGTCTTTACCCAACTATGACATAACATAAAAATATTCGGACTCATTTACTTAGTCCGAAAAGTAAATGCAGCAGACATTGGTAATCATCTACCACTCGTAAACTCTGAAAATTACTATTTATAATAATTCCTTTAAATACTAAATTAAACTTACTTATGTAATTTAAATATCCATGAAAGTGTGGGGTATTACAGGAATTACCACTGGTTCCCGTCTCGAAGAAGTTGAACCATAAGTTCTCCCTCTAGATACTATTAACATGATACAAATGGATGACATGAGTGGCATTAACCTCTCTCGTCTAATTGGTCCAAGGATTAGGCCAAAGCCCACCATTATAAACATCGCCTCTATAAAACTAGATCCTCCTTTAAGACCTTTGTGCACCAAGACTGATTAATACAGTCATGTACTACAGCAGAGCATCACCAACTTCTTTGACCATCTCTTGATCACTAAGTGGAACACAATTTCAAGACTCGGAGATGAATTTGTATTTAACCACCAAATATAGGAAATGATGACTCCATGGGAAAAGGACTTAGACTTCACAAACAAGGGTACAATTCCATCAAAGCTCCCAGTATCTGGGATTACAAGTTTTTGATTGGGTATAGAGAGGCCACCAAAGATCTTGACCGACTAGAACAATATTAACACTAGACCTACCATATTAAAAATAGAGGCAACACTGTTGACATTTTATAGCTAATTTCCTCGTACGAATGACCTCCCCTTCAGTTCATGAACAACAATGGTGAACTAAGTCACCCCAACGCTAACATATACCACAACATCTAGTCCATTGGATGGGATAATTTACCCATGTAAATACAAGTTATGGTTTGCAGTACTATAAAGGTTAACCCTAATATTTTGAATGTAAGTCAGTACAAAGAAGACCCCGTAGATCCTTATAGTGAGCTTGATAGACTCATTTACAGGTAGCATTAAACCTCTCCATACTTAAGGTATCTCCATGGACCCACCACTACATGAATGTATGGTGCAACTACTAAAATACATAACTATATGCCACTTAGATAATTGTCATAATTAAACTTTAAGACGAGCTGACCCCCTAAGGTTATCCACCACTGGAAGGTCCCCCTCTTGTAGGTACTCATATACTGATGAGATGGAAATGGTCAACACTATTCTTCATGCACACAAAAGTGAGAAGTTCAAAAACCTACAGTATGTAGTATCTTAAATAACCCGCAACGAATTTGTCAATAAGATCTCGTCCTAAGGGCAGGGTACATGAAATATTGATACTATTATGTGGACATATTTTGTGAGCCTACCTACATAGTTAGAAAAATAAATCCAAAAGAGTTTGAAGCCTCTTCCGACAATGAAGAGTACTAGGGAAACAACTTTATACGATGGCATCTAGTAGGGATCATCCATGTCCATGAAATTATTAATTAATAAACCTAACTAAATGGATCGATAAGTTTTAGATATAGTGGAAAAAATCCTCGTCCCTACATAGAAGTATGACATTGCCATACAATGTATAAATAACTCCATATACCACACCCAAAACAAATCTACTTAAAGACAAAAATCTTTCCCATACTTGATTGGAACAAATTGATGGACCCAAACATAACACCAATTGTCCCTGGTCCCATATCCCTGGCACAGCTTTTTCTCCGTCTAGAAAATGCATAACGAGAATCCGGGTAAGAACACCCACTCTCCCCAAACAAAGATCTTGACTTCATCATCAGGTCAAGAAAACACTCCACACCTTCGAACCTAACTCGGAAGGATAAAGGTCCCCATGTGGGAGTTGTCACACATTCACCTCGAGAAAATAACAAAATTCTAGAGTAACTCTAGAGGACACCATTCAACATTACAATTTGGGAATTGCTAGCTACATCTCGAGAGCACTGATTCTCCATATTTCATCTATTGTCTCATTATTCAATACTTGCAGACTTGATTATGGATGAGATATCATATACCATCAAGTCCATCACTATGCAATATTACACCATCTTCTCTGATGAAGATCTTCCCATGTAAGGCCGAAATTATCAATTCTTTACACATCACCACTGAGGCCTGCATAGAGGTTATACCTTTGATACTTTTAGAGAATGGGTCCACCATCTGTGTATTCCCTCCACGTGCCTCCACTAGTCTAGGCTACATTGATTCATAGTTTATACCATCATTTATGATCATTGAGGCATATTATAATACTTTTCGAGTGGATGGCCTATTAAATTTGATGTTGAGTTTCAGGTACTCAATGTCCTCGACAATTTTAACCTCTTGATCCAGAGGGATTGTATACACCCGATGGGGGCATTACCTTATTCTCTTCATATGAAAGTTACGTAATTCCCATCCGATATGGAAATCATTAAAATCCAAGGTGACGACGGATGGGGCACGGTGGCTAGCACTAGTACCATTATCTTCCTGGATACCCATCGTGACATTATCGACATTTGCCTTAGTGGATTTTAAGGGGTCCTAATCACTCATGTGATAGAAGAGGATTCAGTTATTCAAAATGTAGCTGCCCGGATAATCCACAAGATGTGATTCATCCTCATATTTGAATTAGGAATTAACCAACAAGGAACCCTAGTAACATTCACTGCAATTGAACATAAGGGAAAGGCCGATCTTATGTATTCCTCTAATAATAAATCTATACCCCTCAGTCTTAAAGACCCTCATTAAGTATGGAATGGCACTTTCGTATCTAAGGGGATAACTTCCCCTATCATAGATTTTGCTCACCATTGTGGAATGAAGCAAAGAAATCCTTACACCTCGGGATGGAAATTATTTACGATGAGGGACTCTACATTGATTATGGCAAACTCCACAAGGTCATATATAATAAGGTCAAAGTATTGTGGGTTATTGAGGAAGACAAAAAAACTGTCGAGACAAAATAAAATGGGGATTTCCTCCACTATTTCCTAATGAAGTTTCATTAATAGACATGTTAAGGTCCTTATGGTTATCCCCCATATAATTCTTCCATGACTGTAAAACGTCCTAGGATACCGAAGGAAGCACTACTAAAAAATGATGGTTAATCAACATTCCTTCACTCAACCTCTACCTTCCTATACTAGACTCAATAACCGAACCCCATAAAACATCGCCTTTGGTCGATCCTATATATATAACCTCTCAACTGCCATGGATTTATCAATGAAACAAAAAAATCCACCAACACGTGATACAAAACCTATATAAGGCACTCCTCTACTTAGACCCCATGATAGGCCCAACGGAGGGTCTTACTACAAACTTTGAGGGGGAAATAATTCAACTCAAGGAACCCTCACCATCCCCAAGTTGCAGTCTATTTCAAGGTCCTATAACACACAAATACCACTCCAAAGGTCCTCTGGAAGAATCTGTCATATCCTATTAGTAATATCGCGGGAGTGGCGGTACTCAATAACTGGACTTTTGTCAAATAAATTACAACATCTATCATTCAGATGACCTTGGAGTCTATCATGTTAGCAAAATAGTCCCCCTTATCTCCTCTCATGATTTCTCCCTCTATAAAGAAGACTTTTATGATATTATTAATCATGTACTTCCTCCCTTTGTTGACATAATAAATAGTTATTTCCATTATTTTAATATGTGTGTTGCATGTGATGATTATAAATCACATAATGGATTAGAACTTAACCCTAATATTGATAACTTTGTGGATACAAAATACTTAAAAGAATTAAAAAAACTAAGCAAAGTCAAAATAAAATCATGTCTCCCAATGAGGATGTAATAATAACCATAAACATGGGCATTGCCTAAAACTCGAAGGAGTTACAAATATGGTCCTCCCTAGATGAGGACAAGAAAAAGGAGCTCACAGATATACATTCCAACCTTATAGAAATGTTTTTTTTTTGTTTTTTTTGAACATGCTTGACATCGATCGAATCGTTGTCGTGCATGAGATACCCAATCTCCCTGATACAAAGCCCAGAAAGAAGAAACTTCATAAACTGATAATTGGATGTTCCTCGAAAGTAATGGATGAAGTGTATGAACATCTCAATGTCTATTTCATCCAAATAATCGAATACCCCATTAGTTATCCAATACCAACACCTAAAACCAACGACAAAGTCCGAATGTGCATAGACAACATGGATATCAATCGGGCCTTCCCTAAAGATGATTTCCCTTGCTACATATCGACTTATTATTGTATAGTGTTGCTAAAAATGCACTTAAGTCCTTTGTATATGGATTCAGGGGCTACAGTTGGATAAAAATTCACCTTGATCACCAGGACAAAATCAAGTTCATAACTCCCTAGGGGATGTACTTCATAAGTAACGCGCATCGATCTCAAGAATGCCAGTGAAACTAACCAAAGATATGACGCATCCATCTTACACAAAGAAGAATAAATCTGCGTTGATGATATGATCATCAAGTCCAAGGTTCATGAGGGTCGCACTTTGGAACACTAAAAATTATTCCAAAGGCTACACCTATTCAAAATGAGATTAAATCCATATAAATGTGTTTTCAGAGTCACTTATGTATAGGTATTAGCGATCATTGTTAGAACAAAAGGAATTTCAGTAGACCTCGATAAAATCAAAGCCATACCAGAACTGGCATCGTCCAAAATAAAGAAAGAGTTTAAAGGATAACTGGGTCAGGTGCAGTTCATAATTCGGTTCATCAACCAGTTTACCGCCATATGCCAACTCTTTATTATAAATACTTAAGAAAGACTCAAAAAAGAGGGGAATGTTCATTCATGAAAATGTAGGAGTACCTAACACACCCACTAGTATTACTACCTACCGATTAAGGGTGAAAAGTAGCGCGTGTCAAACGCCAATCGTTGTTTTCTGTTCACCGCCTAAATATAAAAACCTAAACTAATGACTACACTCAACATGTGAGTATAGCGGTCAAGTTCGGGTATCGAAAATCCACAGAGATGAGTTGCTAGAATTTATACGATCTAATATTACTAAAATAACAGTGTAAAAGGTGATTACAAACTAAAAAAGGAAAAGATGCATAAAAGAGAAATATTAATCTAGGCGAGTGTATTTAAACTAGATTAACAAAGCGGTAAAACTATAGGTTGCATCGAATATCCCTCACCCAAGTTAATTTGTATAAAATGGATACATGGGTCAACCGGTTATTTAAAATGCATCTCATTTTGACAGTTAATTGACCCAAGGGTTGTCACACCCCTAAATCCGCATCAAAGCCTAATATGATTTTGGCGTCAACAAATATCCCGAAAATTGCGCACGAAAGGTCGTAAGCACGCAACATACATGATATGCCCGGTCAAATCTCCTAGGCGCAATAACTAGTACAACGCACCAGAAATAGAACCGGAAAACACCATCACCAAATCCATGCAACGCGTCAACTTGAGTGAGTTCAATTCAAGCACAACCTAATTTAAATTATCTCGAAAGCATAGTAAAAACGCGATAAATGAAAGCGATAAACAAATGTGATAAAACTACACAAGAAAGTAATGAATTAAAGCATGTTAACCTAAATTAAAAATCTTGTAAATTACACTACAAAGCAAGAGATGAAGAAATACAACTATATTAAATGGTAGGGGAGATGAATAGTATAACTTACAATCCAAATGGGGTGTCAAACCAAAGAGAATCAAAGAAGAACTAATCAAAAACCCAAAGTCTAACCTACAACTCTCTAAAAACTATCCTAAACTAGTATATCTCATATTTACAACAAAAATGGGTATTTATAGTAAGTGGGAAAAAGTAAAGCAGAAAGGAAAGAGCACAAAATATCTGCCATTACCGGTCGACCGCGGCCAGGCTACCGGTCGACCGGTCCCTTAGGCAAAAGTGCATTGTCTCCTTCCCATGGCAAAAACTCAAACCGCGTTCGACTGGACCCCTGGGCGTGGTCAACCGATACTCTATTTTTTGGCCTCCTTTGGACATCACATGGAAGAAAATGTTGATTACGGAAACGACTATAACTTCACCGTCCGAACTCAGAATCGCACACCGTTTACGGCCACACGAAGGTTACTGGATAAACTACGCATCCGTGGAAATTCCATGATCCGAAGATGAAATTTGAATTGACTAAAATTCCCTTGAAGTAGCGTCTGGCGACGGAACTTATCTGAAATGCAACGGATCCTCACTTTTAGCATTCCAATACCTACAAAAGCACAATTAACCCCTGAAAAACATGTATATCTCCAAACCCAAGGTTTTCTTATTAATGAGCATAAATATAGGCATTAAGGACCATAAAAGTTCTAGAATGCATAAAGATAATGGGCGACAATATGCAATATTTGATACGAATCACACCCCCTGACTTAAACATTGCTAGTCCCTAGTAATGAAACAAACAAAACTAGACCACAGAGGGAGGTATAAGACGTATATATGCATCGAAATATAAATTCCACTTTTATGGGGAGCACGATTGCATTTAGCATATGCAATAAGTCGTTAAACCCCTAGGCCATCCTAGTGGATGAGTGTCGTCTCTTGAGGGTTTTCAGGGATGATACCAACAAACATCAAATGGTTTCCTCAAAATATGTCCAACCCAACATGCGATAAGCCCAACAATGGCGAAAAAAGATTTCATACGCATTATTAGCAAAGTGAATGAATTCAAACAAAATTCCAAATCATTAACATTATAGAATGCACCTCATAGAATTGAAACCTTAAAATGTGGGAGGGAAGCGAACACATGCAAAGTGTGATTTGGCAAAAACTTAAAAAAAATTGGGTACTAAATAAAGCAAGCATATATTCAATCCTCACGGGCATTACACTCAACAAGTGAATTCACTCGAAACAGGGAGTTAACACACAAAACATGCGGGCATAAAGAGTAAATATTAGTGGAAACTAGGCCGTCACAAATGAAGAACGCTATATATAAAATGAAAAATTGTAATCTCAATGAAAGATACCGCTCATTAAAGGAGGCAAAATGCATTTTAACAGATTATCAAAACTATTATGACTTTTGAATTACATCAACCTAAGATCACATAGGACTTATATAGGGTTGTAATGTAGGCTAGGCTAGGGTGCGAAATGAAGGAATGTATGTACGGATTCAAAGTGTTCAAAATGAAAACTCGGGATAATGGGAAAATGCGGGTAATGTCAAAATTGGAAAACGAGTTCCAAAAAGGCATTAGATATATCACCGGGGAGAGTAATCAAAGCTTATTGAACTATACACACAACATTTACAACTTTCTCTTTCTTTTGTTTTCTTATTTTTCTCTTTTGTTTTCTTTTGCTTTTTGCTTTCTCTTTCTCACACTTTTTTCACATCTCTTTTCCTTACTTTTCATACTCTCATATGCCTAAATTGCAAGTGCAACACAACAACAACATTCAATCCCAAGCAACATTCCAAATAAGGGTATATAGGTGTATGTATTGTATAAAACTCGAATTTAGAGTTGGTTATGGGAATTTAGGTTATGAAACGAAAGGATAATATTTAGGCTCAAAGGGGTTAACGAGGGTAAACATATAAGGGTGAGGTCAAGGCTAATATGGGTGATATAACAAAGAATGCCTATGATCATTTCATAAAGTTTACGCAATTCTCGAATCAAAATAATGTATTAAAATCATGCTCAAGTAACACATTTCAAGTATGAACCCAATTAATGAACGGTCAAATGAAAGAATAGAGAGATTACCGACGAAGTCAACATTTTTAATGAGAAAAGAATAGTGTATACACTCACAAGCGACGAAAGGTGCAAAGCTTACTCGGTGTAAGTATATATAATGCAACAAAAGATTATCGAGTTATAAAAATCTTAAACCAAATCAATATAACCATAAAAGTGCATGTGGTCATGGGATTAAAGTTTAATTCATGAAGTTATTCATAATATCAATAAGTGAGACTAAAGTCTAATAACTTCTAAAATCGAGAACATGCATCATTGAGTTGTCTATTGGATCAGGAAACTATTAAAATTTATCATCGGAAACAAAGGCAAAATGCCTAAAAAAAAAAGAGAAAAAAGAAAGAAAATCTTTATGAAATTGAATTTTTCTAAGAAAAGCATACTAAGTAACTAACATGTGAGGAAAACATGGTCTAAATAATGAAATGGATAGAATATGCCACACCCCCTAACTTAAAACTTGACATTGTCCTCAATGTAAATTAAGAACCAAGTCAAAGAGAGAAAAAGAGCGATATTACCCAAAATTGGAGCGATCCCCATCAGAACAAGTCCAAAGAATCTACAAAACAAGTTAGTACCGAGCATAGCAAAAACAAATAACGAAAAGTTAACTAATTACACTAGACTACATTAAAAAGTAAAGAAAAAATAAAGAGAAAGAAAGTTAACTATATACAACCTACTATTTAGGCTTCACACTAACTGTACACTAGAAGTCTAAATAACTGAGGGTCCAGCGCAAAAATGATTTGACTTTGGAGGATAATCGGTGTACCCTCACATACAAGCATGCCCCCAGAAAAATATGAATTATGTTTCAACAACGGAAGGCATGTGTAAGGCGAAAGAAATGAACCATCGCCAATTAAAAGTTTTGTAGGGACGATGGGGGGTTTGGATTGAACAGGTGATAAAAACATGTGGGGACCGAGAAAATCCGAATACCCTCCCAAAGATTTTGAAATTGGAATGGGAGGCTACACACACGAAGGCACGGATGCGATCGTGGAAGGCGACTAGCAAGTACTCCTCATCGGCGAAAAGGTTTAAAACATTAAAGTTTGAAATCGAATCATCAGATACTTGTGACAGTGTGATAATAGAGAATGAAAATGGGGATGAAAGAAATTCAAACTCATGAGATGAAACATCATCGCATGAAGTTTGAGTTTTGAATGAAATAATATCATTTTCAATGAAATGTTGTTCTTTGGGGGCCAAAAAAGAAATCATTTCATTGCAAATAGATATTACGTCACTTTCATCCCCGCTTTCAATATCTACTATGCGATGGGAAAAGTCTAGAATGGTTTGTTCCAAAAGTAGGCATAAGTACCTCATTTGGTTCAAAACATTCCTCGACTTCGAAAGTCTCGGAAGCAAAATCGTCGTCAGACTCAAATAATAAATCCAACTCATGTTCCCAATAATGATTTTCTTCCCGATAACGGTTTTCAATTTTCTCATTCTCATACATACGCAAACCCTCACCGAATGTCATAGGTCGAGGTGCGGATCCATGAAAGTGAGAACTTTGAAAATTACCATCGGACTTAAACGAAATCTCATTACTATAGGAATTTTGAAAACTATTCGAATTCGTTTCAAAATTCCTATTATAAGGAGGTAAAGGCCCAAAATCATTATCATCAACATCAAAATTCCAATAACCTAAGTTTTGACTTTCGTTATACTCGACCAAAGTCATATTTGAGTTTGTTATACTTTGGGATTCTAAGTATTCACCGAAAGTCATAGGTTTGCGAGAATTTTGAGAATTATAACAATGATTACCGAAAGAATTAGAATAAGACATGCTTAGCCAAAAATGACTCAAGTGACGAATTCCACAAAGTAAGTGCATGCGGAAAAAATTTGAGCATTTTTGAGTGCTCAAATGTGGAAGTCCTGCAAAAAGGTTAGCAAATAATACAAATAAAACGAAAATACTATGAAATACTAAATCAAATAAAGTCTAAAACAAACTCCTCCCCGACAACGACACCATTTTTTATTAAGGGTGAGAAGTAGCGCGTGTCAAATGCCGATCGTTGTTTTCTGTTCACCGCCTCAATACAAAAATCTAAACTTATAAATACACTCAACAAGTGAGTATAGCGGCTAAGTCCGGGAATTGAAAATCCACAGAGACGAGTTGCTAGAATTTATACGATCTAATATTCCTAAAATAATAGTGTAAAAGGTGATAACAAACTAAAAAAGGAAAAGATGCATAAAAGGGAAATATTAATCTAGGCGAGTGTATTGAAGCTAGATTAACAAAGTTGTAAAACTATAGATTGCGTCGAATATCCCTCACCCGAGTTAATTTGTATAAAATGGATACATGGGTCAATCGGTTAATTAGAATGAATCTCTTTTCGACAGTTAATTGACCCAAGGGTCGTCACGCCCCTAAATCCGCATAAAAGCCTAATATGATTTTGGCGTCAACAAAATATCTTGAAAATTGCGCACGAAATGTCTTAAGCACGAAACATACATGATATGTCCCGTCAAATCTTCTAGGCGCAATAACTAGGACCACGCACTCGAAATAGACCCGTAAACACCATCACCAAAGCCAAGCAACGCGTCAACTCGAGTGAGTTCAATTTAAGCACAACCTAATTTAAATTAGCTAGAAAGCATCGTAAAAACGCGGTAAATGAAAGCGATAAATAAACGTGATAAAACTACACTAGAAAACAATGAATTAAAGCATATAAACCTAAATTAAAAATCTTGTAAATTACACTACAAAGAAAGAGATGAAGAAATATAACTATATTAAATGGTGGGGGAGATGAATACTACAACTTACAATCCAAATAGGGTGTCAAACCAAAGAGAATCAAAGACGAAATAACCAAAAACCCAAACCCTAACCTACAACTCTCTACAAACTATCCTAAACTAGTATATATGATATTTACAACAAAAATGGGTATTTATAGTAAGTGGGAAAAAAGTAAAGGAAAAAGGAAAGAGAAAGGAAAGAGCACAAAATATCTGGCATTACTGGTCGACCGGTCCCTTAGGCAATAGTGTATTGTCTCCTTCCCACGGCAAAAACTCAAATCGCGGTTGATCGGCCCCCTGGGCGCGGTCGACCGGTACTCTGTTTTCTGGCCTCCTTTGGTCATCACATGGAAGAAAAGGTTGATTAGGGAAACGGCTATAACTTCACTGTCCGGACTCGGAATCGCGCACCATTTGTGGCCATGTGAAGGTTGCTCGACTAACTAAGCATCCGTGGAAATTCCATGATCCAAAGATGAAATGTGAGTTAACTAAAATGCCCTTGAAGTAGCGTCCGACGACGGAACTTCTCCAAAATGCAAAGGATCCTCACTTTTAGCGTTCCAATTCTTACCAAGGAACAATTAACCCCTCCAAAATATGTATATCTCCAAATCCAAGGTTTTCTGGTTAATGAGCATAAATATTGGCATTAAGGACCGTAAAAGCGCTAGAATGCATAAAGATAACGGGCGAAAATATGCAATATTTGATACGAATCACCAACCCAACTAGGATAACCCTCCATAGTATACGTGACCATAACCCACATGATTGCTTAAGTGCTGCTAGATCAATATATTAACATTCTTGAGAGGAATGTTCCATCTAACGTGAGCAAAAAGCTAGGGTTCTATGAGCTGAGATACACTGCCTTGGAAAAGGCTTGTGTATTCCTCATATGGATCACTCGTAATATCCATCACGATACGATGTCCATCGACATACGACTCATACCCTAAATAGACCCTTGAAATAACTATTTTATAAATACGCTCTCTCTAGATGGATGGCTGAATGGTTCCTCATTTTATTCGAGTTTGATATCTTATATGTCATACTGAAAGGCACCAAAGAATAGGTCATCTTTGACTATCTCATAGGGAAACCCTTGTCAAACGAAGAAGTATAAAAACATAGAGATACTAGTGAACTCTATTTTGATAAGGCCTTCAATAAAAGGGGATTCATATTTGGAATGCTACTTATATCCTCAAACTAATTATGACCTTCTACAATTATCAAACTCACGTATGAATGTACTTGAAATATGGTCGAGTATGATATTTCGTCATAGGTCTCGAAATCGTCTTAGAAATGAGAATCTCCAAACTAAAATCCTACGAGGATTCAAGCCCAGTGATTAATTAGATATTAGGAAAATATAAATTTTGGGATGATAAATTGCAACCATACCATGCCCACATAGAAGAGTTAGCCTCATTATTTGAGCATATAGAATTTGACTTCCTACCAAGAGCTGAAAATAAATTCATAGATGCCCTTAACACCGTAGCCAACATGATCAACATGCTAGAAAGAACTGTGAAAATCACGTTCATCACGACTAGCCAGATAATCCCTTCTTGCTTCATTAAGATAAATGCCAAGGGAGCATGCTAGGGCCCGCGATATGGTACTACGACTTATGGAACTTGATCATCAAGATCAAGTATCCACCAGATGCTTCCCCAAATGATCGACATACTTTGAGATGATTCGAAGCCCAATTCATCATTTGTGGAGGACAACTCTACAAAAGAGTGTTCAGTAAGGTATACTTATGATGCGTCACAGAAGATGAGACCCTCGGGATCATGGAAAAATCCATATCGACGATTGTGGTTTGCATATAACTCAGCACACTCTCTCTAGAAAAATACTAAGTCAATCATACTATTGGACGACCATATAAAGGAATTATATGAAGTATTTCAAGACGTTCCTTCGATGTCAATTCTATGCCCCTAACAACACCTCCATCCCCGAGAGTTCTATTACATGACCTCATCTATTCCTTCCACATCAGCAGAATAGACATCATAGGTAATGTAACCCCTAAGGCCTACATCGGGCATGAATTCATCATAGTCCCCAACGTATATTTTTGCCAAAAGGGCTAAGGCCGAATCTGCCTCATTACTAAATGCTAAAAAGGTGGTCAAATTCATGCATCAGAACATCATATACAACCTCACTGTAGACCATGAGTTGGAATCAAACAATGTATCTCATATTGAGACAAAGGTCTCAAACATATTGCATAAATACGGGATTAGTCGGCATAAATCATTCACTTACATACTGCAAACTAACGGACATATCAAAACTTCTAATAAAAATGTCAAAAACCATGACAAGTCAACCTTGTCACGGTCAAAGACCGTGACATGACCCGGGGTGACGACATATTTGTCACGACATGTCGAAATCATGATCCGTGACAAGTTTAACCTTGTCACAGACATGCCAACGGTTTGTGACAAGCTATCTTTGTCATAGATTTGCCACATTTTTTTACCGTCACAGGGCCGCGATATAAATAAAATTGTTGGGCAGTATTTTCACTTCCACTGCCTAATAGTATATTATCACCTGTAACAGTAATATATGACATATTGTCTCAATAAATACCATCGACCAACATTTAAAAACCATAATAATCAAACACTAAAGAAATATAATTAAGAAACTAGGCCATATAATATTCATTCATCATCAAACACTAAATAACATTTAATATTTAGGATAACCAAACACTAAACAAATAATAATCAAATTATCAACTTGAAGGAGAAATCTGGGTCATATTACATACGAATTGGCACAACCATTAATAACCCTTATGCTACACTGTTCATTCAACCACACATCTTTATTTAACAACTTTTTCATTGGTATTTTAATATCGATATGATAATTTTGGTAAATCAGGTTTTCAATATCTAAAAGAAAACCAACTACGATTTTTTTTTCATAATTTCGGTATTTGGTAATGAAAGGTAGTATATCAAAATCATAGTTTTACAAAATTAATAAATCGTAACAATATATTAAACAATGACACATTATCACTTTCACATCATATTATTTCTCCCCATATCGGTTTTCTCAGATCATATAGCAGAAGCTTCCAGCCAGTTCTATACAAGAACACAGAATTTGATATTCAGATCTATAGATCCTTACATGTGGAACCCCCCAAACAAAGAGCCTCTATGCGTAACGTAACGAAATACTTACATGGAGGCCTCTAATTGATGCCGTGGTCAAGCCTCGCCTCAATTTTCAACTGCCATAAAAATTCTTGTACATGTAAATTAAGGGGCGGCTCAAAGTTAGGCAGCCTTTGCCCATGACCTCTTTTAGATTCAAATCCACAATTAGTGGATATTATTAACATGATAAGTTTTTACATTAGAAAAGTCAAGCGTATAATGTCCATAGTTAAATTACCGTCACTTGGTAAAATCTCTTCACTTATTTTTCTAAAAATAATATGGGGTAATGCTATGGAAACGTTCTGATACAATCTAGAAACATATGACAAATGTCTTCGTGCTATTGATGTACAATTAATAGGAACTCATTCCATTCAAGTTAATAACTTTTTTTATAATTGAATGATTCATAAAACAAATTCACCTAAAGGGACGGAATCACGTATACATGAAATATACACAAAAAGGGAAACAAAACGGGACGGCCAACCTGAACCCACCACCGAACAAAAGAAACTATATAATCCATGTAACTCCTCCATAAAATCCATAATACACTATAACTATTCAAAATAATATGTTAATTATTGTTATTTTGCGAATTAAGCAATCAAGATTTTTATTTCATATATAGTTATGTTTAACTTAAATGGAAGTTTATCATATACTCCGTAAATAATATTTTTTGGTAATTAAAATAACAAATATATTATGCATTTGTTTATTCTAAAATTACAACTATATAGGCATGTATGTATATAATTTTCATTTTTTATTTATATTTTTTTGTAATTTTGCTTTTACCAAACATACGCAATAAAATATTTTTTCTTTTTATTTACTTCACTTCACTTCACTTTCGTCAGGAATTATTTTCTCGCTTAACTTTTCTGACAATGGAATGGAGTCTTGAGTCAGTCCTACCGAAAATACCAAGCGTTGGCGACAAAAGGCTATCTTTGAGTTTCCTCCCTATTCTTTGAGCTTCCTCCATTTGAAATTTCACTTGCCAGGGCTGCCATTTCAGCTTCCTCCATTTATCGGTTATTAATTACTCCCCTTCCCTTTCTCTTATTGGAAATACCAACTGTGGGCGACAAAAAACCATCACCGGTTTGAATCACCAAAGCGGCCATTGCCGGAGACAAATTAATCCCCAAGCCGCGATCACTAACTACAAATTGATCCAACACTGAGACGACACCCCCTTTCCATTAGCGTTCATCTCACGCTACATGTTAGTAGAACCCCATCACCGGCAAAAATTGCCTACCATCATTTCTCTTAAACCGAGCAACAAATTTTTTTTGATAAGTCGTGAATTTTTATAGAAGATTGGGACTGAAATTTGAATGCATAATTGTCTTTTTGTTTGTATTTGTTGTTTTTATTTAGTGTTTGTTATTTGGGGAAGATGATGGTGTTTGGTAACCTGATTATATTTTTAAATTAAGAATATTTTTGTATATACATGTTCTTGGGGGTAATGTCTAGTTAAAGGTGTTAGGATTCTATCTAAATATATGGGGTTATGTTTAAAGAATTATTAAAGCGGGGATTATGTCAAATCTATCATTATAAAGGGAATGATGATTGTCTTTTTGTTTGTATTTGTTGTTTTTATTTAGTGTTTGTTATTTGGGGAAGATGATGGTGTTTGGTAACCTGATAATAATTTTAAATTAAGAATATTTTCGTATGTACATGTTCTTGGGGGTAATGTATAGTTAATGGTGTTAGGATTCTATCTAAATATATGGGGTTATGTTAAAGAATTATCAAAGCGGGGATTATGTGAAATCTAACATTATAAAGTACATGCTATGTTAAGAATAATGAAAGCGCGGATTATGTCAAATCTAACATTATGTCAATTCAAGCACTATATAAAAGTATTCTTAACATTAAGGATACTTAAATTGTTTTTTTACCAGATACCACGTACACAAAGTTTAATCTTGTCTTTCTTTTATACAAGCAAATTGAATTATAAAGTCCCAAATAAAAATATTAAAATTTTACACCACAGCGTATAAAATTATGGGGGCCTCCACTTATAACCAATTCATTTTTTATTTGAAAGCTCCATTATTTAACCAGGCGAACCCATTTTTTATGGTAATGTTTACAAATTTGTCAATTCCATACAATAAGTTTTTAACAAAAAGTGTTACATAACATCAGTATAGCTTGGTCATTTTTTCAAAAGTGTTGAAAAAACCATATTTTAAGTATAATTGTTTACTTATTTAGTAATATTCGGTTAGAACTACATAAATGTGTTGAAAATTTAAAAACAGAGTATTCATTTCATTGATAACTTGCAACGAACCTATAAATTATGCATAATCGTTGTTGAAAAGAACTATGGGCTGGGGGGGGATACATAATATTTAACAATTGCGCTTGCCTTCGATTTTTTCTCATGCGAAAAGCCTTTTTTCTTGGGGTCATCCCCGAACTTCTTACACATGGGTGTCATAACAAAGAGTAATATTAGGGAAATTCTTTTGTCGCAATCTTTTTTTTATCCTGTCGATGTGTCAAAAACACATTAGGTAATATTTCAAGTGGACCCATGTGAATTACAAACATCACCCAATGTGTGTTTCACACATCAACCGCGTAATAAAAAATGGTCACGAAAAAAGTCTTCATAATATTACCGTATAACGAAAAATGTTTCGCACATCGACACTTGATACCAATTCAGTATCGAATGTGTTTTACAAGTATTGTTATGATAGAATTCGAGCTATGATACAATACATATTCACCACTTGATTGGCACAAAGTTTTGTTACGTGTATCTAATGGTACTAATGGTTGATACATGTATCAGTACTCTTGTTATAAGTCTTATGTTCAAGGTTTCAATAAAACAACAAATTCTTTGCCTGACTTGAGGCTAAGAATAGATGTCGAAGGACTAGAAAACAAATAATCAAAAAGGATACATGCCCCACATAGCTGAAACTCATTTCATGTATTTGTTTGTTCTGTGGAAATTCTTCACAGATACCATCTCTAAAAACTATAAATACCTCTCCCTCTCTACATTAATTTCCCATCACAAGTACTTGAATTATTTTAGTAAAACTTGTATTAAAATGGGAAGTAATATGTTGGCAATCATTTTTGTTGTTGGAATTCTCGCCGGAGCTCTTCCGAAAATGGTTTCTGGTCAGTCCGTTGCGGATATTGTGACCGATGCATTCTTCAATGGGATTATTAATCCTGATGGAAGTTGTCCTGGAAGGGGATTCTACACTAGAGCCTCTTTTCTTCAAGCTGTCAACGCAAATCCTCAGTTCGGCACGACCGGCTCGAGTGATGATGCTAGACGTGAGATCGCAGCTTTCTTCGCACACGCCAGCCATGAGACCGGACGTACGTAACACTAAAACTCGAGTATCTCTCCATTTTATTTTCATCTAACACGCACACGCATACACCCACCCACTATATAAGACATGTTTCCATTCAAATTATTTTTGATAGTGGTCTGTGACCAATAAGTTCCTTATATGTTGAAACAAGTATATATAGTAAATTTGAACGAAAAATATAGGCCGGGGTACTGGGGTCACTCAGAACACAATGAGTAAATTCTATATTCATACCTTTGGGTGAATCTAAATAGTACATGTGGGGACAGTAGTTTATGTGATGGTAGGGATGAAGCCAAAAATTCATTTTATATTTGGGTTTGCACTAGAAGCCCTTGTTTATCATAGTTAGCATCAAATTCAAAAATAAAAAAGTACACTTCGTACAATTATTGTTTTGTACATGTATACTTCACCTCCTTAGGGTTAATATGTATGTGCATGTATTATTATTTCATAAAATTTTGTTCTCTTACAAAAGTTGTTGCTTACACTACTCCAGTGCAGAGCACTCAATTTGCAAAGTTAACATTTCATTCGTGGTTTATTACCATAATTGTGGATGTTCTAATACAGGTTTTCCAGTATGCCCCATTCTCAAAACCCATTTGATATGTTGTTTGTGTAGGTTTTTGCTACAGAGAAGAGATAGCTGGTCCTTCGTTAGATCCCTCGGTATATTGTGATGAACAGAATACACAGTACCCATGCGCATCTGGTCAGCGTTACCATGGTCGGGGTCCACTTCAACTCTCATGGAACTACAATTATGGGCCCGCGGGACAAAGCATTGGGTTTGACGGACTAAACAATCCCCAAATCGTGGCCAATGATCCTGTCATCTCATTCCGGGCCTCCTTGTGGTTTTGGATGAACAACGTTCACTCTATCATTACTTCTGGTCAAGGGTTCGGGGCAACCATTCGTGCCATCAACGGTCAACTTGAGTGCAATGGTGCAAATCCAGATACTGTTACTAGTCGTGTCAATTTTTACACACAATACTGTGGCCAACTTGGAGTTTCTCCCGGTGAAAATCTTAGGTGCTAGGAATATAATAACTAAAATCAGGCTTTTATTATATATTACTCTTTGAGGTCTATGACTCAGAGGAAAAATAAAGACTAGGGTGAATTTGCAAGCTACCGGTTTGCCCTCAAATAAAAAAGCGTTTATGTGACACCCAAGCTCGCTCAGTACTTGTTTGGGGTCGAGAAATAAATATGCTGTACTAAAATAAATTGTTCTGTTGATGTTATAAATGTTGCGGTAAGTCTTTTTAGTACATGATAGATTTTACTTGAGCGCTACACTTATGAAACAAACAATGAGTAACAACATTAATTATTCGCCAATATCTGTTGTGCCTACTTGAAATGAGTTGATATCATTACGTTTTTATTATTAAATGGGATAGCAAACAAACAAACAGCAGAAGATAACTAACAATGAGTAAAATTAGCATGTAACAAATATAGTGGATTATTCAAAGTACACTTGTGATTTTATTGAATGGGTTTTCTCTCACACACTTGAACTGTTTACAATATGATATATTTGTACAGCCACATAGAGAGGTTTGGCAATATTACATAACTACACACTTGTGTTTTGGACATAACTACACACCTTCATTATGATGTCCGCAATTTATCATTGGTAGAAAGGAATTGGACAACGAGTTCACGGCCATCCACTTTCTCCAAAACAAAAAGAAAATAAATTTGAATATGTTTGGTGTGTGCATAAAATATCAGATTTGCATACAAGTATGTGGCACCAAGATTGTCGCACTACAAAATTGGAGCACATGTCTTAGGAATACATGCTCTGATAGAAGTGATTATAGCCAAGATAATGTAATACCCCTTATTTTTGAGTAATTGTTTTTCTATTAATTTGCCACACGGGTTAACTATACATATAAAATGAAAGAAGTTGGAGTAAATATTATTTTAAGTGATTTAAGAGATAATATTTATCGAGTTTTGCATATTTATTGTTAAGTGAATGTAAATAGCATCATATTATGTTTTATTGCGTCGTTGTGCTTTAAGCGACGGTTATGATTTAAAATGATGTTGGAACATGAAATGATTTATGTTATCCCGGATGCCAATTTAGAGGGAGCGGTTAGTCCGGAAATAGTTGAGATAATCAAAATATGTACCATGTTGTATTTTTGGGTTCCGGGTACTTTTGAGCGGTTATGACTGAATTATGTTATTACGGGTCATTTTAATTGCATAGTAGTATTTAAAGATGGATTTTGATGTAAATAGGTCTTTAAGTCTTCCAATAACATTTATTCTCATTTATATCTTCTAAACCTAGAAAGAGAGGCAAAGAGAGAGGATTTGGGAGAAAAGAAGGAGAAAAAAGGAGGAGAATTGAAGATTTGAGCTTGGGATTTGTTGCTTCCAGAAGATAATAAGAGACTACAACTCTAAGGAAAGTTTCTAACTTGCAAATGTATGGTATATTGTGGATAAATTGTATTGATAGTTGTCTATTTGGAGAATTGAACTAATTGTGGGTTTTGAAGAATTTTGGTGTTTAACCCTTAGATTTTGATGTTTCTATGATTTGAGTTGAATATGTTGGTTTGTTGTTGTGTAGAAAGGTTGGGCTAATGTTACTAGATGACGACCTTGAGGGAAGTGGAGGAATATAAGGTTAGGGTTTTGGGGTTGGCATGTGAAAATAAAGATTGGCCGTGAGATCTCGTGAGTGCGGTCGACCGCGGTCCATAGCTCGGTCGACTAGGCCTAAAGAGAAAGGCCCACTGCTTCTCTCGATAGGCATAATTTAGAAGCGCGATCGACCACGGTCTCTTAACCAGTCGACCGGGAATTGAGGATTGGGCTTGCTGCTTTTCTTATAAGGAAAAACTTTAGAAGCGCGGTCGACCGGGGGTCAGGGGCAGATCGACCAGTCCCCTGTTTTTCACCGCAAAAACTTTAGCTTTCTTCAGTTCCATTCTTTTGAGGTTTAGACCTAGGAACCTTCTTACATGAAGTAAAACTAGGGTTTTAGAGTCTTGTATCAGAGATCAAGAGCCTATCTTAGAAAATGAGTGTTCGGGCTTAGGTTGGGAATTAATAAATAAGTTGTTAGAAGGAGGTAAGGGTCCTTATCACTTAGTGACGTAGTCTAAGACTAGGGGAAGGTAGGGATTTATGGTTTTGAACTTTTAGAGAATTGTATGATGTAAAATTTCTTTGGTGGATCATAGGGATGTTGTTAACCCTCAGAGACTTGTATGGGGTTAATTAAATGTTGTAGTCAATGTTGTTAAACTCGTATGGTTCCTGATGAAATAAAACGTACTTTTAAAATTGGCATATCTTGTGAATATTGATTTGCATATACATACCTCTTTAAATGCTATCATAAGGAAAGTTACGCGAAGGAGGTGAAGTCCCCTGGCTAGTGAAAATAGGACGAATATAGTCCTCGGCCATAGGACCGATTGTTATATTGTGATTTTTTTTATTATTCGAAGTGAGGTAATTTCGGGTATGGTTATGACTCACTGTCGAAGGTATATGGACGCTTCCCACGTCACGTGATTTAGGATGCTTGGGTTGTCTTAGATATAGGCCCCTGAAGATGATAGTCATTTAGGGACGCATCTAGTGGGGTGACCCCCGGAAGGATGGTCTTAGAATCATTATGTTGTGATTATAATTATTCTCATGAAGGTGATATTTTATAAATGGCTAAGGCATTTTATAAATCAAATGCTCGGAATAAATCTCCTAATGAGGAATGGACTTGTGAAGTTATGCTATCAAAAATTGAAATGTAAGCTTATTAAGTTGGAATTGAGTACTTTTCTTGCATTAGTGATTAACTAATCTTATAAGTGACATTGTGTTAGGTTGTGCACTTAGATGAGAGGTGGGGATTAGTCTTATTGTCGAGAGCGAGTTAAGCTTGTTTATGATGATAGAAATTCATAATTGTCATACATTTTATTCACATGTTTATCATATTAAATCGGGCCCTGACCCGTTTATATCTCTTTGTTTTGTATGGATCTCTTTTTCGCCCAGGTGCTCCGTCGCAAGGACGCCCGTGTTGATGCTCCCTTCCAAGTGTCAAGGAGCTATAACATTTTTGCGGATGTTATAGGATATTTGTTATAGACGCCTCTATCTTTTGTGTACTCTAGTTATGATCAGTCTAAACATTCGGGTGAGTTGCCCGTGTTTTGTACTTGCTCATATACTGTGATATTTATTGTTAGTACTTGGTGTAACCGCTTGTATTGGTCTGTTAATCGATAACTTATTCGGTTATTTTGTTGTTAATGATTGTAAATGTTATCTATCTTTATCTTTTATCCACCAGCGTTTCAAATCGGTTTGTCGAAATGGTTTTCTATAAGCTACGAATTTAATTGGCATCCGTTTTCTAAAATAATTGGTGGTTACCTCGTATTATAATTTTAACGATAGTGATGCTAAAATGGACCATCTATGATTCCTGTAATTATTGGAGTATCGGGCTGGCCACCTCTCATTTTAATAAGCGAGGTATCACAGATGGTATCAGAGCATCAGGTTCTAGAGTCCTTAGGATCTATGCGGACCTATCACGTTCTACCGTAGCGTTCTTTGATATAGAGCCCTATTGTTAGGACTGTGTTGTTTATATATGTTTACAATCTTCTCTGTATTCTGATTTTGTTGCTTCTTCGTCTCAAATGCCGCCTTGAAGAGGTCGTCTAGCTAAGAGAAATCGAGTTGTGGAGTATAATGTAGAACTCCCACCATAGTAAGGAACGATTAATTTCGCGGAGGTTGCTAACATCATCGCCCAGGCGGTCAATGCTGTAATGACTGCTATGGCCCAACAGTTTCCTCAAGCTCAACAAACGATAGTACGTAAAGTGCAAGCCCATGCGGGACCTTCCCCATAGGAGAGAGTTAGAGAATCTTTCTTAAAAGGTCACCCTCCAGAATTTCAAGGTGGTTCTAATGTGATAGCAGCAAACCAGTGGAAGAAAGATATGCAGCGTCATCTCCGAATGGTAGAGTGTAGCGGGGAACGGAAGAAGATCCTTGCCACTTTCAAACAAGTAGGAGTAGGTTTACACTGGTGGGAGTCGGTGAACACACCGGAGTAGAGGGATACCATGTTTATATTAGATTTTTGGGTTTTGTTTGACCAGAAGTATTTTCCTCCCGCAGTTCAAATGGAGATGAGGAGGAAACTCCAAGATGTGGTACAAGGAGAACGTTCAGTTACGGAGTATGAAGAGGAATTTACTCGTCTAGAAAGTTTTGTGCCGGATCAAGTAATTCCGGAAGAAAGGTGGATATCTAAGTTTATTGGAGGTTTGCATCAGAGGATACGGCAACATTTATTGGGAAATCAAGCTTCATAAACATTTGGTGACATAATGAATGTACCATCGCTTCATTGCCAAGATCACTGTCTGCATGTGCAGGGACTAAGAAGATTTCGATTTCGGGCCAAGCCACTAAGTAGGGAGGTAACGGTGCTGGTGGTGCACTACCCTCACCACAACCTTCAGGGAGAAAACATAAAGAGAAGGACACCTAGCATGGGGATCCGTCTAAGAGGCAACGTTTTGGGGGATTTAATTTTGGTGGAGGAGGTTTTAGGCACGATCAGGGTGCCCAGTAGCCGCAGCATCAGGTGGGCAGCAAGGCTAAGCAGGACGGGGTAATAATGGAGGTCATGGCCATCCGGGCCATCTGGGCCAAGGCATGGGGCAGTTTCGAAATAATAATCAGGGTCATTATCCGAAAAACATAGCGGACCACTGCTTGCAGTGTGGGGAATCGGGTCACTTTAAAAAGTCATGTCCACAGTTGATTGGGGGACAGTTACCTAGGGGTCCTCAGCATCAGTAGATGGATCTACCGCCACCAACGCCTATTCCAGCCGTCCCTCCCCAACAGGGGAAACTCCAGTATGGGCGTGTTTATCATATTAAGGATGCTTTGCTTCCTCCATCCCCGCCCGCGCCGCCAGCTATCGAGGGTAAGTTTTCCATCCATGGGTATATTAGTTGTGTGTTATTTGATACGGGCGCAACGCACTCGTTTATTGCTAGACATTTTGCACATTCGATGGAGTTGATTAAGTCTGCAGAGAGTACCTTTACTAGTGTCGAATCTTTCATGGGTGATGGTTCGCTCATATTCTTTGTTTCTAAAAGGGTAGGAATAGACCTCGATAATTTGCATTTTGAGGACAATTTACTCATCTTGGATATGGTCAGGTATGATGTTATTTTGGATATGGATTGGCTAGAAAAATACCGTGCTATGGTAAATTGTTATAGAAGGAGTATAGTCTTTGCCATTTCTGGGAAAGAAATGTTTCTAGTAGCTATGCATGTTTCGTAGGGATGTTCGAGCATGTATTTATATTGTATTGCGGAGGAGACTTCATGTGATATAGTCATCTCCTTAGATTTATTTCCCATAGTTAGAGACTTTGAGGATGTTTTTCAAGAGATTCCGTGTTTACCTCCAAGTCGTGAGATTGAGTTTGTGATTGATTTAGCACCGGGAACTCAGTCAATTGCTAGAGCTCCATACCGTATGGCTCCGGTGAACATGAGGGAGTTAAGGGATCAAATTGAGAAATTATTAGAGAAAGGGTTTATATGGCATAGCACGTCGCTATGGGGTGCTCCTGTGTTGTTTGTGAAGAAGTGAGATGGTTCCCTCTGGTTATATGTTGATTATCAATAATTAAATAAGGTTACCATCAGGAACAAATACCCGTTACCTCGGATCGATGATTTGTTTGATCAATTAAGGGGAGCATTGTACTTCTCTAAGATAGATTTGAGGACTAGGTATCATCAACGGCGGACTTGAGAGCAAGACGTGTCCAAAACTTCATTCTTAACTAGATATAGGTCCTATGAGTTTTTTGTCATGCCTTTTGAGCTAACCAATGCTCCTGCTATGTTTATGGACCTAATGAATAGAGTTTTTCAGGACTTCCTGGACCAGTTTGTTATAGTGTTCATTGATGACATCCTACTCTATTCTCAGACTGAAGTCGATCATGCTAAACATTTATGATTGGTCCTGCAAACATTACGGGATCATCAACTATATGCTAACTTCGAGAAGTGTGGTTTCTGGTTACAGGAGGTACAATTTTTGGGTCACATTGGGACAGCTGAGGGCATTTCAATAGATCCGAGTAAAGTTATCGCGGTGAGGGAATGGGGTCAGACCAAGACGCCCATAGAGATTCGTAGTTTTCTAGGTTTATCTGGTTATTATCGTCGTTTCATTAAGGGCTTTTCCAAGATAGCTAGCCCATTGATAAATATGACCCGAAAGGGAGTGAAGTTTATTTGGGATGATTCTTGTCAGCTAGCTTTTGATGAGTTGAAGGATAAGCTGACTTCTTCTCCAGTACTCGCGTTACCAAGGCCGGGGGTAGACTAAATAGTCTTTATCGACGCGTCTATGCAAGGATTGGGAGGTGTGTTGCAACAAGAACATCACGCTATAGTTTATTCTTCTCGCAAGCTAAAGCCCAATGACAAGAATTTCCTCGTATATGATCTGGAGTTTGCTGCAGTAATGTTCGCCTTGAAAATATGGAGACATTATCTCCTAGGGGAGAAGTTTAGTCATTTCAGGGACCACAAATCGTTGTAATATTTATTCTCGTAGAAGGATTTGAATATGCGACAACATAGATGGTTGGAGTTTGTGAAAGACTATCAATTTGATATTCATTATCATCCGGGAAGGCTAATGTGGAAGCGGATGCATTAAGACGAAAAACCGGGGGTGGGGGGGGTTAGCGAAGGTATGGAAGGATAAATGGAAAAACTTATCTAGGAGGATGCTATAACGAGAGAATTTATGTCAGTGTTGACTGTTACGCCTGCGATTATGACGCGAGTCGTGGAAGCTTAAGGAAGGGATAAAAAATTTCAGGACCGTATACGCCAGTTGTTAACTGAGGGAGCGAAATTCTACTCTATAAGTTCGGAGGGTGGGTTACGTTTCCACAGGAAACTTATTATCCCGGATGAGGGAGATCTGAGAAGTGTGGTTATGATTGAATCTCATGGGTCTAGATTTGCAGTACATCCATGGGGAGATAAAATGTACTAAGACATGAGTCGTGAATATTGGTGGGCGGGTATGAAATGGGACATCTCTGAATTTATTTCCCAATTTACTACTTGTCAATTGGTGAAAATAGACCACCAGCGGCCAATGGAGCTGCTGCAGCCGTTAGAGATACCGGTATGGAAGTGGGAAAGAATCTCAATGGATTTCATCACGGAATTGCCAACGTCACAAAGTTGTCATGATTCCATTTGGGTTATCGTCGATCGTCTGACCAAGTCGGCACATTTCTTACCTGTATGTACGGATTACAATATGGCTTGTTACCCCCGACTATTTATTGCAGAGGTTGTGAGAATCCATGGGGTACCCCTCAACATAGTCTCTGATCGAGACAAGATTTTTGTGTCCCATTTTTGACGAAGTTTCCAAGAAGTAATGGGAACCGAATTGAAGTTGAGTACCTCATACTACTCGTAAACAAATGGACATACGAAAAGAGTCAACCAAGTGTTGGAAGACATGCTTAGAATGTGTGTACTTGACTTCAAAGGAGTTTGAGAGAAATACCTTCCCTTGGTCGAATTTGCTTATAATAATTCGTACCAATTCACAATAGGGATGGCACCCTATAAAGCATTATATGGAGGGCCGTGTAGATCACCTACTTGTTGGTTGGAAGTAGGGGATAATAAGCTTCTTGGAACCGAAATGATCCAAGATACTTTCTTTAAAGATTGAGCTTATTCGAAATCTCATCCGAATCGCCCAAGACCGTCAAAAAATTTATGTTGATGCGAATAGAAGGCATGTGGAATTGGAGGTAGAGGACCAAGTTTTTTTTTTCAGGTGTCATCAATGAAAGGTATAATGCGATTTAGGAAGAAAGGAAAACTCACGCCTTGATATGTAGGCCCTTTTCCCGTTATTGCTAAGGTACCCCCCGTAGCTTATTAACTCACCTTTCCGAAATGCCTACAAAAGATCCATGATGTATTTCATGTTTCATCCTTGAAGAAGTAAAAAAGATGTAATGGAGCTCACTGGCACATCCCTTTGAATGATATCGAATTACAACCTGATATTTCATACGAGGAATAATCGGTTGCTATCTTAGATCACGGAGAGCCCAGGATATGGTCGAGGGTGGGGCCCTTGGTCAGTGTCCAATGGGGACATCACAATGACGAGAAATCGACATGGGAGTGTGAGGACGATATTCGAGAAAAGTATCCACACCTCTTTTTACAAGGTACACCTGAATTTTGAGGGAAAAATTCTCTTATAAGGAGGGGAGTATGTAATACCACTTATTTTTTAGTAATTATTTTTATATTAATTTTCCATGTGTGTTAACTATATAAAATGAAAGAAGTTGGAGTAAATATTATTTTAAGTGATTTAAGAGATAATATTTACCTAGTTTTGCATATTTACTGTTAAGTGAATGTAAATAGCATCATATTATATTTTATTGCGTTGTTGTGCTTTAAGCAACGATTATGATTTAAAATGATGTTGGAACATGAAATGATTTATGTTATACCAGATGTCAATTTAGAAGAGCGGTTAGTCCGGAATTAGTTGAGCTAGTCAAAATAACTACCATGTTGTATTTTTGGGTTTCGAGTACTTTTGACCGGTTATGACTTAATTGTGATGTTACGAGTCATTTTAATTGCTTAATAGCATTTAAAGATGTAGTTTGGTGTAAATGGGCATTTAAGTCTTCCAACAACATTTATTCTCATTTATATCTTCTAAACCTAGAAAGAGAGAGGATTTGGGAGAAAAGAAGGAGAAAAAACGATGAGAATTGAAGATTTGAGCTTGGGATTTGGTGCAATCGGAAGATAATCCGAGACTACAACTCTAAGGGAAGTTTCTAACTTGAAAAGGTATGATATATTGTGGATAAATTGTATTGATAGTTTTGTGTTTAGAGAATTGAACAAATTGTGGGTTTTGATGAATTTTGGCCCTTAGATTTTGATGTTTCTTATGATTTGAGTTGAATGTGTTGGTTTTTTATTGTGCAGAAAGGTTGGGGTAATGTTATTAGATGATGAGGTTGAGGGAAGTGGAGGATTATAGGGTTAGGGTTTTGGGGTTGGCATGTGAAAATAAAGATTGGCCGTGAGATCTGGTGAGCGCAGTCGACCGCGGTCCATAGCCCGATAGACCAGGCCTAAACAGAAAAGACCACTACTTCTCTCGATATGCATAATTTAGAAGCGCGGTCGACTGCGGTCTCTTGACTGGTCGATCGGGTATTGAGGATTGGGCTTACCGATTTTCTTATAAGGCAAAACTTTATAAACGCGATCGACCGGGGATCAGGTGCCGGTCGATCGGTCCCCTATTTTTCACCCCGAAAACTTTAGCTTTCTGCAATTCCTTTCATTTAAGGTTTAGACCAAGGAACCTTCTTGCATGAAGTAAAACTAGGGTTTTAGAGTCTTGTAATAGAGAATCAAAAGCCTAGGTTGGAAAATGAGTGTTCGGGATTAGGTTGGGAATTAATTAATTAGTTGTTAGAAGGAGGTAAGGGTCCTTATCACTTAGTGAGCTAGTCTAGGACTAGGGGAAGGTAGGGATTTATGGTTCTGAACTTTTAGAGAATTGTATGAGGTAAAATTTCTTTTGGTGGATCTTAGGGATGTTGTTAACCCTCGGAGACTTATATGGGAATAATTAAATGTTGTAGTCTATGTTATTAAACTCGTATGGTTCCTGATGAAATAAAACACACTTTTAAAATTATCATATCTTGTGAATATTGATTTGCATATACATACCTCTCTAAATGCTACCACAAGGGAAGTTACGCGAAGGAGTTGACGTTCCCTGGCTAGTGAAAGCAGGGCGAACATAGTCCTCGGTCATAGGACCAGTTTTTATATTATGATTTTTTTTATTCGAAGTGAGATAATTCTATAATACCCCGTGATTTTAATGACTTTTAAAATGGATTATATTTGAAATTAATTGATTAATTGGATTTTATTATAAATTAATTCATTTGGGTTTTATCCAAATTGTGGATATTAAAATGAATGATTCTGTATATTACTTAAATATATTTAGATAATATATGATTATGATGTTATTGTTATTGCGGTGAGTTATTAATTCCGTAATTTGAATTTTTAGTCGGATGCGGTATGGGACGCGTCGGGACTAATTTATTAAATTAAAAAGGAAACTTATTTTTACATCAACCTTATAGTCATTTCGATAGCGTCATTGCGTCCGGAAGGGTTGAAATAGTCCAAAAAGTCTATTTGGATGTTGGTTTTGGGTCTCGGGTCATTTGGAAATGAAAAGACAACCCAAAAGGGCATTTTAGTCATTTTTACAAGGGGGTGAATAGTGATTTCGGATTTTGTCTTATTATAAGTATTTGGAGATTAGTTGTACGTGCGTTCATTCATCTCTTCTACACAAAATTGAGAGGTCATCTTCTTAAAGAGAGTGAAAGGTTGCTTGGGAGAAGAGAAGCCTGCTTGGAAAGGAAAAGAACCAAAGACCAAAGGTCACCACCACCGGAAGTGACCGGAGAAGGGGAGAACCACTTGTGTTATATAACCCCAAAGGATCAGATCTTCATTAGAGGCAAGTATTTGATGATTGCAATATAAGTTTGTATATTGTCCATGTTAGGATAGTTATAAAAAGATGAGATTTTTCATATTTGGAAGATAAAGAAGAGTTGCTAATGGATTTCTGAAAAATGGAAGTCTATAGGAATCAAACTCACGTTGTAGGTAGATAGTAATCCACGAAATAACCATAAATATGTTGAAGAAATTCTGAGAATCTATGGTGTGTTCTTGAAGATATCATGTTTATAATTTTATGGAAAAATAAGATGAATATATGTTTTTAATTCAAACTCTTGATGGTTCAAAGATGTTTAGACCATTAGAAATCATTTACATCTGTTGCTATATCATGTAGTAAGGTTTATAAGGAATTTTGGAAGTTAATATGAAGGTTTGAATGATTAAAAGTGATGAAACCCGTAGTAGAAGAAATGCAGAAAATTAGGTTGTTATCTGGGCGATCGATCGATCGACCCCCTGCCTTCGATCGATCGACCTCCCTAGAATTTGTGAAGTTGTTTCTTTTAATGCTAATTCTTTTCCCAAACCTTTTTCTAAATCTTTGGTGATTATTAATTGGATATAATGGGACTTATAGAAGATTAGCGAGCCTTAGATAAGAATCGAATTAGTGTGATTGGGATTTAATTGATTAGAATTATGATTATTAAATTAGGAATAAATTTTGATTGCTAGATTCATGTGTTTGTTTCTAATATGTATGCAAGATGATTAAGGATAGGTCCAGTTGGGGAGATTTAATATAACACTTGGGTAGCCTTAGGGTTACAATTTGAGCATCAAGGACTGAGTTTAAGCTCATTATTGATTGCGTAAGGACTGAGTGTAGTACAAGCGCTTGGTGGTATGGCTCCTGGATAGATATGGGAGTTCAGACCACATTTGGTTGAAATAGGGGATGAGGTTATCCCGATTGCGTACTTGAAGTTGACGGACCTCCACGACCGATAAAGTTAAGTAGTAGTGTATTGGAGGGGTTCCTTGTTTGGATTTCTCTTTGCGAGACGCTCCGCGCATGAACCTTAACGACGTCGGGAGTTAAGAGATGTTATAGGATGCGAGGATGTTGATTTTGTTGATAAGTCATATAGTGTGAATGAAACACTATAGACTATGATCCATATGATGATGGTATTCAATCCTAGTTGATAGAAGATGTGAAACAATAGGTTTTAACCCTATTTAAGGGGAGTTTAATTCGTGGTAATTTGGGAGATAAGGTGATATGGACTAGTAGGATATTAGTGATTTCTTACTGAATAAATATATTGAGGAAAACCCATTTGAACTTTGAGCAACGAGTGAGACTCTGGAATAATTAAATTAAGAAGTGAAGACATAATATTTTAATCCATAGGATTTAAAGAGATATAATGCTACGTATGGGAAGTATCTTAGGGTAATGTGATTTCCTTGTTGATATTATTTTATAGGTAGATGATAATGCCTATTTGATTGATTGATGATTTGTGTGTATGACATTCCTAGCAGACTTGTTATCGACGGGAGGTTTGCGTGTGAGGGCAGTCATATCCCGATGAATCCATGGGATCTTTGATTTGTCGCTTGAGAACATAGGTCTATGAAAGACTTATCGGGGAGTTGATAAGTCCGTTGACTATGGGAACGTAGGTATGTGCATGTCCCGTGGATATGAGAACTATGTTCT
The DNA here is from genome assembly GCA_949130495.1 of Sambucus nigra. Classification (NCBI taxonomy): domain Eukaryota; kingdom Viridiplantae; phylum Streptophyta; class Magnoliopsida; order Dipsacales; family Adoxaceae; genus Sambucus; species Sambucus nigra. Next base: position 646,423,111 of record OX422215.1, on the reverse strand, counting down.
CCTTCAATGATTGTGTTGAAATTTGTGGTTCGAGGAATCCTTACTGAACCTTTAGTCCCCTATTCGGCGACCTGCGATAATGGGACGTGATAGCAGAGTAATTCATGCACCGTAGCTGTGACTCGGGGTGCCATATTATATATGTATATATATATATATATAATGAATTAAATGAATGTATATAGAGTGGTTTGATTAATCTACTGTGTGATAATTGTAGATAACCTTGAATAGAGAAAGAGAATTGAACTAAGTTAATGAACAGTTATTCTTATAGAATTGAAGAGCTTAATTCATATTAATGAGAAACGATTCATGTTAATGAGAAACGTATATGAATGATTATATTACGTATGGTATGGGACATACGGGGTTATGATATGGAATGGAATCATATTATGGAAATTAGTGATGAGGAACCATTAACTAGGAGGTTAATATAAACGTTAAGTGTGCACTCTAGATGAGAGGTGAGAATAGCAAGTGAGAGTTGGATACTAACATGTACATAATAAATTCTTTATTGCACTTGTTAAATACTTGCTGTTTTAAAAATCATTTTCACATCGGGCTCCGACCCGTTTTCTTGCATATTTTCTTTTCTATTGTACCTTCTATATCAGGTGTCCAGCATTCGGGACGCCAACCTTAGGAAATTATGCCGAGGTATGGAGCTATGGAGTATTTCTTAGACGCCTATCTTCATTTGATTCACAATGTTCTTTTGTTTAGGGCATGTCGCCCAAAGGAATTCAGTTATCTCTTTTCTTTCTGAGTAAAATAATCTTGTACTCGTGTCATTTTCATACATTTAATATTGTTGGGATTACTATATTGGATTATTATTTGGGAATGTTTATTCCAATTGCATTTAAATTCTTTTATGTTATTTGTTCGGTTATTAGTGATGTAGAATAATATGTGTAATGTTATTTGTAACCTAAAAATGGATTTTGTTGAATTAAAATTTGGAAAGCTTTTAATACGAGCTTAATTAGGTATTGGGTGAGTTGTAAATATTTTCGACAGTGATGCTAAGAATGAGCCAACTGTATATTCTATTTTAATTTGGTATGGGTCTGGCCACCCGGTATTTAATTTGGCGGGGTGTTACAAATTTCGGGTATGGTTATGACTTACTGTCGAAAGTATATGGCCGCTTCCCACATCACACAATTTAGGATGCCCGGGTTGTCTTAGGTATAGGCCCGGGAAGATGATATGCATTTAGGGGGGCATCCAGTGGGGTGACTCCCGGAAGGATGGTCTTAGAATCATTATGTTGTGATTATAACTATTCTCATGAAAGTGGTATTTTATAAATGGCTATGGTATTTTATAATTCAATTGCTTGGAATAAATCTCCTAATAAGGAATGGACTTGAGAATTTATGCTGTGCAAAACTGAAATGTAAGATTATTAAGTTGGAATTGAGTACTTTTCTTGCATTAGTGATTAACTACTCTTAAAATGACATTGTGTTGGGTTGTGCACTTAGATGAGAGGTAAGGATTATTCTTTTTGTCGAGAGCGAGTTAAGCTTGTTTATAATGATAGAAATTCATAACTGTCATGCATTTTATTCACATGTTTATCATGTCAAATCGGACCCTGACCTGTTTATATCTCTTTGTTTTGTATGGATCTCTTTTTCGCCCAGGTGGTCCGTCGCAAGAACGCCTGTGTTGATCCTCCCTTCCAAGTGTCAAGGAGCTATAACATTTTTGCGGATGTTGTAGGTTATTTGTTATAAACGCCTGCATCTTTTGTGTACTCTAGTTATGATCAGTCTAAACATTTGGGCGAGTTGACCAAGTATTGTACTTGCTCATATACTTTGATATTTATTGTTAGTACTTGGTGTAACCTTTTGTATTGGTCTGTTAATTGATAGATTATTCGGTCATTATGTTGTGAATGATTGTAATTGTTATCTATCTTTATCTTGTATCAACCAGCGTTTCAAATTGGTTTGTCTATATGGGTTTCTATAAGCTACGAATTTAATTGGAATCCATTTTCTAAAATAATTGGTGGTTACCTCGTATTATTATTTCAACGACAGTGATGCTAAGAATGGACCATCTATAATTCCTATAATTATTGGAGTATCGGGCTGGCCACCTCCTATTTTAAGAAGCGAGGTGTCAGAGATAAGTCCACGGATGAATCGGCAAGATCTTTATATTCAGTCTTTCTTAATAAACGAGAGATATTGCGTTATTTACGAGGTGCCCAGTAGACTAAGTTATAAGCCAAATATATTGCCAAACCACCGGTGGACTCGCAATCATCGAGCCAGCATGCCCAGCGACATTAAAAACAGAAGCCTGTGCGACATGGTCTTCTTGAGATACCGCAAAACACGTTTGACTAGAACCCAATGATCCAGTATAGGTTTATGCGTAAATTAAATTTTTTTATATAAAACAAATGGAATTTCGAGACACCTTAATGTTAAATATTGCAATGCAACAATAAGATGTCAAAATTTCTAGGATCTGGAAATGGTTCACCCCTAGATTTTGACAACTGAGTAGTCACAAAAATGGGAGTGGGAATATGCTTGTAATCAGTTACACTCGCTCAAGGAAGGAGATCAATGATGTATTTTCGTAGGAAAATAACTAAACTCAATAGGTGAGTGGTACCATTGATGCCAAGAAAAAAATGCAACGAACCAAGATCATTTAAAGAGAATTCAGTTGCTAGCAATTGAATAAAGGATCAGGCATAATATAAATTGTTATCGGTGATCAAAATATCATTAACGTAAATTAAAATATACATAGAAATTATTATCAACATGATGAATAAATAACGATACAACTTGGAAATATGAGTTGAATAAGAAGCATTTGTGAAGTCTAGAGGTTATGCCGTGTATGTAGTTTCATTTAAATTCACATTGAGAAAGGCATTATTAACATCTAATTGAAATACATACCAACCATGAGAGACGACAATGATAATGACCACAGGATTAACGGTTTCATTGTAGTCCAATCCATATTCTTAATGATATCCTTTTGTTGCGAGCCGTGATTTGTATCGTTCAACACTACCATCGGCACACCTTTTGATACGATAGACCTATTTGCAACAAGTAACATTTATGGAGGAGTGAACAGGCACCAAGGACTAGATTCCATTACTAATCAAGTTAGTGATCTCACTAGCCATGGATTGACGCCATTCACAGAATTATTTTTCCATGGAAAAACATGTAGGTTCGAGAATAGTAACTATGATGTAGAGGGAGGCCGAGCGTTGGGATTTAAGCCTTTTAGGCTTGGAGTTAGCTCGTAAAGCTATGGTGTGGGTACGTTAAATGTGTCAAGTTGATGAGGGTGGTAGGGATCCATGACCAATAAAGAGTTTAAGGTCAGAGTGTTGTATATGTGATGAGGATGGAGAGGGATTCTTAGTTGTTGGCCGACATGGGTTAAGGTGAAGTCTCGTAGAACGAGATTAAGCAACCGGTGAGGATGTTAGGGAATTCGTGGGGGTGAGGCGGGAATTGTTTGGAGAGGGAAGGAGAGGATTTTTAATGTGTTAAAATGAAGTGGTAAGAGAGGGAGTGGGTTAGATGGGTAGGTGACGAGAGCAAAGTTGTAAGGAAAAAATTTCAATGGAGTCATCTTTTATAATTGGAAAAATTCTATTTGGGCAAAACTTGTTTGTGTCATAGGTTGTTAGGATTTGAGTTATTTATCCTACAATTCTATGATGTGTGAATGGACACCATTCCTCAAAGTTAAAGTGATATCGAGCATTCAATGAGTTTCGTGCAGAGTTTCATCTTCAACATCCAAGGGATCATAATGAAGGTATATATATATATATATATATATATATATATATATATATATATATATATATATATATATGTTGGATCCCCCGATACATTTCAGAATTTGGTTTATAAAATGTTTTGAGGCATTTATCATAAAACTGATTTTAAAGTAAAAATAGTTTTGGTCTAATTTTTTTGAATAAATATTCATTATCGTTCAAATGAGCTTACAGATTTTCTTCAAAAGAGTTCTCTCTTCATTCAAATGAGTTTAGGCATCTTGTTCAAATGAGTTTCAAACGAACTTCAAACAATATTTGCCAGTTTCACGAGAAAATCTTCTTCAAAGCTCATTCAATCCTTGTTCAAGAAAGAATACCAATGTCATTCGAACAACATTGTTTTTAGTTCGAATGAGAATGCAACTTCTTTCAAACGGACCATATATTTTCGTTTGAACAAGAATTCTTAAAAAACAAGTCACCTAAAAATTCTTGTTTTCTATAAATAATCTGGTCTGGCATCAGTTTTATTACGAGTTTTTGCAAGAATAGTTTTTCAAGTCTTATTTTATGGCTTTAAAACCCTATTTTACACCCAACTTTGAGAACCACGAGTCCTATATCTGTATCTCTATTAGAGATCTCCTTCGTGTGGAACCATAATTGTTTTCTCTTCATATTATGAGAAATTTAAAGAGATAGAAATCGTATTTCAAGTTGTACGATTGTTGAACCAGTCCCAAGACAAGTAAGGTCGGTGAGATACTCATATGTGGGAAGTGCCTCAGTTGTGTGGTTGTTATAAGGCATCCAATAATGGATGCAAAGAAGCTTACAAGGAACATGAAATCACATCAAGGCTTGAAGGTGCCGAGTCTGTGAGTAAGTCTAAGTTATTCTTGTATGTTGCATATATGATAGTGGAACCGTGCAGTTAAGTTGTCTAAGGTTTTTCTTATTGTGTGTTTTCCTCGTACATTGACTTGTCGTGATTTATAGTTTTTTTCTTGCTTATTCTCACCTAGATGCATAATTAAGTCAAAACTAAAATTTGTAAATTATTTAACACAACACTTGGTTTAATTAGTGCCAACATAAAATTAAAAAAATTAAAATTTGGTGTTAATTTTAGATAATCTGTATAAGCCTTAGGTGATGTAGAACTTTCAAATTGGTATCAGAGTGGGTTATGCTATTTTGCCATGCTTTATTCTTATTTTATAAATGTTTAGGGTTGTTTAGATGGATTTTAATCGAGAGGGGATTCATTACTCGGTCTCCATTATTTTATGGAACAAACTATCCCTATTGGAAGCCACAGATGTGATTATTCTTGAAATTGATAGATGAGAAAATTTAGAACTGGGTTGAGTTGGGGTGGTTTCCGCCCACCGAAGTTGGTGCTTCGAAAGCGTGTACCTTTTGGACAATTGCTAAAAATAATTTCTCGATATTTAATTCCAACGTTGCGAATGTTATTTTTGGTGATGTGACCTCCGAAAATTTTAGGGGAATAATGATTTGCAAGAGTGCAAAAGAAGTTTATGATATTTTGAGATCCACACATGAGGGAATTAATGCAGTTAGGTTTTTAAAGTTACAAAATCTAATGACGAAGTTTGATATTATTAAGATGCTAGAGACTGAGTCTTTTGATGAGTTATATGACGAGTTGTCCGATATTTTTAATTCCTTTTTTTAACTTACGAGAGTCTATCCCCGAGCCTAGAGTAGTGCATAAAATCATAAGGTTATTGTCTAAAAGGTTTAATGCCAAAGTCACGGTCCTAGATTACCTAGGCGGTGTCGACAATATGAGAGTCAAAGAGTTTGTAGGTGATGTTCCAACCTATGAGATGAATATGTGTCCTCTAAAGAAAAAAGGATGAAAAGAGGATGTATCAGATTCTGATGGTGATGGTAAGCTAGACGTTGATCAAATAGCTTATTTGGCTATAAAGTTAAAGAATTTTCTTAAGATTGGATAATACAAAACTTTTTAGCTGAAACCTAAGAACTTTAATGAACGTGATAGGAAGGAAATGGATGGTCCTGAGAAGGTGGATGATTGGGACAAGTTCATTGAGTGCCAAGGTGTTAGGACCTATTCACTTGAATGTCCCACTAAACTAAGGGGAAAGGGCATGAAGACGAATCTATTCACTACCACCCTCTGTGATATTGAGTCAGAAGAGGAATGTGATTCCCCCATTGAGCAAAATTACACTGTGTTCATGGACAGTTATTAGGACTTACATGAGAAGTCTCCCCCGATTGAAATGATCATTTGTAGGATAGTTTTGGGGTCTGGTCTTATGATTCCCAATCTAAGAGTGACATGGAAGAATAAGAGGAGGATAGTGAACTTCAACTGGCCTTTCAAAAGTTGCACATGGAGTCGTTGAATTTAAAAAAGTCCAACTTACTTTTAGAATCAAAGTCGAAGGAACGTTCCATAGGTAATAATGAGTCTAGTTTCCTTCAAATGAGTTTTTATCTCCGTTCAAACGAGTTTAGGCATCTCGTTCAAGCGAGTTTCAAACAAATGTCAAACGATATTTAACTATTTCATAGGAAAATCTCGTTCAAAGCTCATTCGATCCCCGTTCAAATGAAAATAGAAATTTCATTCAAACAACCATATTTTTGGTTTGAACGAGAATGAAACTTCGTTTGAATGAAAAATATGTTTTTGTTCGAAGGAGATTTCTAAAAAAATGTTCAGCCTCAAAATTTGTGTTTTTTTATAAATATTGAGGTCCGACATAAGTTTTTATGATGGGTTTTTTCGAAAATGGATTTCCTTGTTTTATTTTGTGCCTCCAAAACCCTAGTTTATGCTCAGGTTTGAATTCTAAGAGTATTACATCTATATGTCGATTTGAGATATCCATTGTGTTTGACCATAGAAATTTTCTCTTCATAATACAATTATTTTAAAGCATTAGGTACTATTTTTTACGTTGTGCAACTGTTGGACAAGTCCCGAGACAAGTACGGTGGGATGCCAAGATGTGGGAAGTGCCAACATTGTGTGGCTGTTGGAAGACATCCAGTAGTGGCTGCAAAGAAAGTTATAAGGAACACAGAAGTCCATCGAGGTTTGAAGGCATTGAGTTTGTTAGTAGGCCTCAGTTGTTCTTATAAATTGCCTATATCGTAGTGGACTTCTGTGGTTTGACCGTCCGAATTTTTTTTCATTATGGGGTTTCCTTATATATCGCGGTGTTGTGATTACATATTTTTATTCTGGATTATTCTCACCTAGATTCATGGTTAAGTTAAGCCTAAAATTACTAAATTGTTTAACAGAACACTTGTTTTTATTGGTTTATGTATAAAATTAGAAAAATAATTTTTTTTGTTTCTGTTAATCTGTAAAACCATATGGTGTAGTAGCACTTTCATAAGCATATGGGGATGGTGAACTGTGTGACAAGGAGAATGGATAGAGTGGTTAGCTGGGGCCATGAAATCAGAAGAAAGGGAGGAGTCTTTAAGTGGACTGTAGAGAGAGTGAAGCGGAATAGAGTATGAGCTCGGAGCGTCAACCCATGGAGCAAAAGCATGCCTTTGGGGGCAAGTGGACCAAGGATAGAGGGTCTAAAGAATTAAAATTGGTATTCATTAACTCACATATGATGTGCAATATAAATACGATTAGTTTTTAGATCTGTAGAATGATAATAACGACGAGTTAGACTATAGCCGAGAAATATGCAGACTACGGAAAGATATCCCATTTTATGAGGATTGCACAGTTGAAAAAATGGAAAACAATGGAAGCCAAATACTTTAAGATAATTAGAGTTTGGCATGTCATTGAAAATGCATTGATATAGAGATAAACATGGCATTAGTGACAAGAGATGGAAGATGGCTAGTTAAATAGACATAAGATTCAAAGGCATAATGCCAGTAACGTTTCAAATTTGGTGTTGAATTGTTGGTCAATAACTTGAAATTGGAAAGATAATTTGAAAAAATTGAATTTTTTAGCGATGGAATAAAACCAAATATATTTTGAATAACCATCCATAAAAATAAGAAAATGACGATCTTCGTTAGTTGATAAAGTGGGGTAAGGACCACGTACATCACTAAAATTTAAACTCAAAACCAATAAACAAGTGTGTTAGGCAGGTGACAAAGTCAACCTAGAATACCTATTACCAGTGAAGAAGGAAGGAAAATGAACAAAAATTTATTGTTGGTGATTATTTGAGAAAGAAAATAAAGACATGTATGACAAAGAACAAGAAGCCAATACTCAATTAATGCACATTCAAACGGCATGACAGATGCACGACATGGCTAATGGGAGGAACTGCACTAGAAGAGTATAGACGACCTTTTTTGGGTCGGAGAGGAGGATGTTTCACGTTGCTGGAATATTTATATCTCAAATAATTTAATGTCGGCTCACATATAAAAATGATAATTATATTTGAGCATCAATTTAAATTGAACAAATTAAGTGATGTAATTAGGTAAGCTCAAAATACATCAACCGTAAGTATGAAATTCAAAATGTGTAGTTACCCAAAAATCGCATACTGGTTACTCAAGAGTCGTTTTACTCAAGAGTCGCTTATTGGTTACTCAAAAATCACATAATTAGAATTTATGGGGTTCTAATTAGATGTCTATATAATGAAAGGTTCTAGTCCCTAAGACTAATGCACTCAAACACTCTCCTCCTCATTCTCATCAATGATAGAGAACTCGCAGAGAGAGAGAGGGATTAGTCTGTGAAAAACCTCCAACCCCCGAGTCTCAATCACCGCTATGGATTCAGGTACATAAATTTTACAATTCCTTTATTAGGTAATCTCAATAATCTAATATATTGATACATTTTATATAATATTACAACAAGTGGTATCAGAGCCTCTTAATATTAGATTATTGGGATTGGTACTGTGATTGTAATATAGAAATGATTTTGTTTGATTTAACATACATATAATCTAGTTAGAACCCATATGGCATTTAGGATTCTATGTAGAATTTATGTGCGATTTGTCATAATTTTCATAATCATAGTCTCAAATTGATTAAGGATTGTTAATCCATAGTGATTGTTCGATTTCCCTCATAATGGATTTGGATGGATTAATTTAGTTTTTGTTCAAAATTAATATAAGATTTTTTGTCAATCAGTTTATTTTATGAAAATTATTTCCAATTCAGTTTTTTTTTGGGAATTAGTTCTAATTCGATATTTGTGGGAATTCTTTCGAAATCCGTTTTTTTTTCGGGAGAATTATTTCCAAATGCATAGGTTTTTTGGGAACTAAGGCAAGTATAAAATTAGGTGGAGCAAATACTTGCATATTTAATTAAAAATCATCTGGTTTCAGATTTTTAATAAAGTTTGATTCCCATTTGGGGTATTTAAAAAAAATATCTTGAAATGAATGAATTAAAGTAATATGTTGCCAAAGTAACCTCTATTGCATAGGTTAATTTATTTTGAGATATAAAAATGATGTTAATATATTTATTATTCGTGCGAGTAGTAAACGACCTAAAGGAAGATTATTATTTGGCTGAATAATAAATATACATGCAAAATTAAATATGTGATAATTCTGTAGTTGTCGTGTGGATAATGAATCAGCCCAAGGGAAGATTAGTTGTTTGACCGAATTCTATTGTGCCCAAAGGAAGCTTAGTTGACCGAATTTATCATCAATATTTTTTTTCTAGACTGAGAGTACCACTTATGAGTTAATATTTATATCCAAAGACTAAATTTTAATATTTTGCTAGGTCTCTCATTGATGGGCCCACCATTCCACCATTACAGTTATATAAAATTTATGTCTTGCATTTATCAGTTTAATTTATTATAATATGTCAAGACATAAATTTTAAATTGGAGCCTTTGTAATTTATTTGTTCTTTTGGATTAAGTTACTGTTTATTCTGTTAATATTACTGTCAACATGACTTTAATTCATGTGATTAACGACACAAACTTTAATAACGGAAATCATGACATTCTTATAGTTTTCAATTGCATAAATTTAGACTATGCAATAAGGAAGGAATAACTCGCTCCTCTGAGGTAAAGAGAACTTTGAGAAGTGTGATCGTTCCAATCGCTTAAGTCTAATGCTGCTAAAGCGCAATGTTCTAGAAGATTTCAGGGGCGGTATGTCCAATTAGGTAACTGCTAAAAGTTTCCTTAAAGATATTGAATTAGGTTTTGAAAATAATGAAAAAGGATGAGACAAGTATGCTTTTAGATAACCTTATCCAATTAAAAAATAAAGGCGAAGGAAACATACGGGAGTACATTACGGGGATGTCTAACATCGCTTCAAAACTTAAAGTACTAATGTTAGAGTTGTATGGTAACTTGCTCGTGCATCTGTTATTGATATTTTTTCTTACAAACTATGGACAATTTATAGTGAGTTATATTACGCAAAATGATAAATGTACTCTTAATGAGCCCATTTCACATTATGTGCAAGAAGAGGAAAGGTTGAAGCGAGAAAATAACTGAAATTGCTCATATTGCATCTACCTCAAGGAACAAAAAGAGGAAAAGGAGTAATGATAAGGATACTTCATTTATAACACAACCTAAACCTAAAGTTAAAGAAAAGAAACAAGTTTAGGATTTACAATTTTTTTGTTTCTTTTCCAAAAACCTGGACATATGAAGAAGGATTGTTCTAATTACGCCATATGGCGTGTAAAGAAAGGTACACTTCTCACTTTGGTTTGTTCTGAAGTTAATTTCAGTTTTGTACCTAGCCATACTTGGTGGGTAGATTCAGGTGCTACTACTCATGTAAGTATGTCTATGCATGGATGCCTATGGAGCCAATCGCCAAATGATGTTGAAAGATTTATCTATGTGGGTGGTGGAAAAAGAGTTGAAGTTGAGGAAATTGAGACCTTTTGATTATCTTCTGAAACTGGCCATTTTATTAAATTAAGAGAGACTTATGTATGACCTTTTGATTATCTTTTAAAACTAATCATTTTATTAAATTAAGAGAGACTTCTATTTTTGTTTTGGAAAAAATACAGTCATTTTTGTTCACTTTGAAATAATAAAGTTACTCTCTTTATTAATTCTACTTTGGTTGCGACTGGTTCCTTAATTAATTAATTATGTTTATTAAATACCAATTCTTTATTTAATGAAACCTTGAAAAAATGAAGATTAACTGATGAGAATTCCGTTACTTCCAGGAACAAGCATTTGGGTCATATCTCCCAAAGGAGAATTAAAAGGCTTGTGTCAGACGGAATACTTGAACCCCTTAATATCACAAAATTTAATATTTGTATTGAGTGCATTAAGGGGAAACAAATAAATTTAAGGAAATTAAGTGCCAAAAGGTGTTATGATGTCCTATAATTGATACATTCTAGCATTTGTGGTCCATTACCTATGGCTTCATGGAATGGTTAACAATATTTTATCTCTTTTATAGACAACTATTCTCATTATGGGTACTTATATTTAATTTATAAGAAGTCTCAAGATCTGGATGTGTGTAGGCCTTCCGAGCCGAAGTTTAAAATCAACTAGGCAATAAGATTAAAGCTGTCAAATCTGACTGTGGTGATGCATACTATGGAAAATATAATAGATCAGGTGAACAATGTCCAGAACCTTTTGTGAAATTCCTAGAGACGAAATCGAACGTTTAATGACGTGGTAAGAAGTATGATTCTTCATTCTTCTTTGCTAGAATTACTCTATGGAAAGGCACTTAAGACTGGAATATATATTCTAAATAGAGTACTTTGTACAGTGGTAGCTAGAACCCCTTATGAACTATGGATAGGATGAAAACCTATCATTTATATATTTGGGGGTGTTTAGTTGAGGCAAGGCCTTATAGGCCAATTGAAAATAAACTGGACTCAAGACCAATTAAATACTATTTTGATATGTATGTTGAAGAGGCAAAGGGTTTCAAGTTTTATGATCCCTCAACTAAGTCTTTTGTCGAGATGAAAAATGCGAGATTTCTTGAGGATATCGAGTTCGAAGGGGAAGATATGATTAAGAATAATAATGTTGTCTTTGAAGAGGAATCAATTCATTTTCGAAACATTGTTCAGCCTATTGACAATGTTGAAGAAGACAACAATGACGACTTCCCTACACAAAATATAAGAGTTTTTACAGAAGAGCAAACTCAACAACCTCATGAATACTTGTAGATCATTTTGATTTAGAGTTGCATCAGATGGTTGTTAAGATTGCATTTCTCAATGGTAACATTGAGGAAACAATGTATATGGTGTATCCAGAAAACTTTAACCCGGGTAATCCAAATTCTATGGTTTGCAAACTTAAGAAATCCATATATGGTCTCAAACAAGCTTCCCATTAATAGTATCACAAGATTCATGAAGTCATTATATCATGTTATTTTGAGTTTAATGAAATTGATGACTGTGTATATCATTAGTTCAGTAGGAGTAAAATTATCCTCTTTGTGCTCTATGTTGATGACATACTATTGGCTAACAGATAATATAGGCTTATTAAACGAATCTAAGAGATTTCTAACTAAGCATTTTTTAAATGAAAGATCTTGGGGATGCCTATTTTGCATTGGGAATTAAGATACACTAAGATCATTCTCGGGGTATCCTTGGATTATCCCAAAAGAGCTATATCAAGAAAGTACTATCTAGATTTGACATGAAAGATTGTGCATAAGGAGATACTCCTATTACTAAGGGAGACAAGTTTAGTCTATGTTAATGCCCCAAGAATGAGACTGAAAGTGTAGAAATGAAAAAGGTTCCTTATGCTTTAGCTATTGGGAAACTTTTATATGCTTAAGTATGTACGCGTTCGGATTTGGTGTTCATAATGGGTATATTAGGCAGATATCTGAGTAACCCTGGAATAGAAACTGAATGGGTTACGAGGTATTTATAGGGAATAAAATATTACATTCTTATCTATCGAAAATCAGATAATTTGGAGATCATTGGGTATCTGATGCCGATATTGCGGGTTTCCAAGACACTAAGAGATCCATTTCTGGCTATGTATACATGTTTTCTGTAGGTTCTATTTCTTAGAGGAGTGCTAAGAAATCACTCATCACTATGGAAGCACAGTTCATATCCTGCTATGAGGCAACAAATCATGCGATATAACTGCGAAATTTTATCACTGGGCTGCAAATTTTTGGGAGCATTGAAAGACCAGTACATGTATATTGTGACAATAATTCAGCAGTTCTATTTTCGAATAACAACATGAGCTTGTTAAAGTCTAAGTACATATACATTAAGTTCTTGTTGTTAAAGAAAGAGTTCAAAGTAAGATAGTGTCTATTGAACATATAAGAATAAACTCCCTGCTTGCAGATCCGCTTATTAAAGGCGTACCACAAAGGTCTTTCAAGACCACACTGCTCATATGGGTGTTGTTTAGTTTCATGATATTCAGTTTTGGTGGGAGTTTGTATTTGGTTTAATGTTCCTTCATTCGACACTACTCTTATACTTTATGTATGTTTCATTTTTCTGCTGAATAAAGTTGACGGTATTTTTAGTTTGTTGTTTACTTTGAATGTATTCTCTTTTAATTCTGGTATAACTTAAGGTTTAAAAGACTAAGGTTTGATCTCACTACGGAATAAAGTTAGGACTAATTGTAAATAAGCATGTCTGAGATAACATTGCATGTAATTTCCAGCCATGCATCCATAATTGATCTATGTCGTTGAATATATTTGGTATGGTGATCATTGATGGATCGAGTTACCACATAAATGTAACGAAAGTCACTTTGCTCTTGCACTGGTATAAGAGATGGAAGAGATTGATTTGGGAGATGTCTTAAGAATAGAATGTAATTTTGTGTGCACATAATGTATTGTATTTAATTACATTCGAAATTATTATGTAGCCCAAATGGGAGATTGTTAGAATATTTTATGTATTCCAAATAATTAAATGTGGGCTAACATATAAAAATGGTAGTTATATTTGAGCTTCAATTTAAAATAGGAAAATGAAGTGGTCTAATTAGGTAAGCTCAAAAGACATCAACAGTAAGTATGGAATTCAAAATATGTGTTTACCCAAAAGTCACATATTGGTTACTCAGAAGTCCTGTTACTAAAGAGTCACTGAATTAGAATTTATGGGGTTCTAATTAGATGTCTACATAATGAAGGGTTCTGGTCCCCATGACTAATGCATTCAAACACTTTCCTCCTTATCCCCATCAATGAGAGTGAACTCATAGAGAGAGGGATTAGTTTGTGGAAGACTTCCAACCCTCGAGTCTCAAGCACCACTATAGATTCAGTTACGTAGTTTCTAGAATTTCGCTATTAGGTAATCTCAATAATCTAATATGTTGATAAATTTTATTTAATATTGCAACACATGTCACTTAATCCTTCATAGGCTCAACAATATGGGCGATTCCAGATAAACCCGCCCAATACTTGCCCCGAAAGAACTGTCCGGTTTTTGTGTAAAATATTTGCGGGTCAGAAAAGCTTATAAAAATCTTTCATCTCGATTCAGAAGTGGGTGATCAACGAGTCAGTTGCGGGTCATGAAAAAAATAACTCCAAGTTTTACTCATACTCTATCTGAAAACTAAGTGGTTTTTGGCAATTTTCGGTATCGCCGATTTGACTTATTCTCTCTCTCCAATCTAAAAATTAAAGGGAAAAATCAAGATTTTCCAGATTAGTTTTTGTATTATGGTCCATTTGAATTATTTGGTTGGTTACTATTTTGTATTTAGATGGGTTGAATGAGATTGTTGTATAGATTATAGTAAAGTTATGTTTACCTGATCCAACCTGGTCCGAGTCGATCCAAACCTAACTCGAATCTTATGTTCAACCCAACTTTGATCCATCCATATTAAACCCAACCAATTTTTAAACCTCCCGTATCCACTCGTATCTGCCCATTTTCCAAGTTTAATCCTTCATAATAAAGTAAGAGGGGTGAAACTCAAAAAAATATATTATTTTCATTTGCAAATTTTTTAACAAACAAAAGTGTATTGGTAATTTAGAGTACATAGAGAACATTAGATTAGTGAAATTACATTGGTGGTTTTAAGTAAATAAGAACCGTTGTGAATGATATAAAGATCTTTACGATTGCCAACGTGAATCTCGTGAGAACCACTATACTTACAAGGGTTGGTGAGAGAGGAAATTTCAGGTATTATATGATGCATACCACCTATGTAGGGAAACCATGTGTTACAAAGGTGACCAAAATAGTAAGGAGAGGAAGGTGACTAGTCATGGGAGTACATAATGCATTGCACATATGTAATTTTGGAAGGGAATAACCTTGGAAACATGTAGCATCGGTGTGATTATTCCCATTACAGATTTGACAATTTTGGTGGATATCATCAATGGATTAGTAGGAATAATACCGACGAGTGTCATGGTGGGGAGAAGAGGAGAATTAAGTATTATGGTCACAACCACGACTTCGACCATCACTACAAGAGGCATCCCCACGAGGAGAGATATTGGAAGATAGGGTCAAGACAATAAATGGGATTTCAGGGAGGGGGGATGAGATGGTGCCATCATGTTAAAACTCATACTTAGTGAAAGAGCATGAAGTTTATAGGTCCATTACATAGGCTAGTTTCTATAGCCCCCATTAATGATTGTCTAAAGTCAGTACATCTACCATCACGTAGAGTAGCTTGTAGACAGGCATTCATACCATTGATAGTTAAAGGTTTAAAAGAAATCTGAATTAAACCTATGTGGATAAAATGATAATTTTTATCATTAATGTGATTAATAAGATCACTAAGTTTAAACAATTCAAGTTTTTTTTATCTTGTTTGTCTAAACTAATGGTTTCTTCCATAGTTTTAATGGCATACTTGCTTCTGAAGTTATACCAGTTAGTATTATAAATAGTTTTGGGCTGTACCTTAGGTATAGTCCAACGATTGAGATTCTTCTGAACCTCAAATTCCATTAATGAAGAGTTGGTGTATAAGTCCTAACATGCATTGTCCCCATAGGTAACACGTGCGTGTCCATGCTTCAAACGGACCATTGCTAATATTTTTTTCATGTATTTGTTTGTGTTCATATGTGAATCATGATCCCCACTACAGCGACCGGGGGTTTGGACATAAAAAGCAGACTTACAACCAGTGGCGGAGGCACACTGTGCCGAGTGGGTGCAGCCGCACCTACTGGATTTATGATTTATATATATATATACCTATGTGTAATAACTTAAATGTTGAGGTTAAAAGTTCTAATTTTTGAAACTTAAGTCCATATTCATATACACTTAAAAACCACCAGCCGAACTTATTTTCTTCATTCAACAAAACAGAGATAAGTCCTTATTTATTCATTGAACCAACACTATGCCATTTAACCAAAGCCTTTAAGTAAGAGTTTACTTAATTGATCTTTCAGGTGATCATCAACCTGAAGGTTACTGATCTTATCTTTCATCTTGCATTTACTAGCATAGTGGCAAAATTTGCCACATTTAAAACATTTAATTTTAGTTTTATCAGATTTCTTTCTGACATATTTCTTATGTTTCCTAACAGGTTTATCGTTAGTCGTAATGGTCTTATTACGCTTATACTTAAGTTTAGAAGAAGATTTTTTCTTCTTCTTGGAGATCTTGTGAGAGCTAGGCTTACCAGTATCGTAAGCAAATTGTTCACAAAATTCTCCTAATTCTTTCTTTCCTGAAAGATTATGCAGGAATAAGAAGTAAACTATTAATCGCAAAAATCAATACTATTAATGAATATAATAAGCTGTATTCAATATTCTTTCTATCCCATAATACATCCCAGCCCACGGGTCAACGATTCACATCGGGACACAGCCAGCCAAACACGGCAATAAGGCAACCCGAAAACGTAGCATATCCAACGTGGAAATTCTAGGGACAAAATAAGGGACATATATAGACTAATAACACTCCTTATTATTATCATTGAATATGGATTTCTGACAATGAATAGTTTATACTGTACACATCGTGTGAATAGTAAACGACTGTTCAGATGAACGGAGGTTACTATTGCGAATAGGAATCTACTGTTCAGGTGAACGGAGTCTCGGACTTCCATATTCACCTGTCCGGTAGGTTACTATTACGATAGCTTTCTGAACAACAGTATAACCGGAAAAATCAACAGAAAATTCATAATGTCCACTATTCATACTGGAAAACTCATCGGAAAATTCATAATTTCTACTGTTCACACCGGAAAACTCATGAGTTCTCCAGCTCACAGTACTATCTCCCAGATATTAACACTATTTTAGCAAATCATGGCTCTAATACCAACAATAGAGGATCGTTAAGCTAATATTAAGCTAATATTATTACAGACTGATAATTAAAACAGAATTAAAAACTTACAAATGAGTCGCCGGAATGGTTACCGGATTATTACAAACCAGAGAGGGAGAGAGAGAATTCTAGAGAGAAGGGAGAGAGTCTGAGAAGTAGAGAGAGAAAGAGATGATAGGAATGAGGGGATAGCCCTCAATATATAGGGGGAAAAGGAATCCCCGAGTGGGGCCCATGGGGTCCACCACTGTAGCATCGTCGACAGAGTCTTCTGTCTTCTTCTGTGGGGCCATATGGGACCAGGTGGGACCAAGGTGGGACCAACAAACAGTACTTCTATCTTCGAAGCACAGGTGGCCAGGTGGGCCATTTACCTCAAATCATCTAGGTCATCCGCGCCTTTGTTTGAGGAGGAAAGTTCCAGACGGCTTGCTGGAAAGGCTCTTTGATCAAGAGAGTTGAAGAAAGCTTGCATGACAGGGTCATTAGGAAAAAGTTCTTCACCAGAAGGGTCATCTTCAGGTTCTTGTGATTCTCCTGCTAGACAAAAGAAAGGATTACTGTCATCATCCTTGTTTAGCGAGGACATAGATGCATCATCATCTGCAGGTATCTTTTTGTTGGATTTTTCTCTGAAATCCTTCTTAAATTGGGTCAGGGTTTATTCCATGATCTTCTTCAAGAGTTCCTGCTCAGTTGCCTTAGGAAATTATTTCATTAAGGAGCTGAGGTTCACAGCCTGGCTTGCTGGGTTGTGCATGTTTTCAGGAGCTGGAGGGGAATCTTCCACCATGTTCATGTAGTTGCTCAGACTAGCTTTAATCTGACCAATGGTGCTACCCATATCAACACCAGACCACCAACGGTAGAAGAATACTCTTTCCAATTGGGGAATATTGAGGTTGCTCATCTGACAACGAAGGTTCCAGCTAGAAATCCAAGGAATTTGCATTTCTGTAAAGAACAATAAAGTGTTGAGCCCAATCGGGGCCTTCTTTTTCCCCCGCAAAAGAGGATGAAATTGACACCAAGGTAGAAAAAGTTTTTCTTGGGCAATTTTGGGAGGAAGAATATCAAGTCCGGGACCATATTTATCCCACCAATTGAATACCCATCCTGGGTATGGATTTTGAAAATAGTTGGGGCACAAAACAAAAAACCATGTGTGTTTGTGCTCAGCATTTTGATAATAAAAAGCTTTAGTCCAATCCTGGACATAATCAAAATAATTGTAAGTACCACCATTATGAGAACTTAATTTTCTCGTTTTTAAAGGGTGGATGCCCCAATCTCGGGGAGATAAAAAATGTTTCAACACTGCCTTGCTATAAGCAATGGGAGAGTGGGTATTACCCTGGTGTCGATTAGTGTGATTAAAAATCACAGATCCTGTCTCGGCGAGTATCATCTCATAAACAGTTCTGTATTTGCCTTCTTGTACCGCATAACCATGAGAGTCAAGGTACCGGGACTTAAGCTCCCAAGGCTTATCCATCTGGATATCATCCTCAGTCTCGAGGAAAAGTACAAACTCCGAAGTCCTGTTATTAGGAAGGGGTTGGTACTTAATAGTTTCCAAGACCTCTTTAGCAGATTTCTTTTTGCTAAAAGGGTTAAGAGGGGGAGTATTCTTTTCCCTGTTTTTAGCGCTCTGGCGTAAAAACTCAACATAATCCTGTATCGGAGGATATTGATCATCATTCGTGATGATAGGTGCTTTACCAGGTCTGCGAGAATTCCCGCGACCACGCCCTCGAGAGGGGCCGCTCATCTGTCCTGCAAAAACTCTCTTGTTAGAAAATCGGGGAGAGAGTTATTTTCCCCTTTGATATGTTCAATATCAAAATCGAATGCAGAAAGATTAGCTTGCCATCTGGCAAAAATCTTTTTGGAGACAATATTCTCAACATCTTTTTGAAGGACTTGCTTAATAGCGCTACAGTCAATTGTGAGCAAAAATTTTTGATTAAGCAAATCATCCTGAAATTTAGTGATACATTTGACTACCGAAAAAATTTCTTTTTTAATGGTAGAATAATTCTTGGAGGCATCTTTCCAAGAGCCAGAGGTGAAACGAACAAGTTCTTCTTTGTGAGAAGAAGAGTTTAGTTGTTTTAAAATTCCTCCTTAGCCAATATCAGAGGCGTCAGTCTCGACAATTTTAAAAAATGAAGGGTTAGCTAAAGCAAGGCAGGGTAAAAGTTTAACTTTTAATTTAATTTTCTGCACTGCTTTAGTATGCTCTTCAGTCCAGGGAGAAGGATTCTTTTTTAACCTGGAATATAGTATTGCACTATCTAGTGCCAGATTTTTATAATAGTCACCAATATAATTGAGACTACCCAAAAATCTTTGAAGTTGAGTCTTTTCCTTAAGTTCATCAGGAAATTTAGAAGCAAATTCTATGCTCCTATCAATAGGAAGAATTTTTCCTTCTCCTATATTATGCCCTAAAAATCTTACCTGAGTCTGAAAGATTTTCATTTTTGGGGCGGAGACAACTAATCCATTAGTTTTAATAACATCTTTAAAGATTCTTAAATGTTTAAAGTGTTGATCAATAGAATTAGAGAAGATAAGAATATCATCAATATAAACTATTGAAAATTCTGAAAAAGGGTTAAAAATCTCGTTCATGATATTTTGGAATTCAGAGGGGGCATTCTTAAGCCCAAAAGGTAAAACATTCCATTGGAAATGACCAAAAGGAACGACAAAGGCAGTTTTATAACGATCTTTGGGTTCGATTTGGATTTGCCAATATCCAGATTTGAGATCAAATTTGGAAAAGATAGTGGCGGAATGCAACCTGTCCAATAAATCTTTTTTATTGGGAATGGGATATCTTATCCATTTTAACACATTGTTAAGGGGCTTATAATTAATGACAAGCCTAGGAACTCCACGTTCTTTTTCAGCTGCTTTATTAACATAAAAGGCAGTACAGCTCCAAGGAGAATAACTCTTGGAAATGAGCTTTTTATCTAATAAGCCCTGGATCTCTTTTTTACAAAGGTCAAGAAGCTCCAGCTTCATTTGACAAGGTCTGGCCTTAGTAGGAATATCTTTTTCCTGAAAATCCTTATCATAAGGAAGGGAAACAATATGCTTCTTACGATCCCAAAAGGCATTAGGGATATCACTACAAATTTCTGCCGTTAACTGGTTTTTAACAACAGTAATTTTCTGAGTGATAGTGGGGGACATTAAATTCTTTTTAATGTTGAGGAAGAGAACTTCCTTTTGAAGGAAATTAATTTGATTTTCTTTAGAAACAATATTGTTAGATAAAGAATTAATCCTTTTAATTTCCGGTTTTGTTATGAATTCAAAAACAATTTTTTGGTTTTGAATTGTGGTATATATGCCAGTTGCGTCAATCTTATCAATTGGCATAAGTAAAGATAAAAAGGGTGTACCTAGGATAAGCTGCACAGAAAGATCTTTAATGAGCAGAAAGGTACTATCTAAACAAAGTCCATTGTTACAGATCTCGACATTAGTTAATTTATATTTAATGCCCATGCTATCACCACTAGCATTAAATAAAGATTGAGTAGTTTTTTCAAAATACTCAGTAGGAACAATCCCTTCTTGGATACAATTCATGTCAGCTCCGCTGTCAACAAGGGCAATAATATTACATAAAGTAAATTCCTTGTTGATAACCAAGTTAATGGAGGTATACCATTTTTGGTTTGGAATCCTGTTTATTATATCCAAAAATCCTAAAGAATCAGGAGTGGAATTAGCAGATGCAATTTTGAGATTGTTAATTTCAATTTGCATGGTATTCTGCTGATTACGGAGTTGTCCTAACTCATTTTTTAGATTATTAATCTCGTGCCTTAAATCATTAAGGTTAGCAGGTTTACTAGTATTACTAGTGTTTTCAAGTCTATTAAAAACTTCCTTAAGGCTATAAGCCTGAGGGGATTGGCTGGTAGTTGGAAGGGAAGCTTCCTGAGCATAGCAAGCTTGGACCAGCTTGAGCTTAATGTCAGGGTCAGTAACTTTGGTAATGATATCAATCATACTTTGTTGCTGACTGGTCAAAACATTAAGACTTAATCCATTTCTTTGGATAATAGACTGGAGATGATCGCATCTCTTAGTTAAGGTATTACATTGACAATCTTTGTCAGAGGTATCTGAACTACTAGAGCTTTGCAAATGATAAAGCTCATCGTCACTAGAAGTATCCTCTGAATCTTCAGAGGAATCAGAAGAATTAAGTAAGAGTTTACTTAATTGATCTTTCAGGTGATCATCAACCTGAAGGTTACTGATCTTATCTTTCATCTTGCATTTACTAGCATAGTGGCCAAATTTGCCACATTTAAAACATTTAATTTTAGTTTTATCAGATTTCTGTCTGACATATTTCTTATGTTTCCTAACAGGTTTATCGTTAGTCGTAATGGTCTTATTACGCTTATACTTAGGTTTAGAAGAAGATTTTTTCTTCTTCTTGGAGATCTTGTGAGAGCTAGGCTTACCAGTATTGTAAGCAAATTGTTCACAAAATTCTCCTAATTCTTTCTTTCCTGAAAGATTATGTTTTTTAAGCTGTCTAGACAGCTTAAGGTCATTACAGAGGGAAAGACCCTCTTGGATGACTACACTTATGAGTTGGCCATAAGTATAAAGATCATAGGGGATAGAGATACCATCATGTTTATCTCTAAGCTTCTTTCGGACTTTTTTCGAAAAATAGGTGGGAAGGCCATCAATGAATTTGGCTTTCCAGTGGGTAGAGTTAGCATCCTCTCTTTGAGTAACTCTAGCAAGGAAGACGTCCTTATACCATCTAAATTGGCTAAGGGTAGGACATCTTAAGTTCTGTAACAATTCTCTGTTACGTTCTCGTTGATAATCACCACTGCCCACAAAATGATGGATAATGGAAAGCAGAAGGGTGTAAACAGAGTCCTGGACTCCATGATCCTGCTGATGTTCATCCTTAACAATTTTTATGGCGTAGAGGATTTCATTCCTCTGTTGTTCTGTGAGAATATGTTCCCACCAACCTCTCAGGGTTCCTGTAAATCCAGTAACGATCATTTTGGAAATACTATGATCGGTGGCCTCATTATGCCGACATGTGGTGGAATACATGCCCTTTTGATGGATTAATTAATAAATCTGGGATTCAGAAAGTCCATCAAGATTCCAGTCATAAATGGATTTACCGCAAAAGGTATTTTGCATAACCTGACTCTCTTCAAAGAGTAGGTCCTGGGGAGTAGGATGATGATAGTAATTCTTTCTTGGGCCAAGAGGAGTACTACCAAAAGTAACTCTGTTGATTTGGTTTTCAGGTAAACCAAAATGATGTTCAAAGTCTTGAACCTCAACAAGAGAAAATTCTGAATCAGATTCAGAACTGTCATGGGATAAAGTATTAATTCTTAATCCCTGAAGGTCTTTTTCAATATCTTTAAGTTTGGACATGAAATCAGCTTTAGTTCCTGATTTGAAGCCTTTAACTTCCAGAGGTGGTTGAATTAAAGGTTTGTCCAGACTTTTGACCGTAAAGTCAGTGGCTTTAGCCAACATTGCATCAACATGATGCTGCTCTATTCTTTGGAGCTGTTTTCCTATCGAATTAAGGATGAGGTTAGTATAGTTACCTTGTTTGACTAAAGGGTTAAGATCTTTAGTGTAAGCAAGGTTCCTAGCTTCTTTCTCAGCCTTGATAAAAGCAGTAGCTTCTAAGATAGGAGGAATAATGCCAGTACTAGTACTGGCTACATTATTCTGACTGGTTTTAGTCTGAATAACCAGGGGTTCGGTAGGAGGGTGGACAGAAGATATAATCTCACCACGTGCAGTAGTCCATTTGGTTTCAAAGGTATCAGGTGCTTTAGAGTCAAGAACAAAGAGTTCTTGTTCCCAAAGATCCTTATCCTTAGTGTATAAAAGAAACCAAACAACAAAGGATATAACAGTCTTGTTATAATCAATCCATTTATAAAATTCACTTTTATAAGTTTGTTGTTCTTGATGACTAAATTTTTTAAAGAACCAAGTCCTAAATTTTTCCCATTTAGGTAAATTAAACTCGGCACTTCTCTCTTTCCTATTGTAAGAAAAATCCATGAAAAGGAAAGGAATCAAAGTCTGACGTTCATTTCAGACGGCGTAGGTGAAGTTCTACGCTGAGAAGGTTCAGCTTTCTCATAAATACCATGTGGTATTTGATCATGAGTAAAAACACCATGAAGATTCATATCATCATGATATGAAGGATTCAAAGGAGGGGATTTTTCCTCTTCGACCGATTGTCTGGAGGTAGATGGAGGATAGGTGACGAAAGGTCTCCTGGAACTACTAGAGAGTCGAGTCCCGGAAGATTGGCACCTAGAAAGCTTCCTGAAATTTAGGAAGACATCCCCATCTTTTTCTTCAATGATATCCTCAATGTCATGATTATGACTAGGTTGAGGAGGAACAGCGTTCTCAATGACCCAAGTCTCTGGGAAGTTAATCTCATCCCAACTTATTGTTCTAGGTGTGTGAACATTAGAATCAATAAGATGTGTGTCAATTAACACAGTTTTACCAAAAGGACTAAACTGTTTTATGTTTGGGGCTATGGTATTCATTACTTTGTAATAAATACGATAGACAATCCCAATGGTTTCTGAACCAGGAAGAAAGTTGTAACCTTTGGTCTGGACTCTAAGACTTAGAGCTTTACAAAGGTGCATATCAGTAAGGGACAGGGTAATGTTTGGGAAAACATCAAAATAAACAGGTCCATTACATAGGCTAGTTTCTATAGCCCCCATTAATGATTATCTAAAGTCAGTACATCTACCATCACGTAGAGTAGCTTGTAGACAGGCATTCATACCATTGATAGTTAAAGGTTTAAAAGCAATCTGAATTAAACCTATGTGGATAAAATGATAATTTTTATCATTAATGTGATTAATAAGATCACTATGTTTAAACAATTAATAGGATCGTTCAGCTAATATTAAGCTAATATTATTACAGATAATTAAAACAGAATTAAAAACTTACAAATGAGTCGCCGGAATGGTTACCGGATTATTACAAACCAGAGAGGGAGAGAGAGAATTCTAGAGAGAAGGGAGAGAGTCTGAGAAGTAGAGAGAGAAAGAGATGATAGGAATGAGGGGATAGCCCTCAATATATAGGGGGAAAAGGAATCCCCGAGTGGGGCCCATGGGGTCCACCACTGTAGCATCGTCGACAGAGTCTTCTGTCTTCTTCTGTGGGGCCATATGGGACCAGGTGGGACCAAGGTGGGACCAACAAACAGTACTTCTATCTTCGAAGCACAGGTGGCCAGGTGGGCCATTTACCTCAAATCATCTAGGTCATCCGCGCCTTTGTTTGAGGAGGAAAGTTCCAGACGGCTTGCTGGAAAGGCTCTTTGATCAAGAGAGTTGAAGAAAGCTTGCATGACAGGGTCATTAGGAAAAAGTTCTTCACCAGAAGGGTCATCTTCAGGTTCTTGTGATTCTCCTGCTAGACAAAAGAAAGGATTACTGTCATCATCCTTGTTTAGCGAGGACATAGATGCATCATCATCTGCAGGTATCTTTTTGTTGGATTTTTCTCCGAAATCCTTCTTGAATTGGGTCAGGGTTTGTTCCATGATCTTCTTCATGAGTTCCTGCTCAGTTGCCTTAGGAAATTGTTTCATTAAGGAGCTGAGGTTCACAGCCTGGCTTGCTGGGTTGTGCATGTTTTCAGGAGCTGGAGGGGAATCTTCCACCATGTTCATGTAGTTGCTCAGACTAGCTTTAATCTGACCAATGGTGCTACCCATATCAACACCAGACCACCAACGGTAGAAGAATACTCTTTCCAATTGGGGAATATTGAGGTTGCTCATCTGACAACGAAGGTTCCAGCTAGAAATCCAAGGAATTTGCATTTCCGTAAAGAACAATAAAGTGTTGAGGCCAATCGGGGCCTTCTTTTTCCCCCGCAAAAGAGGATGAAATTGGCACCAAGGTAGAAAAAGTTTTTCTTGGGCAATTTCGGGAGGAAGAATATCAAGTCCGGGACCATATTTATCCCACCAATTGAATACCCATCCTGGGTATGGATTTTGAAAAGAGTTGGGGCACAAAACAAAAAACCATGTGTGTTTGTGCTCAGCATTTTGATAATAAAAAGCTTTAGTCCAAGCCTGGACATAATCAAAATAATTGTAAGTACCACCATTATGAGAACTTAATTTTCTCGTTTTTAAAGGGTGGATGCCCCAATCTCGGGGAGATAAAAAAAGTTTCAACACCGCCTTGCTATAAGCAATGGGAGAGTGGGTATTACCCTGGTGTCGATTAGTGTGATTAAAAATCACAGAGCCAGTCTCGGCGAGTATCATCTCATAAACAGTTCTGTATTTGCCTTCTTGTACCGCATAACCATGAGAGTCAAGGTACCGGGACTTAAGCTCCCAAGGCTTATCCATCTGGATATCATCCTCAGTCTCGAGGAAAAGTACAAACTCCGAAGTCCTGTTATTAGGAAGGGGTTGGTACTTAATAGTTTCCAAGACCTCTTTAGCAGATTTCTTTTTGCTAAAAGGGTTAAGAGGGGGAGTATTCTTTTCCCTGTTTTTAGCGCTCTGGCGTAAAAACTCAACATAATCCTGTATCGGAGGATATTGATCATCATTCGTGATGATAGGTGCTTTACCAGGTCTGCGAGAATTCCCGCGACCACGCCCTCGAGAGGGGCCGCTCATCTGTCCTGCAAAAACTCTCTTGTTAGAAAATCGGGGAGAGAGTTATTTTCCCCTTTGATATGTTCAATATCAAAATCGAATGCAGAAAGATTAGCTTGCCATCTGGCAAAAATCTTTTTGGAGACAATATTCTCAACATCTTTTTGAAGGACTTGCTTAATAGCGCTACAGTCAATTGTGAGCAAAAATTTTTGATTAAGCAAATCATCCTGAAATTTAGTGATACATTTGACTACCGAAAAAATTTCTTTTTTAATGGTAGAATAATTCTTGGAGGCATCTTTCCAAGAGCCAGAGGTGAAACGAACAAGTTCTTCTTTGTGAGAAGAAGAGTTTAGTTGTTTTAAAATTCCTCCTTAGCCAATATCAGAGGCGTCAGTCTCGACAATTTTAAAAAATGAAGGGTTAGCTAAAGCAAGGCAGGGTAAAAGTTTAACTTTTAATTTAATTTTCTACACTGCTTTAGTATGCTCTTCAGTCCAGGGAGAAGGATTCTTTTTTAACCTGGAATATAGTATTGCACTATCTTGTGCCAGATTTTTATAATAGTCACCAATATAATTGAGACTACCCAAAAATCTTTGAAGTTGAGTCTTTTCCTTAAGTTCATCAGGAAATTTAGAAGCAAATTCTATGCTCCTATCAATAGGAAGAATTTTTCCTTCTCCTATATTATGCCCTAAAAATCTTACCTGAGTCTGAAAGATTTTCATTTTTGGGGCGGAGACAACTAATCCATTAGTTTTAATAACATCTTTAAAGATTCTTAAATGTTTAAAGTGTTGATCAATAGAATTAGAGAAGATAAGAATATCATCAATATAAACTATTGAAAATTCTGAAAAAGGGTTAAAAATCTCGTTCATGATATTTTGGAATTCAGAGGGGGCATTCTTAAGCCCAAAAGGTAAAACATTCCATTGGAAATGACCAAAAGGAACGACAAAGGCAGTTTTATAACGATCTTTGGGTTCGATTTGGATTTGCCAATATCCAGATTTGAGATCAAATTTGGAAAAGATAGTGGCGGAATGCAACCTGTCCAATAAATCTTTTTTATTGGGAATGGGATATCTTATCCATTTTAACACATTGTTAAGGGGCTTATAATTAATGACAAGCCTAGGAACTCCACGTTCTTTTTCAGCTGCTTTATTAACATAAAAGGCAGTACAGCTCCAAGGAGAATAACTCTTGGAAATGAGCTTTTTATCTAATAAGCCCTGGATCTCTTTTTTACAAAGGTCAAGAAGCTCCAGCTTCATTTGACAAGGTCTGGCCTTAGTAGGAATATCTTTTTCCTGAAAATCCTTATCATAAGGAAGGGAAACAATATGCTTCTTACGATCCCAAAAGGCATTAGGGATATCACTACAAATTTCTGCCGTTAACTGGTTTTTAACAACAGTAATTTTCTGAGTGATAGTGGGGGACATTAAATTCTTTTTAATGTTGAGGAAGAGAACTTCCTTTTGAAGGAAATTAATTTGATTTTCTTTAGAAACAATATTGTTAGATAAAGAATTAATCCTTTTAATTTCCGGTTTTGTTATGAATTCAAAAACAATTTTTTGGTTTTGAATTGTGGTATATATGCCAGTTGCGTCAATCTTATCAATTGGCATAAGTAAAGATAAAAAGGGTGTACCTAGGATAAGCTGCACAGAAAGATCTTTAATGAGCAGAAAGGTACTATCTAAACAAAGTCCATTGTTACAGATCTCGACATTAGTTAATTTATATTTAATGCCCATGCTATCACCACTAGCATTAAATAAAGATTGAGTAGTTTTTTCAAAATACTCAGTAGGAACAATCCCTTCTTGGATACAATTCATGTCAGCTCCGCTGTCAACAAGGGCAATAAAATTACATAAAGTAAATTCCTTGTTGATAACCAAGTTAATGGAGGTATACCATTTTTGGCTTGGAATCCTGTTTATTATATCCAAAAATCCTGAAGAATCAGGAGTGAAATTAGCAGATGCAATTTTGAGATTGTTAATTTCAATTTGCATGGTATTCTTCTGATTACGGAGTTGTCCTAACTCATTTTTTAGATTATTAATCTCGTGCCTTAAATCATTAAGGTTAGCAGGTTTACTAGTATTACTAGTGTTTTCAAGTCTATTAAAAACTTCCTTAAGACTATAAGCCTGAGGGGATTGGCTGGTAGTTGGAAGGGCAGCTTCCTGAGCATAGCAAGCTTGGACCAGCTTGAGCTTAATGTCAGGCTCAGTAACTTTGGTAATGATATCAATCATACTTTGTTGCTGACTGGTCAAAACATTAAGACTTTATCCATTTCTTTGGATAATAGACTGGAGATGATCGCATCTCTTAGTTAAGGTATTACATTGACAATCTTTGTCAGAGGTATCTAAACTACTAGAGCTTTGCAAATGATAAAGCTCATCGTCACTAGAAGTATCCTCTGAATCTTCAGAGGAATCAGAAGAATTAAGTAAGAGTTTACTTAATTGATCTTTCAGGTGATCATCAACCTGAAGGTTACTGATCTTATCTTTCATCTTGCATTTACTAGCATAGTGGCCAAATTTGCCACATTTAAAACATTTAATTTTAGTTTTATCAGATTTCTTTCTGACATATTTCTTATGTTTCCTAACAGGTTTATCGTTAGTCGTAATGGTCTTATTACGCTTATACTTAGGTTTAGAAGAAGATTTTTTCTTCTTCTTGGAGATCTTGTGAGAGCTAGGCTTACCAGTATCGTAAGCAAATTGTTCACAAAATTCTCCTAATTCTTTCTTTCCTGAAAGATTATGTTTTTTAAGCTGTCTAGACAGCTTAAGGTCATTACAGAGGGAAAGACCCTCTTGGATGACTACACTTATGAGTTGGCCATAAGTATAAAGATCATAGGGGATAGAGATACCATCATGTTTATCTCTAAGCTTCTTTCGGACTATTTCCAAAAAATAGGTGGGAAGGCCATCAATGAATTTGGCTTTCCAGTGGGTAGAGTTAGCATCCTCTCTTTGAGTAACTCTAGCAAGGAAGACGTCCTTATACCATCTAAATTGGCTAAGGGTAGGACAACTTAAGTTCTGTAACAATTCTCTGTTACGTTCTCGTTGATAATCACCACTGCCCACAAAATGATGGATAATGGAAAGCAGAAGGGTGTAAACAGAGTCCTGGACTCCATGATCCTGCTGATGTTCATCCTTAACAATTTTTGTGGCGTAGAGGATTTCATTCCTCTGTTGTTCTGTGAGAATATGTTCCCACCAACCTCTCAGGGTTCCTGTAAATCCAGTAACGATCATTTTGGAAATACTATGATCGGTGGCCTCATTATGCCGACATATGGTGGAATACATGCCCATTTGATGGATTAATTCATAAATCTGGGATTCAGAAAGTCCATCAAGATTCCAGTCAAAAATGGATTTACCGCAAAAGGTATTTTGCATAACCTGACTCTCTTCAAAGAGTAGGTCCTGGGGAGTAGGACGATGATAGTAATTCTTTCTTGGGCCAAGAGGAGTACTACCAAAAGTAACTCTGTTGATTTGGTTTTTAGGTAAACCAAAATGATGTTCAAAGTCTTGAACCTCAACAAGAGAAAATTATGAATCAGATTCAGAACTGTCATGGGATAAAGTATTAATTCTTAATCCCTGAAGGTCTTTTTCAATATCTTTAAGTTTGGACATGAAATCAGCTTTAGTTCCTGATTTGAAGCCTTTAACTTCCAGAGGTGGTTGAATTAAAGGTTTGTCCAGACTTTTGACCGTAAAGTCAGTGGCTTTAGCCAACATTGCATCAACATGATGCTGCTCAATTCTTTGGAGCTGTTTTCCTATCGAATTAAGGATGAGGTTAGTATAGTTACCTTGTTTGACTAAAGGGTTAAGATCTTTAGTGTAAGCAAGGTTCCTAGCTTCTTTCTCAGCCTTGATAAAAGCAGTAGCTTCTAAGATAGGAGGAATAACGTCAGTACTAGTACTGGCTACATTATTCTGACTGGTTTTAGTCTGAATAACCAGGGGTTCGGTAGGAGGGTGGACAGAAGATATAATCTCACCACGTGCAGTAGTCCATTTGGTTTCAAAGGTATCAGGTGCTTTAGAGTCAAGAACAAAGAGTTCTTGTTCCCAAAGATCCTTATCCTTAGTGTATAAAAGAAACCAAACAACAAAGGATATAACAGTCTTGTTATAATCAATCCATTTATAAAATTCACTTTTATAAGTTTGTTGTTCTTGATGACTAAATTTTTTAAAGAACCAAGTCCTAAATTTTTCCCATTTAGGTAAATTAAACTCGGCACTTCTCTCTTTCCTATTGTAAGAAAAATCCATGAAAAGGAAAGGAATCAAAGTCTGACGTTCATTTCAGACGGCGTAGGTGAAGTTCTACGCTGAGAAGGTTCAGCTTTCTCATAAATACCATGTGGTATTTGATCATGAGTAAAAACACCATGAAGATTCATATCATCATGATATGAAGGATTCAAAGGAGGGGATTTTTCCTCTTCGACCGATTGTCTGGAGGTAGATGGAGGATAGGTGACGAAAGGTCTCCTGGAACTACTAGAGAGTCGAGTCCCGGAAGATTGGCACCTAGAAAGCTTCCTGAAATTTAGGAAGACATCCCCATCTTTTTCTTCAATGATATCCTCAATGTCATGATTATGACTAGGTTGAGGAGGAACAGCGTTCTCAATGACCCAAGTCTCTGGGAAGTTAATCTCATCCCAACTTATTGTTCTAGGTGTGTGAACATTAGAATCAATAAGATGTGTGTCAATTAACACAGTTTTACCAAAAGGACTAAACTGTTTTATGTTTGGGGCTATGGTATTCATTACTTTGTAATAAATACGATAGAGAATCCCAATGGTTTCTGAACCAGGAAGAAAGTTGTAACCTTTGGTCTGGACTCTAAGACTTAGAGCTTTACAAAGGTGCATATCAGTGAGGGACAGGGTAATGTTTGGGAAAACATCAAAATAAACAGGTCCATTACATAGGCTAGTTTCTATAGCCCCCATTAATGATTGTCTAAAGTCAGTACATCTACCATCACGTAGAGTAGCTTGTAGACAGGCATTCATACCATTGATAGTTAAAGGTTTAAAAGCAATCTGAATTAAACCTATGTGGATAAAATGATAATTTTTATCATTAATGTGATTAATAAGATCACTAAGTTTAAACAATTAATAGGATCGTTCAGCTAATATTAAGCTAATATTATTACAGATAATTAAAACAGAATTAAAAACTTACAAATGAGTCGCCGGAATGGTTACCGGATTATTATAAACCAGAGAGGGAGAGAGAGAATTCTAGAGAGAAGGGAGAGAGTCTGAGAAGTAGGGAGAGAAAGAGATGATAGGAATGAGGGGATAGCCCTCAATATATAGGGGGAAAAGGAATCCCCGAGTGGGGCCCATGGGGTCCACCACTGTAGCATCGTCGACAGAGTCTTCTGTCTTCTTCTGTGGGGCCATATGGGACCAGGTGGGACCAAGGTGGGACCAACAAACAGTACTTCTATCTTCGAAGCACAGGTGGCCAGGTGGGCCATTTACCTCAAATCATCTAGGTCATCCGCGCCTTTGTTTGAGGAGGAAAGTTCCAGACGGCTTGCTGGAAAGGCTCTTTGATCAAGAGAGTTGAAGAAAGCTTGCATGACAGGGTCATTAGGAAAAAGTTCTTCACCAGAAGGGTCATCTTCAGGTTCTTGTGATTCTCCTGCTAGACAAAAGAAAGGATTACTGTCATCATCCTTGTTTAGCGAGGACATAGATGCATCATCATCTGCAGGTATCTTTTTGTTGGATTTTTCTCCGAAATCCTTCTTGAATTGGGTCAGGGTTTGTTCCATGATCTTCTTCAAGAGTTCCTGCTCAGTTGCCTTAGGAAATTGTTTCATTAAGGAGCTGAGGTTCACAGCCTGGCTTGCTGGGTTGTGCATGTTTTCAGGAGCTGGAGGTGAATCTTCCACCATGTTCATGTAGTTGCTCAGACTAGCTTTAATCTGACCAATGGTGCTACCCATATCAACACCAGACCACCAACGGTAGAAGAATACTCTTTCCAATTGGGGAATATTGAGGTTGCTCATCTGACAACGAAGGTTCCAGCTAGAAATCCAAGGAATTTGCATTTCCGTAAAGAACAATAAAGTGTTGAGGCCAATCGGGGCCTTCTTTTTCCCCCGCAAAAGAGGATGAAATTGGCACCAAGGTAGAAAAAGTTTTTCTTGGGCAATTTCGGGAGGAAGAATATCAAGTCCGGGACCATATTTATCCCACCAATTGAATACCCATCCTGGGTATGGATTTTGAAAAGAGTTGGGGCACAAAACAAAAAACCATGTGTGTTTGTGCTCAGCATTTTGATAATAAAAAGCTTTAGTCCAAGCCTGGACATAATCAAAATAATTGTAAGTACCACCATTATGAGAACTTAATTTTCTCGTTTTTAAAGGGTGGATTCCCCAATCTCGGGGAGATAAAAAATGTTTCAACACCGCCTTGCTATAAGCAATGGGAGAGTGGGTATTACCCTGGTGTCGATTAGTGTGATTAAAAATCACAGAGCCAGTCTCGGCGAGTATCATCTCATAAACAGTTCTGTATTTGCCTTCTTGTACCGCATAACCATGAGAGTCAAGGTACCGGGACTTAAGCTCCCAAGGCTTATCCATCTGGATATCATCCTCAGTCTCGAGGAAAAGTACAAACTCCGAAGTCCTGTTATTAGGAAGGGGTTGGTACTTAATAGTTTCCAAGACCTCTTTAGCAGATTTCTTTTTGCTAAAAGGGTTAAGAGGGGGAGAATTCTTTTCCCTGTTTTTAGCGCTCTGGCGTAAAAACTCAACATAATCCTGTATCGGAGGATATTGATCATCATTCGTGATGATAGGTGCTTTACCAGGTCTGCGAGAATTCCCGCGACCACGCCCTCGAGAGGGGCCGCTCATCTGTCCTGCAAAAACTCTCTTGTTAGAAAATCGGGGAGAGAGTTATTTTCCCCTTTGATATGTTCAATATCAAAATCGAATGCAGAAAGATTAGCTTGCCATCTGGCAAAATTCTGTTTGGAGACAATATTCTCAACATCTTTTTGAAGGACTTGCTTAATAGCGCTACAGTCAATTCTAGCAAAAATTTTTGATTAAGAAAATCATCCTGAAATTTAGTGATACATTTGACTACCGAAAAAATTTCTTTTTTAATGGTAGAATAATTCTTGGAGGCATCTTTCCAAGAGCCAGAGGTGAAACGAACAAGTTCTTCTTTGTGAGAAGAAGAGTTTAGTTGTTTTAAAATTCCTCCATAGCCAATATCAGAGGCGTCAGTCTCGACAATTTTAAAAAATGAAGGGTTAGCTAAAGCAAGGCAGGGTAAAAGTTTAACTTTTAATTTAATTTTTTGCACTGCTTTAGTATGCTCTTCAGTCCAGGGAGAAGGATTGTTTTTTAACCTGGAATATAGTATTGCTCTATCTTGTGCCAGATTTTTATAATAGTCACCAATATAATTGAGACTACCCAAAAATCTTTGAAGTTGAGTCTTTTCCTTAAGTTCATCAGGAAATTTAGAAGCAAATTCTATGCTCCTATCAATAGGAAGAATTTTTCCCTCTCCTATATTATGCCCTAAAAATCTTACCTGAGTCTGAAAGATTTTCATTTTTGGGGCGGAGACAACTAATCCATTAGTTTTAATAACATCTTTAAAGATTCTTAAATGTTTAAAGTGTTGATCAATAGAATTAGAGAAGATAAGAATATCATCAATATAAACTATTGAAAATTCTGAAAAAGGGTTAAAAATCTCGTTCATGATATTTTGGAATTCAGAGGGGGCATTCTTAAGCCCAAAAGGTAAAACATTCCATTGGAAATGACCAAAAGGAACGACAAAGGCAGTTTTATAACGATCTTTGGGTTCGATTTGGATTTGCCAATATCCAGATTTGAGATCAAATTTGGAAAAGATAGTGGCGGAATGCAACCTGTCCAATAAATCTTTTTTATTGGGAATGGGATATCTTATCCATTTTAACACATTGTTAAGGGGCTTATAATTAATGACAAGCCTAGGAACTCCACGTTCTTTTTCAGCTGCTTTATTAACATAAAAGGCAGTACAGCTCCAAGGAGAATAACTCTTGGAAATGAGCTTTTTATCTAATAAGCCCTGGATATCTTTTTTACAAAGGTCAAGAAGCTCCAGCTTCATTTGACAAGGTCTGGCCTTAGTAGGAATATCTTTTTCCTGAAAATCCTTATCATAAGGAAGGGAAACAATATGCTTCTTACGATCCCAAAAGGCATTAGGGATATCACTACAAATTTCTGCCGTTAACTGGTTTTTAACAACAGTAATTTTCTGAGTGATAGTGGGGGACATTAAATTCTTTTTAATGTTGAGGAAGAGAACTTCCTTTTGAAGGAAATTAATTTGATTTTCTTTAGAAACAATATTGTTAGATAAAGAATTAATCCTTTTAATTTCCGGTTTTGTTATGAATTCAAAAACAATTTTTTGGTTTTGAATTGTGGTATATATGCCAGTTGCGTCAATCTTATCAATTGGCATAAGTAAAGATAAAAAGGGTGTACCTAGGATAAGCTGCACAGAAAGATCTTTAATGAGCAGAAAGGTACTATCTAAACAAAGTCCATTGTTACAGATCTCGACATTAGTTAATTTATATTTAATGCCCATGCTATCACCACTAGCATTAAATAAAGATTGAGTAGTTTTTCCAAAATACTCAGTAGGAACAACCCCTTCTTGGATACAATTCATGTCAGCTCCGCTGTCAACAAGGGCAATAATATTACATAAAGTAAATTCCTTGTTGATAACCAAGTTAATGGAGGTATACCATTTTTGGCTTGGAATCCTGTTTATTATATCCAAAAATCCTGAAGAATCAGGAGTGGAATTAGCAGATGCAATTTTGAGATTGTTAATTTCAATTTGCATGGTATTCTGCTGATTACGGAGTTGTCCTAACTCATTTTTTAGATTATTAATCTCGTGCCTTAAATCATTAAGGTTAGCAGGTTTACTAGTATTACTAGTGTTTTCAAGTCTATTAAAAACTTCCTTAAGGCTATAAGCCTGAGGGGATTGGCTGGTAGTTGGAAGGGCAGCTTCCTGAGCATAGCAAGCTTGGACCAGCTTGAGCTTAATGTCAGAGTCAGTAACTTTGGTAATGATATCAATCATACTTTGTTGTTGACTGGTCAAAACATTAAGACTTAATCCATTTCTTTGGATAATAGACTCGAGATGATCGCATCTCTTAGTTAAGGTATTACATTGACAATCTTTGTCAGAGGTATCTGAACTACTAGAGCTTTGCAAATGATAAAGCTCATCGTCACTAGAAGTATCCTCTGAATCTTCAGAGGAATCAGAAGAATTAAGTAAGAGTTTACTTAATTGATCTTTCAGGTGATCATCAACCTGAAGGTTACAGATCTTATCTTTCATCTTGCATTTACTAGCATAGTGGCCAAATTTGCCACATTTAAAACATTTAATTTTAGTTTTATCAGATTTCTTTCTGACATATTTCTTATGTTTCCTAACAGGTTTATCGTTAGTCGTAATGGTCTTATTACGCTTATACTTAGGTTTAGAAGAAGATTTTTTCTTCTTCTTGGAGATCTTGTGAGAGCTAGGCTTACCAGTATCGTAAGCAAATTGTTCACAAAATTCTCCTAATTCTTTCTTTCCTTAAAGATTATGTTTTTTAAGCTGTCTAGACAGCTTAAGGTCATTACAGAGGGAAAGACCCTCTTGGATGACTACACTTATGAGTTGTCCATAAGTATAAAGATCATAGGGGATAGAGATACCATCATGTTTATCTCTAAGCTTCTTTCGGACTTTTTCCAAAAAATAGGTGGGAAGGCCATCAATGAATTTGGCTTTCCAATGGGTAGAGTTAGCATCCTCTCTTTGAGTAACTCTAGCAAGGAAGATGTCCTTATACCATCTAAATTGGCTAAGGGTAGGACATCTTAAGTTCTGTAACAATTCTCTGTTACCTTCTCGTTGATAATCACCACTGCCCACAAAATGATGGATAATGGAAAGCAGAAGGGTGTAAACAGAGTCCTGGACTCCATGATCCTGCTGATGTTCATCCTTAACAATTTTTGTGGCGTAGAGGATTTCATTCCTCTGTTGTTCTGTGAGAATATGTTCCCACCAACCTCTCAGGGTTCCTGTAAATCCAGTAACGATCATTTTGGAAATACTATGATCGGTGGCCTCATTATGCCGACATATGGTGGAATACATGCCCATTTGATGGATTAATTAATAAATCTGGGATTCAGAAAGTCCATCAAGATTCCAGTCATAAATGGATTTACCGCAAAAGGTATTTTGCATAACCTGACTCTCTTCAAAGAGTAGGTCCTGGGGAGTAGGACGATGATAGTAATTCTTTCTTGGGCTAAGAGGAGTACTACCAAAAGTATCTCTGTTGATTTGGTTTTCAGGTAAACCAAAATGATGTTCAAAGTCTTGAACCTCAACAAGAGAAAATTATGAATCAGATTCAGAACTGTCATGGGATAAAGTATTAATTCTTAATCCCTGAAGGTCTTTTTCAATATCTTTAAGTTTGGACATGAAATCAGCTTTAGTTCCTGATTTGAAGCCTTTAACTTCCAGAGGTGGTTGAATTAAAGGTTTGTCTAGACTTTTGACCGTAAAGTCAGTGGCTTTAGCCAACATTGCATCAACATGATGCTGCTCAATTCTTTGGAGCTGTTTTCCTATCGAATTAAGGATGAGGTTAGTATAGTTACCTTGTTTGACTAAAGGGTTAAGATCTTTAGTGTAAGCAAGGTTCCTAGCTTCTTTCTCAGCCTTGATAAAAGCAGTAGCTTCTAAGATAGGAGGAATAACGTCAGTACTAGTACTGGCAACATTATTCTGACTGGTTTTAGTCTGAATAACCAGGGGTTCGGTAGGAGGGTGGACAGAAGATATAATCTCACCACGCGCAGTAGTCCATTTGGTTTCAAAGGTATCAGGTGCTTTAGAGTCAAGAACAAAGAGTTCTTGTTCCCAAAGATCCTTATCCTTAGTGTATAAAAGAAACCAAACAACAAAGGATATAACAGTCTTGTTATAATCAATCCATTTATAAAATTCACTTTTATAAGTTTGTTGTTCTTGATGACTAAATTTTTTAAAGAACCAAGTCCTAAATTTTTCCCATTTAGGTAAATTAAACTCGGCACTTCTCTCTTTCCTATTGTAAGAAAAATCCATGAAAAGGAAAGGAATCAAAGTCTGACGTTCATTTCAGACGGCGTAGGTGAAGTTCTACTCTGAGAAGGTTCAGCTTGCTCATAAATACCATGTGGTATTTGATCATGAGTAAAAACACCATGAAGATTCATATCATCATGATATGAAGGATTCAAAGGAGGGGATTTTTCCTCTTCGACCGATTGTCCGGAGGTAGATGGAGGATAGGTGACGAAAGGTCTCCTGGAACTACTAGAGAGTCGAGTCCCGGAAGATTGGCACCTAGAAAGCTTCCTGAAATTTAGGAAGACATCCCCATCTTTTTCTTCAATGATATCCTCAATGTCATGATTATGACTAGGTTGAGGAGGAGCAGCGTTCTCAATGACCCAAGTCTTTGGGAAGTAAATCTCATCCCAACTTATTGTTCTAGGTGTGTGAACATTAGAATCAATAAGATGTGTGTCAATTAACACAGTTTTACCAAAAGGACTAAACTGTTTTATGTTTGGGGCTATGGTATTCATTACTTTGTAATAAATACGATAGACAATCCCAATGGTTTCTGAACCAGGAAGAAAGTTGTAACCTTTGGTCTGGACTCTAAGACTTAGAGCTTTATAAAGGTGCATATCAGTAAGGGACAGGGTAATGTTTGGGAAAACATCAAAATAAACAGGTCCATTACATAGGCTAGTTTCTATAGCCCCCATTAATGATTGTCTAAAGTCAGTACATCTACCATCACGTAGAGTAGCTTATAGACAGGCATTCAGACCATTGATAGTTAAAGGTTTAAAAGCAATCTGAATTAAACCTATGTGGATAAAATGATAATTTTTATCATTAATGTGATTAATAAGATCACTAAAGTTTAAACAATTCAAGTTTTTTATCTTGTTTGTCTAAACTAATGGTTTCTTCCATAGTTTTAATGGCATACTTGCTTCTGAAGTTATACCAGTTAGTATTATAAATAGTTTTGGGTTGTACCTTAGGTATAGTCCAACGATTGAGATTCTTCTGAACCTCAAATTCCATTAATGAAGAGTTCTTCACGAACTCTTGTGGTTGTTGGGTGATGGTGTCCATCATATATGGATCCATAAAACAACAAATAAAGATGTTAATATCGGGAGGAAGTATATAATTTGTCAGAACGCCTATACATACTGCTGGCACATACCATTTTTTTAAATCCACACATAAAAAACTCAACTAAAAAATAAGAGTAAAAAAATATAACGTTGGCGCGGACCATTCTTTGTAAAAAAATAGAAAAAATATTTACTATTTAAAAGAAATAGTTCACACCAGTGGTATGTATAAAGTGGTCCGACCACCTATAGATACAACTGTATGCGGTGCATTTTTTTTAATATGTTTATCCGCCCCAAGGGTATATATAGGTGGTCCGACCGCCTATACATACCGCTGGTGCGGATGATTTTTTTTAAATAATAAAAGAATTATTTTTAAGTTAATTTTTTATATGGTATTTTAACATTTTAGATAAATCATAAAAAAATAACAAAAAATAATTTTTTTCAAATTAATTAATTTCTTTTAATTTGAAAATAAATGAATTTATAATGTATTTTTTAATGTGTTTAGTGTGTCTTTCTTAATGATGTGGAAAAACATCATTAAGTTCCCTTTTCAAGTAGGAAGAGCCGGTGGCTCTAACATTTCTCTTGAATCATATGTATTATATTAAATCTCACCATATTTAGTAAATATTGATATTGGTTTGTACTTGAGTTCTATTGGAGGACACTTCCTATCTTAAACATCATAATTAAAGAGTATAAGAGATTGAAGAAAGTAAAATTTCAAAACATGATGTCCTAAACAATGCAAAAAATAAGCAATCAAGATATTATGAGGTTCTATTAAGCATAGTTGTACCCACGAAGACATTTAAAAAATTAGATCAAATATTTTATCCCCCACCCAAAGCTCAAAGTTCAAAACAATGCAAGGAACAAGCAATGAATGGTATATAAATAGTTAATGTTGTAACGCTTTATCCCGTATTTAGGGGTCACCTGTGGGTCAATCTGATTCCGCCCAGTTGCGCTATGTTTAGAGGGATGTGAAATAATTATAAATAATGTTTCTAGTGAAATTTAATTAATAAAATTATAATTATTGATTACATAAGTATAATGATAACATATGAGGAACCTATTAGGTAATTCCAGGGTTCAAGTAATTAGAGCTACTAGCGTAAAATCAATTACCTAGAAAATTCTCTCGAAATACGAAATATCCTTTATACTTTTATAACCAAGGGAATTTGGTGAACCAATAACCAGTGAGGTTCCGACCAATAATATAGTCTTGTGTAAAAGAGAACAATAGAAATGACACATGTAATATAA
Organism: Sambucus nigra; assembly: GCA_949130495.1. Taxonomy (NCBI): domain Eukaryota; kingdom Viridiplantae; phylum Streptophyta; class Magnoliopsida; order Dipsacales; family Adoxaceae; genus Sambucus; species Sambucus nigra. The sequence continues at coordinate 646,383,581 of OX422215.1, read as the reverse complement.
AAAATTCACTGCAATGTATATGCAAAAAGTAAAGACTGCATGCATAACCATGTTTTAGTCAAAACATTTTCTTGATAAAATGCTATTATGCTTTATGTTACATACTTTACCATTTTATTTCAAAGACATTGCTTTATTCTATTAATCCATATGACTAAAATGAGGGAAACCAGATTGCTTTATTCTTCCTTTACATTGATCCAATTTCCATTACAATTTATCGATTTCACATTTGAACATTTGACTAAAAAATAAAATATTATCAATCTCACCCGGTGTATGAAAATACTTATTTAAACATACAACTTTACCACACATTACAGTGTTAACTCAGTACATTCTTCAATCCATTTTCCATGGGTTTATCAATTATCTTAATTGTATAATTAGGCAGAATTCCATTGTATGTCCCATAAACACATAATATAATGTATGTATAAAATTATTAACCATTTGTATTTTTCAAATTTACCAATTCCATATCTTTCAATGTATTCCCTTTTTTATCCTGGAGTTAACCGTATCCCATTTATGTTTACGAGCTCTCGTCGTCTTGAATAACTGTCGCAGTCGTTACTTATGTCGCCAACGGTTTTGGTTCTAAGCCGAAGCCTCACCCTAGGGCTCTGGTTCTCCTCTATAAAAACTCTTTCATTTTACATTAACCACATTCACTTACAGTCTAACCGTCATTTTATCCGAAACACCTAGCGTATAGTCGTTCATTTTGTTTTCATAAATGAACATTTTAGTTCACTTTAAACATGTTATTTATCTGCCCAAGGTAAATACCACCTTCTTACTTTTGTTCCATATTTCCACACGCCTATTTATTTAAGTCATTTTTTAACAAAGTTACACACTTTGTTTACCATTTACAACAATTAGGTCCATATTTTCTGGGTATTATCAACTCAATACCATTCTGCATTCGAAGACTTTATCTTTATCATTTTACATGGGATTTACTAAGTTTCGAGGACCTTAAATAAATTCGAACTAATTTATAAAGAGAGAGAGATAGGCTCAAGTGCATCAATCACTATACATCATACATGCATGATAAATTAAACGTATAACCTAATGAATAAAACGACGCATCGTGTGTATAGGCCCTTTTAACCCTCAAAAAAAGAAATCGACCCATTACTCTCTATTCAAACCTAGTTTCCACTCTCTCTCATCACTTTCTTAGGAAGAAACACGCACTCACCGGAGCAAATATCTCACGGATAAAGGCTCTTGACAAATCTCAATTGGTAAGTAAAAACTTCCCTCCACCTTTAAAAAAAAGTCGTTGCCGATATGAATAGTGCTTCCCGATCTCAGTTACCGGAGATGAGTTTGATATTTCATTTCAGATTTGGGAGTTTTTAGATTTTTACATACTTATTTTCCGTGTTGCCAAATCTAAACCTCGAACGTTTGCTATGTTGAAAAAATGTTTTGTAGTGTTGATTTGGGAGATTTTAGATTTTTACCTAGTTATTTGCTGTGTTACCAAATCTAAACCCTCAAACGTTTGCTATGTTGAAAACACCTTTTGTTCTATTGCCAAATCTCAACGTTTGCTGTGTTGAAAGATCTCCAATTTTTTTCCTCGTTCAATTTTTTTTCAATTAACAGTTATATTTTATTTTCAACTAACAGTTTCATTTTTTTTTGAATTGCGTACGTTTTAATTTTTCAATTAACATTTTCATTTTATTGTAGGCCTAACAGTTTAAATGTTTTCCAAAAATGACAGCAAATAGTGGTTCAAATTATTTGAGAGTGAAATGTGCTTGTGTTTTTTATGCAATTATTCGTACATAGAAGATAACCCCAAATCCCGGAATGAGTTTTATGTGTTGTCCAAATTCTGAAGATAAGTATTGTAATTTTTCAAATGGGTGGAAGATAAAAAGTCTGTGTGCAATGAAAATTTGAGTTAGCCACAAAGATAAATACATTGGAGATGAAATTGGCGATACTACGAACCGAATTCAATAACATTAGGGTAACAAAGATCAATTCAGTAGACATGGAATTGGTGACACTCCAAAATCAATTCCACAAGTTTCGAATGGAAATTAAATGTCTTTTGTAGGATTGCTCGTGTTGTTCATTTATCGTGTATTTCTCAATTAAGTGCAAGTGAAATTTGTAATGTTGGATTTTATGGTGTAATTTGAAATGAAAGAATTTGTGGTGTAATTTGGAATGTTGAATTTATGGAGTAATTTGGAATGTTGAAAACATAATGTTGAATTTTCCATTTATCTAATGATAATGGCTTCTACAACTTTTTGGAAATACAAACATTAATTGGAAACATAGACACTTCTTTTTGGAATGTTGAAATTATGTAATGTTGTATTGCGATTTATCTAATGTTGAATTTATCTTTTTGGAATATTGAATTTGAAACAAATTTGGCTTCTAAAAGTTGTCAATAGTAGTGGGCAGTTATAACAGAATTGGAAATACAGACATTGATATAACAGTAAATAAGGAAGAGCAGTTAATTAAGACATTGATGTAGCAGTGTGCACTTAATGCAACAGATAATAAAAATATGGCTTCTACAACTTCATATAGTAGTGTGCACTTAATGCAACAGATAATAGAAATATGGCTTCTACAAGATATAGCAGTGTGCACTGTCATAACTAACTAAGTAAATAAAATGCATTTAAAAACACTCAACTTACATTCAAAATGTGGCTTTTACAACTTGACATTGAAAACACACCAATACAACTTGACAGTCAAAATACACCAACTGATAATTCCACAACTTGACATCCAATACACATTCCAAACATAGGCATTTCTTCACAACTCATTCAACATTCAACTTGTCATCTACTCGGACGAACTTTCAAGAGAGATTGCTTCCGAATTACCATCATTGTCCCTACATGAGCAAAAAAAATATTAATTACACTCGAACTTAAAAAAAATATTAATAACACTCGAACTAAAAACAAAAAATATTACCTATTATTCAATACGGGGCAATTTATTTTGTCACGAGCTTGCCCTACTAATCCACACCCATTACAACGTCGCTCTTTTAACTTTTTTGCCTTTTTCAAGGCTTTCTCTTTCGCACCTTTTAGTCGCTTACCACATCCTTTCTCCCTTATTTGTTGCGGTTCATTATATATGTGCTTTAAATTGGTACTCATGTTTATCTAAACTCATCCACTAAGGCCTTGCAACAATGGGAGTGGTGGTTCCACAAGAACAACTAGTAAATTTATCTTCTCACATGCCATATCTAAAGTGTCGTCATAAATGTTTGTATCTTTTAGACTAATAAGGGCCCTCTCCACCACATCTAAAGATCTTTGTATTAGTCAACTACGTTGAAGGAAGTATGATTTCTTGCATTCTATGACCATCGCTTTAGAATCTCTAACGATTAACTTTTTGTCTCTCTTAGTCCACCTACTAAAGATGTACTTGCTCAGTAAATTGGGAATGTCAAAAAACTTAACCATATACGCAAGCATGTGTTGGCATAGAATACTCACACTCTCAAAAAACTTGCAACTATAAGATACAAAATCCAAATTACGATCGTAACTTACTAGTCGCACACGTTGGTTATCACCAATTGTTTTTTGAACATCATACACATTTTTATGGTCCTCTTCCATGTTTAAATCAAACTTATAATTTAACATCTCCTACATCTCATTTTAAAAGTTATGAAAAATATCAGATGTATAAATGTCCACCATTTTCACCAAAACAAAGTGCATTAGTCTCAATTTCGGCTTCTTGTTGTAGTCTTTGTGATCGCAAAGAAACTCTTAATGACGTTGATGCATAACACCCCTACTAAATTGGATCATAAATTCAAGTAGGTAATTCTTCTTCGACATATATTTCTTGAAAAAAAGTGCACTTTCTGCTCTTTGGCTGCTCATCATATTAGCCGAGAAAATATGATTCACGTACGCGGGGACCCATTTTGAACGAATTTCATATAATGAATTAAGCCACTTTTTTTCACTTAAACCGCTTCTTGTCATAATATCAAGCCATTTGACATCAAACTCTTTCTTTGTCTCCGATTTACATATGCAATCGAAAATATCCCTTCAATATGTGCTATGCTTCACCACATCCATTTTCTCCAAAAACTTCATCAAAATGTGACACCAACATAGCTTATGATGAGTGTGGGGTAGTACTTCCGCTATTGCCCTCGTCATTATCGGATATTTTTCAGTAATTATCAATTTCGGGGCATCACCCGGCATTGCCTCCAAATATTCATTGAATAACCAAATGAATGATTCGATTATCTCATTGCTTTTTTTTTTCCAAATTAAAATGATTTATTAAAATTGAGTGAAGAAAATCCCTTCACTAATGGCTTACAAAGCAAGAGATGAAAAAATATGAAATAAATCCTAGCAAGTATCTAGATTCAGAGTCTTTGTAAGGACGAGCTTTAAAAGAAATTCGGACATCTTCATGGACAAAATCAATAATTTTTTAAGCCTTCATGACTTCTCTTTCATATTCCTTTTTGTTTCGAGCACACAATTCTCTAGCAAATGTAACAAGGTACCAAAATAGAGAGCAGAGAGTTAATGTTTTTCCCTCTTGAGTTTAACTACTAAGAGATAACTAGTCTCTTAAGAGATGAAATATAACCAATAATTCCTGAGAAATGGTTTCATACTTGTTGAGCAATGGTACTTGATCCGAATAAGTGATCAAAATCTTATTCTACAGGATTATAGCAGCATCTACATTTTGAAGCTAAGAAGATATGAAGTGTTTTCAATTTTGAATCTAAAGGAAGAGCCTGTTGGAGAAGTCGCCACATAAAGAACGAAACATTTGGAAGAATTTTTGGATTCCAAATGACTGAGAAGGAGAAAAGAGTACAATCTCTGTGACGAACAAGGTCCCATGCTTATTTTGAAGTTAACTTGCCATTTGAGTTTAATTTCCACATAGCCGGAATGTTATCTTCTACATTATCATGGTAATTATCCAAAAAATTTTGCATTCTTCACCAAGTTGAACTTGAGTAAGATGGCAAGCCATAGAACTCAGATTCGGCTAGAAACCTATATCTCTGATGCATATACCTTGCTCAAGTACCATTACCTTTATAGAATAAATACCAAAGTTTACAAGAGTAAGCCTTTATAATGTCACCCAAACTTTTAATACCAACGCCACCTTCTGCATATGTGGAAGACATATAACATGCTATTGGAACCATTTGTGCTTCGATTTACCTTCATCATTGCCCCAAATAAAATTTGCAAACATCCTTCCAAGTCTCTGTGTAACAGCTAAAGGAGGATCAAGAACACAAAAAATGTGAAAAGCCATGGACTTAAGTGTTGCACGGAGCAGGACTAGTCGGCCACTATGAGTGAGAAGTTTCCCATACCAGGTACCAATTTTTTTATTCATCGCGGTTTCCAGATTCTGAAAATACCTTGTAGACTTCCTACCCGTGTACAGAAGTACACCGAGATATGAAGAGGCAGAGCAGTTTCCATGAATTCAGTTGAAGCCCTGATAATCTATCGTTGTCTCATTGCTAAAAAAAGCACAACCAAATATAATTGTTTGCCCATGATTGTTACCCCACATAAACGGTACAAAAATAAAACTATATTTATTTGTATTGTATGTGGTATCAAACACCACCACATCACCATAACACCCATAAGCTCGTCAAGATGTGGCATCCCCCCCCCCCCCCCAAAAAAAAAAAAAAAAAACAATGCCTAATTCTATTTTCATCATTGGACTCGATTTTAAAATCAAAGGAAGGGTTCTTTTGTTTCTCTAAATTGGAAAACTCTAACAACATGTCTTCATCATCACCAATTAATTCACTACATTTATTTCGGCCTTGGATGTACAAATATTTTTGAGTGAAGCCAACATTCTCAAACCCTCCCGCTTGTAATCCTAATAGGTTGTATTGTTAATGCTTTGGTATGTTAACTACAAGTTGTTGAGTTAAGCATTATTGGGCATTCGAAACAACTCGATGTGATCGCAGAAAATGAGTTTTTGTTGGGGTAGCCAATGGATGACTATGACCCTCCAAAAATATACTAACCAAAAACTTATTGTCTTTCGACCGCAACACCACAAGCTTAGCTTTACAATTCTCTCTAATGGCCCCTCGGCATCTAGATGTACCCAGTTTCTCGACAACCGTACTCTTCCTTCTTTGAAACATACATATGACTTCCTCACAATCTCATTCGTCTCCCGACACCTATTAACCGTGGAATTACGCGCACTAAATTCGGCATTTTTAGCCTATTTATTGTAGAAGTTCCAAACCTAATCCAAACATTCAAATTGTTGCCCAATCTTTGGTATTTTTTCCAACTCCACATAAGGGCTGAATAAATTGTCTCGTTTTTAATTAAAATCGACCTCTTGAACCTTCTCAGTTTCCACATTATCCTTGTCCTCAAATTCAAATTCAATTTGCATATCTTCCCCTATCCAAATTTCTTTTTTATTCCCAATAGAAGAAGAAGGGTCCATTTTTCTGAAACATACAACAGCAATTAGGTTTGGTAAAAAAAAATAATGACTGATTACAGCACAAAAAAATGACTGAAAAACAAATTTAAACTCCATATAGTAGTGGACATTTCAATATATAACAGTGTATCAAGTTTCAACATTGGAAATGCAACACAAATAATCAATGAACTAAAATAAATGATTTTCAATCAATGCAAAAATTATCACAAATAACTAAGTAAATAAAATGCAACAAATAATCTATAAACTCCTAATTTCATTTTTTTCAACAAATAATCTATGACATCGGAAACCCCCCCACATTTTTTTCAAGCACTATTCAGATCGAGAATGGATTTTCTTTAAAGGTGGAGGGAATTTTTTACTTACCGGTTGAGATTTGGCAAGAGCCTTGCTCCGGTGAGATATTTTCTCTAGTGAGTGCGTGTTTCTTCCCAGGAAAGTGATGAGGGAGAATGGAAACCGGGTTTGAATAGAGAGAGTAATGGGTCAGTTTCTTTTTTTGAGGGTTAAAAGGGCTTATACACATGCTGTGTCATTTTATTCATTAGGCTATGCATTTCATTTATGTTGCATGGATGATGTATAGTGAGTGATGCACTTGAGCCTTTCTCTGTCTGTCTGTCTCTCTCTCTCTCTCTCTCTCTCTCTCTATATATATATATATATATATATATATATATATATATATATATATATATACCCGTACCGATGGCATGACAGTAAATTTGTTCTCCTAATATTTTGTACCCGTGCCGATGGTAATGGAACGGCTCAAATTTTAATTTGATGTATTTATAATTCTTGTAAATCAAATTTAAAAATAAAGTTAATGTATATATTGATTCCCTTAAGATAATAATGCCACTATGAGAAGATAACAAAAACTATTGAAAAATGATAGTTGACCCGATTTGGTGCATCGATCTCTAAGTTTCATAAACATACACGCTCTCTTCATTGACAGACTATATGTACCTCAAAAAGTGTGTCAATTTTTGAAAGACCGACCGATGTAATTTAATTTCTTTGTATTATTTCATCAATATAGTCTTTACTTGAGTCAAGTAAAAAATAGTAAAAAATTGTTATTTATATTAGTTCTGTATGTACAAAAAATGTACATTATTGTATAAAAAATACTTTTTAAAATAATTTCTACAATTTTTTGAAATAAAAAAGATAAAATATCTTTTCATATAAAAAGATATTTTTTATTTTTTTTAATAAAAATAATAGTGTTCTACATTTAAAAAAAAGTCTTCATGCTTATAAAATAGGTTTTTATGATAAGTAATTTTTATAAAGAAATTAATAAATTGGTAGTTATAATTATAAAAATAATTTTTATATAACATACATTTTCTAATAAAAAAAATTTCATGCAATTATTGGCGTTAAAACAAAGTATTTTGTTGAACAATTTTTCTAATAATGAAATTCGATACTTTTTTTAAAACAAAAATTATCATTTCAATTTAAGTTAAGTCTTGTCAACTTTTACTTTGAGCCTTGTGTCCCATGTGCCCGATAATGCCACCAACTCCTACTTAGCTTTAGCCTAATGCCCAAAAAATGATAAAATTACAAATTAGGGTACTTTTTTTTATTTTTGAGTTCTTTTGAGCAGTAATTCCATTTTTATGAAAAACATTACTCACCTACGAAAAAGTACTTATTTTACAACTAAAATTTTATTAACAACTTAAAAAAATGCAAAGACATATGAATGAATATATTGGCAGGTGAAAATACATATCCATTAAAACAAAATCATTAAGAATACATATAATAAAGCATAAAAAAAGAAAACAAAAAACACATAACTTTAACATCCCGTCTAATTAAATACCGGGTAGCTATTCCTTTATTAAATTAATACAGAATATCAAGTTGGTTCAGTCTTAGCATCACTGTCGATAACATTTAATTAATTACTGGCCACCTAATATTTAAAAAGAGAGATGTCAAATTTTATTAATTAAGCCAACAATTAAACAAGAATTTATTTAATAACCCAATAATCGCATAACCAATCTCATATAAATGCTCAGCGAGATGAAATCAAATAAGTCTGGAGTAAACACTCCAATAATAAAGACGCCAGAGTAAATAATGTCACAATACAAGAGTCTGAATAAATAATAAACCAAAAACTAAAATAATGAAAGTCTGCAACTACAACCTCTAAATAAGAATGGACGACATGCCCTAACTGATACAATTGACTCTGAAGGAATCAGGAATAAAATGAGAGCGTCTAATACAAAGATCCTATAACTTCCACGACAGCTACAACACATCATCAGAATGAAACTCCTATGCTGGACGTTCCTGTGGCTGGGCACCTAAAAGGTTTTTACAAAATAAAAATAGATTTGGAGGAAAATGGGTCAGAGCCTGATGTGAAAACAGTTTAAAAGTTTAGCAAGTGATTAAAATTACAATTAAACAACACATATTATAAATACGTTAGTTGCGTACTCTGACATGAGTTTCTTACATCTCAACTACTGTGCACGCCTAACGTATGCCTTTAACCCATCCTAGTTATGCCACTATCTAACTAGTTTGTACCACTCCTGCCATCTCATTCTAACATAAAGTATCTACACGTAACCCCCAAATAAGCCATATTTATAACCCGTGTTCACATTCATTAAATTACTTATCTCAAGATTTAATTAAATTCTCATTCTTAATCCATTCAAAATATCTTAGTTATTCACATCTACTAAGCAACATAACTAAACAATTTCAAGTACATCTATACACATCCGTAATAATATCTCATACGAAATTAAGGCACCCCACAAGGATAGAACCTACGATGCCCTCATACTCTGCTATCGAATCTCGGTACATCACGTACGTGAGGATCACAAGTTCTGAATCACTCAGGAACCATTTAAATACAAATCACACATATTGGAGGCGAACATAGTTCACATACTCATGGGTCACGAACATACCTATGCTCCCATGGTTAGCTGACTTATCAACTCACAAATAAGTCATTCACAGTACTATGTCTTTAAGGTACCAGTCTAAACCCCCCCGAAGGCACACAAGGATAAGAAGGTCCTTTACCAAAATAAAATTGACCTCCCATGATAGCAAGTATGGTAGGTATGTCATACACATAAGAAATCCATACACTAGGCATTCACACAACCTTAGTAATCATATATCAATATAAATGTTCACACATTTCATCTAGTTAATCTCGTATGTAGCAAGTTTACCCCTAACATTACAGATAATATATTTTCCGGTTGCTAACTCTCTCGTCGTATCAATCTGGGTACTTAAACCTATCTCAAAAGGTTACTAGGCCTCTTATTAGTTTCTAATGTTATCGCAGTACTTAAAGTACCTCCGTTACTGCCCTTAACCTTACATCATCATTAATTCTCAATATAGTTCCTATTCGAACAGTTTTTAATCGTACCTCACTCGGTAGACCCTCGTAAGCAAAGACATTAAATTCCATAAGCTATAACATTTTCCGATAATAACTAAGGACCTACTGACTTTATCTAAGTCCCACAAGATTATATTAGTCACCCTAATAGCCAACATCGGCTTTGGAATAGTCATTAAACCTTAAAGAGAAATAATTGTCAAAAATCAGAAGGGGTCGATCGATCGAAGGAAAGGGGTCGATCGATCGATGGTTCGATCGATCGACATTCTTGAGTCGATCGATCGATCAAACAGGTATCAGCCCATAATTTCTTAACAGTTACGGGTTATCCTCTTTTTACACCTCAAATTCTTCATCCCAACGTCCAAAACTCATAACTAAATATACTAATTATTCTACTAACATGTTTACATCATTCCCCACATTTTAGATTCATCAAATCAACATATAACATCAATTTCTTGGATCAAATTACCCAATTTTCATATAAAAACCTAGTTTTCCTATTTCTTCAAGAACATCACATAATCCAATCAAATTTCATAAATTCTCTACCCATAAATCATAAATTCGTGGTTGTTATCATCTCCAACATTTACTACATGCAAGACCTATCCAGATTATGATTTAAACCTTTCAAATCCATTCAATTTTCATTATTAATGATAAATCTTCAATTCTATAATAGCATGTAAACTATATGTTTTTATACTTTGCAAGATAAATCACTTGATTATAAATTGTCGCTTTTAATACATTGATGACGTTAAGGGTTGGTTCTCTTCCTTTCTTCGACCACAATTTCGTCAAGATATGGTGGTGGTGGTTGGTGGCTAGGTTTTGGAAACCTCCTCAACTTCCCCTCTTACTCACGTAGCCCACTCTTTTGTTTTTGGTTGATAATGGCCCTAATGGACTTTCCAATAATAAATAAATAAACACTAAAATTCGTGGGTCTTAATTCCTTAATTTTTAAAATTACCAAAATACCCTTCCGGGTTGCCGGTTAGGCCTAAAAATGCCCTGGGATCAAAACAAAACCCCTGGCTACTGTTTTCTGACTATCTCGACCCTTTTGGTCACGTTGGCGCACTCAAAAAGCTCATACAAATGACATAAAAATAAAATACTTTTGAATCCCTTAAATTGGGTCCTAACACGTGCGTTCCAACTAAATTACCGAAACTACTGTATTTTTAACTCACGACAATTTTAATAAATTCAATGATCACATATTACCATAACCACTCAGTAATATTCAACATAATCATAATAACCAAATACTAACTCTCATCTTTCTAGCATTTAAATCCGAATTAATTTTCCAATTAATAACTTCCAAATTAATTTAACAAATCCCATAATTAAAAGCAACTCCATTTAATTAACCTCATAATTAAAAGTCATAAAAATATGGGGTATTTCATACTTCCCCCCTTATAACGGATTTTCATCCCGAAATTCGAAAAATTAAGGCATACCTGGAAAAATTTGGGTATCCTCCAGTACTCAAACAAAATATAAGGAACGGCCCGATCACTACAACTCTCACTTCACAACATGCTTGTTTAACAACCTTGATACTTTATCAGTTATAGGGTTACACTTCAATAAATGCACTTCACGTTGTGCTCTTACTAAACAACATTCGAATAAAAATGGCCTATACATCACTGGCCACATTATCTCAATATTATTGTGAGTCCGCACTTTACTACGCATTAACTCGCACGTTTATCAAAACACCAAACTCCCATCCTGGAAGAAATCAATAACACATCTGACTACTCTTGTCCATTCTTTGAATCTCCGTGCCCGGTGTTGTGAATTTTACACAAGGGAAAACTACTTCAGCCGGGTGGTGTTAAACAAAACATTTGTAAGCACCTTATCCACTATAAATAGATACGGGTGCTTCCCACCCAACTCTACCACTAGGTAATATTTTTCCCCATTACTACAATATACCTCACTTAGTAGTTATAACCGATTTGGAAATGAAAAGATCGCGATGAATCCAAAATTTCTTTTATACAATCCACCGGTCGTCAATCACCTTGCGCCTACACCTCGGGCTATAGGTGATACAACCCTCAGAACAAAGCATTATTTCCACTACTTCTTTCTACCCCACGTTGAATGTGGATTTCGGGAACCTCCTATTGGTTCTGAATGATACTGCGTAGGACCACGTACCGGCTTGTTTACTATATAATAATGTAAATCACCCAAGTATATAACCATTTCTCTCCTTCTGGATAACCTGTCCCACATATTCGAAGGGACTCGATACTTATCTATAAGCTGGCAACCCCTCAAGGAAATTTACCAACTTGACTCTTCCATCTATAGAATCGTCGACTTGATACAAAATTATCTGGTTGATCATCTTACCCCGACCGATCTACTACTTACTACACTCCTATCAATACCGACTTTCATGTATAATTCTTCCCGTCAAGTGATACTTAATGATCTTCTTCTTCTCTAGGCGTATACCAAAAGTTTCGACCCTTGCACTTTTCACCACGTTGTGCACATCTGGGCCCTATATACCTTATTTACATCCTCATTATGTTTACTCTTGAGTCACCTTCAACATTCAATTGGTCGGAACTCTACTCCAAATTGTCCATAATAATTAAATATTTGCCTTCTTAAGAGATATCCCCTTATTAAATGGCGTTCCATTGCCTTTTCACTAAATTCGAACGTGCTACACTGATTACACATGATATTCATTAATACCTTCTCTTATGACGCTAAATTCCATAAGTAATAATTTCACCCATCTATATCCCTTCTTCTGGAGATTACTACATTAGTAAACTAAGATGTCTACATCCCCTTATAACCCATGCAAACAGTTTTAAACATCATATACGCTTCATACGTATTCCAAACTCTTTATTGTCGCTGGATTTACAACATGGGTATACCACTTGGGCCATCTCAATCACTCCCGAATTTGAAATCCTAAATCCTCCTTAACCTCAATGCATCCTTCAACCCACCGTGACAAAACCAACATTATCAGTACTTACATCGTAATTCACTAACAACTGGCTCTACTGGCCTTACATAATAATTTACCTTGTTAACTTCCCGTTATAACTACTTATTTCCATAACGATTGAGGTATCCAATTTATGGACGAATGGTCAAACATATCCCTACTAGCAACCTTATGCTAATGTTCATGCGTGGGATGTCTCGTAAAGAGAAATCCAAACAAGGAACCCCCCCAATACACTACTACCTAACATTGTCGGTCATCGGGATTCATTAAGCCCTCAGTCCATAACATGTACCCCTATATTCCCGTTTCTTAACAACAAAGTTACATCTCCTTCCGTAATTACACTTAAACAAGGAACTCTTTCCTAAAGACACTTTCTCTAGACATTGATGGAAATCACATTTCATATACACCATGCAAATATAATTGGGGATCTCAAAATTCCGTCCCCAGACACACAAATATGAGTATAAAGTCCCAAATCTCTAAAAGGGTGATAAAATAATGCACTCTACTTATTACGACATCCTGAGCGTTAATCATAATAACCAGCTAAACCTTTTCGCTGACTAGTAAACCAATTACATATGAATCATATCAAATAAATCCCTATGCATACCGGGATTAAATATCCGAGATCATTATATCTTTTTGAAATCACAACAATATATATATATATATATATATATATATATATATATATATATATATATATATATATAAAATAAAGCAGGAGGGTGTTTTGCCACATCATACAAGTTTTGCCACATCATATGGCCACGTCATACAACTTTTGCCCTCTTCCTTTTTATTTCCACATCATATAAGGTTATACACAAAACCTATATAAACATATATTGTATCTATCTATATAATAAAGGATGAGACCCACGTGTAAACATAAGCTAACTGACGGTCAAATTGAGACCCACGTGTCATGCTCGATCTTTGAACCCATGCTGCGTTTGAACCCACGATTTTCCAAAATCTTCACCATTACCTCGAGCCTCTCAAATTTTACATCATGACTCTCTTTTACACACCCACTCTCTCGCCTCTCCATCAAACCCAAAACTCTTTCGAACACTCGGTCTGCAACTCAAGTCCATTCTCTATTTGAAATATGTTTCAAATAGAGCTTTCAAACCCTCAATGCTTTTAAAATCATTTCTTTTGTAACTTTTCTCCCTACAATAAGATGATTTCGTATGATTTTTTTACGGGGTTTGAAGAACTCATTGCAAAATATGTTTTTGTCCATTTTTTACGCAAGGGTTTTAGTGGATATCGCTTTCTCTCTCCTTTTTGTCCTGGATCTGATATGAAATCGATATCATGTTTTTTCTTTTTTATTTCTTCTACAGGTAATTTGTACTTCGTTATTAGTGCAAATTTCTTTCATCATCACCTGACTTTGTTATTATGGCATCTTACGCATGTTAATCTAAGCCATCTTTCATTGCAAAATGTGTTTTTGTCAAAATCATTTTTAGATATTTCAACTATGGCATCTTTTGCAAAATGGGTTTTCCTAGTATTTACACACCCATTACAAACTCAAAGACTCATATATGAATCTGAGATCTAAGATACCCAAAGACATGTTTTATTATTTAGGGGGTATTTGTTGGGTGTGCTTTTCCTCCCACGTAGATAGATACAAAGTTATTTTCCTTTTATACAAAGTTATTTTGCAAGCTTTCCTTTGTTGGGTGTTCTGGGTTTTCCTCTAAATCTGCATAGTACATGTGTGTGTTCCTGTATTTGATTTTGATGTTTTACTTTGAGGTATCTATACAGGTACATGAACTCCAACAAGTTTATATCGCTCTCCATTTATTTTGAATTTTTTCGGTTATAAAGTTCTATAAAGTTCTTTGAGGTATCTCACTCTATTATACTTTTTCGTTGCTTTTTCTTTCAGGTAATCAAAGGGTGAAGTTGACTATATGCATGTGTGGTCTCACGAGTCTCCTACTTTGTTAAAGGGTTCACGACTCCTCCATAAACGTGGTATTGTTTTGGTTGCCAATACATTTTTTTGGAATTTGTTAGTCATAAATTTATTTTGGAACTCTAATACGGTTCTTTGCAGATCTCTACATTTTGCAGATCTGGACATTTTGTAACTTTGGTCGACTTTCTTTTTTGCCTTTTCTCTTCAAGTTCTTGATTTGGTTGACTTTCTTTTTTCCAGCTTTGTTGCAGCATAAATTAACACTCTTTATTTTGGTAAACGAGTAACAGAGATGAGATGGGATGAGACAGAATTCAAAATTGGTGTTGGTCTGCTTTCACTTCGCATTTTGACATCGATTTAATCAGATAGATTCAACAGGATAGTGGGTTTTGTTGGTTTCAATAAATTTGTGTTGTATTTCTTATTTTTGAGTTGCCTTTGAGTTCGCTCGACTATTTTTATATAAACATGACATGAAAATACTTTGTTTTGTTATTGGAAGAACATGACCTGTTCAAATAAGAAGTGGCATATTTACTATGTTTCTTAAATTTTACATTATGTTTAAACTTAAATAAAACTGTTAAATTATTTAAAGGGATATCATTAACGTGAAAATATGAGTAACATGACTCATAATTTCATTACTAATATGACGCAACATTATTTTGTGTAAATTATTTATGCGTGGTTGAATGAGGCACTGCTATAAAAGAACTGCATTGCGTTTAATTTTTGGAGTGCAGTGGGTTTTATGGTTCTTTTAAAGTGAGGTTTTGAGGATTTTAATTCATTGGGCGGGATAATTTATTTCATGCAAACATGACACGATATTAAATTTTTTTCATCACACAAAAATGACCTATCTAAAGGATATTTTTTTTGATTGGGTATTTTTTTAGTACGACCTTGAGCCCATGTGAATCGACTAATGTTTTTTTCTTATTTGTATAAATTTCTCTACGCTGACACATGATTTTCATGTGTCGATCGTGTCATGTTAACATGACGTGTCGCGATTTGTTATTGTTTATGGTGGTGTCGTATATATTCTTGGAGTGACGAGTTAATATATAGTGAGTCAGATGGGATATTTTGTTATTGTATAAGGTGTGATGTGGATGTAGTTTTGATTATGCAACTCATATTGTAAAAATAAATATTAATATGTCGGGAGCAAATGTACAGTCGTGCCATCGGCACGGGTACACCCTAGTATATATATATATATATATATATATATATATACACACACACACACCCATATATACAAAAGTACAATTGCGAGCCCGGCCCTCTCACAGATGGGGCCTCGCCAAAACGAAACATTCTACCCCAAGGTAGTAACCCCGTTAAACTTGCAATACCAGCACACTATCGGTATAATCATATATAAAACCATAATTAGGATAATATCATACTCGTATAACACATCAATAAAATGAGTAATTACAATAAAGTATATACCGCTATCAATATACCAATTCATCCTCCGCGGATGACAATAAAGGTAACCCCACACTATCAGGGAAAATATTCACATAATAATAAAATTTCCGATACTCACTAAACTTGACTCTCAAGAAAAAATAATAGCAACTCGTTCATGCCACAAACAACATGCAACATCATTTGAGGATATAACTCATACTTCTATCCTGACAATCGTCCTGGCTGCTCAAATGGTTCGTGGACTTAACACACCTGTCCGTACCAAATCGAATATTTCAATAACTATTGCCCTTTCCAGGTAAAATACCTTTATCCTTACACTTGATTCGGGAAACATTTATAACGCACGGGTTTCACTCCCCACTAAATACATCTACACATACTCCATTTATCTTCGATCACACTGACCATGTTAAGGTGGTCCCTCTCTCGGACGTTGGTAGTCTCGGCTCTGATGACTACCTCCATTGTTCCCTTAGCTTGATGGACCTAAGGAACACACTACTAGTTTCCACATCTCTTACTAAAATCACCATCGCTCGGTAATAATTCAGCTATCCGAATCATTCTAACAGGTTCCCCGTTGGGTCTTCCCCTTGTGGTGCTTCTCCAACACCATTTTCCTAGGCTTACTCTTTATAAATTTCTCGATTCTTGTATCTCCCTGCCTAAGGAAATGTGTACCTCCAAATTAACACTATGCGACATTATTACCATCTGCATTGTCCGTCCCAGTAGAATTCCATAGAAGAGCTAACAATTCTTCTTGTATGTAAATTCTCCCATTAATATCCTCTTCTCCATTTCACCTACTTCACCTGGTGTAAGGTTCGCTACATAATTAAATTACTTCTCACAAAGTGACCTCTGTTCGACCCACTTTTGTGAGTTCAGAACAACATTCGCCTTTCACCCTGAACGTATGATGAAGTAACTTATGGTCAAACCATTCGTGTACGCTTTCTCTCCACGTCACATTCCACTTCTAAGTGTGGTTATTGTCTCTCACCATTGAAACTCCTCTCTTACGAGCCAAGAAAAATTTTACCCCAAATTTTTACTCCCAATGGGTCCTACCCCGACGTATGTCCAATCCTTTGGATATGTTACGTTCGTTTGGCTATCACACGTCATCTCCGCATTTCCAATATTTCCACTACTGGTTTTCTTCAATGTTTCACCTAACTCTTTCTCTCCCATTCCAACCTTGTTGGGTGTGTCTCATTTGACCCCACTTTCTACTATAGTTGTGCCTGGAAGTCACAAGTCGCGCCTTGGCTGTCTATACCATCCTGGACGTCCGTGCTATAATATGGGTGACTTCAACTACGGTCATCCTTCTTTAATAAATTTAAATAACCTCAACTAATTTTTTTGCCTCCTGTTGTTCGCCCAACTGTCTTCGCCTGACATACTACATTGTTCGGCGCACGAACACACCCAATTATAATTAAGATTCACTATCATATACATCATAGTTGGAGAACGAGATCTTACCAAAGAAATCAACAATCCTAAACATAGGGCTCTATATCAAAGAAAGTATCGCTGGAAGCATAATAAGCCGCACAGATCCTAAAGGACACTAGAACCTGATAATCTAATACCACCTGTAACACCCCATCTAATTAAATACCGGGTAGCTACTCCTTTATTAAATTTCACTGTCGATAACATTTAATTAATTACTAGCCACCTAATATTTAAAAAGAGAGATGTCAAGTTTTATTAATTAAGCCAACAATTAAACAAGAATTTATTTAATAAACCAACAATCGCATAACCAATGTCATATAAATGCTCAACAAGATGAAATCAAATAAGTCTGGAGTAAACACTCCAATAATAAAGATGACAGAGTAAATAATGTCCTAATACAAGAGTCTGAATAAATAATAAACCAAAAACTGAAATAATGAAAGTCTGCAACTACAACCTCTAAATAAGAATGGACGACATGCCCTAACTGATACAATTGACTCTGAAGGAATCAAGAATAAAATGAGAGCGTATAATACAAAGATCCTATAACTTCCACAACAGCTACAACACATCATCAGAATGAAACTCCTATGCTGGATGTTCCTGTTGCTGGGTACCTAAAAGGTTTTTATAAAACAAAAATAGATTTGGAGGAAAACGGGTCAGAGCCCGATGTGAAAACAGTTTAAAAGTTTAGCAAGTGATTTAAATTATAATTAAACATCACATATTATAATCACGTTAGTAGCGTACTCTCACGTGAGTTTCTTACATCTCAACTACTGTGAATGCCTAACGTATGCCTTCAACCCATCCTAGTTATGCCACTATCCAACTAGTTTGTACCACTCCTGCCTTCGCATTCTAACATAGAGTATCTGCATGTAACCCCCAAATAATCCATATTTATAACGCACGTTCACATTCATTCTTAACCCATTCAAAATATCTTAGTTATTCATATATATATGTATACACATCCGTAATAATATCTCATACGAAATTAAGGCACCCCACAAGGATAGAACCTACGATGCCCTCATATTCTGTTATCGAATCCCGGTACATCACGTGCATGAGGATCACAAGTGCTGAATCACTCAGGAACCGTCTAAATACAAGTCACACATATTGGAGGCGAACATAGTTCACATACCCATGGGTCACGCACATACCTACGCTCCCATGGTCAGCTGACTTATCAACTTCTAAATAAGTCATTCATAGTACTATGTCCTTAAGGTACATATCTAAATCCCCCCGAAGGCACACAAGGATAAGAGGGTCGTTTTCCAAAATAAAACTGACCTCCCGTGATAGCAAGTATGGTAGGTATGTCATATACATAAGAAATCCATACACTAGGCATTCACACAACCCATGTAATCATATATCAATATAGATGTTCACACTTTTCATCTAGTTAATCTCGTATGTAGCAAGTTTACCCCGAACATTACACATAATATATTTTTTGGTTGATAACTCTCTCGTCGTATCAATCTGGGTACTTAAACCTATCTCAAAAGGTTACTAGGCCTTTTATTAGTTTCTAATGTTATCTCAGTACTTAAAGTCCCTCCGTTACTGCCCTTAACCTTACATCACCATTAATTCTCAATATAGTTCCAGTTCGAATGGTTTATAATCACACCTCACTAGGTAGACCCTCGTAAGCAAAGACATGAGACAACCCGGTATCCTAAATAAGGGGTGGTCAGCCCGATACTCCAAAAATATAGGAATCATAGACGGATTCATTCTCAGCATCGTGACAACATAAAGAGTATATGGGGTAACCACACAATATTTCTGAAAACAGGTTGTCAAAAAATTTGTTTTATAATTTAAAGAAGCATTATAAATAAACCATTCCAGAAAAGAAGGTGGAAACCCAAAAGCATATACATAAGAATGACAACAACCATACAATAAAAGGACCGAATATAATGTCGGTCAACAGGATTCATACAATGTACAACAAGTTCAATAATTTACATATTACATTCATTATTTAATTACAAAAGGTTTGGGGCACTCGCCCGATTATAAGGATTGATCATTCTAGAATACAAAGGAGAATGCATCTACACAAAGTATCCCGTGATATCCGCAAAATGTCACGGCTCGTCAAAAGACACTGGAATGGAAAGGTCATTACGGGCGACCATGCGGTGGAGCACCTGAGCGGATATAATGTATACATACATAACAAGAAAGAAGAACCGATCAGGGCCGGATTTTATGCGATCACCAGATAAATGACAGGTATGTCAATTATGAACAGTTAATCATGGAGTAAGGATGATATTCTAGCATGATAACATCATAAAATGAACTAAGACAATTAAATAATTACAAAGTAAAACTCAGTCATATATATGAGAATAAAGTAATCATAAACATTTTTCCATATTTCATCCTTTTCATTTTATCTTCCCATTTCTTATCAGGAATATAAATTTATCATGTGCTCTTTGTGGCATATTCTATGCTCTTTATGGCATTTTGTTCAGCTCTTTATGGCTTTAATACCCATTAAGTCCAACTTGATATTAGAATAGTTATAATTATACATATATAACGATTCTAGGACTGCCCTTCCGGGTTTCCCCATTGTGCGCCCCCCTAAATAACCATCATCTTCCAGGGCCTAACATAAGACAACTTGGGATCCTATCGAAACGTCGGGAAGCGGCCATATGCCTACGGGGTAGTCATAACCACACCCAGAATTACCTACCCATCGCAGAAAAATATAAAACAAGCGCTCATATGGCCTAGGACTATATCCGCTCTGCATTCCTTAGCCAGAGGGCATCACCTCATGCGCGAACTTCCCTTAAGATGGTATTTAGAGAGGTGTGTATCCTCCATTTTATTAATTTCCATTACATGATTTAGTAAATTATCATTTACGTTTATCATTACCGAATTCCAATTCCATTTTATCAATTTCATTATGGTTATCCGGAATAAGACGTACTCTAATCATCATAATAACCTAAAAGGATAATTAGCCTCCCAAGTTATTGTATAAAGCCTACTTTTTGGCTTTATAATAGACCATTAAGTCAATCCTAGCTCACATTAACTTCTAAAGTCTCCAAATTTGACTTTAAGATCTCCTGGATTCCTATAAATCTATACGAGAGAAGTAATGCCTGAACATTACTTTAAACACACCTGGACTGACCCTAGATGAGCCCACTCTAGTCTAGGGCATCGACCGAACTCAACTAATACTCTAAGCCCCTATAATTACTTCATTTAAGAAGGTCCCTAATCGCTAATCCTAAAGAAAAGGGTTAAAATTGAAAAAGAAAAACAATTGGAAAAGTGCAAGGTTTCCGAATCGATTCGGCCTGGCCGAATCGATTCGGTCAAGAAATATGGGATTCTGCATAATTGCCGAATCGATTCGGATCAGACCGAATCGATTCGGTTAGGAAGATTGGGTTTTTACATAACTGCCGAATTGATTCGGACCAAACCGAATCGGTTCGGTTCACCTAGACCTGGACACTGGACCTAAGCGAATCGATTCGCCCAGAGGGCCGAATCGATTCGGGCCTGCGATTTTGCCAAGTTTTGGCTATGGAGTCTTGTACTCCAAATCTATCCCCACTCAAATCCAAATCATTTATTGCCAACAACACTTCATAAATACTACTAGCAACTACCATAAACCTCATCAATCATCCAAATCAATTTTGAATGGATCAAAACCCACAAATACACATAAACCCTAAAATAGTTATACCATGATCAATGCACCATTATCACAACAAATCATTTATCTTAAACCACATATAGCAAGCAGAAAACTTGCCTCAATCTAGAAAATGCCGATTTTCCTTGGGTAGAAGCAAGAATCTCTCCTCAATCTTCAATTTCTTCTCCTTTCTCTACTCTTTCTCTTCCTCTATCTAGCTCTCTCTAGGTTAGGAATGAAATTAGGGGAATAGTAACTTAAGTCAAGACATAAATCATGTCTTTAGCCAACAATTTACAACTTAAGTGGTAAATATCACATTAAATGGTTCGCAATTACACATATATGTTAAAACCAGTCAAAAGTGCCAAAAATATGAAAATACAAAATGGCACACAATTTGACTATCTCGTACGTTCCAGAACTAACTACGGCCTCCAAATTATCATTTGGACATTTTATAATTCATTTTAGTCTCTGGTTCCATTTTAAACCATTAATGTCATTTATATCTCATGACACTATAAAACTCCACATGAGGATATCTACATTAACATGCAGTGAATATACAACAAGTTAGTGAATATTAACCTTTCTACATATAATTAATATTTACTCCATATTTCGGAATTTTATATAATTACTTCATATAGTAAATTAATATAAAATCAAATCTCAATAGCGAGGGTTGTTACATACTCTCCCCCTTAAGAGGGAATTTTATCCCCAAAATTCAAGCATACCTTGCAAGAAGAGATGCGGATACCTTTCCCGCATGTCGTCCTCACGTTCCCAAGTCGATTCTTTAGCATTGTGATAACTCCATTGGACTCTCACCAAGGGCACCACACGAGACCTCAACCTATGCTCCCCATGCTCTAAAATAGCAACCGGCCGTTCTTCATATGAAACATCGGGTTGCAAGTCAATATCCTCGAAAGGGATATGCCAAAGGGCACCTTCGCATCTCTTATAATTCTGTAGAGAGGAAACATGGAATACATCGTGAATTTGTTGCAAAGGTATCGGTAATGCAAGTTGGTATGCCACTGGACCGACTTTCGCAATAACTGGAAAAGGTCCAACAAAACGTGGCGCAAGCTTCCCCTTTTTCCCGAAACGCTTAATTCCCTTCATTGGTAACACTCGCACCAAGACTTGGTCTCCAATCTCCAACTCCATGTGTCTTCTACTCGCATCGGCATAACTCTTTTGCCTATCTTGGGCTATCTGATTACGATTCCTAACGAGCTCGATTTTAGAAGAAGTATCTTAGATCATTTCAGGTCCAAGGAATTTATTATCACCCACTTCCAACCAACAAGCGGGCGATCTACATGGTCGGCCATAAAGAGCCTCATAAGGCGCCATTCAAATAGTAAATTGGTATGAGTTGTTGTAAGCGAACTCAACGAATGGGAGGCATTGTTCCTAACCACCCTTGAAATCAATCATGCACATACGAAGCATATCCACCAACATTTGGTTTATTCTTTCAGTCTGACCATCAGTTTGAGGATGGTAAGAAGTGCTTAACTTCAACTCGGTCCCCATGGCCTCTTGGAAACTTTGCCAAAAGTGGGAGACAAAGATCTTATCTCAGTCAAAAACTATATTCAAAGGTACCCCATGAAGTCTAACGACCTCTTCGATGAACAACTGGGCATATCGAGTGGTATTAAAATCCGTACGCACAGGTAAGAAGTGTGCCGACTTTGTCAAGCGGTCGACAATCACCCAAATCGAATCATGACCCTTCTGTGATCTTGGCAAGTCCGTAATAAAGTCCATCGATATGATCTACCATTTCTAAATAGGAATCTCCAACGGTTGCAGCAAACCTGTCGGTCTTTGGTGATCGATTTTGACCAATTGACAAGTAGTGCATTGGGACACAAATTCAGAAATATCCCGCTTCACACCGGGCCACCAATACTGGCGGCGCATGTCTTGATACATTTTGTCCCCACTGGGATGTACCGTAAATTTTAACCCGTGAGATTCTTCCATCACAGCCCGTCTCAAATCCCCCTCTTCCGGAATAATAAGTCTTCCATGAAAGCGTAATCCACCCTCTAAACTTATTGAGTAGGATTCCGCTCCCTCGGACAATAGTCGGTGTATATGGTCTTGGCAACCCTTATCTCTAACTTGGGCCTCTACAACCCTAGCCACAATGGTAGGAGTAACGGTCATCACAGACATGAACACTCTCACTACCGCATCCTCCTGACTGAGTTCTTTCCACTTAGCTTTCCATACTTCAGCTAACTCTCCCTTGGGTCTCCTGCTCAAGGCATCCGCCACTACGTTCGCCTTACTAGGATGATAATGGATGTCAAATTGATAATATTTCACGAACTCCAACCATAGGTGCTGCCGCATATTTAAATCTTTTTAGGAGAATAAATATTGCAGCGATTTATGGTCCGTGAAAAGACTGAATTTCTCCCCTAAGAGATAATGCCTCCAAATCTTCAAGGCAAAGACAATCGCGACAAGTTCTAGGTCATCCACCGGATAGTTCCTTTCATGGGGCTTTAGCTTGCGGGAGGCATAAGCAATAGCTCATCGATCTTGTTGAAGCACACCACCAAAGCCTTGTAAAGATGCATCGGTGAAGACTAGATATTCCAATCCCAGTTTTGGCAAAGAAATGACTGGTGCCAAAGTCAATCTATCTTTGAGCTCATCAAAAGCAACCTGGCAGGAGTTATCCCAAACAAATCTCACCCCTTTTAGGGTCAAATTTATCGAAGGGATTGCGATTTTAGAGAAACCCTTGATAAACCGACGGTAGTAACCCGCCAAACCCAGAAAACTACGTACCTCGGTAGGTGTCGTGGGCTGACCCCATTCCCTCACCGCAACCACCTTGCTTGGATCCACCGATATACCCTGGGATGACACCACATGACCAAAAAACTGAACTTCCTTCAACCAAAATCCACACTTCTCAAACTTTCCATATAATTGGTGATCTCTCAATCTTTGCAGGACCAACCGTAAGTGAGTAGCATGGTCAGATTCTGTCTGAGAATAGATTAAGATGTCATCGATGAATATAATAAAAAATTGGTCAAGGAAATCCCGAAATACCCTATTCATGAGGTCCATAAATACAGCGGGCGCATTGGTTAATCCAAAAGGAATAACCTAGAATTTATAGGATCCATATCTAGTCAGAAAGGCGGTCTTGGATACATATTGCTCCCATATTCGCAACTGATGATACCCCGTCCTCAAATCGACCTTAGAGAAGTATGACGCTCCCCTAAGCTGGTCAAATAAATCATCAATACGAGGCAAAGGGTACTTATTCCGGATGGTGACTTTATTTAACTCTCTATAGTCCACACATAACAGGAGAGAACGGTCTCTTTTCTTAACAAACAACACCAGAGCACCCCATGGCGAAGTACTACGCCTAATAAATCCCTGCTCCAACAACTGCTGAACTTGATCCCTTAACTCCCTCATTTCCACAGGAGCCATGCGATATGGAGCTTTCGCAATTGGTCGAGTTCCCGGTGCTAAATCGATCACAAACTCAATCTCCCAACTCGGAGGTAATCCCGGTATCTCCCGACAAACATCATCAAAATCTCTAACAATCGGAATAGAATCTAAGGGAACAACTACATCCCTATAGGTCTCTTTCGCAATACAATACAAATAAGTACTAGTACCTCCTTCCAAACTAGGCATAACTACTAAGAACATTTCTTGCCCCGGAACGGTGAAGACTATACTCTTTCCATAACAATTCACTATCGCGTGATATTTCATTAACCAATCCATGCCCAAAATCATGTCATACCCGGCCATGTGAAGGACGAGCAAATCGGCCTCAAAACACAAATTACCAAGATTAATTCCTATGTTTTTTCAAACAAATAAAATCAGTGAACCATCACCCATAGAAGATTCAACACTAGTGAAAGTACTCTCAACAGACTTTATCAAATCTGTGGTCTGAGAAAAACTCCTAGAAATGAATGAGTGTGTCACACCCGTATCAAATAATATCCGACCCATATGTCCTTGGACGAGAAACTTACCCTCGATCGCTGGCGGAGCTGGAGAGGATGGAGGAAGCATAGCCTCCTGAATATGATATACCCGTCCATACTTCAGTTGCCCCTGCTGTGGAGGAACAACCGGATTCGGTGCTTGAGGCAGAAACTGTACATACGGCTGCTGCGGAGCCCTAGGAAGCTTCCCTCCCATCAACTGAGGACATGACCTCTTATAATGACCCAACTCTCCGCACTGAAAACATTTATTCATCACATTCTCTTGGTTCCACCCTTGATTGTTTCTGAACTGCCTAAAGCCTCGGCCCTGCTGGCCTCTGCCTCCATTCCCACCTCTACCTATTAGTTATTGTGGAGGCCCACCTTGACCTTGTCTATTATTGTTACCACCCGAATTAAAACCACCAAAGCCTTGGCGTTTAGACAAATCCCCTTGCTGAGGATACCTCTCCCTTTGCTTATTCCTCGAATGTTGGGATGAAGAATATGCTCCTCCCCCAATCCCATTTCCTCCAGGTTTGCTCACCTGCCCTATCGCTGAATTCTTCTTATTGTTTTGCACAAACAATCTATTTTCTTGACAATGAAGTAGGGCTGCATTCATCACATCCGTAAAGGTTTATAAAGCCGGATTTCCCAAGAAATATTGTTTTATCTGCCAATGTAAACCTCCTACAAACTTGGAGATTCTCCTCTCTTCTGGAGTTACTTCATCCAGTACAAAACTTGCCAACCGGGTGAACTCCTCTTCATACTCTGTAACAGATCTATCTCGCTGTACTACATCTTGAAGCTTCCTTCGCATCTCCCTTTGAACGACGGGAGGGAAGTACTTTCGGTCGAACAAGGCCCAAAAATCAGTGATTTTCATCGTCTCCCTCTGTTCTGGTGTAGTCATTGACTCCCACTAATGCAATGCCGATCCGACAAGCTTGAAAGTAACAAGGACTTACTTTTTCTCCTCGCTACTTTCCACCATTCTAAGGTGACGTTGCATGTCTTTCTTCCACTGATTTGCCCTTATCACATCCGAACCTCCATCAAACTCCGAGGGATGGCCCTTTAGAAAAGACTCTCCAACTCTTTCCCATGGTGAAGGTCCCGTAGGAGCTTGTGCCTCATATGCCCGTGGTTGAGCTTGTGGCATTTTTTGTACCACTGCAGTCATTGCTGCATTGACCACTTGGGACACAATGTTTGTCACATCTGCAGCACTTATACTCCCCGGTGGTGGTGGTGGAGGTCCAACCTCCTCTTCCAAAACTCTATTACGTCGAGCAGGACGTCCTCTCTTCAGCGGCATCGGAAGACAATAAGCAATAGTGTTAAAATACTATGTAAAATAATCTATCTTGCAGAAGATCGCAAACATAAGAAATAAAGCAGTCCTAACATTAGGCTCTATATCAAAGAACGCTACGGTAGAATGTGACAAGTCCAAATAGATCCTAAAGACTCTAGAACCTGATGCTCTGATACCATCTGTGACAACCCGGTATTCGAAATAAGGGGTGGCCAGCCTGATACTCCAAAAATATAGGAATCATAGACGAATTCATTCTCAGCATCGTGACAACATAAAGAGTATACGGGGTAACCACACAATATTTCAGAAAACGGGTTGTCAAATTTTTTTTTTATAATTTAAAAAATCATTATAAACAACCCATTCCAGAAAAGAAGGTGGAAACCCAAAAGCATATACATAATAATGACAACAACCATAATATAAAAGGACCGAATATAATGCCGGTCAACAGGATTCATACAATGTATAACAAGTTCAATAATTAACATATTACATTCATTATACAATTACAAAAGGTTTGGGCCACTTTACCGATTACAAGGACTGATCATATCTAGAATACAAAGGAGAATACGTCTACACAAAGTATCCCGTGATATTTGCAAAATGTCATGGCTCGTCAAAAGTCACTGGAACGGAAAGGTCATTATGGGCGACCATGCGTAGGAGCACCTGAGCGGATATAATGTATACATACAAAATAAGAAAGAATAACCGGTCAGGGACCGGTTTTATGTGTTCACCAGATAAATGACAGGTATGATAATTATGAACAGCTAATCAAGGAGTAAGGATGATATTATAGCATGATAACATCATAAAATGAACTAAGACAATTAAATAATTACAAAGTAAAACATAGTCATATATATGAGAATAAAGTAATCATAAACCTTTTTCCATTTTTTATCCTTTTCATTTTATCTTCCCATTTCTTAGAAGGAATATAAATTTATCATGTGCTCTTTGTGGCATATTCTATTCTCTTTATGGCATTTTGTGTAGCTCTTTATGGATTTAATACCCATCAAGTCCAACATGATGTTAGAATAGTTATAATTATACATATATAACGATTCTAGGACCGCCCTTCCGGGTTTCCCCACTGTGCGCGCTCCTAAATAACCATCATCTTCCAGGGCCTACCATAAGACAACCTGGGATCCCATCAAAATGTCGGAAAGCGGCCATATGCCTGCTAATTAGTCATAACCACACCCAAAATTACCTACCCATCGCAGAAAAATATAAAACAGGCGCTCATATGGCCTAGGACTATATCCGCCCTACATTCATTAGCCAGGGGGCATCACCTGATGCGCGAACTTCCTTTAAGATAGTATTTATAGAGGTGTGTATCATCCATTTTATTAATTTCCATTACATGATTTAGTAAATTACCATTTACGTTTATCATTATCGAATTCCAATTCCATTTTATCAATTTCATTATGGTTATCCGGAATAAGACGTACTCTAATCATCATAATAACCTCAAAGGATAATTAGCCTCCCAAGTTACTGTATAAGGCCTCCTTTTTGGCTTTATAATAGACCATTAAGTCAATCCTAGCTCACATTAACTTCTAAAGTCTCAAAATTTGACTTTAAGATCTCCTAGATTCCTATAAATCTATACGAGAGAAGTAATGCCTGAACATTACTTTAAACACCCCTGGACTGACCCTAGATGAACCCACTCTAGTCTAGGGCATCGAACAAACTCAACTAATACTCTAAGCCCCTATATTTACTTCATTTAAGAAGTTCCCTAATCGCTAATCCTAAAGAAAAGGGTTAAAATTGAAAAAGAAAAACAATTGAAAAAGTGCAGCGTTTCCGAATCGATTCGGTCACGAAATATGGGATTCTGCATAATTTCCGAATTGATTCGGAACAGACCGAATCGATTCGGTCAGGAATATTGGGTTTCTGCATAACTACCGAATCGATTCGGACCAAACCGAATCGATTCGGTTCACCTAGACCTGGACACTGGACCTAAGCGAATCGATTCGCCCAGAGGGCCGAATCGATTCCGGCCTGCGATTTTGCCAAGTTTTGTCTATGGAGTCTTGTACTCCAAGTCTATACCCACTCAAATCTAAATTATTTATTGCCAATAACACTTCATAAATACTACTAGCAACTACCATAAACCTCATCAGTCATCCAAATCATTTTTGAATGGATCAAAACCCACAAATACACAAAAACCCTTAAATAGTTATACCATGATCAATACACCATTATCACAACAAATCATTTATCTTAAACCACATATAGCAAGTAGAAAACTTGCCTAAATCTAGAAAATGCAGATTTTCCTTGGGTAGAAGCAAGAATCTCTCCTCAATCTTCAATTTCTTCTCCTTTCTCTACTCTTTCTCTAGCTCTTCTAGGTTAGAAATGAAATTAGGGGAATAGTAACTTAAGTCAAGACATAAATCGTGTCTTTAGCCAACAATTTACAACTTAAGTGGTAAATATCGCATTAAATGGTTCGCAATTACACATATATGTTAAAACCACTCAAAAGTGCCCAAAATATGAAAATACAAAATGGCACACATTTTGACTATCTCGCACGTTCCGGAACTAACTACGGCCTCCAAATTATCATTTGGACATATTATAATTCATTTTAGGTTCCTGTTCCATTTTAAACAATTAATGTCATTTATATCTCATGACACTATAAAACTCCACATGAGGATATCTATATTAACATGCAGTGAATATACAACAAGTTAGTGAATATTAACCTTTCTACATATAATTAATATTTACTCCATATTCCGACATTTTATATAATTACTTCATATAGTAAATTAATATAAAATCAAATCTCAAAAGCGAGGGTTGTTACAAGACATTCAATTCCATAAGCTATAACATTTTCCGATAATAACTAAGGACTTACAGACTTTATCTAAGTCCCACATGATTATATTAGTCACCCTAATAACCAACATCGGTTTTGGAATAACCATTAAACCTTAAAGAGAAACAATTGTCAAAAATAAGAAGGGGTCGATCGATCGATGGTTTGATCGATCGACATTCATGAGTCGATCGACCGATCAAACAGGTATTAGCCAAGAATTTCTTAACAGTTACGGGTTATCCTCTTTTTACACCTCAAATTCTTCATCCCAACGTCCAAAACTCATAACTAAATATACTAATTATTATGCTAACATGTTTACATCATTCCCCACGTTTTAGATTCATCAAATCAACATATAAAATCAATTTCTTGGATCAAATTACCCAATTTTCATATAAAAACCTAGTTTTACTATTTATTCAAGAACATCACATAATACAATCAAATTTCTTAAATTCTCTACCCATAAATCATAAATTCGTGGTTGTTATCATCTCCGACATTTACTACATGCAAGACATATCCAGATTATGATTTAAACCTTTAAAATCCATTCAATTCTCATTATTAATGATAAATCTTCAATTCTATAATAACATGTAAACTATATGCTTTGAATCTTTTCAAGATAAATCACTTGCCTTTAAATTATTTCTTCTGATCCGTTGATGATGTTAAGGGCTGGTTCTCTTGCTTTGTTCGGCCACAATTCCGTCAAGATATGGTGGTGGTAGTTGGTGGCTAGGTTTTGGAAACCTCCTGCAACCTCCCCTCTAACTCACGTAACCTACTCTTTTGTTTTTGGGTGATAATGGCCCTAATGGCCTTTCCAATAATAAATAAATAAACACTAAAATTCGTGGGTCTTAATTCCTTAATTTTTAAAACTACCAAAATACCCTTCTGTGTTGCCGATTAGGCCTAAAAATGCCCCGGGACAAAAATCAAACCCCCGGATAGTGTTTTCTGACTATCTTGACCCTTTCGGACACGTTGGAGCAGTCAAAAAGATCATACGGATGACATATAAATAAAATACTTTTAAATCCATTAAATTGGGTCTTGAAACGCGCGTCCCAACTAAATTACCAAAACTGCCATATTTTTAACTCACAATAATTTTAATAAATTCAATTATCACATATTACAATAATCACTCTGTAATATTCAACAACATCATAATAACCTAATACTAACTCTCGTCTTGCTAGCATTTAAATCCGAATTAATTTTCCAATTAATAACTCCCAAATTAATTTAACAAATCCCATAATTAAAAGCAATTCCATTTAATTAACCTCATAATTAAAAGCCATAAAAATACCGGGTATTACAAAAACATATTTTACAGAAATGGGTCTTGTTTATATTTTAAATGAACCTACAAATATAAACTCTCTCAATTACAATGTCTTATCTTCTCGGCTATGCATATACCTAATCAAACCCAACTCTCTATCACAGCTTCAGTCCATTCTTTTCTCCTTATATGTGTTTTACATGTCATTTCTTCATTTAAGTGTTTTGATTTGCTCCTAAACTTCCAGAGAAGAATGGGAAAGTGAAAAATTTGAAAGCTCATACTAAAATTAGTACATAAAAGAATGGGAAAGTGAAAAATAAAAATAAAAAAGGAACCTTATAAGGGACAAGAACGAAGTGAAGTTGGACTTCATCTTTATCATCCTCAAAAGAAGGCAACGGTTTCTCAGTATCGGTTACCCGCCAGATTAGATTTAGAGTGATACCCACCAAAAAATGATTTCAAAACCACAAAGTACACCTTCACATGCGAGTGTAAACAAAAAAAAACAATAGAAGATCTATTGCAAAAAAAGGCAAATAATTAAGTTACTAGATGATGGGTATACACAAAAACCCAATACCTGTCATGAAAAACTCTCAAAATTCAAATTAAATACCAGAGACATGGTTAAACTCCCAAACTCAGCCATAAAAACATAGTTGAACTGAAGACAACTAAAAAAACACAGTTAAACCATAGGTTCAACAATAAAAAAACACAGTTAAACCATAAAAGACTCAGTTGAAGTAAATACAACCAACCATTTAAAAATCTGTCGTGGACAACAAAATAAATGGAAGCTCCTTCACCTATCATGAATTCGGCAAACGAAATGTTAGTGAAAACACACAAATCCCAAAACATAACAAAAAAATAAAAATCCGTCGTTAGCACCGCGCATCCAGCAGAACCCAAACCCATCACTAACCCATTTTTTACACTCTGAATCCATCCCCAGCGGCGTACCTAACTCGTACCATCCCCAACCGGACCCATCCCAACCACCAGCCCCTAAACAACCTAAGACCCACCTCCTAAACAACCTAAGAAACACCTCCTAAACAACTTAAGACACACCTCCTAACCCATTTAAGCCTGAGTTCAGGACCACCCCTGTCCCAAATGCTACCCGATTCTGACCCATGGAAAATAGAGTAGAGGAATATAGAAGATCACTCAATTCTGGAAGATAAATTTTTCATGGCAATGGGTTTACCGCGTCCACTGGAATAACAATGGAATGGTCATCTTGTTAGATAACTGGGAGCCTAAACAAATTGTCGTGATTTCAATGGGTGTGATTTCAAAGAGAAAATGCATGACCTCATTTCAAATAATAACAATATATGAAAATACAGCTTCAAAGATAAAATGATATTTGAAGAGGCTTGACCTGAACACATTTCAACAGACACACATGAAACTTCTTCCTCACCGTAATAAGAAGAGAAATTTTATAGCCCCAACATCGTGACAGAGAGAGTTTCAAAATGGGTCCATGAAGATGATATGGATTTGACGAGTGGCGTCGACTCATACATGAGTTGGTAAGAGGTTCATTGGAAAAAGGCATTTTATGACGGGACTATACACAATTTGCAGAGAATTGTTACCAACTTTTACTTGAGCCTTGTGCAAAAAATCTTTCAATTTTTGCAGCTCTTGTGAGTGGTTGCACGTGTAAATGTACGTGAATGCTGAGTGAGAATGTGGGGTAAAAGACACGTGGCTTCATTCTAACCGTCAGTTGATAAAGATCAAATTCATCAATTTTTAATCACAACCGTGAGTTGGGGGAGAGAAAAGACCCCTCCTCCTTTATATATATATATATATATATATATACACCAATCGTGAGAGAGAGGTAGACTCTCATACATACCAATAATACATACTTGCTGGCACAAACATATTTTTTTTCAAAATCCTAAAAAAAATTGAGTTCAATCTTTTTATGTTATACTTAAAAATTGTGACACCCCGCCCAATCAAATACTTGGTGATCAGTCCTATATTAAATTAGACAGGAGTCTCATATAGATAATTTTTAGCATCGCTGTCTAAAACTTTTTAAAACTTACTAACCACGTACTATTCAAAAAGCTAATATCAAAATTTTAATCTTTCTATTAACCAAGACATAATATAATGCGGAACAAAATAAACATAACCTACAGATAGAGTCAAATAATCTCATCAAATAACTAAAAGAAAGTCTCGCGAAATAAACCATTGGCTAAATTAAAAACCAAAATAAATCAACAAAGAGTAATAAACTTCATACAATCTGAAATGAAATAACTGAATAAAACCAAATATGAATAAAATAAGAGAAGCGTATATCAAAATCCTGCAACATCCATACATGTTGTAGCTGCGAGTCCCTTG
The DNA here is from genome assembly GCA_949130495.1 of Sambucus nigra. Taxonomy (NCBI): domain Eukaryota; kingdom Viridiplantae; phylum Streptophyta; class Magnoliopsida; order Dipsacales; family Adoxaceae; genus Sambucus; species Sambucus nigra. The sequence continues at coordinate 646,350,059 of OX422215.1, read as the reverse complement.
AGTGAATTCAAGCCTAGCGTCTGTAATATCCCATTATTTTATTGACTTTTAATATGAGATAAATTAAAAGTTAACAAGTCAAATTAATGGGATTAATTGGAATTAATTATGTTAGGAAAATTAACTAGGAATACTCCCGATTGAATATTACTAGAGGTTAAAGTAATATATGATTTTTAATATTACTTAGTGATATAAAAGTAATATGTGAATATAATAATTATGGTCAGGAGCTACAAATACGATAATAATGGAAATTAAGTCGGGACACGCTTATGAGTCGTGTCGGGACTAAAGTTAGGAAATAAAATGAGATTTATTTTTAAGTCATTCGAACGATCATTTCGAGTACGCCGTTGAGTTCGGAAGGGTAAAAAAAGGCAGAAAAGTCTATTCAGGAGTTTGATTTGGGTATCGTGGTAATTGGTAGATGAAAGGACACCCTGAAGGGGCATTTTTATCATTTTGCTTGGGAGATGGATAGTACCTACGTTTTCCTCTTGTCATCAAAGCATTGGGAATTATTATATATGTTGTATTAGAATGAACATAAGTTCATTTCTGCGATAACCCGCTTACTAAAATAATAGGTGGCCACCCAATACTCTAATAATCACAGGAATCATAGATGGTCCATTCTCAGCATCACTCTCGATTAAAATAATAGTACGATATAATCACCAATCATTTTAGAAAATGAACTATCAAATTTAAAATTTTGAAAATAAAAGAAAAACACTTAGACAATCCCATTTGCAAAAACGGTGGATATAAAAAATCAACGAATAAAGAACGACAATGTAATAAATAATCACCGAATAAGCTGTCGGTGAACAGACCAATATAGATAGTTACACCGAGTATTAAACATTCAATCTTACATTATAATAAATGAATGCAAAGTGTGGTTACCCACCCGAATAACAACTGAACATAACTAGGGTACAATGGAAACAAGCGTCTAATACAAATATCCTACAACATCCGCAATATGCTGTAGCTCCATAACCACTGGAAAGGAAATGTAAATACGGGTGTCCATGCGGAAGAGCACCAGTACGGCAAGGAGTATATACAAAAAAATAGAGAAATATATACGGGTCAGGTCCCGATTTCATATGATTCCCATGTGACTAAAATGCATGACAGTTAAGTGCGTAGTTCTCTCGCAATTAACATAATATTTTTCACCTCTCAATCTAAAAGCAAAACCTAGCGCAATATCATGATACGCACTGGTTAACCTAAGTACTAAGGGCTAACTTCTACCCAATCTCAACACTATGACCTATTCGTGCGTGGGGTGTCTCGCAAAGCGAAATCCAAATAAGGAACCCACCCGATACACTACTACTTAGGCAAGGTTGATCATCGAGATACATTAGACCCTCAGAACGAAATAATTTATTTATGTTCTAGTTAACCCTAGTACTAAGGGCTAACTTCTCCCCAGTCTCAACACTATGCCCTATTCGTGCGTGGGGTGTCTCGCAAAGCGAAATCAAAATAAGGAAACCCCCCGATACACTACTACTTAGGCAAGGTTAATCATCGAGATACATTAGATCCTTAGCATGAAATAAATTAATATTGATGAATATGCGTGGGAGGTCACATTTATCACTACTCAAGGGGACATAAAATAAATCCATCCACAACCTAGTGGATCAATTCCTATTTCTTTCTTTAGGAATATACATATGTGGTAAATTCATTTTATCAAATGTTTACCATTTAATCTTAATTCAAAACCTTCTTTACCAATTTTATTTCCTTTCTCCCATCCTGGAAAATACACATTTTAAAAGTAAGTTTTATTAACATAAAAATGCTTTGCCCTTTTTCTCATAAAATCCCACTTCCCTTCTTCCATCCAGGAAGTGTAATCGAAATTCATTTTTATTATCATAAAAATACTTTTGTATACCATTTGCTTCCATCTCCCTTCTTCCATCCGGGAAATGTATCCGAAGCCAAACCATATCCCATTTCCCTTATTCCATCCTGGAAATGTATTTAAAACCAATTCATTATCATGAATTGCTTTAACATATCTAAGATCGTCCCTCCGGGTTTCCCCACTGGACGCGCCTCTAAATGGCTATCATATTCCAGGGTTTATCAAACAAGGCAACCTGGGAACCTACCAATGTCGGGAAGCGTCCATATACCTGCAGGAAAGTTAAGACCACACCCAAAATCTCCTGACCAGCGCAATACAATAAACACCCATATGGCCTAGGGACTATATCCACCCTGCATTCATTAGTCAGGGGGCTTCACCACACGCGCGCAACTTTCCTTATGATAGCAATTTAGAGAGGTGTGTATCATAAATTAACATTTATGAAAATCATTTTCCATTTTGAAAACATCCACTTTTATATTCTCAAAAACATTTTTACTTATTCATTTAGTACTACATATTAGCATATGTCTTTCTTATTCTTAGTGTCATACTTTATTAATGACCTAAGACCCGAAGTGCCATTAACCTCAAACTAGTGTCCAAAGGGGTTCATACAATTTCATGAACCATAAAAGTGAGTCTTCATCAATAATAGACTCCCAAAAGTCCGAACATTAGCATTTTATCTCTAATTAACTTTTAGGTTAACTTCCTATATCATTCTGTCATTAACCTATACAACCTAGCCCTCGGGTAAGCCTAATCATCCCATTCTATTCTAGGACATTAGTCTACCCAACACCACCCTCTAGAAAATTTTATTACTTCCCAAAGGAAGGGTCCTAAACCTCGGACCTAAAAGAAAAAGGGCTAAAATAAAACTAGGAAAAATCTCACAAAAACAGGGCAACCGAATCGATTTGCCAAAAAGTTGAATCGATTCGGTGAGTAAAACTGGACTTATGTAATTGTCTGAATCGATTCGGTCGTAACTCGAATTGATTCGATCTCCCAGACCTGTAACCTACCCCTTAGCCGAATCGATTCTCTTGGGAGCCAAATCGATTCGACCCTGCGAATTTGCCCAGTTTGGGCTACGGGTTGTATGAACCCTAAAATCCCAAAACCCCAAATCTTTGATTTCTCCCAACATGAACAATAATAATTCTCCCCAAATCATTTCTACCCAATTTGTAACTAATATTTATTCCTCAAATCAAATTAGAACTAAGATTTAAGGGTTAAATCCTCAAAATCAGCAAAACCCAATTATGGATTAAATCTCCAAAACTTAACTATACATGCAATTTATCACATTAAATTAACATCTAGCAAGTAAGAAACTTGCCTCGGGGTTCGTAGTCTCGGATCCTCTTCGGGTGGGAACGATTTTCAGCCCAAATTTTCCATTTCTCTCTCTTTTCTCTCATTTCTCCCAACTCTCTCGTCTCTATCTCTCTGTCTCTCTCTTTTGGATTCTAACACAAGTGAAGAAAGAAAAAGGGGTGGGTGAAGTTAAACGAGTCTTAAAACATAAATGCCCTCTTTTAATTGCTAATATACCTTAAATGACTCGTATCTGCATAATTGAGTCATAACACCCCAAAAGTGCCCAAAACTAAAAAATACAACATGACACTTATTTTGACTATCTCGACTATTCTAAAAACAACCTCGCCCCCTATTTTGGCATTCGGGATAACGTGAACAAATTTTAGGTTCTAAATTCATTTTACTTCATTAATTATACTCCAATTTAATTATGAGTCATAACCGTCGTTTCACATATCACGACGCAATATATCACAATATAATGCTATTTACCTTCTCATAACGGTAAATAGACAAAACATAGTAAATATTATCCCTAAATCTCACGGGAAATAATATTTACTCCAACTTTCCCTATTTTATAAAATTAGCCCATCAGGCAAAATAATATAAAATAGTCGCTCAAAAGCTCGGGTTGTTACATAATCACCCCCTTAGAAGGGGATTTTTCCCTCAAAATTCAGGCATACCCCATAATCGTACAAAGGGTATACTATTCCAGGCTATCGTTCTATCATTCTTAACAAACCCCTTGGCAGTGCGGCATCCCCAATGGACTCGGACTAAGGCCATTACTATTCGATCTCAGCCCACACTCTTAGTGCTATAACATCGCACCAAATCGTTCCTCGTGAACTATCGATCCTACCGTGCTACTACGGAAGGAGATACCTACACATCTTGGCACAAATTGCCTCACTTCCCGAAATACGTTACACCCTTGTTAGGGAATAACTACAATAACTTATAATCGCTCTACCCTAACACTACTTACTCCTATATAACCACTCCAAGTCCAAGAAATATACTATCCGTTGGTTCCATGCCAACGAACAGGCAAGGCACACAGCCGACTACACTAGGCCACACACGGCACCATACTTATAGAAAACGATCCGAACTATTGTACGGATGTTCGATCCATAAAAGCTACTACTCCAATCCTTCGTTGGTCCACCACTAGTCTCTTCACACTAGTAGGTGAATTGGTCAATCACTTGATGCGAACGCTCTTACTATAGCGTCCTCCCTGTTAAGCTCATTCCACTAGGCATCCCATGCCTCAACTCATCTCTCCGACGGTTTCTACCCGGCATACCTACTACTCCATCCACACTTCCTTAGTTAAAGGGAATAACCAATTTGATAGTCATTTACGAACTCCAACTGGTTTCTCGTGAAAAGACCGACTTTCCTGCCCAGGAAGTAGTGCCTCGATTTCTTTAAGGCGAATACTACCACTATGAACATTAAATCAAGCAGGGGATAATACTTCTCACTAAGCTCAAACTTGTGGGATGCATAAACAATGGGTTCATGCTCCCGTATTAATACTTTCTATTCCTGGCGGAGACTCGTTTGTTAAATCCACTCTTGATCATAACAACACGAGTGAAAGAGTAAAAGTCAGTTCATACTTCAACTCTTCAAAAGATAGGTTACCAATGTAACAATCTATCTAGGAAAGGCCCCACCACATATGGCCTACCGTTTCGAATCACTTGAGATCCGATACCTCTTCGTTCTAGGGGCTTAATCCCACTTAGAGTTAACCCACAAACCTATGGTGGTCAACTCCCTACCTCCATCCTAAAACAATTATCGCATGCCTTAAGGGCCTTACGTTCTAAAAATCCTAAAGTCGATCTACAAATCCTAATCGAAACGTATAATTGTGATGCTAAATATATACCTAGCATCCAAGACCTTGCCTGACTTCCGACATTAGCTCATTTTCATGCGTGGGACGTCTTGCTGAGGCGAAATCCAAACAAGGAACCCTCCCGTTACACTACTACCTTACATCGTCGGTCGTCGAGAAGTAACGGTCGAAGACACATGATCGGGACCACTAAAATCCTAATTCCTAATCCTACTAATGTACGTCTACTTCTACATTTTACCATCACAATTATCTGAGGCATTCACTTTCTGTAAGATGCCACAAACACTTTACCCCAATATACATACACATATCTTTTTAAATGGCCTTCTCATTAAGGCACAACTATAAGTCTCTATCGGACTTTCATAATCTTAGTCTTCCCCACATCGATCAAAGGAAAAACTATCATAGTTCTCACATATCGCACAATAATTTAGCCCTTCAATCACTCATTTACGTGATTCTCAGCTACCTTCCAACCCAGCACTTAACAAACAGAAGGAAATAAAAGAAAAGAAAATGCAACATCTCTCCACTCCCAACGTCGTTAAGGTCCATGCGCGGAGTGTCTCGCAAAGCAAAATCCAAATAAGGAACCCCTCTGACACAATCCCCTTAACTTGTTGGTCGTGGAGATAAGGCAACATCATACACAAGCAAAGCAAGCAAGCAATCAAACAAAACAAAAAAAAATGAAAACTACCTACATACCGTAAACCACCTCTATAAAGTCTCAACCTGTGTCCAGGAGAGTTATTATAGAATAACTAGTCCTTCTTCTTAGAACTAGAAATAGGACAGCCTCACGATTTATTCGCTTGTTATCGCACCCACCAAACGAACAATATCTCTACTCGCATAATACATATAATACAAGTAGCACATACAACACATATACTTAAAATATCATCACCCGCCTTATAACGAGTGAAGGAAAAATTATAGAACTTCCCTACCATGGAAGTCATATAGATGCATTTACTATAATAATATCAGTACTACCACAAACTCGATATGCACACCCGAATCTAGGGTTAATATCGTACTACTCCATCTTATCTTAAGGAATTGATCCACCCTCACTAAGGTGGAAATTCCCACCAACCTACTTGCCAACTTCTTTGGCCATTACAAATGGTTCCAAGACACATCATTCTAGTCTTATCCGAACTAAGCTACTTCAATCTAAGCCCCCCAACTAGGCATCGTATCCTTGACGGTTATATTCAATCAACACGATCAAAATGCGTAGTTCCCTTAACTTCTTCAGCAAAGAGAACAATCTACCAGCCTCCCCGGCCTTAGTTCAATGAGTCTTCCCCCAGGTGGATGTCCACCAATGGGGCCTCATGAACACTACCTCTCTAGAAGTGTTAGCAACACTTACTTGTGAGACTATCATTTCCACTGAAGGTCTCTATTTATGGGCAAGACTTCCCACTCCATCAGCATATGGCGACTACCATATCTGCCACTTTAACCTTACTCTTATAGGTGAAAGATTATCCTCTAATCTTTACACCTGGCCACTTCTATACCCCCTCTCTAGGCCAAACTCTCAAGACTTATATTCAAACCGAATGAGATTACTCTTCCTCCAACCGACCAAACTTTAACATGTAATCCTTTTTCAAGAACTTCTCCACTTCACTTATAACGTCGCTTGGAATCCCAAGCTTAGAACCACTCTCTACTGGTAGCGGTACTTGGAAAACTCTATCTACTGTACTTAGTAGTCACGGTAGCAATACTAAAATAATGCTACAGAGGAAGCGACCTATAAAGTGGCCCTCATCCCCGACTGCCACTTACAGCTCTTAGTAATCCTGTCTCATGACACCTCCACAACGGCCTACCTCGACGCCCTTCATCTGACAATTCATAAGTCTCACACGAACGTGCAGAAGAGTTTTGGGGTTCTCATATAATAGCAGGAGAATGAGATCTCTCAAGAGAAATCAACGACCTTAATCTTAAGGCTCTATATCCAATAGAAAGAAATGCAGAAGGCGCAATACAACCACACAGATTCCTAAGGACTCTAGAACCTAATGCTCTGATACCATTTTTGACAACCCAACTACTAAAATAATAAGTGGCCAGCCCAATACTCTAATAATCACAGGAATCATAGATGGTCCATTCTCAGCATCACTGTCGATTAAAATAACAGTACGAGATAGCCACCAATCATTTTAGAAAACGGACTGTCAAATTTAAAATTTTGAAAATAAAAGAAAAACAGTTAGACAATCCCATTTACAAAAACGGTGGATATAAAAAATCAACGAATAAAGAATGACAATGTAATAAATGATCACCGAATAAGCTGTCGGTGAACAGATCAATATAAATAGTTACACTGAGTGTTACACATTCAATATTACATTATACTAAATGAATACAAAGTGTGGGTAACCCACCCGAATAACAACTGAACATAACTAGGGTACAATGGAAAGAAGCGTCTAATACAAATATCCCTCAACATCCGCAATATGCTCTAGCTGATAGCCACAGGAGAGGATATGTAAATATGGGTTTCCATGCGAAAGAGCACCTGTACGGCAAGGAGTATATAATAAAAAACAGAGAAATATATATAGGTCAGGGCCCGGTTTGATATGATTCCCATGTGACTAAAATGAATGACAGTTAAGTGTGTAGTTCTCTCGCAATTAACATAATATTTTTCACCTCTCAATCTAAAAGCAAAACCTAGAGCAATATCATGAAATGCACTAGTTAACCTAAGTACTAAGGGCTAACTTCTCCCCAATCTCAACACTATGCCATATTCGTGCGTGGGGTGTCTCGCAAAGAGAAATCCAAACAAGGACCCCCCCCCCCCCCCCCGATACACTACTACTTAGGCAAGGTTGATCATCAAGATACATTAGACCCTCAGAAAGAAATAATTTATTTATGTTCTAGTTAACCCAATTACTACGGGCTAACTTCTCCCCAGTCTCAAAACTAGGCCCTATTCATGCGTGGGGTGTCTCGCAAAGCGAAATCAAAATATGGAACCCCCCGATACACTACTACTTAGGCAAGGTTGATCATCGAGATACATTAGATCCTTAGCACGAAATAAATTAATATTTATGAATATGCATGGGAGGTCACATTTATCACTACTGAAGGGGAAATAAAATAAATCCATCCACAGCCTAGTGGCTCAATTACTATTTCTTTCTTTAGGAATATACATATGTGGTAAATTCATTTTATCAAATGTTTACCAATTAACCTTAATTCAAAACCTTCTTTACCAATTTTATTTCCTTTCTTCCATCCAGGAAAATATACATTTTAAAAGAAAGTTTTATTAACATAAAAATGCTTTACCCCTTTTCTCATAAAATCCCACTTCCCTTCTTCCATCCAGGAAGTGTAATCAAAAGTCATTTTTATTATCATAAAAATACTTTTGTATACCATATGCTTCCATCTCCCTTCTTCCATCCACGAAATGTATCCGAAGCCAAACCATATCCCATTTTCCTTCTTCCATACGGGAAATGTATTTAAATCCAATTCATTATCATGAATTGCTTCAACATATCTAAGACCGTCCCTCCGGGTTTCCCCGCTAGACGCGCCCCTAAATGGCTATCATCTTTCAGGGCCTATCAAACAAGGCAACCGGGGAACCTACCAACGTCGAGAAGCGGCCATATGCCTGCGGGAAAGTCAAGACCACACCCAGAATCTCCTAACCAGTGCAATACAATAAATGCCCATATGGCCTAGGGACTATATCCACCCTGCATTTATTAGTCAGGGGGCTTCACCACACGTGCGCAACTTCCATTATGATAGTGATTTAGAGAGGTGTGTATCATAAATTAACATTTATGAAAATCATTTTCCATTTTGAAAACATCCACTTTTATATTCTCAAATTCATTTGTACTTATTCATTTAGAACTACATATATCGTATGTCTTTCTTATTCTTAGTGTCATACTTTATTAATGACCTAAGACCCGAAGTGCCATTAACCTCAAACTAGTGTCCAAAGGGGTTCATACAATTTAATGAACCATAAAACTGAGTATTCATCAATAATAGACTCCCAAAAGTCCCAACATTAGCATTTTATCTCTAATTAACTTTTAGGTTAACTCCCTATATCATTCGATCATTAACCTATACAACCTAGCCCTCGGGTAAGCCCAATCATCCCATTCTATTCTAGGACATTAGTTTACCCAACACCACCCTCTAGGAACTTTTATTACTTCCCAAAGGAAGGGTCCTAAACCTCAGACCTAAAAGAAAAAGGGCTAAAATAAAACTGGGAAAAATCTCACAAAAATAGGGCAACCGAATCGATTCGCCCCTTGGACCGAATCAATTCGCCCTTGCGAATCGATTCGCTAAAAAGCCGAATCGATTTCGTGAATCGATTCGGTCTCCCAGACCTGTAACCTACCCTTTAGCCGAATCGATTCGCCTCGGATCCGGAGCCGAATCGATTCGGCCCTGCGAATTTTCCAATTTTGGGCTACGGGTTGTACGAACCCTAAAATCCCAAAACCCCTAATATTTGATTTCTCCCAACATCAACAACAATATTTCTTCCCAAATCATTTCTACAAAATTTGCGACTAATATTTATTCCTCAAATCAAATTAGAACTAAGATTTAAGGGTTAAATCCTCAAAATCAACGAAACCCAATTATGGATTAATTCTCCAAAACTTAACTATACATGCAATTTATCACATTAAATCAACATCTAGCAAGTAAGAAACTTGCCTCGGGGTTCGTAGTATTGGATCCTCTTCCGGTGGGAACGATTTCCGGCCCAAATCTTCCATTTCTCTCTCTTTTCTCTCATTTCTCCCAACCCTATCTTCTCTCTCTTTCTCTCTCCTTTAGCTTCTAACACAAGTGAAGAAAGAAAAAGGGGCGGGGGAACTTAAACGGGTCTTAAAACATAAATGCCCTCTTTTAATTACTAATACACCTTAAATTGACTAGTATTTGCATAATTGAGTCATAACACCCCAAAAGTGCCTAGATTCAAAAATACAACACGACACTTATTTCGACTATCTCGACTATTCTAAAAACAGCCGCACCCCCTATTTTGGCATTCGGGATAACGTGAACAAATTTTGTGTTCTAAATTCATTTTACTTCATTAATTATACTCCAATTTAATTATGTTCTGAGTCTTTTCAAACCAAGAAGCGTTATAAAGAGTTAGCTCTTAGGATCACCGCTTTAGAGAGAGATTTAAGATTGTTTGGAGAAAGAGAGAGTTGTGATGAGAGTGGAAAAGAAAGAAAGAAAGAACTTGAGAAGATAAGATGTTTTGAGTGCGATGGGATAGGGCACAAGAAATTTGAGTGTCCCACTAAATTTAGGAGAGAGCGTAAGAAAGATGCAATGCCCACCTCTCTAAGTGATAGTGAGGATGAGGTTGGTGATGAAAGTGTGATCCAAAAAGATTTTTGAAAGTTATTTATCGAGACCATGGAAACAAAAAGGTCAAATAGAATTCTAGGTCTTCATATATGTGAGTTGAAGGGAGAGAATGATGAGCTAAAAAGGGAAAAAGGTGACTTGACCAACACGGTGTCTAGTCTGACGACACGTGTATCCCATCTCGAGGATGATCTCAAACAAGAACGAGAGGTCCAAGTCACATTAGAGAATGCATCTGAGAAGGTTGATAAGATGGTTCCCTATCCCGTTTTGAATGATGTTGGAAAAGGTAATGATGGTACATTCACTTCTTTTAATGCACCTGAGCCTATATCCACCTTCGTGAGTGAGTCCCATGGGAGCTCGTTTAGGAATGTTCATCACAAAATTGTTGACAAATTACTTCCTAGACCGGTTTATGTTTACTCCCACTGCAAGAAGAGAGGACATCTTAGGGAGTTTTGTTCCAAGTTGGGTTTAGTACCATATCATGCCACTTCACACATTCATGCACATACACCCACTCATGACACTTTGCCTGCACATTATGATGGAGAGTTTGCACACATTCGCGAGCAAGTGAAGTTTTTGATCAAGACAACACATGATTTAGTGGAGTTTGTTCAAAAGATGTCACCATCTTTGGAAAACTCCACCGTTACTCCGGGTTGAGAATCTTGTCTTGATTGCTAGCATAGGATGATTTTCATGTTGTTTCTTTTGCCTATTGCTAGCATGTACCATTAGTTTGTTTATTTTTGTTCATTTTTTTATTTATTTCGTTAAAACAAAAATACAAAAAGATTTTCCTTTAAGAAAAATTTTAAGAAAAGCACAAAAAGATTTTATTTCGATAAAATTTTTGAAAAAGACCAAAAAGATTTTTTTTAGGCACCTTTTATGGATGAGCATTTAAGATAGGCAAGTCACAACTTCATTCCATATATCCATGTGACTGTTTGATAGAGATTTGAGACGCTACATCATTTCATCCATGTGCTTTACTTAGTATGGAGTCTTTGAGATGTAATTAGTGATATCTTCCTACATGTTTGACTCCTATATCCTTTATTGCACACATGCACGGCTATATTTGATTATTGCAATTGTTTATCTCATATTGGCTTGAGTGTTTTCATCTCAATTCTGTCTATACAATGTACAATATGCGATAAAACCTGACAAGATTGGAATGCATGTAAAAACCGTTTTAGGTGAGACTGTGTGTTTTTGTATAACGGGGAGGGGCTGCGAAAGGTAATCATCTATCCTTTGCGCAAAAGCCACCGTTAAAAAGGACCTAAAAAATGGAGGAATTTTAATATCCGAGGTCCAAAGAGGTTAAAAGAGCCTGAAAAAATTTAAAGGCAATAAAAAGCAATTCATGCCAAATATGGGCCACTTAGGTTTCAGCATCAATTCTCCAAAGTTTGTGAATTTAGAATGCCTCTATTCAAATATTATATCTGAGGGAGTTTGGTTGGAGAATCTTTAAACGGGTTTGCACTTCCTTGAAAGTCCTAAAAAAGCATAAAATCGTTTTGGACGTTATTGGTGTGAAAATCACTTTGAGCTTTGATTTGTTGATTTGATTGAGTCAATATCTTATATTGTCATTATTTTACACCAAAGGAAGCATTTGAGTTCATTCGCTAGGACTATCCAATATTCATCATGCACATATGTCATGTTTGTATGCATTGATTTTCCTATCGAATTTAATCACACCACCTCATTTACGCTATCATCGACTTGGTTGGTTTGTGTTCATTCATGGTGTGATTTTATACTAGTGACACCCCGGACTTGCTTATTTGATTTATTTCTCTCATTTGTCTATTTTGGGACATCATAAAAAGGGGGAGAATGAATTATCTTATTATGGGGGAGATTTGAAAGTTTGAGTTTGCTCATAAATTGGTATATATGTTTATCTCATTTCAAACTCGATATGTCACTTGGTATTTTGCTTTTTCTCATGTGTGTAGGTACTACATGGATTATCATTGGATTGCACACCCTGATGAGAAAAGTGTTGAGATCCCTGAAAGAGTTGAAGAGCAAACGTGTAGTCTTATTCAATTGTATCTTTCCAGTTTTGGGATCATGGAAGGGTAGATTTTGTATAGGCATTTTTAGTTGTTTTGATAATTCAGATGTTTGTTTTTATGTATGTACCGGCATAGACATAGTGGGAGATTTGTAAGGAAATTTTTGTCCATTATCAATTTATTATGTCGTACGCCGTTACACCGTTGAAGAAATTCAAGATTCATACATTCATCAACGATCCGAATATCAAAAGAAGAAGAGGAATCAAATCTGACAGAACCGGACCGGTTCGCCTGGAATAAAAGAACCGATCCGGTCAATCGGACCGGTCCGCCTCAGACCCGGACCAATCCGACTGTTGAAGGACAGTATACCTCGGACCGCAAGCGAACCGATGAAGCCAGGAAAAGAACCGATCCGATCATGAACGGACCGATCCGCCTCAGAATAAAAGAATCGATCCGGTCAATCGGACCGATCTACCTCAGAACCGGACCGGTCCGCCTGGGATAAACTTAAACAGATCGTGTTCAGATTTTTAAGGCCCGAGACTTCTTATTTAATCCCACTACGGGAAGTAGTTTTCTAAGACTTATACACACGATTTTCAGAGTACAGAAAGCCCTAAGTCTTCACCTATTGAGCATCTAGACTCTAGCTATTTGATTCACACAAATTGCCAATCCTTTGTGAATCACTTTGCAACCCAGGAACGCACTGTTGCTGTTCACACCCTTGTGGAGAAGACCGTTCTTCTTCTCCATTGCAGCCCTCCTGGAAAGGGAAAATTCCAGCCGACAAACTTATGAAGAAGCCGTTTCTCTTCTTCATTGCAGCCCTACTGGAAAGGGATAGTTCCAACCGCGACTACAGAATCCGACACCTGAGGGTAATTCTTAGTCACTTGTATTTTCATTGTAATCCAAAATTGTACAGCCTACAATATTATAATGAAAATAAATGGTTTTGCCCCTTTGGGGGATTTTTCCTCACAAGCATGTGTTTGAATGTTCTTGCTTAGATTATCATCTTATTCAATCACATATTGTTGCATGTTTAGGGTTTGTTTGGGTTAAAATGTGTTTAATATATAATTTTCTCAGTTAAACGCAAGCACATACGTTCTCAGTAACACTACATATTCTACCAAGAAGTTGGTTTAAACAATCTATATCACTTGTATCACTAAAGTCACGTTTCATATACCTATTTTTAAAATGTAAGATATTTTTATTTAGTTGCTTTTTGAAGTATACATTTAAATTTTTTTTAATTGTACAGTTTAAAACTGTTTTAATTTAAAAAATGACCGTTTCAACTGTTTAATATATATACAAATTGAATAGTATTTAAAAAAATATTAAAAACAATAAAAATATGAAGTATAATTTATTTTGTACGGTATTTGAAAACAAACTTATTTTTTAGAGTTCATCGATTAGAACTATCGTTCTTAGCGGTCAGATGAATGGGTTTGGTGTTCCTCAGTCGTACTATTCATATTAGCCATAAGATTCCACTTCCTTTAGAATTTTAAAAAAAAACACTTCCTTTAGAGTTGAGCGAAAGCCAGTTATTTCATTTGCATCTAGATATAGGATTGTAATTTTTAGGTTATTCGAGTTTTGGATTAAAGTCGTCATAATTGGACAGATCTGACTGGGTAGACCTTAGACTCTCGGGCCCACCACCTTTGGACAGGGTGTATATCTGATTGTACCTGCCACATCTTAAAATCAAGCTTGGGACCCACGTCCAACTGTTGCTTATTTTATTTGCTATATTGTACCTGTCATATTTTTAATATATGTACAAAATATTTATATATTTTTCAATTAATTATTTTATATAATATATTTTGATTTAAAAAAAACATTTTAATCAATGAAATGTTGTCTTGAGCAAAGTAAACTAAAATCGTCATGCCTATATGTATAGAAAGCGAGGAATACTCGAGGTGTTTGAAGAAACTGCGAAGTGAGGTGGGGCGGACAGATAAATAAATAAAAAATGGGGTTTAAATAGAAATACCTTTAATCCTTCTTATCTATTAATAGCCACCATTTTATTTAATAGATTATGTACTTTTATGACTTAAAAGAATATTGAATGTAAATATAGGATAACAAATATTTCGTTTCCATTTGTAATCCATATTTTTAAATTAAAGGGGTACCTCGCCATTGATTGATGTTTTATGAATATGGATACGCGCCAATGACTTTATTAAAAAATAGGGACTAAAACTATAAATAAAATATTTGTTCTCATTTTTCCAAAATATATATTACAATAGGGCCTAAATGTACCAAGCCCCTATATTTAAACCCACCCCAAGCTTATATCCGGTCATTACACCCAAATACTTGGGTTTATTGAGAAGAAAAAAAAGGGAACATCCCATTTTAAAGAACCATACTCAGACAACACCTCCATTTCCTTCAAAATGGCTAAAACCATATCCTTCCCTTACTCACACACAGTGGTCAATGATCTTCATTAAAATTCACGCATTGAGAACATATAACAAAGCATGCTTGAAATTGAATGTTTTATTTCCATATAAAGAAAATAGGTAACGACTTTTGTTTTTTGAGTTGTGATGAGATCAGTTTTTGATAGAAATTTATGATTACAATCATGTTTTTTTTTCCAGTCTATCTAGATAAAAAGGACCGCAAACAGAACCGAATAAACAAAATATAAAAATATCATAGGCAACAATATTTAACTAAAACTAAAAGTACAAGAACCCAACACCAATCAAACTCAAAACTCACTTTCTTCCTTCCAAAATCAAAGATATTAAACCCAATAATAACGTCTTACTCTGCCTAAAACTGTATCATCCCTACAAATTTTGCTTAGCCTCAAACTTTATGATCCCTGCAAATTATTTTCAATGAAACATCAAAGCAAAAAAAAAACACAGAGATACCCGGAGATATTAAATGTGCAAAAATGTAAGAACAAATGAAATTTTTCCTAAAAAAAATATAAAAGATCTCGGAGAAAATAAAATAATCAACAAAAAATCTAAGAAAAATAGCTAATACAAATGAGAGAGAGAGAAGTACCAGAGATTTATTTGTGCAAACCACCAATATATTTGACTGTTAAGTCATTAATAAAAAAAATTCTTTGTGACCAGAAATGAAGATGAGCATGGGTGTTTGTGTTCATTTCTTTGTGTAAAGCACCCGTGGGTAACTCTAACAACGGGCATTGCCGGAGATCAGTGATCGAGACCCTGTTTTGAAACCAAAAAGACAGTCAGAAGAGATAGAATATGATAAGTTAAATCGATGGTCTTAGCTTACCATATCAAAGAGAAAGACCCAAACTGAGAAATATTTTTGAAACCAAAAAATACAGTCAAAAGAAATAGTAGAAGTCAAGACCTGCAAAATTGAGCCATTTTTTATCAAAAATTTGTTTCCACGAATTTGGTTTACAGAACCAAACAGTTTGTTCTTGATTAAAAAATCGGAGTTTATGGAAAGAGAAGGATTTGATTAACAATTTGTTTATATAAAACTGCTTATGGATGGAACAATTTTGTGACGAAATAGTTCCATGAAGAGAGAGATTAAGGAGAGCCGTAATCGCATGTTCTCGAGTTTTGCAGCAGCTGATCTTTTAACCGCACCTGATCACTATGGGAAAAAAAACTTTGATCTAAAAACCAAAGAAGAACTCAATATAATACCCGAGTCTATATTCCTATTCCAAATTAATAATTAATTTAATACCTTGGCGTCACTCAACTAGTATATCCAGACTCGCTCACTTGGCTCGTAATTAAATATTCAGAATTTAATTCCCTAAACTCCCTTTATAAGTTTGACAAAACTTATTAATTTAATTTAACCTTAATGTTTCTCTCACACATTAATTACCAAAAAGGAAACATATACGGTTCGTCCATTCAGTCCCCAAACCAACCCAAGTCTAAAACGAACCTACTGTACGAAATTTATCATCCTCAAATTTATTCAATTGCCTAATCATTAAAGCAACAAAAAGTGGCCTGATTTTCCATCTCACTCAAAAGAGATTACAACGTCGTTCGAATGACTTGTGATGTCGTTGGAATGACCAACACAGTCGTTCGAACCATATACCAGGTCGTTGAAATGACTTTGGGGATTTTCTCTCACTCCCCCTCTTTTTAAATTTGACGTTGTAATTCAAACCCATAAATTTCATACAGCAAACCCTTATTTCATAATTCCAACTCAGCCACTTTTAGTCACAAATTTATACTCAATAAACAACCCAAATCCGAATGTAAAGATGACTTCTCCCAATCTCTTTACAAGTCATACATCTATCCCAATTAAATTATAAATTCGTTACCAACATAATATGAATTTATAAGTCCTTAACACTCCAAAATTGATTTGAAACATCCATAAATTTAAAACCCAATTTGTGTGTCAACCCAACTCAAAATCATAACTTTAACACATCTACTATGATAGGAATTGAAATCTACAATATATATAAAAGAAATTTTAACCAATTGCCTTAGAATTCTTATTATCTGATTAATCTTTTGGTGTAGAGATTTGGTTGGTTGATAAACACCTCCCTTGTTCCGCCTTTTGGCTCCCAAGAGTTCTCCCTTTTGGCTGCTCTACATTCTCAGATTTCTCTCAATTGTGTTATGGTTGCCCACAACTCTTAAACTTAGGTTTCTATCTCCAAATCCCGTTTTTAGTCACATGGCCCTAATTAAAATGGCCAAAATACCTCTGTGTGGGCCCGACTTTGCCCAAAAATACTCCATGACCCATTTATCACCCCCGAGTAGACTTTTTTGACTTTCTTGGCCCATCCGGACTCAACCGTGCACTCAGAATTGACATTCGAATTAATTTATAAAAATCGTTATCTCACACCCAAATTAGTCTATACCCGACTCCCAGCTATGATAAATAAATGCCACGTCAATAATACACATTATGACATAAATAAATTATTACTATTCACTTAGTAATTTAATTTCATAAATATTAACCATTTACTCTTCGATTAATATTTAAATAAATATTATCATAATTAATTGAGTTAAATTACGACACGCAAGTAATTTAAAATTTATTCAAATTAATTAAATATTAAATGAACAAAAATACGGGGTGTTACATACTTCCCCCCTTAGAAAGTAATTTCATCCCCAAAATTAGGTCATACTTGCGGTGAATAACTCTTGATACTGCTCCCGCATATCCTCTGCCCGCTCCCATATAGACTTGTTAATACTGTTATGCCCCGAATAAACTCTGACTAGTGTCACCACCTTAGATCGTAGCTTTCGCTCACTACGACCCAAAATATCCTTGGATCTCTACTCATATAATATGTCTGGCTGTAAATCAGTCTCCTCGAATGGGACGTGATAGGAAGCCCTATCGATGGTCACCAATATCTAACTCGATGGTCCCTGACCATGCAGTGCCTCAAACGTTGAGCATATACTCCATCGGCTTTACGATCTTTATGTTAGGAAATTCCCCTCTTGCATCGGTGCCAATTTTGTCATTGCCAAACACATGAATTTCTTCCCGAAAATATCTTAAGCATACTCGGGCTTGAGTAGGGTGGTTGAAAGAAGTTATATCAATTATCTAGTTATGGGGTAGATGATTTGGGGGTTATAAAGAAAGAGTTAGGTGTGCACATTAGTTGAGGGGTGAGTCTATCCTCAAGGGAGTGCAACACTAGCTTAAATTGGAAGACCATTCATGAATTTTAAATTATTGCAATTTAATCACTTGCTATATATTTTCAAAATCTTTTGGGTTCTAACCCTTGCTATCAAATATTTTCAAAATATTTTGGGTTCTAACCCTTGTTATCAAACGTTTTGGTGTCCAACCAAATGGACGCCAGGCGTGAATTCACACTAGCGACTCACAACTGCACTATTTGTGGATGTTGCAAGATTTGGATAGACGTTTCTCATATTTTACTCCTAGTTTAGAAATGTTATCTCAATTTATCTCGAGCATGTCGCTAACGATTTTATTCACTTACTTCATTTCAGATTGTATGGGATTTATTACTCTCTATTAATTTATTTTGGTTTGAATTTAGCCGATAGTTTACTCGGCAAGACATTATTTTAGTTATTTGATGAGATGATTTGACTCTATCAGTATGTGATGTTTATTTTGTTTTGCATTGTATTATGTCATGGTTAATAGAAAGATTAAAATTTTGAGATCAACATTTTGAATATTAGGTGGTTAATAAGTTTTAAAAAGTTTCTGACAATGATGCTAAGAATGATCCATATGAGAATCCTGTTTAATTTGATCTAGGACTAATCACTCGGTAGTTATTGGGCGGGGTGTCACAAAAATTTCAAGGAACCCATATAAAAAATTAGCTCAAAATAGTTTTTTTTCTATCTTAGAAAAATCCGTCAAACTGTCACAGCTTTTAAAGTGCTTTAAAAGTGTAAAAGTTTGAGTGGTTTTTTTAAAATAGTAAAAAGTTATTTTGAGATGATATTTTTTTTTTATTTTGTTTCCATGAAATGTTTAAGTACTACACAAAAAAACTCAACTCAAATATAAGTTGTTTACTTTCTTTAAAAACAGGTATGTAAACTTGTTATGTATAAGAGCCTCTGTCTCTCTCTCTCTCTTTGGACGACTCACCTACATCATGATATATACATCACACCTAATTCTAAGCCCTAAGAAACATTTTTTCCAACTTTTTTATTTTTCTCTTGAAATTAACCTTCCAGTTAACCCATATCCAAAAAATTAGGTCAAAATACATTTTATCACTATTTTTTAAAAATTCACAAGAAAAAATGTTAGCGCAGACCCTTATAAATAAGGTAATTTGAACAGTTTTTTGTGAAGTTTTTAAAAATATCTACAATGTATTTTGACCTAATTTTTTGAATATGGGTTTTTGGAAGGTTAATTTCAAGAGAAAAATAAAGAATTTGAATTTTTTTAAGGGCCTACAACTAGCTGTGAAGTATGAATGATATATAAAGGATGATGTAGGTAAAAATTATCATATATATATATATATATATGTGTGTGTGTGTGTGTGTGTGTGTGTGTGTGTACATATATCAATATTTTTAGTTATCATACGTCTACATTAAATAACATATTTCCAATATGAAATAATGACATTTCACTCATTACATTCTTGAAAGCATTATTTCTAATATTTTGAAATTATAGAAAGAAATTGTTCAAGTACCTTAGTCCCACATTTCATCTAGTATTCCTTCTTCTTGTTTACTCTCAAAGTTCTACAAGGTTTCCTAAATTACCTCCTGATTTATATTACAATTAAGGACCAATCACGACTTTACACACCCGTGAAAACACATGCAAGTAACTCACTCTACACCTTTAAGTCTCTCAAAATTCCTTTTTACCAAAATATTAAAGGCATTATTATGGTTTTATCTCACTTATTGGGTCAAAGATGCATGAAATCCAATTAACCATTTTTAATGTACCAAGTCATTTTTTCATTATAGACCACATATATTTACACAAATGTACCCCTTACCTATACCCATTTTAAACACACTCTCTCTCTCTATCTCTAAAAACAAACATATACTCCATGCATTCTCTCTATCGCCACACACCTCCACGCCATCAAAGACTTTTCGAAAAGATCCGATCGAAAAATCTCATTGAAGGCCATCGAAATTCTCATTGGAGTGTTTCTCTCTCTTTCTTCCTCTATTTATTTGTTTTCCTGGTCCTGATAGCAAGATCATCACTGGACCTGGAGAAGAAGTGTTTTTGCCAGAAAAAATGATGTTTTCGCCAAAAAAATAGAGGTTTTACACAAATAGTAAATTTATATATTTCAATTTTTTCGTCAGAAAATATCGAATATGGGTGTTTTTTTTATACATATTGACGAGTAGATTCGAAATATCTAAATTTTGTGAATTTTGGATTCGTACATTTGACGTTATGGACTTTTTAAGATTTGATGGGTTTTTTTACCTAAAAAACAAAGTAACAGTTGTTAAATATATTTTGGGAGTGTGTTTGTCAATTTAATTCGCGGAGTTGGAAAAATAAGAACTTTGGCATCATTGAGCGAGTCAAAGGATCTCTTGCCTCATTGACCAAGTTAATGGGACTTGGTACCTATTACCCCAAGATTAAATACATCGCCTCATGCAAATTTTAAACTCCAACTAAGAACCTAATTCTCCCCTAGCTTCTATTAAAGGTATCCCAAATACAAATTAAGGTAACTTTATTTAAAACTATTCATTTTTTAATATGTATATATTTTTATATTTGCATTCTGAAGTTAATTATTTTATGTTCGAAACCCTTAATATAATTGAACTCAATTATTAATTTCAGTTAAAATCGTATTTCAATATATTATTTCTAAGGCCCTCGATTTATTTTTAATGCTTACGTTAATTATTTCCCGCACCCTTGTTTTTTTACCTCAAACAAATAATATATAATTTATATCGTGGTAGCATACACCATATAAATGTAAATTTAAATTGTAAAAAATTAAATCAAAACTACTTATTACCAAAAATCCGGATTAATACATTCTTCCATCCTTATAAGATTTTGTCTTCGAAATTTATTTCTTCATCGACATTCATTGATATCCCAACATTATCACCATCTTACCACTTTTATCTCGTTTAGATCACAAGAACTCACCAATCACACAAAGTTCAAGTAAACACTACAGATTTTTATTATTTCTAATTTTCGAATATCATTCATAAGAGTCAAATATCTCTTACACCCAAACATGACTATCCACTTAAGTTATCACTTGATTACTCAAAGAGCGATGTTGATGTAAAAAAATAGATTTTATCTAATTTATTAATCACAAAGAAATATGATTAAAGAAATAAGACAAGATATTTTTCAAGTGGTTCGACCATAAGGAAATGGCCAGCGTCCACTGATTTGCATTACTATGTATCTTGCCTTGGTTTTGATTATTCTCTCTTGCCCTGCCAGGAGGGTATTACAATGTATTTATAGCCTCTGGGCTTCCAATGTGAATAGATAGTGTGCCTTTATCGAATAGGCATTTACATCTGCACATGGTAAGGAATGACTTGCAATACAATAAGCATTGAATCTGTTTGGTCGTTTGACATTCCTTATAAGTTGCTCGGTATGCTTGGTAGCTCGGTACGCTGAGTAGCTCGGTATGCTAAGTAGCTCGGTACACTAAGTAGCTCTGCATTTAAACTTGTGACATGTTGGATGATGCATGTCTTCATATAATAGGTTCACGTCAGATGACTAATTTTTGTATCAACAGAAGCCCCCAATGTTTCACGGTTGAAGTTGGATGCGAGAATGTGGAATATTTTACCCAAAAATTAGTTCGGGCACATTTCCCATGTCTTGGTTAATTACATACCTTCAACACTTGTAAAAAATTTCCATTTTGCGTAACAGATTAGAGCGTGAAATGGAAAATTTGTAAATATTTTGAGTTCTGGTGAACACTTGGATATTTGCATCTTTTTCCTCTGATTAGCCGCCGAGAACGCAACTGTCGTCACTTTTGATCATTACTTTTCTCATTTTTCGAGGCGGTATGTATAAAGACGGTAAAATCTGATTATCTTCTACCTTTTTCCATCTTTGTTTCCAAAGTCCTTATTTTCTCGTTTTTCTCCTTACGAACATTCTTTCTGTCATCTGTCTTAGCTGCTCCTTAATATTCTGTAATAATTGCTTCCGTCCTTCTTCTTTCTACGCTTTAGTCAACATGGTTTACTCTATTGAGTCATTGGTTACGTTTAGAACCGATTTTGCGATTCCTTCCTGGGTTGATTTGGAAGAACCTATTTGTCTTTATGATTTATTTTCTTTAGCTCAGGGACACTGGTTTGCCTCTATTTTTATTGCGAAATGCGATTTTTATTTCTTGCCTAATCCCCTGTGTTTGAAATTTTGCCAATACTTCGATATTGTACCTGCAAGAGTAGTTCCAAATACATGGAAGGTAGTTAATGGTGTACATAGGCTAAATCAAATTCATGGAACTCAACTAGGTATTCCTGAAATTATGTTTGATTATAAATGGGTCACCAGTGACAGCATTTTTTATTTAAAAACTAGGTATGTTAACAGAGCCTTGGTGGTCAATCTCGCTGATTCTAATAGGTATTATTTTGATTATGGGATTGTGATAAAAAATTGACAACACCCCCCATTAAATGGAGATGATGTGTACCAAGGTACCAGATGCCCACCTTATGGCAATGGGATAGGTTGTTCTTTATTTTTAAACTAGCTATATTTTTGTTTGATAAAATGTTTCACTGACTTTTGTTTTTTATAATTTTAATTTACAGTTGACAGTAAAAGAAAACTCCCAAAAGAGAGTGACATTAATATAAAAGAGTTGAGGTTTATCTGGGGTCTTCAACAATCAATTGCCGGGGAACATGTGAGATATGCTTCCTATTTGTTTGAATACAAGAACACCACTTCTTCCTTTATTGCTCGACCAATTGCTCCTCATTCTTTGGTGATTGATCTTGAGAAAGATCCAACAACTTCTTCAGTTGTTAAAGAATATTCCTCTGATTTAAATAGTTGCATTATGGATCTGATGACGAAGAAGAGGAAAGTTCATGATCTATTTGCTAAGATTGTCCCTGGTGCTGAAGGGGTAAAAAAGAAAAAAAAAGATGTCCCAATTGAAGGAATTAAGAAAAAGGATGCTGCTCCATCTGGGGAAGGGGGCAACTAAATCTGTTAAGGAGGTTACCAAGAATCACCCTGCTACTCAAAAAGAGGCAACACCATTGACTTTAGAGGTTGCACCTTTGAGAAGAGTAAGAAGGGGTCTTGCTGAAAGGGACACTGATGTTATAAGGATATAAATTTCCAATTGAGTCCTTTGTAGTTTTGGCTCATTTCCGAACAAAAACGTTTGAGTCATAGTATAGAGTTAATTGATCATTCTTCAAGCCTATGATGTGTTAGTTGAAGACGTAGCGACCAAGTTTAAAGCTTCATCAAAATGCCAAGTTTAAAATGCCTCGTTTCTACGTCAACAACATGGTTCCATTGCTCCCAAGGTATGAATGCATTTTAATATATATATATATATATAAGAGCTTGGAACCTTTTATATTGGGTGAACGTTTATTTAAAACTGTTGTTTTATTTCAGAAAGATTTTATTAAAACTTTAAAAACAAAGTATTTAAAGTTTCTGGGCTAAAAAAAGAATTTTCAAACATTCTGGAAGTTCGTTCTAAATGTAGTTCGAACAAGTTTGTCGTTCGAACCACAATGTCATTCTAACGAGTTTGCTAACGAAGTTCCCCATTAGCCCACTGGAATGTCGTTCGAAATGTGGTTTGAACGAACAATGCTGTTCGAACGAGATTTACAATGAGATTTATAACGAGTTCACACTAGAACCTCGTTAGAAGGCTCGCTCGAACGAGACTTCGTTCGAGCGAAAATCTCGTTCGAACGAGATTTGGCGGGAACATGTGTTTGGCAGTTTTGTGTACTTTTTCTTAAGTTTCCCACTTCTTTACCCCACTAACTTTTGACAAAACTTAATAGTGCGGGAACCAAACTTTTTGGTTTAACTTTTTCACCATTCTACATTCTTAGAGAGAGTTTTGAGAGTTCATCTTTCCTAAGAAAAAGTTCAAGTTTAAGTGTTCATTTTACAAAAAAAAATTCTTTAAACACTTTGTTTCACCCATATTGTTTATCCCAAGTCTTCCCTATATATATATACATTGCTTGGAGTTTGGCACAAGTTCTTCATCTCTACTGTTTGAAGAGACGTTTGGGTTTGCTTCTACATCCCATAAAGAAGAAGATGTTTGCGTTAATTTACCCACTTGGAGAAAGGCTCCTAGTTTGGGTGACAGTGACCATATAAAGTTCGATCGGTATATTCTGAGACGATGGTGGAGCTCCATGGTTATTCGCTAGGCAGAGGTTGATACAAGAAGACACGTTGGGGCTTGAGAGGGATCGAGTCGAGTGTTGTATGTCATCTTACTTGTATTTGTAAATTCCGTACTTAGTGGATTTGAGGCTAGGGCCGTCCGAGGTTTTTTCTCGTTGTGGGTTTTTCCTCATACATCGTGGCGTAGTGATTCATTGTTTAATTTTATCTTGCTATATCACCTATAATGCATGCTTAGGTAAAAAGATAAAATTGGTTTAATCACTACTTAGGTTTAATTTGGTGCTACTTAATTATTTGGGTAAATGCTAATTTAGTTCAAGTCAGTAATTTAAATTTTTCAATTGGTTTGGCCTAATTTGATTAAATGAAAAATATGACTTAGGCAAATTTCTAGGACTTGGGGTAAATTGGATTAAGTGAAATTTAAGTTGTGTGTATGTTTAAGATTATTTCACTTGGTTTAATTTTAATTTTGAAAAATTAAAATTAAAATTTGTTAAGTCGTTTTAATTGAACCATCATCTCACGCTTCTGCATCTAAAAAGGAAATTACTCTTTTTGATGTATAAGAGATTTTTGTTTCAAAATTTGGGGGCCTCACGTTCCAACAATTGGTATCAGAGCCAAAGAGATAATTTTCTTCGTTAATATCCTTTAAATATTTTTGGCTAAAATAGAATTTTCCCCATTTTCAAAATTTCCTCTTTTCGATGGTTCTAACTACGCGTATTGGAAAGTGTGTATGAAATTGGCACTTAAATCTATCGATGAGAGGGTTTGGTTATCTGTAGTTAACGGGTGGTCTCCACTAACTCATTTAGTAGATAATGAACGTGTTCCCAAGCCAGCCGATAGATGGATTGAGAATGAGTTTAAATTATCAAATTTTAATTCCCGAGGTTTAAACGCCTTGTTTAAAGCTGTCACACTGGATGAATTCCGTCGCATTATGACGTGTGAGACCGCTAAAGAAGCGTAGGATATTTTACAACTCACTCATGAAGGTACAAGTGTCGTTAAAGTTTCGAAACTCCAAAACCTCACCACTCAATTTGAAACTATCAAAATGAACGAAAAAGAAACTTTTGATGAATTTTATGCTAGACTTTCTGATATTGTTGATTCATCTTTTAACTTGGGAGAGAAAATACCCAATAACCGATTAGTAAAGAAAATTTTAAGGTCTCTTCCCGATAGATTTTTTCCAAATGTGACCGTTTGAAATTCTTTACCAACTTCAGCCTCTTTGAAATTAGAAGACCTCGTAGGTTATTTACAAACCTATGAACTAGACATGTTTCCCTCTAAAATCGAAAATAAAATTGAAAAGGGCATTGTTTTAAAACCCGAAAAGAGGAAAAACAAGTAGTAGAGAGCGAGAGTGATAGTGACTCGGAAGATATGGCCTTGTTTGCTAGGAAATTTTGAAAGTTTCTGAAAATAAAGAAAGATAAATTTAAAAATTACTTTAAGAAATTTGAAACTTCTAAGCATGTCAAAGCCTAGAGGATCCCTAAAACTTCTAAAGAAAATTTAAATAGGGTGTGAGTTATAGTGAGAACTCGTCGATTGATGAAACTTTAGCACATGACACTTTCAAGGTCATAGTTTATGATTCCCTTATTTTTTATGGTAGTGAGAGTAGAGAAGAAAGAGAGAGTGTAAATAAAGAAGAGGTTAATGTGAGTGAACTTGAAAATGCTTTTCAAGAATTATATGAAGAATTAATTATATTAAAAAGAGCAAATTTGAAGTTAGAAGCAAATTTAAGAGAGCGTGTCAAGATCGTTGATGATAGTGCGTTAGTGGAAGACCTTAGGACACAAGAGAGAACTCTTCAAGAGAAGCTTGAATATGTAGAAGGCGAGAGAGATAGCCTGATGGGTTTAATGGAATCCTTGAAAAAGCAGCTTCTCGAGTCTGAAGAGAAAAAAGTGTTGTTAGAGTCTAAAAATTTAGAATTAGAAAATAAACTAAAAGACTCTAGAAAAGTCAAATTTGATTTGGAGTGTCGTTCGGAGAAATTAGATAAAATTTTAGGAACATTCCAAATTAAAAACGACACTTGTGGTTTAGGCTTCGATACTTGTGACGAACCAACTCAAAAAGCCAAAACCAATGTTTTAGGAGAATCTCCTAGGAAAACCGTTAGAGATCAATCCTTAAGTACAAATTTTCGACGTATTTTTACTTGTGCACATTGTGGTCGAAAAGGTCATCTTAGAAAATTTTGGTTTGATCTTAAAAGAGTTCCTAGAAAATCCAAAGGTTAGGCAACCGAGGTAGCTAAGATTCCTACACCCCGAGATCGTCATTCGTCATTAGTTTGGGTTAGGAGATCCGACTTGGTAGCTTTACAGGATAAGGTTTTCGATTCTCATTTACTTTCACATGCTTCCTCCCTTGCAAAATCTAAAGGTTGAATGTGTTAGTTTTGTTTGCATACTTTAGCTTTTGTACTTCATGCTATATTCATATGCTTAATATATGCTTGTTTTGATCATTTTCTAGTCTATTCTCCATTCTTAATCACATGCTATAATTATGATTCTTGTTTCTCTTTTGTATTATATTTCTTTCATTTTTGTTTGCATTAAATGAAAAATACAAAAAGATTTTTTTTTATCATTTGGTTTTTATCTCTTGATAACTTAAGCTGAATGAAAAATTCAAATGATTTTTGTTTGTCTTTTGAGTATATATTTTTATTTTTGGCTAAAAATTTCAAAAACTCAAAAATATTTTTATTTTGTGTGTATATTAGTTTGACACACTTTATCTGACAAGACTGCACCAACATGTTGAACCACCTTTCCACCTAGATGTTAATTGGATTCCAGTTCACTCTATTCCTCATTGTTTGACTTCCAAGTACTTAGGTGATTACAATCTTCATGAAGAATTTGAGATATCCTGACCTCCTCATTTGCTAGACCGACCAAGTTCAAGTAACACCAGAATGATTCAGGACTTGAATTTTATCAATTCTTCTTATGCTTTAGATGACCCTCCAGCTAGAATGGAGCCTATATTAAAGTCTGAAGGAAAGAAAACAATAGAATGATATTTTTATGCTTTGTTAGTAACAATTGTTTATTTTAATGAAGAGAATGAACTTTTTTATTCCTGATTTTAAACATGCAGTGCTTTTGCAATTTTAATAGTTGATCAACAATACGATGTTTATATTAGTAAATTACTAACAAGGATGATGGATCTCTTATCTGGTCAGTCTTTGGATATAAAGGGCAGTCTATCACTTTATTTTTGGGTCCCAGACAATGGAATATTTATCCCATGTTCCTCTCTAGTTTAAGTGATGTTTCATCACCCATTAATGCCTGGGCAATGGAATATTTATCCCATGTTCTTGCCCAGTTGTAGTAATCTTTTTTTATCACCCAATTGTCACCATGGCTCTCAATAATATGTCTATATATTTAGACAATTAGTTATCATGGTTCCCAGGCAGTGGACGTTTATCCAAATTCTTGCCCAGTTTAGGTGCCCTTTTCGTCACTCATGTTTTAACCAAGCATTTAGAACTTTACCTTGCTGGATTATGCGACGACCAACATTGTTGGGTCTTTACTTATGCCGAACATAATTATAGATGGAGGTTGCTGATGCCAACCAACTTTTAGTTAGTGGTTGTTGATACCGACAAACTTTTAGTTTGTGGTTATGCGTTTTCAAATGCTGCGAGCTGTTAAGTGTAGTGTGTAAAACTAGTATTCCGAAAAAAATAAAACAAACGAATGGGGAAATCATATTTTTCATTCATATTAAAAGAATTTGAGTACATTGAATGTTACATCACTAGTAATACTTTCATAGGTGCTCTGCATTCC
This sequence comes from Sambucus nigra, assembly GCA_949130495.1. Lineage (NCBI taxonomy): Eukaryota > Viridiplantae > Streptophyta > Magnoliopsida > Dipsacales > Adoxaceae > Sambucus > Sambucus nigra. The sequence continues at coordinate 646,321,628 of OX422215.1, read as the reverse complement.
AGGTATTCTTGAATTCTTCCCCTTCGAGAATTTCTATTCTGTAAGTGCTAGGTCGGACAACTAACGTGATGCGATAGCGCACATGCCAATTGGCCTCCAACTTATTATTCTTTCAAATTAACTTCTTATGCACGTAATCAGCTTCTTTTAGATCATTTATTTATAATTTTCTTATAGAACACAGCAGACCTATGCTGGTAGGCTGCATTTCGAATTGTTTCATCTTCTTGGGCTTCTTTGAGAATTAAAATCACTCACCGGAGAATTAAAATTGAGAACCCTATGAGCAGGTAATCCCAGTTCAACAGGTGTCATTGCTTCACTCCCAAAAGCCAATATATGAGGGGTTTCTCCAGTTGCGGTTTGGGGAGTTATTCGGTAAGCCCATAACACTGATTGCAAATCGTTGATCCAATTCCATTAAGCGTCATCTAACTCTTCTTCAACCCATTCAGTAGTGTTCTATTCGTCACCTCTGTTTGCCCATTACTTTAGGGATGACCCAAAGCGGAATGGACTTTTTGATTATTGGACAGTAAGCAATATGCAACAAAATCATCATTGTCAAACTGGGTACCGTGATCAGTGATAAAGGCATGGGGCAGACCATATCTTCAAATGATATTTTTCCAAATGAATTGATAAACCATTTTGTAGGACATATCGATGAGAGTTTCAGCTTCCACCTACTTTGAGAAGTAATCAACAGCTACTACCAAATATTTGAATCTTCCTCTTGTAGTTGGCCGGGGCCCAACTAAGTCTATTCCCCACATAGAAAATGGCTAACATGAAGTGATTGACGTTAACAACGCTTGAGGAGTTTTACGTATAGTAGAAAATCTCTGACACTTGTCACATTTTTTAGCATAAGTTATATAATCAGCGAGCATTGTTGTCCAGTATTATCCTTGCGTACTCATTCTCTGTATTAGAGTTCTTCGTGTTATGTGAGCCCCACAAGTTCCTTAATGAATTTCCTCTATTAGGTTTTTAACTTTTGCTGGGTAAATACACCTTTGCAAAGCAACTATCAAACCTCTATTGTACAGAACTCCATTATTCAAAACAATTTTGGCAGCCTTGTACTTCAGCTTCTTGGCTGCGAGTAGGTCAGCTGGTAAAATACCTTCTTTAATATAAGCTCTGATGGGATCCATCCAATATGGTCCCATATCTAAGGCAATGAAATTCATCATCAGGTCTTCATTAATACTTCTTCTAGTAAGTAGCTCAATGGGGATTATTCTTCTTAACTCGGTAAGAGTGGCTAAAGCTAGCCGAGAAAGTGTATCTTCTTTTTCATTCTCCGATCGAGGAATTCTAACCATATGTATATCTGTTAAACTAACTATAATCTCTAAAACCTTGGCTAAGTATCTTGACATGAATTCCCCTTTTACTGCATAAAGACTTAACATTTGATTCACCACTAATTGCAAATCCTTGAATACCAACACTTTCTCAACATTCGGTGAATTAGCTAGTTTTAGGCCCATAATCATAGCTTCGTACTTAGCTTCATTATTGTAGGCTTGGAACTGGAAACGCAAAGCATATTCAGTGTCTATCCCATCTGGACTATTAAGAATAATTCCAGCTCTACTGCCTGTTCCACATGAAGAACCATCAACATATAAATTCCACATGGGAATATTATCATCGAACCCTTGGTCTAACAAAATTCCTTGATTGAATATCTTTCCTTTCATCTCTTCATACCTTTTTTTTCATCTTCTGTACTTTACCAGAAGATTCTGGTTGATTTGTTGTCATCCCTTCTGGCAATTTTATTGCTAAGAGTTGATCGAGGGTATTTTTAGTAATCCCTCTGGCATCCTTGAGTTGCTCTGCATTGGCCCCGTGTTGATTGGAGGCATCTGGCTAAGTAAACTCAGCGATGAAATCTGCCACCTCTTGCCCTTTGAGAGAGGACCTTGGCTCATAGATAATGTCATATTCTCCTAACTCTGCTGCCTAATACATTAATCTTCCATACTTTTTTGGGGCTTATGTAAAGCCTATCTGAGTGGAATGTCAATATATACCACTATTGTATGGGCTTGAAAATATTATTTCATTCTCCTTCTTACTTAAACCAATGCCAACGCCAACTTCTCCAGTTTAGGATACCTGATTTCTGCTCCCCTGAATGCCTTGCTGGTATAATAAACCGGTTTTTTCACTCCATCTTCTATTGCTATCATGGCTGAACTAACTACAGTTTCTGTGATAGGAAAGTATAAGTATAATTTTTCTCCCTCTACTGGCCTAGAAACTAAAGGAGGTATACCCAAGTATGTCTTCAACACTAAGAATGCCTTCTCGCATTCGTCGTTCCCCTCAAAGGTTTTTCTGAGCACCTTGAAGAATGGAAGACATCTATCAGTTGCTCAGGAGACAAATCTATTGAGAGCATTAACACGCCCAGTAAGTCTTTGTACAGCCTTCTTAGTAGTCGAGGACTGTAACTCCAACAATGCTTTTATCTTGTCAGGGTTTCCTTCAATACCTCTTTGATTCATAATGTATTAGAGGAACATGCCTTTATGTACGCCAAAATCGCACTTGGTCGGGTTCAGCTTCATTTGGTACCTCTCAGTTGATCAAATGTTTGGCTCAAATCAGTTATATGGTCGACAACTTTCTTGCTTTTAGTCAATATGTCGTCGAAATATACTTCCATATTTTTGTCAATTTGCTTCGCAAATACCTTTTTTACCAGTCGCTAATATGTAGAACCTACATTTTTAAGACCAAAATGCATAATATTATAACAATATGTTCCTCGGGGGGGGGAGGTAATGAAAGAGTTACTTTCCGTGTCGTCTAGCTTCATTTTAATTTAATTGTATCCAAAATAAGAATCCATGAAGCTTAGCAGCTCATGTCCTGAAGTGACTTTGACAACCTGATCAATTCTGGGCAGAGGAAATAGATCTTTCGGGCAGGCTTTATTCAGATATGTGAAATCCACGCACATCCCCCACTTATTATCCTTCTTTTTTACCATCATAACATTAGCCAACCAATCTGGATATTTCATGTCTTCGATGAAAGATGCTTTTTGAATCTTTTCCACCTCTTATTGAATATCTTGGTTCTTCTCTGGACTAAGGGCTCTTCTCATATGCTTCATTCGTTTGATCACTTTGTTGATGTTTAGCTCATGGAATAAGAAATTTGGGTCTATACCCGACATCTCCTCATGATTTCATGCAAATACCTTCTTTCTTTGCCTCAAGAATGTTACCAGCTCCTCTTTAAGATGGAATCGGATGAAACGCCAATACGAGTTGTTCTTTATGGTTTCTCATCATCCAAAATAATGTTTTTGGCTGCCTCCATTACTTGGCCTTTAACGAGCTTCGTTTCATCTCTTGGGTCTAAGGTTTCAATCTCACACTCATCAGATTCATCCACTTGATAAGTGGTTGTTTTCTTCCTAGCATCCTCCAATTCCTCTTGGTCGGTGGAAGAGTAGTAGCATTCCCGAGCTTCGTTTTGATCTCCCATTACAATTCTAACCCCAAAATTGGTCTCGAACTTCAAACACTAATGTACTGTGGATGGAATTGCTTAAAACTTTTTCAGGCCTACTCTTACCATGATTATATTATAGGCTGACTGGACATCCGTGTCCATCACAAAGAAAATTCACCTTTTCGATTGTACTAACTGGCTAGGTACCAATCAATATGTCTATCTTGACCATTCTAAGTGGAAAACTTTTTCTCTAGAAATACCAATAAAGGGTCTATGATACGGCTCCAACTGACTAAGTTTTAAGTTCAAACTATTGAAACAAGGGTAAAACGTGATATCTTCCAAGATACCATTATCCACCAACACTCTCGAAATGATTATATCCTTTATTCTCATTTTGTTCACTAGAGGATCATCGTTCGGATATAAGACTCCTTCCAAATCGTTTTTAGAAATGACAATGACTAGATTATCTTTGTTAACTTTCCTTAGATGATATTTTTCAGCCAGATTTATTCACTGTATATAGGAACAAGATTGAGCCTCATTGAGGTAAGCTTTCCTTTCATCGGTATGATCACCTCCTCCTACGTCGCCACCTATAATCATATTACAATCAAATGAACCAAAACGAATAAAAAACACCTCACGCTCAAGTTATCTTAGCCTTTTTGGGAGATCAGGATCATCGTCATGGTCATCTTGATGGTCCCTTTTCTTATCTTCTCTTGGTCAGCAAGGAGATTTGGATCTCTGTCGACCTCTATTGTTGGTCTTTCCTCCATTCCGATAATCAACAAACTTATTCAACTTTCCTCGTCTAATGAGTGCCCCTATCGAGTTTTTGAGAGATATACACTGCTTGGTTGTGTGGCCATGATCTTTGTGAAACTCGTAATATTTTGATTTATCCCTCCTCTCAGGGGCTATCTTTAACTTCTCTGGCCAATTCAATTCCTCGTTGTTCTTAATTTCCTCCAGAACATTATTTACATCCACTTTCAAGGGAGTATAGTTAGTATACTTCCTCAAATGATCTAATGTTTCCTTGCCCTTTGACTGCTTTCTTCCAACATTATTCTTGTTATGTTTCTTCTTCGATTTACCCTCATCTTTATTCTGTACTTTTGCCTCAGCATTTTTCTTCACACCCATAGCCTCCTCGGCATTCCTTATCTTTATTGCTTTAGCCATTAATTCTGCCATGGATTTCGTGGGGATACTTAGCCAAGGTATAATACAATTTATCTGTCAAAAGACCACTCATGAGAGATGTGATGGTTGTCTTCTCCTCATAGTCTATGATCTCCAGTTTCTCGTTATTGAAACGAGTGATGTAGTCTCTAGTATTTTCACCTGCTTTCTGCCTAACGCTCAACACCTGGGCTACCCTTTTAAATGGCTTAGCACCAAAATATAAATTACCTATAAAGAGCTTGGACAGTTGGTGGAAGGTTGCAATCTGCCCCCGAGGAAGGCTGTTGAACCATATCTGAGAAGATCCAGTAATGGTTCCACAGAACGTCCTGCACCTTATTTCATCTGGGACCGCATAAATATCTGTCGCAGCCTGGTATTGCTCTATGTGAAGGATAGGATATGTTTTTCCATTGTACATCGGTGTAACCACAGGACCCTTGAACTTTGCTGGTCTGGGAAAATCCACAATCGCCTGTACAAATGGCGATCCCTTAATAAAGGTTTTTTGGAGAGGGTTCTTGTCCTTGGCCATATCCCCTAACCTGTTTTCCGACCTCTTAATAGATCCTTTCCATGCATCATTTCCAGCCTCTGATTTATTAGTATTCACACGAGAAATAGATGTCTTCTTGAGAATCCAAAATTCCTTCAGAGGAAGTTACACCGAGGTGATGGATCCTTTGAATTACTGGAATAATTTAATTCTGTATGCCTAGATCATGACAAAGATTGTGGCTCAGTGTGTCACAAAGATGGCCGATGCATGCTTCTATGGATACTTCTTTAGCCTGTTTGGGCAGATAGTCTGTTTCGAAAGGCCTGACATAACTATCGCATAATTTCTTCATAGCTTCTTACCCCTTCCCTAGACTAGTAAAGATTCCTATCAAATTGTTCGCATTTGGGGGTGCAGAAGGATTGCGAGGGTTCCCTTCATTATTCCAATTGCTGGATTCTTGGATTTTATCCATTGGTGATTAGTTTTTAGTGAAAAATGCTATGTATATTCATTTTCCACAGACGACGCCACTCTATTGATGTAAAAAAATTGATTTCATCTAATTTATTAATCACAGATAAATATGAGTAAATAAATAAGATAAGATATTTTTAAAATGGTTCAGCCTTAAGGAAATGGCCTGCGTCTACTGATTTGTATTACTGGGTGTATTGCCTTGGTTTCAATTATTCTTGCTTGCCCTGTTAAGAGGGTATTACGATAAATTTATAGCCTTTGGGCTATCAATGTGAATATATAGTGTGCCTTTATCGAATAGGCATTTACATCTGTACATGGTAAGGAATGACTTGTAATACAATAAGCATTGAATAGGTCTGGTCGTTTGGAATTCCTTATAAGTTGCTCGGTATGCTTGGTAGCTCGGTACGCTGAGTAGCTCTGTATGCTGAGTACCTCAGTACACAGAGTAGCTCGAGATTTTAAGTCACGAAGTTGGAAAAATAAGACCTTTGACATCATTGACCGAGTCAAAGGATCTCTTGCCTCATTGACCAAGTTAATGGTACTTGGTACTTATTACCCCAAGATTAAATACATCTCCTCATTCAAATTTTAAACTCCAACTTAGAACCTAATTCTCCCCTAGCGTTTATTAAAGGTATTCCGAATACAAATTAAGGTAACATTATTTAAAACTATTCATTTTTTAATAAGTATATATTTACATATTTGCATTCACATTTTATTTATTTTATGTTGTAAAGCCTTAATATAATGGACCTCAATTATTAATTTCAATTAAAATCCTATTTCAATATATTATTTCCAGCACCCTCGATTTATTTTTAATGCTTACGTTAATTATTTCCCGCACCCTTATTTTATTTACCTCAAACAAATAATATATAATTTATATCTTTGTAGCATACACCATATGAATGTAAATTTAAATTGTAAAATATTAAACCAAAACGACTTATTACAAAAATCCGGATTAATACATTCTTCCATCCTTATAAGATTTCGTCTACATTCATTGATATCCCAACATTATCACTTTTATCTCCTTTAGATCATAAGAACTCACCAATCACACAAAGTTCAAGAAAACACTACAAATTTTTATTATTTCTCATTTTTGAATATCATTCATAAGATTCAAATATCTCTTACACCCAAACATGGCTATCCACTTAAGTTATCTCTTGATTACTCAAAGAGCGATGTTGATGTAAAAAATTATATTGGATCTAATTTATTAATCACAAATAAGTACGAGTAAATAAATAAGACAAGAGATTTTTAAAGTTGTTCAGTCGTAAGAAAATGGCCTACGTCCATTGATTTATATTAATGGGTGTCTTGCCTTGGTTTCGATTATTCTCTCTTGTGCTGCCAAGAGGGAATTACAATGTATTTATAGCCTTTGAGCTGTCAATGTGAATAGATAGTTTGCCTTTATCGAATAGGCGTTTACATCTTCACATGGTAAGTAATGACTTGTAATACAATAAGCATGGAATCTGTCTGGTCATTTGGCATTCCCTATAAGTTGCTCGGTATGCTTGGTAGCTGGGTACACTTAGTAGCTAGGTATGCTAAGTAGCTTGGTACACTGAGTAGCTTGGCATTTGAATTTGTGCCATGCTGGATGATGCGTGTCTTCATATAATAGGTCCACGTCAGCTAACTAATTTTTGTATCAACAAGCGATATACAAATTTTCACAAGCTTACTCATTTAGTGGAGATAACCACTATCGGAAAAACCCTAAGAACCACTACTAGCTCGAAACTCAAATCACCATATGTCCTATATACCGACCCATAATTCACCTCTGTAGGATCAAGAATCTCACACACCAATGTACGATCTACTGGTAGCCTTGAGTCCAAGTCATTTTTTTTATAAAAACTTTCAAATTCGTATACCTAAGGTATTTATAAAACTTGATGTCACCTCATAAGTTTTTTTTATTAGACATACATTGCCTTATAAATATGTCTTCCCAGCATCCGTGGTCATTATATAAACTCCCAATTTATTTATCACTTATAAGACCATTTTATTCCATATAATGTTCCCATACACATCTAATATTTCCCTAGGATTCTAAGTATATATATTACACATTTGTGTGTTAGAAAAATATGCACAATGCACAGTTGCAATAAACGATACCGAAGAAGATGTTCCATTGGAACGAGTAGCCAAGCGAATTCAAGCCTCTAATTTGATGGCCTCACTTCCATAACTTATAATAAGACCTTTTAATGTATCTTAATTAACCTTCAGATTATAAAATCGATGCACCCACGAGCTTAGTCATATCCTATGCTCTACCAGTTTATTCACAATGAGCAACTAGGCCTAAAATGACCAAACGAATACATGTACAAATTTTCAAATACCATTGAAATCATGCCCATACACCGGGATGCTCATGTAAACCTAAGAAAATAACCATATTTAAAGTGCCACCAATTACCGTGGTGTATTAGCCATGCCCGACTTAACCCAAACTAACACTCGGTCAAAATCGCACCATACTAAGGTAACCACTGTCTAATAAAATTTCAACCATTAGAATGAACGAAATGCCTTTTGAATATCACATACTTTATTGGATTACTTACTCGAATTCAAGAGATTTCCCCACGTAAACAACGAACCCTATTTTAATCGTTGTGAACCAAACATCACACGTAACTAGACATACATCGAGGGGTTTTCTCACCACGAATTTATGTATTTCTTGTCTGATGACATACCGTGGCCTAAAATGTCACCTCATAATGAGGCTGAACACTGAGATCATAACTCCCACCCCTGTAATTTTGATCGTAACCGTGTAATTTGGAGACTTAGTATGACCCAGTTCAGCTTTGGACTTTATAAGCGAGACCATGAACCAAATTTGGATTACTTTCTGGATTTGGTGCAATTAAATGGATTTATAATGGAAGCTTAAATGAGATTTAATCTCTTTAAAACTAAGACCATGTTGTTCGAACAACATGCCCCCTTCATTGGAACAACAAATTCGAAACGACCTTCCAACAACATGTCCATGCTTACAAACATCCTCTCGTTAGAACCTCTTTTAATGTACGCTTGAAGATAAATTAGTTCTCGTTCACACAATATCCAAGTCTCTTTCGAATGAGACTTGAAAAACTAGATTTTGTAGTTTTACAAAATGATATAATGATCTAGACCGTTGGATTAAGACACGTGTTACACTGCCATAGAAGTAGATCAACTCAGGGGTTGAGCATTGTTACATTTTTGGAATTTAACCCTTATGGTTTTTAGAGAGTTTAAAGGGTATTTAGGGCTATTTCGTGCATTTTAAATCCGATTCTCTTTCCCTTTAGCTCTTGGAGATTGTCCACCATCATCCACCACCCTATAACTTCCACTACTCCAGCTAAACCACTATACTTTTAACTCATTACAACCTTATTTAAGCCTACAAAACCCATTTTTTCAACATGGTAGGTAAGATATAATTTTATTGAGATGTGATTAGGGATTTTAGGAGAAGAAATTACTAAAATTAATGGATTTTGAAGGAGTTTTGTAAGGAGATTTCACAGAGCATGCTTATGGAGATACACAATGTGACACCCCGCCTAATTTAATCACAGGTTATCTGCCCATTATCAAAATATACAGGAATTCCATTTGGATCATTCTTAGCGCCATTGTTCAAACCTTTTTAAAATACTAACCACTTATTATAAATTAAGCTGGTGCCAAATTTTATCTTTCATTAACATACAATACTATGCAGAAATAAAATAATGCAACTCAACTACACAAATAATGGAAGTCTACATCATCATAGGATCAAAAGATACAAAATAAATACCGAATAAACAATCGTTTTCCACAATTGAGTCCAAACCATAAGTCTACTTAAATAAAACTGAATCCAAATGCATCGTCTGTTAAAAGATAAAGATTGTATTAATTGAAGGGGCAACAAACCCAAATGAAATACTGAACATGAATCATAATCTAGGAATGAAATAATCGAAGCGTCTACTAAAGTTTTGCATGCCTTCACAAAAGCTCCAGTTGCGCATCTGTAGAATGAATCATCAGTTCTGGCATCCCTATGGATGGACACATAAAAGTTAAAAAAAATATTTGATATGGTTCCGAGCCCAAAACCTTTGAAAAACATTTATCAAGTATTTAAATTTCAATCTAAATGAAGTTATTAGGTACATATGTTATTTACACGTACACTCCCTTGAGTTCCTCACCTCTCATCCAATGTGCATGCCTCATGCATCTTACCTAGCTATGCTACCCAACCTAACTAGACATTCGTATGTAACTAAACACGAAATTTTTATCTCTCCCGTACTGCCCAAATAATACGATGTCGTACTACCAATAACTAATATATCTCCCATATTATTATTGAATCACTTTGATTATGGTTCCCACACTTAATTCACTTTTAGATATACACTATTTATCTTCTTACTATCACACAAGTATAATAATCACACATTATTATAACACTATTAATTAAGTTTCATCACATTTATGTTACTTTTAGGTATACATTATTTATCTCTTCTACTATCAGACACAAGTGGAATAAATCAAACTTCAATATAGTTATCACACATATAATATATACAACTGTAGCATCCATGGAATGTTCCCTCGTGATGCTGGTATACTATACTATCAAGTCCATGTACCTCTCGTACTAAATCAAGAACTATTGGTACAACATGTCTCCTCAAACCCAAAATCAATCAACATATAATGCAGGCGAACTTGGTTCTAAGCCTTTGGGATACACACATACGTAACGTACCCAAGTGACCCGCCAGTACCCCTTATACATAGCACATAGTGAGCCTCCCTAAGTTCCATGTTTCGGGGCATAAATCCAGACCTCGTTGGAATCGCCATCTACGCAGAAACCTCCGGATATCCACTACACCAAAAAGGCCAAATTGCCACCTTTGAGCCAGCCACCCTTCTCACGGTCAATGTCCATGACAAGTCCATGACAAAGCCTTGTCATGGTCATTGACCCTAACAATCTTGGAAAGTTGTCACGATCGAAGACCTTGAGAGGGTTGTGAAGACTTTTTCTGTAAAATAAACCTTTCCCTCTGTTTTTCCCACCGTTTTGTTTCCCAGTCTCTCTTTCTCTCTACGGAGATACTCTCTCTCTCTCTCTCTCTCTCTCTCTCTCTCTCCTTTGTATGTATATGGATACGTGTGCGTGCATGTGTGGTGTGTTGCATGTGTGTTGCGTATGTGGGTGTGTGGGTGTGTTCATGTGTGGTTGTGGGGGAGGGGGGTGGAGGTGGTTGGAGGTAGTGTGTGTGGGTGTGTGCAGGTGTGGGAGTAGGGGGTGGGGGTAGTATGAGGTGGGGGAAGTGTGTGTGTAGTGTGCGTGTGTGGGCAGTAGGGGTGGGGGCATAGCGCACGTGTGTGTGCGCGCGCATGTGTGTGTGTAATGGAACAATTAGGGTTTCATACGTAAATGTGTAAATACCCAAATATATGTTGTACCCTTAAGTATAAATACCGAAGTATTGTTGGCTGATACATAATGATAAGTAATTAACCCTTTAGATTCTCCCCATTGTTGGTTTCATACGTATATGTGTAAATGTTTGTTCTCCCCATGTTTGAGAGGGTTAAAGTTCAATTTGAGATTTTCTCACGGAATAGTCGTAACAAGAATTGGAATTGGGACTTATAAGTATTATTGTTAATTTAATTATGACTTTAATTGGATATAAATGAGTTAAGAGCCTTTAGATTCTCCTTATTAGTTCTTGGTTTTAAATTAGTACGTAGTTAGTTTGAATTGATGTTTATGATTTTTCGTAATTTTACATATTAGATGTTGTTGTTTTGGATTTCAAAATTAATTTATTAAACGTTAGTATTACACCGTGACAGTTGAAAAAAATAAATTGATTAATAAAATATAGCTTTAATTATAACTTTTATTGTATAGCTTTAATTGTGTAGATTTGGTGATGATATATTTATAAGACGTGATGAAATGAATTAATTGAGTACATGAATTAGAAGGAATACGTGAAGACGATTATCGGCCCGAGGTACACCAGTTGGAGGGAGGATCCAAATGAGCTCAAGTTAGCTATTTGGGCGGCACTACAGGTAATGTATTTCAATTTCAATTTCAATTTATATTTATTCGCACTTGTTTGATATGCATTTGTTTATTTTTGTTTTGCATTTGTTTGATATGTACAATTCAACCTTCCTCGAGAACTCCGCGATTATGTGATGGAGCAGTTGAGGGAGCACCATAAGACATGGAAGAAGAATTTGCAGGCCTGGTACTTCGAGAAGACCCGGGACTCCATTATCAGAATTTTCGAGTCCCTCCCGCCGAAGGAGTCGATCGCATTGGCACATTGGCAAAATCGTTCGAAAATTGAAATACATTACCAATCATGGAGGGAAAATCATGGAGGGAAAATCGTTCGATAAAATATGGACGTGCACTACTCCGGCCGGACATCTTATGCCGAGGTGGAACACATGATGGTATGTTTTTATTTTTCTACAATTATAGAAATATGTTATTCTGCATTATTTTACTTTGCGTTACTTACTAATTTTGCATTATTTTAGTTCAAGGGACGGGGAGTGGCACTGGGGGTAAGCCATATAGGCTCGATGTCTATGTGGAAATTCGAACAACGAAGGGCAACGATAAGGAGGTGTCCCTCAAGCGTCGCGACCACAATTGTAAGCAATCCGATAGTTTAATTTTTGTGAATTATGTTATAATTTTTTCATTTACTTATTTAACTAAACGTGTATTTTTTGTCGTTTCAGGCAAAGCTTAAGGAAGTGAATGAGTCACAGTATGATGCTAATAAGGCATCTTTGTTCATAGATGTACTCAACCAAGTGCTTGGCGCTGATCGTAAGGGTATGACTAGGGGGTGAGCTCGGATGGTCAAATCTAGGATCACCAGAATGGAAATGTGGAACACCGGGTTAACTCTTTAGGTGGACACGCATGATGAAAAGCTATCACGGTTAGAGGTGACGGTCTTAGATATGTACACATTTATGAAGCGTCAGTTGGGCGAAAAGGTAAAGGGAAAGGGGAAGGGGAAGGGGAAGGAGAAGGTGGCGGAGGGTGAGGTAGAGGAGGACGAGGACGTGGACATCGCTTCTTCATCACCGATACGCGCGGACTCACATCTTAATGATCCAGTCCCCTACTTGGATCCCGTCCAGCAGCCTATGTCAATAATCGGTTGGCCGAGCATGTTTTTACGTGACACATATTATGGCCAGCGGATAGCGAGGGGGTTGAGGGACCCTAATACAGTCACGGGTAAATCGGTTCATGGATGTACCCTTGAAAACATCGAGGCCAAGGTGCTCGTCACGCATGTGCTACCCAAAAAGGAGAACGCCGTATTATTTGCGCAAATAATGTGGTGTGACACATATTGAGGGATGTCTCAATGCTTATATCGAATGTCCTTCCTTCCTATTTGAACCTACCCCAGACACTATGGCGTGACATTATTTATATCTATTTTTATTTGGAAACTTGAATTATATTTGAACTGTTTTGATTTGTTACATTTTGGTTTGGATATGGATTGTATTTTTCTTATCTAGATAAGGAATTATAGATGCAATCATTTGGTGAATTATTTCTATTTTATTTTGATATATGTTGTTTGAACATGTACAATTTTTCTATAACAGGTACAAATATACTGCCGGGTAGTGGCAGTGGTTAAACTACCCAGTAGATTTTTTTTAAATTGTGCCCAGATTTGTCACGGTCATTGACCGTGATAAGTACATGACAAATAATACTTGTCACAGACTTGTTATGTTCAAACACCATGATAATTTTTGAAAATTTGTCACGGGTTTGTCACGGTCTTTGATCGTGACAAACCTTGTCAAGGTCAAAGACTGTGACAGGACCATGACATGTCTAACAAACTTATCATAGTCATCGACCATGACAAGTCCGTGACAATAAAAGTTATCACCCCCAGACTTGTCACGGTTATTGACCTTGACAAACTGGACTTGTCACGGTCAATGACTGTGGCAATCCGACAGTTTTGGTGTAGTGAACAGGTTGCGTAAGTATGTTCACACACATAGCAAATCACATCATAGGTATTTAAACAACCTATGTATATATCCAACATAGGTATACACACAACCAATAAGCATGAACAGTATAGGTATACACACAACGTATCAATATAGCCAGTATAGGTATACACATTACCTATAATATGTCTTGAGTATTGCTCACTTCACGAACGATCCTAATTACCCCTTAATTAATGTCATTAGATAATATATCTCCATCCTTATAGTTTATTACTTTTTTTTACTCACAATCTCTGTAACCTGTTCCAATTCTCGAAATTCCTTCAACTACACATTATGCTTAAAAGGTCCTAGCCTTAAATCCTCTCCTTTGGCTAAGACCGAACCTTACCATAGTATAGTGGAATTCAATAGGTCCATACATATCGTTTAAACACTTTCCCAAAAATTATCTTGATCAAAAGTCTTAATTTCGAGCATAAACAAGAGTAATACGTGAACTCTAGGTAACTAAATCGAGTCGTAACTATTTTGGAAGATTAAACACCCGTAGTAAATTTATGATTTCTCCCTCTAGTGATCTCTAAATGACCTCATTAAAAGCTCATTTGAAAGATACGACCTAGAGCTTTCTAGACATATATGGATCTCACTCCAATTGTAAGAACAATGAAAACAACATATATTTAAACAACGTAAAAAATTCTAGTAGATTACTATGTTGATTTATTAGACACCTTATTGTAAAAAGTCGATTACTCCTTCTAAAGATCTCCAAATGACGTCATTCAAATCTCATTGGAAATATAAGACCCATATCTTTTCAGAAATATATTTATCCCACTCTACTTCTAAGTTCAATTAAAATGGCATACATTTAAAGTAACATTAAAAATTTTGGCAGATTACTATGTTGATAAATCAGGCACCCTATAGTAAAAAGTCGATTACTCCCTCTACATAACTCCAAATGACCTCATTCAAATCTCATTAGAAATATAAGACCTATAACTTTCTATACATATATGTATTTCACTGTAATTCTAAGTAAAATTAAAATGGAATATGTTTAAGTTAACGTAAAAAATTCTAACAGATTGTCATCTTATGTTCATTAATCAAACGCTATGTTATGCAAGATTCATGTTCTACAACCAAGAACCCAACAAGATTCCATCACTATGCGTCTTAACAATCAAATTTAAAATTATAATTCTTAGGAGGTTAGATTCTAATATGATTCCCAAAAACACATGAATATAAACCCCAAAAAACATTCCAAAATCATGTCTTCATCCAATCTTAACCCTACACTATAATAAGTATTATAAGTGTTCAGAGGAATTGCCTGTTTAAACACTGCCCTTATGTTTGTAGGTCTTATTTTCATTGTTTGATGTTGGAGTTATTCTTTTCTTGCCCCAGTATTGATCCAGTGATGTCGATAATGAAAAACGATGTGGAATGGCCTAAGAAGCCTGTGTTCTTCCTCTCCTATAGCTTACCTTCTCTCTAAAGTTTGTAACCCTCGACTCTACACCCCAAAAGGATGTTATATAACTCCCAAATTCAGAGTTATCCCAACCTTAAACTCCGAATGACTAAAACTCCCTTAAATGTGACGGGTTAGTCTAAAAGCTCTGGGCCCATTTAATACACACGGGAACACTATTTTACTTATTTTGGACCCATCCGGGATTAACTGTGACCTCAAAATCGCTATTCGAGTCATTCTACATAAATTTCATATTTAGAACTCAATATACTCTACAAGTGACTCTCAATTGATGTGTAATATAATCTCGTCGATATCACTTGCTACGACGTATAATAATTACCACATGTTATTTACTACACACTTAGTAAATTTATTCCATAAATGTTAATCATAATCTCCCCGATCAATATTTTATACACACATAATATATAATTAAATTAAATTATGGCACACATCCATATCTTCCTAAAGTCAAAACCCTCACGATGTTCTTGTTACATCACCATTAATGGTACTCTTCAGCCCGATGGTCTATACACTACGGTTCAAACTAGTGATCAGTTCGCTTCGATCACCTTACACCAAAATACCCATTATTCAATCCATACGTTTCCATGTGTTTTTTCCACATACGATACTTAAACGTTCATGAAATTAGGGTGCCCATACACCCTATATATAGTGAGCATATGCACAAATACATCCCGATTCCACTAGCCTGAATTCATTAAATAACTATTAACTCGCAGTTTTATTCGCATGTATGTGCAACAACTTCACTACTGACACTATTCCCTAACGACTACACATCTATCAATTCTCGATGCTCACTAAGGTTCATGCGTGGGACATCTCTCATGAGAAATCCAAAAAAGCCCCCCCCCCCCCCCCCCAATTCACTACTACCTAGAATTGTCGGTCATCAACATTCGTAGGCCAAAAGCACATAACCAGGGTACTTGAAATCCTTCCATGAAATGTATAAGTCTAATCGCCCAGTATCTCATCACTAAATGAGTCACTCACTATGGATATCTCACTATCTCTAGGTCCTTAGCGGTAATTTAATAATGAGCTAAATCTCTCCGCCCGATAATAAATCCAATATACCCTTAATCATATCAGTACCAGCCCCTACACACTGGGATCAAATGTAGCAAGAAAACTATACTTTCCGAAGCCTCATATACAATATAATATGTATGCAGGTTTAACCCTCTTTCTGATGATACCCTGCAAAATAACCCATCTTCCGTGGAACAACGAACTCGATAGTCTTGCTATAACAACCCACCATCGCTCAAACCATTGCTAACTAGTCCATACTCAAGATAAAATCATACTCACATAACACATCTCTAAAATAAGTAAATTCAGTAAAATGTATCCTCTCAATGACTATACTAACTTCCCTTCAAATGGGACCAAAGAGAGCCCCGCTACTAAACGGTAAAATATATGCACATAATAGTAACACTAACATTACAACCACTAAACCCGTCTCATGAACGAATCTAGTGTTAACGAAATACTATGACTATCTCATGTAACATAAAACATACCCCATTGACCATGGGATAAAAATCACACTTTTAATTGCCAATAGCACTGGCAGTCCAAATGCTGCCTGAACATAACACTCCGATCCAAACGGATCCAAAAACTTTTTTAATAGTTTCCCCTGGTGGGCATCCTGCTCATCTACCCTAACTCCCTATAGACAAGGTCGATGCATGTAGCCCTACTATCCACACATAGGACGCATCTTTGTGTCATCTATCTATCTCTGTCCCCACTAGTCATATCGGGGTTATCCTTCTCTTTGACCTAGTAGTCTTTGCCCCAATTACTACCCCAATTATTCATTTGGTGTTATTGGCCATGTGGAACACACTGTTAAACCTGGCATCCCTAATTGAATCAATTGTCACTCAGTAGGAATTCCATTGATCTACATCATTTATATGGGTCCCATGTTCGGTATTTCCTTGTGTTGCCTCACTACCACCAAATACATTCATTTTTTTCCACTAACTAGACTCTCCAATCTTTAACCTCCATTCACATGGAAGCACTTATATTTCCCTTGAAAAAGTATAAGATTGACGACATCACCATCAATCGCCCAAGCTAGATTTCCCTCTTTAATGTTGGCATTTTCTACCCAAGAGTTCATCATGCAACTTAAGAACTCCTTTCTCCTTCTTAACTATTTCTCAAAATCGATTCAAATAGTATCTCCCTTCTCATCGGTGGTTACTGACTCCCATGCGAACAACACTGCTCTTATGGTTCAAAAGTTGCCAAAATTTGTTATTGAGTGTCACTGTAATCTACCATCTACAAGTGTCTTATGATATTATGTTTCCATTAGCGTATCACAGTTCCACACTTTCCCTGAACTCTTGTGGATTCCCTTGAGAAAACCTCTTTCACTCTCTCCCTTACCGATTGTGCTGGGTGAGTTTGAAGTTTCACCACCATTTGCTATTGTGGTACTTGTGGAAAATTTCTATGCCCTAGCAGTTATCCCAACATCAGCTGCTTGAACTATAATAGTGGTGACTTCTACTGCGATCATCATTCCCATAATAATTTATAGCTTAGGTTGACCCTCCGCTCTTCCAGTCCTCCTAACGGTTCTCGTTGGTCGTTCTGTATTGTTAGGTGTACGAAGCTCAACCACATTCGTATATGATTCGTATCAACTATACTGAACAACAGGAGAACATAAGTCGCATTAGGAATCAACAGTCTTAAGCATAGAGCTCTATACCAAAGAAAAACAAAGTTGAAATCATAGTAAGCCTCCCCGATCCTGTGGAATCTAGAACCTTGCTCTGATACCATCTGTGACACCCCGCCTACTTTTATCAGTGGTGATTAGTCCTTTATTAAAATAAAGAGAAATATCATTTGGATCATTCTTAGAATCACTGTAAAAACTTTTTTAAAATAGTAACCATCTATGTTAAATTAAGCTGGAGCCAAATTTTATCTTTCATTAACAAACAGTAATATGCAAAAATAATATAATATAACTCATCCACACTAATAATGGAAGTCTATATCATCACTGGACAAAAAGACAAAATAATAAATACCGAATAAACCATCGGTTCCCACAATTAAGTCCAGATTATAAGTCTACTGATATACAATTTAATCTATATACATCGTCTGGTAAAAACTAAAGAATGTATTGACTAAAGGGGAAACCCGCACAAATGAAATAAAGAATGATGATGCTAGAAACAACACCACCCTTAATGGTGTTTGTGAGCTCAATTCAATGTTAACAATGGAAGCATATGAGTGTATGTATATATAGTAGAAGGAGGTGAGGATAAGAGGGTTAACACCGGAATATAAGTGGTTCAGCCAATCAGGCCTACGTCCACTGTGCAAGTGTATGATGTGTATCAACGTATGAGGGATCTAATGGACATAGATATAATCTCTCAAGCTTTCTCTCTCTACTGTGTATTTGAACAGAGTTTCAGCTAGGGTTTCTAACTTCGGATCCTTTGCAAGGTAGAGGATGACCTCTATAGATAGTACCTGGAGGGTGTAACGTACCCCCTATGCATGGAATGAGCATGTGTGTGTTGATCTATCCCATTAGATAAAAACATCTGTCACTGTCACATGTAGAGAATGATGATGAAATATTCGCTCCACGTGAGGGGAATGATTTCTTATAACTAATTTGTGTCTACGTGTCCTTATCCACATGTCAATAGGTGCTCGGCCTATGCTTGATCATGACCTCGGCCTGGATGAGTCTGAGGTTGGTAATGTCATGTTGCTCATTAAATCAGAGATGTGACATGAAGGTCTCGGCTTAAGTGAAGCTGTGGTAAGGAATCGAAGTCAGCATGGGCCGAGGTTAAGCCGGTATGTGCCTGGTACATCGGCTGAATTATTAGTGTGGTCGCCCTTGGTAGTGGTGTGGTTCCTTGTAACCTCGGCCTAGCCTCGATCGAGGTTGTCATCACTCGGGTGATCATTTGAACTGTCGGTCCCCTGATTCATGCAGTCTCCCCCTAAAGAGGTTGGTAGTGATGTCGACTAGGGCCGACCATCATATGGTCGAGGGTGCTGGTTACTGACCCAAGGCTTTTCCAGCGCCGGCTATAATATCGGTTGAGGTTGGTGTCCCTGAGCTGAGGTGACACTTGGGGCATATCAATCACCCCCAGCCCTTAGTTACATGTGAGAGCAGGTGACTATGGGATCACTTCCCCTCCGAGGTTTTTCTTCTATGTGCCAATGTTTATTTGACACTTGTCCATTACTGAAGTGTGGCTTGCTTGGCAAGCATGTATTATTAGCCGTCCTTTGGGGATCCCAAGGCAATGATGGTCCTTGGGAAACGTGCCTCCATATTTATGGGTTTGAACCCTATTTCCCTCCTTTCTTCTTCATTTCTCTCATTTCTGGCTTGATTCGTTTTTGCAGCAGTCTCTCTCTCTATAAAGATTTTTGCTCGAAGCTTTTGGTGGTGATTCCTCGCGTCTTCTTCCTTATTGAATTCCATTTCATCCTTAGGTAATCTCTGCCATACTTTGTTCTTCGTTTTTCCTGCAATCTCCTTACTTTTTCATTTTCCGGCGAGTTCTCTTAGGTTTTCGGCGAGGGCTCCATTTTTTCTGGCGAATAGTTTTTTTCCCATTGGTTTCATAGTTTGATCTTTAGTTGAATCAAAAACAAAACAACTTTTGTTTATTATTTTAGGAGAGTTAAAGTGTAGGGTTTGCCTCTGATGCTCAGACCCCTTTACCAACTTCTTGAGGAGTTCCGTTCTCTCAGAGAGAAGACTTTAGAGAAAATTAGGCAAATAGAAAGAGCTCAGGAGGAGGCTCGTAGGTCATAGGAATTCTCTCTTAGACACATCTTTCCACCACCCCTGAAGGTAGTATACACTGAACCGTTGGAACTAGTTAGCCAAGCAGAGGTCCCTGCTGAAGCCATACCGATGTCTGAGTCTGAGTCTTCCACCTCAGACCCTATATCTGTGGACTCTTTCCAAGAGTCCATGGACTTCAAAACTCAGCAAGATTAGGCCCCTGATCAAGCCGAGGTCTCTAGTCGGGCCTCGTCCCATAAAAATTCAAGAACATCGTCCTCTTCCTCGGAGGTTGATATTGTTTCACCGAGTGTGGCCATTCCACCAATACTTGATGCTATTCCCCTGTCGGCCATCACCGGGGCTGAGTTCGCTCAGAGGTTCCCAAGTAATCCATCAATGTCTGCTCAGGCTGACGTTGAGTTAGACAATGACGATGATGACGTTAAAAGTAATGTCAACGTCTTTGAGGCGGCCGAGATCGAGAGTACCGTTACTGAGGTAGACCTTCTTTGCTTCAAATATCTATACTCCATCAGCGCCTCCATAAAGCTCAGGAGACCTCTGAGGGAAGATAGGGCTTACCACAGCCGTGATGGTGAGATCTGCCTGTATGAGCAGATGTTCAAGTTAGGGTTTCATTTTCCCATCCATCCCATTATTAGGTCCATCTTAGCCTACATAAATTTGGCCCCTTCCCAATTGTCACCTAATGCTTGGAGGGTCATAATTGGTGCGATAGTCCTATAGAGGACTATTCACCATTCAGACCATCCAGTCCAGGTCTTTGTAGGATGTTATGTCCCTTCATCTGCAAAAAACCATCCGAGTTACTATCATTTTGTAGCTCTAAAGCCTGAGAAGAAGATGCTCCAGGTAACTCAGACTTCAACCATAACTGGAATGCTCGATACTTCTTTGCTTCTAGGCCATGGGAATTTGGTCCATGTGCTCCCTCTTCCCTACTAGAGCCAAGGATGACCCTAAGATGGGGTAAGGTCACAATATCTGCCAAGGCCGACCCTAGTCTGATCCTGCAAAACCTTCAGAAGGTCAAGGACCTTCAGAACCAGGGCATGCATGGTCTGCTCGTGAAATTTGAGCATCTGATGACCCCCCACTACCTCTTTGAGACTGGTTTAGGGGGAAGCCCTCTTAAAGAGCTTGGTAAGTGTTTTTCATTCAAGTTATACCTATGAGTTTATGCACGTCTGATCTTCAAACTCAGACTTTTCTTTTTTGTAGAGCGTCCGAAAGGTGTATCAGATGAACTCTAGGAAATGGAAGCACCGAGTCTGACCAAGCTTGCTAAGAAGGCATGTCTGAATGCTCCTCCTCCAGCTCCCTCAATCTCAAAGGCTCAGACCACGAAAAAGAGAGGTGCTACCGACCCTCCCCTGAAGATCAGAGGCAGACTAAAAAAAGGTGGGGATTATGCCATCCCCATATCCTCTGCAGAAGCGTTGGCTGCTCGTATAGAGCAATTGAAGATCAATGACAACATCATAGGCCACAGTCTGCAGGCTCTGGATGCTATCGGCTCTGCCATGATCGAGGCAGACAAATGTTTTTTCCATTCCATGGACACAACCCTGCTGGTTGAGTTTGGCCTCCACAGGTGCATTCATGTATGACTTCATATTTCTTTGTAGTTTCCAAGTGTAACCTCTGATTTGATTTTCAACTTATTCACATGATCATATGTTTTGCAGGGTCTGGCTGTAATGCATCATCTAGCTAATTGGACTTTGAGGAAGATGCCCCTCATCCAGAAGGGTCAAGAGGTCGAGAAAGTAAAGAATTCACTGAGTGCAGAGATAGAACATCTGAAGTTTGCATTAGAGGGGTCTGAGAAGAAGGTGAAGGGGATGGAGAAAGAGGTCTCCAAACTTAAGAAGGATCATGCTGCGGCTCTGCACGCAAAGGACGATGTCCTCCAGCAGAAGGTCAACTCTGCGGTGAAGGAAGCCCTTGATGACACCTCTGAGTGGATACTTGCTGATTATAAAGCCTCAGATGAGTTCATGAGCTTTGGCTTTGAGTACCTTGAAAGAGGTGTTAAAGCTACTATCAAATGGGCAGCTATCAAGGAGAAGGAGGTTGGGAGTTTGAAGGCCTCTGATTTCATAGGCCTCGGCTTTGCTAACCTCAGCTTGCCCAAGCCCTTCAGGAGGTTGAAGAGGAGGTTAAGGCACCTGCAGAGACTGCCACACTGGACTGCACTGAGCTAGGAGCTGACCACAGAGAAGATGGGGCCGAGGTGACAAACATTGGCCAAGAAAATCAGGCCGAGGATGCCAGCACTCTCCCCTCTAATCCTCAGGCTTAATTGTGAAGCTTTATTTTGTAACCCCTGACTATTTGTAATCTCTGAAGAACATATGAAACTTGTGTCTTTATATTTTTATAATTGAAATGGAAACCTATGAGGAGGGTTTTTCACTTTATTTGTTTTATTGACTGTTTCTATCATGTGATGTTTTAACTCTGAAGTCTTATCGCAATGATGTCTGTTTAAACTTAATCAATAGTCTTACCTCAGTCCTTGTCACCACTGAGTGATGTTATAAGGGTCGGACGTTATCACCTAAGATGTTATCCTCATAATTAAGCTCACCAAATTAATGATGTTAAGGGTCTGAGGTCATCCGAGGATGGTGTCTGACCTCAGACCTTGTCACCATTAAGTGATGTTATAAGTGTCTGAGGCCATCACCTAAGATGTTATCCTCATAATTACTCTCACCAAATCAATGACGTTAAGGGTCTGAGGTCATCCAAGTATGGTGTCTGACCTCAGACCTTGTCACCACTGAGTGATGTTATAAGGGTCTAAGGCATCACCTAGGATGTTATCCTCATAATTAATCTCACCAAATTAAGTATGTTAAGGGTCTGAGGTCGTCTAAGTATGGTGTCTGACCTCAGACCTTGTCACCACTGAGTGATGTTATAAGGGTCTAAGGTCATCACCTAGGATGTTATCCTCATAATTAATCTCACTAAATTAAGGATGTTAAGGGTCTGAGGTCATCTAAGTATGGTGTCTGACCTCTGACCTAGTCACCACTGAGTAATGTTATAAGGGTCTGAGGTCATAACCTAAGATGTTATCCTCATAATTAATCTCACCAAATTAATGATGTTAAGGGTATGTGGTCATCCAAGTATGGTGTCTGACCTCAGACCTTGTCACCACTGAGTGATGTTATAAGGGTCTGACATCATCACCTAAGATGTTATCTTTATAATTAATCTCACCAAATTAATGATGTTAAGGGTCTGAGGTCATCCAAATATGGTGTCTGACCTCAGACCTTGTCACCAATGATTGATGTTATAAGGGTCTGACGTCATCACCTAAGATGTTATCCTTATTATTAATCTCACAAAATTAATGATGTTAAGTGTCTGAGGTCATCCGAGGATGGTGTCTGACCTCAGACCTTGTCACCGCTGAGTGATGTTATAAGTGTCTGAGGCCATCACCTAAGATGTTATCCTCATAATCAATCTCACCAAATTAATGATGTTAAGGGTCTGAGGTCATCCAAGTATGGTGTCTGACCTCAGACCTTGTCACCACTGAGTGATGTTATAAGGGTCTTACATCATCACCTAAGATGTTATACTCATAATTAATCTCACTAAATTAATGATGTTAAGGGTCTGAGGTCATCCAAGTATGGTGTCTGACCTCGAACCTTGTCACCACTGAGTGATGTTATAAGGGTTTGAGGTCATCACCTAAGATGTTATCCTCATAATTAATCTCACCAAATTAATGATGTTAAAGGTCTGAGGTCATCAAAGTATGGTGTCTGACCTCAAACCTTGTCACCACTAAGTGATGTTATAAGGGTCTGAGGTTATCACCTAAGGTGTTATCCTCATAATTAATCTCACCAAATTAAAGATGTTAAGGGTCTGAGGTCATCCAAGTATGGTGTCTGACCTCAGACCTTGTCACCACTAAGTGAGTTATAAGGGTCTGAGGTCATCACCTAATATGTTATCCTCATAATTAATCTCACCAAATTAATGATGTTAAGGGTTTGAGGTCATCCAAGTATAGTGTCTGACCTCAGACCTTGTCACAACTGAGTGATATTATAAGGGTCTGACGTCATCACCTAAGATGTTATCCTCATAATTAATCTCACTAAATTAATGATGTTAAGGGTCTGAGGTCATCCGAGGATGGTGTCTGACCTCAGACCTTGTCACCACTGAGTGATGTTATAAGTGTCTGAGGCCATCACCTAAGATGTTATCCTTATAATTAATCTCACCAAATTAATGATGTTAAGGGTCTGAGGTCATCCAAGTATGGTGTCTGACCTCAGACCTTGTCACGACTGAGTGATGTTATAAGGGTCTTATGTCATCACCTAAGATGTTATCCCCATAATTAATCTCACCAAATTAATGATGTTAAGGGTTCGAGGTCATCCAAGTATGGTGTCTGACCTTGGACCTTGTCACCACTGAGTGATGTTATAAGGGTCTGAGGTCATCACCTAAGATGTTATACTCATAATTAATCTCACCAAATTAATGATGTTAAAGGTCTGAGGTCATCAAAGTATGGTGTCTGACCTCAAACCTTGTCACCACTAAGTGATGTTATAAGGGTCTGAGGTCATCACCTAAGACATTATTCTCATTATTAATCTCACCAAATTAAAGATGTTAAGGGTCTGAGGTCATCTAAGTATGGTGTCTGAACTTACACCTTGTCACCACTGAGTGAGTTATAAGGGTCTGAGGTCATCACCTAAGATGTTATCCTCATAATTAATCTCACCAAATTAATGATGTTAGGGGTTTGAGGTCATCCAAGTATGGTGTCTGACCTCAGACCTTGTCACCACTGAGTGTTGTTATAAGGGTCTTACGTCATCACCTAAGATGTTATCCTCATAATTAATCTCACTAAATTAATGATGTTAAGGGTCTGAGGTCATCCAAGGATGGTGTCTGACCTCACACCTTATCACCACTGAGTGATTTTATAAGGGTCTGAGGTCATCACCTAAGATGTTATCCTCATAATTTCTAAAGCACAATGAACCAAGAATTGACACGGAAACTGATCTCTCATTAATAACCTCTTCCTAATAAGATGGTACATTTACATTAACTCTTTGCAACATCATATGTAATTATTCTTTAGATGATCAGCATTCCATGGGGTAGCGAAAGGTTCCCCTTTTAGGTTTTGTAGCATGTAGGTGCCAGGCACAACCTCTTCTGTCACTTTGTATGGACCATGACAGTTTGGGTGGAGCTTGTTCATTTTCTGTAAGGTCTTCTTTAGCACTCGGTCTCCCACGGTGATGGGTCTTGACTTCACCCTCTGATTATAGAATTTCGCTGCTCTCTATTGGTAAGCTGCTTATCTGATCTTTGTGTCTTCTCTTCTCTCTTCAATCAGATCTAGGTATAGTCTCCTCTCTTCATCATTTTTATCAGGGTCATAGGTCTGAACCCTATGGGTTGGGACCCCCACTTCTGTTGGTATGACGGCCTCTGAGCCATGGGCTAGCATGAACGGGGTTTCTCCTATCGGTGTTCTTGTCGTGGTTCTGTAGGCCCATAACACAGTGTAAACCTCTTTAGTCCATCTTCCCTTCGCTTTTTCTAACCTCTTCTTAATTCCATCGAGGATTGTTCTATTCGGTCTGACCGTTTGCCTGAGGTCGGCCAGGAGATGAGAAGAACTGCTTTATCCCAACTCTTACGCAATACTTCTCTAAAGAGGAGTTCTTGAACTGGGTCCCATTGTCTGAGATGAGAGTGCTTGGGAGGCCGTGTCTGCATATAATCTTCCTCCATATAAATTGGAAGGTCTTCTGTTCTGTGATCTTTATCATCGGCTCTGCCTCCACCACTTTAAGAAGTAGTCAATGTCAACTATCAAGAACTGATAACTGTTGGCTGCTCTTGGTAGGGGTCCTACTAAGTCAATCCCCCATACTGCAAATGGCTATGGAGAGGTGATTGACGTCATAGGTTGATGAGGTTGATGAGGAATAGAGGAGAATCTCTAACATTTATCACACCTTTTCACATAAGCTGTAACATCTTTTGCCAAGGTTGGCCACCAGTATCCCTGTGTAATGATTCTCTTGGCCAAGGGTCTTCCTCCTATGTGACTGGAGCAATAACCCTCATGAACTTCCTTTAAGACCCGGGGAACTTCGGTGGGATGCACACATCTGAGGAGAGGCAATAGAAATCCCTTTTTGTACAGAAAGTCTCTTATTATCGAGAACTTGGCAGCCCAATATCTCAATTTCCTCCTCTCTAGCTTGGATTCGGGTAGCTCTCCCGCTTTGATATATCTGACGGGGGGATCCTTCCATGAGTCTCCTAGTTAAAAATTGAGACAAGGGTTACATAGCTCTTCTTCCTCAATGGTCGCTTTTCCTAAGACCTCGATCGGAACTGTCCTTCTGACGCCTGTCTTCATCGTCGAGGCCAACCTTGCCAATGCGTCTGCGTGGATATTACTTTATCGACGTACTCTCTTCAGTTTCATCTCTTCGAAATATTCTAACATCGTTCTCACATTCTTCAGATACTTGGCCATCCTTTCATCTTTGGCCACATAGACTCTCAATACTTGATTGACAACCAACCTTGAGTCGCTATGAAGTAGGAGTCGTCTTACACCCATAGTCTTTGCCAATGAGAGACCTGCTATCATAGCTTCATATTCTGACTCGTTGTTAGATACCTTAAAGTTGAACCTCAAAGCGTATTCGATGTTGGCACCATCTGGAGCTGAAAGTATTAACCCCGCACTGCTTCCACTATCACAGGAGGAACCATCAATAAAGAGATTCCAAATGTCTGTATCTGATGAGAAGGGCCCCTCTGACATGATTCATTTCTTGAAGAGGTACCGATCCTCCTCGTTCTCCGCTACTCTGCCCCTGATCTTTTTGGGTGTGACCTCTTCTTGGCCTCAGAATGGGTTCAGTGCCACCTCTTCCTGCCCTCAGAAGATGTTTAGTGTCGTCTCTTCCAGATCTCGAAAGACACTATTGTTTGTCCCTTCAGCGCCCTCTAGGTCATTCTTTACCTCTTCCTTTTCCCAGGTGAACTCAGCAACAAATTCTGCGAGGGCCTACCCCTTGATGGCTGTCTTAGGTTGGTAGGTAAGGTCATACTCGCCTAACTCAATGGCCTAAGTCATCAACCTTCCAGATTTCTCAGGTTTATGCCAGACCTGTCTTAGTGGGGAGTCAGTGAGGACAACCATGGAGTGGGCTTGGAAGTAGGGCTTCATCTTCCTTGAAGCATGAATCAGGGCGTAGGCCATCTTTTCCATATGAGGGTAGTTTTGTTAAGACCCTTGAAAGGCTTTACTGTTGAAATATAAAGGCCTTTGGATTCCAACGTCTTCCCGCACTATGGCTGCACTGATAGCTGATTCAGAGACTGCTAGGTACACATATAGTTTCTCTCCTATTATGGGCCGAGATAATAGCAAGGGAGACCCAAGGTAAGACTTGAGTTGGTTGAAAGCTTCTTCTCACCCTTCGTCCCACTGGAAGGCCTTTCTAAGAACTTTAAAGAACGGAAGACACTTGTCTGTTGCCCTGGAAACAAATCTGTTAAGTGCAACCACTCTCCCTATGAGTCTTTGGACGTCTTTGATACTCCTTGGTGTCTTCATATCAAGAAAAGCCTTGATTTTCTCAGGGTTTGCTTCAATTCCTCTTTGATTGACAATGAATCCCAGAAACTTCCCATCTCCTACCCCGAAGACACACTTCGCTGGGTTGAGCTTCATCCTGTATAAGTCCATAGTATCGAAGGACTTTTCAAGGTATGCCACATGAGTGCAAGCTTTTAAGCTCTTTGTCAGCATATCGTCTACATACACCTCTATAGTCTTGCCTATTTGATCTTCAAACATCTTATTCACAATACGTTGGTATGTTGCCCCTGCATTTTTCAAATGAAGGGCATCACTTTGTAATAGTACGTCCCTTTGCCAGTAATGAAGGCTGTCTTCTGTGAGTCTTTCGCATCCATGAAGATCTGGTTGTATCCTGAATACGCGTCCATGAAGCTCATGAGCTCATGTCCTGCAGTAGCATCCACCATCTGATCTATTCGAGGTAAGGGATAGTTGTCTTTTGGGCAATACCTATTCAAGTCAGTGAAATCAACACACATTCTCCACTTCCCATTGGCTTTGGGCACGATGACTGCATTCGATAACCACTCCGGATATATGACTTCTCTTATAAACTCAACCTCTTCTAATTTTTTGACCTCTTACCGGATGACTTCGTACTTCTCCCTAGAGTAAACTCTTCCTCTTTATTTGATAGGCCTGGCATCTTTGGTCACATTGATCTTGTGACTCATAACCTCAGGGTTGATGCCGGGCATGTCCGCGTGACTCCAAGCAAAGACACTCTGCCTCTTCCTGAGGAAGTTTATCAGTTCTTCCTTGATTTCTGTCTTTAGGGCTTTGCCGACCTGGATGGTTTTTTCTGGCTCATCCTCATTGAGGACGATGGATTCTACCTCTTCCGAGACCTCTCCCTTCTTCAACTTTGTTTTATCTCTTGGGTCCAATGTATCAATGCTATAGGTTGTGGTTGCCCTCTTATAGGCCTCTCTCTCTTCGACCGATTTGAAGTAACATTCTCGTGCTATGTTCTGGTCACCTTGCACTTCCCCTACACCATAGGGGGTCAGGAATTTTAGTATCTGGTGGACCGTCGATGGCACAGCTTCAAATTCCTTAAGGGCCACTCTTCCTATGATGAGGTTGTAGGACGAGAAGACATTTTCGTCCATCACGAAAAAATGTATCTTCCGGGTCAACCTCTTAGGCCACTCATCACCCATACGAACGTCCATCTCATACATGCCCAATGAGTGGACCTTTTTGCCGCTGAAGCCCATCAAAGGATGATGATAGGGTACCGACCTAGCTTTGCTAATACCTAGGCTCTTGAAGCAAGGCTAAAACATCACGTCTGCTGAACTCCCCCCATCCACGAGGATCCTCTGCACCTCGCACCCATGCACCCTTGTTGTTATTACCAAAGGGTCATCATGTGGGGCTAAGATACCTTTGAAGTCGAGTCGTGAGAACCCGACTACAAGGGTGTCCATGTCCTCCTTTCTCTTCTGCACTGCATCGAAAGACGTTAGACTAACAACCTCATATTTGATCACTGACTTGGCCTCTACCACATGAGCTTTCCTATCAGCCACTTCAGAGCCACCTCCTGCAAGTCCTCCGCATATGGTGTCAACACTAAAGGAGATCATGCCAACCCTCTTCACCAGGGTGTTGTCATCTTTCGGCAGGAGGCATCTATCATTTCATATCTTCCTATGGTCACACCCTTTAGGTGTCTTACAATCAACATACTTCCTCAACTTTCCAGACATTAACATCTTTTCAATCTCATCCTTCAAGGTGAATCATCTGCCTGTGACATGGCCATGGTCCTGGTGGAACTCACACCACAAGTT
Source organism: Sambucus nigra (assembly GCA_949130495.1). Classification (NCBI taxonomy): domain Eukaryota; kingdom Viridiplantae; phylum Streptophyta; class Magnoliopsida; order Dipsacales; family Adoxaceae; genus Sambucus; species Sambucus nigra. The sequence continues at coordinate 646,291,997 of OX422215.1, read as the reverse complement.
TTTGTTCCTCTTATGTGGTGGGGCCTTCAGTTTCTCTAGCCACCTCAGAGTCCTGTTATTCTTGATCTCGTTGAGGATATGCTCACAACTCACAGTTAGAGGAGTATAGTGAGCGAACTTGTCATCGACTGACCTCTTCTTTCCATCTTTCTTTCTTTAGGACTTCCCTCTACTACCGCGGTTCTCATCCCCATACTTGCGGGCCATTGCCTCTTCGGCATTCACGACTTTCCCCACAGTTTCCAGAAGCTCGGCCATAGATCAGGGAGGCTCTTCCGCAAGTTTCCACAACAACTTCCCTTTCTGCAGACCTCCTATGAGGGTGATAATGGCTATAATCTCTTCGTAATCTTCAACCTCCAGTTTATCTTTGTTGAACCTGGCGATGTAGTCTCTTAGGCTCTCGTCCTTGCCTTGCTTGACATACAATAGGTGAGTGGTCTTCTTTTGAGGTCTTACCCCAAAGCAGAAGTTGTGAATGAATCGTTCATCCAAGAACTTAATATTCTCAATCGAATTCTTCGGAAGAGAAGTAAACCAGCTGTGTGCTGCTCCTATCAAGGTCCCAGAGAAGGCCCTACACTTCATCTCATCAGGTATCGAGTAGATGTCCACCGTTGACTAATACATCTCAATGTGCTGTACAGGGTTGGTGCTACCATCATACTTGGGAGACCCCACGAGAGGTTTGAACTTAGTAGGAGTCGGGAAGCTCACTATCTTAGCCACAAATGGAGAGCCTTCTGAGTAACCCCTTTGCAACGGGTCCCTACTTTTGATGAGGTCTCCTATCTTCTCCTCAAGACGTTGGATAGATTCATTCCATGGTCTTCTGCTATCGGCCTGGCCGAGGTTGTCCCTAGCCACCTCCAAGGGATAGACTAAGGGTTCCCCTATCGCAGCACAACGTCGGCTGTTGACCTTTTCCTGGTCTCTTCCCTTTCTTTCACGGGGTCGGCCTTGGTCAGGCTGACCTGGTTTATCTCCTCTTTACGAGCCGGCAGCACTTCTCGACTTGAATAACCTCTGTCTTAGGTCATTCACTGGGCCCAACCTCTTAAAGGATGACCCTCTGCTCAATCGGTCAAAAGCTGATCCTCATTATTGGGCCTCTTGACCTCTTCGGCCGATACATCCTCGACCCTACTAAAGAGGACGTACCATATTATTCGAAACCTCATACGGCTCCCAACAATCTTCGAGAACCTCTTCTGCCTCTAGATTGTCATACATGTCCTCTGGGCAAGGATTCCTTACCTCCCCAGGCATAAGCGCCTAGGGTCAGCAATGTCCCTCCTCCGTTGGGGTGCAGGCTGGTCCTTCATTGGTGCCTGGGGTGATCCCCTGGCTTCAGGATGATGCTAGAAGCCATCGAAGTGATCATGTCCGGTGAAACTCCAGGTGGCCTCATCATAGTTTGGCTGAGTTGTGCAAACTGCTCCTGCATAGCTTGTTGCGTTGCAGCCAAAGACCTCAAGGATACAGCTACCTCCGCCATTTCTGACTGAGGCGGTGCCTGGCTGGAGCTAGGCCCTCCCCCACCAGGCGGCGGAAGAGGCGGTGGTAATTCTGGTGCCATGTGTTAGCAAATAAGATCTTGATTAGCAGGTGCGCTTAATACCTTAAAGGACCTCTTTCAATGTTGAAACATCTCCATGCAAGGGGTGGTGCCTGGTTCACCACCACAGTCTCCACTGAGGTTAAGCTGAAGAAGACGAAGAGACAGCTTCTCGTTCCCACAGACGGCGCCAAAATGATGATGCTAGAAACAACACCACCCTTCAAGGTGTTTGTGAGATCAATTCAATGTTAACAATGACAGCATATGAGTGTATGTATATATAGTAGAAGGAGGTGAGGAGAAGGGGGTTAACACCGAAATATAAGTGGTTCAGCTAATCAGACCTAAGTCCACTGTGCAAGTGTATGATGTGTATCAATGTATGAGGGCTCTAATGTCCATAGATACAATCTCTCAAGCTTTCTCTCTCTACTGTGTATTTGAACAGAGTTTCAGCTAGGGTTGCTAACTTCGGATCCTTTGCAAGGTAGAGGACGACCTCTATATATAGTACCTGGAGGGTGTAATGTACCCGCTATGCATGCAATGAGCATGTCTGTGTTGATGTAGCCAATTAGATTAAGACATCTGTCACTGTCACATGTAGAGAACGATGATGAAATATTCCCTTCACGTGAGGGGAGTGATTTGTTTTAACTGATTTGTGTCTACGTGTCCTTATCCACATGTCAATAGGTGCTCGGCCTGTGCTTGATCATGACCTCGGCCTGGATGAGTCCGAGGTTGGTAAGGTCATGCTGCTCATTCAATACGAGATGAGCCATGAATGTCTCAGCTTTAGTGAAGCCGAGGAAACGAATCGAAGTCATCCTGGGCCGAGGTTAAGCCGGCATGTGCCTGGTACATCAACTGAATTATTGGTGAGGTCTCCCTTGGTAGTAGTGTGGTTCCTTGTAACCTCAGCCTAGCCTCGGCCGAGGTTGTCATCACCCGAGTGATGATTCAAACTGTCGTCCCCCTGATTCATGCAGTCTCCCCCTGAAGAGGTTGGTAGTGATGTTGTCTAGGGCCGACCATCATATGGCCGAGGGTGCTGGTTACTGACCTAACGCTTTTCCAGCGTCAGCCATAATATCGATCGAGGTTTGTGTCCCTGAGCCGAGGTGACACTTGGGTCATATCACAGAACATGAATTCTGATTGAGTCCGTCATGCCTTCACAAAAGATGTAGCGGCTTATCCCTGGAATTAATCATCAGGTTTGGCATCCCTGTGAGTGGACACCAAAAAGTTATTGAAAAAAAAGATTTGATAATGGTCAGAGCCCAAAAACTTTTAAAAACATTTAGCAAATATTTAAATTGCAATTTAAAAATAGTTATTCAATACTCGTGTTAGTTTTGTGTACACTGACTTGAGTTCCTCACCTCGCATCTAATGTGCACGCCTTACGCATCTTAACTAGTTATGCTACCTAGCCTAATTAGACATTTTTATCTAACTAACCACAAAATATTTATCTCTCCCATACTGTCCATTCAATACACTATCGTACAACTAATAATTAATAAATCCCACATATTATCTTTGAATCACTTTGATTTAGGTTCCCATACCTATTTCACTTTTAGATATATTCTATTTATCTTCGTACGGTTACACAAGTAGAATAATCAGACATTATTATAACAACGTTAATAAAGTTTCATCCCACTTACATTACTTTTAGATATACACAATTTATCTCTTCTCCTATCACACATAAGCTGAATAAATGATACTTGTATATATTTATCACACATATAATATGTAAAACTATAGAGTCCACGGAATGTACCATCGTGATGCAAGCATACTTCACTATCAAGTTCATGTACCTCTCATACAAAATCAGGGACTATTCGTTTGGCGTGTGTCCTCGAACCCTAAATCAATAAACACACAATGGAGGTGAATATGGTTCTAAGACTTTAGGCTACACACATACCTAACGTACCCATGTGATCTCCCAGTACCACTAATACACAACACATAGTGAGCCTCCCTAAGTTCCATGTTTAGGGGAACAAATCTAGACCTTGCTGGAATCCTAAGGTAGGACCGCCATCGGCACGGAAACCTCCGGATAACACGCAGGGTAGGTATGCTCACAGACATAGCAAATCACATAATAGGTATTCACACAACCTATATGTATATTTAGTATAGGTAAACACATAACCTATAGAACATCTCGTATATTGAAGATAACTCCCTATACAATCAACGTACTATAAATTTACCATAACAACCTCTCATATACATATTTCCGAGTATCGTTCACTACACAAAGGGTCCTATGTACCCCTTAATTATTGTCAGTAGATAATATATCTCTATCCTATTGGTTTACAACTCGGGTTTACTAACACTCCCCATAATCCATTCCAATTCTCGAAATTCCTTTAACTACACATTATGCCTGAAATGTCCTAGACCTAAATCCTCTCCTTTGGCTATCTTTTAACCTTACCATAGTCTATTGGAATTAAATAGGTCCTTTTATATAGTTTAAATAATCATCCAAAAAGTATCTTGATCAAAATTCGCAATTTTGGTCATGAATAAGAGAAATTGTTGAACTTTGGGTACTCGAACCGAGTCGCAACTATTCTGGTATATTAAACACTCTATAGCTAAATTACGATTTCTCCCTTTACATAACTCAAAATTACCTCATTAAATCTCAATGGAAAGATAAGACCAACACCTTTTCATACATATATGTCTCCCACTCTAATTCTAAGTAAAATTAAAATGGCATACATTTAAAGTAACGTCAAAAATTCTGACAAATTACTATGCTGACAGATTAGACACCCTATAGTAAAAATTCGATTACTTTCTCTACAGAAATCCAAATGAACTCATTCAAGATCATTGGAAAGCCAAACCTATACCTTTACGTACATATATGGATCACACTCTAACTCTAAGTACAATTAAAATGGCACATGTTTAAAGTAACGGATTTTTTTTTGCCAGATTTTCATCTTATGTTCATCAATCAAACCCTAAGTTATTCAAGATTCATGATATTTGAACAATAACCGCAAAAGATTCCATGTTTATGCGTATTAAAAATTAAATTTTGAATTATAAATTTCAGGAGGTGAGATTCTAATATGATTACCAACAAAGCATGCATCAAAACCCCAAAATTCATTCCAAAATCAGGTCTTCATTCAATCTTTACCCTACACTATCATGGGTATTATAAGTGCTAAAAAGAATTGCAAGTTTAAACACCTTACTTACGTTTGTATATATAATTTTTGTTTTTTGATGTTGGAGTTGTTCTTTTCTTGCTCTGATCTTTATTCTAGTGACGTTGGTGATAAAAAACGACGTGGAATAGCCTAAGAAGCCTCCCTTCTTCCTCTCCTATGTCATCCCTTCTCTCTAAAGTTTGTAAACCTAGCCTCTACACCAAAAAAGATGATATATAACTCCCAAATTCGGAGTTTTCCCAACCCTAAACTCCCAAATGATCAAAATGCCCTTAAATGGTGCCGGGTTGGTCTAAAAATGCTTCGGGACCCAATTAATACACTCTTGTACACTATTCCACTTATTTCGACCCATTCAAGATCAACAGTGACCTTGAAATCACCATCTGAGTCATTCTACATAAATTTTCTATCTCTGCCTGAATATAGTCTATACGCGACTCCCGATTGAGGTGTAACATAATCCCATCGATATCACTCGCTTCGACGTATAATAATTGTCACATGTTATTTACTACACACTTAGTAAATTTATTTAATAAATATTAGTCGTAATATATCCTGATCAATATTTAATAAACACATAATATATAATTCAACTAAATTATGAGATACTTGTAATATAAAAAGAAAACCCGAATTCATAAATTTTAAATTCTAGAAAAATACAGAGTGTTACAAGCAACCTCTTTGAGGTCACCTTAGGAGGTTGAATGTTTTCCATCATCCTTCTTCTTCATCCAACCATGTCTGAGATTTTGAGGTAGAAAAATCCACACATAAGTTTAAGAAATGTATTCATTAGTATTTGGTCTCATATGTAGTGTTTCAAGAGTATAATGCATGTGTGTTGTAAGAAGGTTATTTTCTCATGATTTATGTAAAATGGTTTTTCAAATGGTTTCAAAGTTTTGGGAAAATGATATTATTTCAAGAAGAGTTAGTATTCAAGCATTTTATGAAATAAAATACTTTGAAATGACATATATCATGTTAAGATAAATATGTGTAAGGTTTTAGTGTTTTCTTGCCAAAATGCGATCTCTATGAAGTTAGACACGTATTCAAGTCATTAAAAACAAAAATGTTCTTTAGTATTAAAAGGCATGTTTTTGTAACTAGTGTGAAATTTATTATGTTAATCATGTGTTGAACTCATTTTTAGGGACTTTTGGACTTGAAATCCCTCTTCCCTATGCATAAAATTATAGTATTTTGATGATGAAGGAAAATGCATGTTTGGGAAAAAAATTTGGTAAAGTTATAATTTTACGTAAAATTGAATATTTTTATGAAATAATAATGTTGAAAAAGGTGTTACACAAAATGGTCCTAAATGGGAGTTATTTTCGAAATGAAACTAACATAAATGTGAAAAGGACATGAAATGGCGATTTTCTGAAGTGTAACGCAAATATGGGGTGTAGTCCCCGAGATTTTGGATTTGGGTGGTAAAAGTGGAATAATATGGACACAGTAAAGTATTAAAATAAATTGAAAAACTAATTTGGATGTGAATGGATAATTAATGAGGGCTCCGAACGCTGGGGTGAAAGACCTAAAGACACTATCTAGAGCATATGGTGGAATTGTTGGCGGAGTGGAGCCCGTTAAAATAAACTCTATTAGTGCATTACGAGCAAAAATCTAATGAGAAAAGAGAACCTTTTTTAAATGAAATTGATAAATGTTCCAGTTTTGACAAGGTAATTTGGACAAGAAATATGAAAATGACTAAGGTCAAGTAAAGTATGAGTTAATGACACATGTGAAGTGGTTAATGGTTAATAAATAAAACTAAAATAGTTTTAACCCATAATTAACCCAAATGTGTGTTGTGAACGGTTATAAAAAGAAAAAAAGTATTTTCTAATACCGAGTGTGTGTGATTTGAAAGGTGGTTTTCAAGGAAAATACTAAAGTTTATTTGGTGTGTGTAAATGGAAAATTTTAATAAATGAAATATTTTTTCTAAAAAATGATATTTTGTTTACATATTTATTTAGGTGCACTAAATCGGGAAATCAATGTTAAGTCAAGTAAAAAGGGACAGTGTGATTAAATCAACTCATATAATGTTTTGGAATTAACAAATCCATGCATTAGTATATGTATATGTGTATATATATGGTATTTGCATGTGCATATTGGTGGTACGTTATTTAGTATCTTTTGTGTCGTTCAATTCGATAGTGCATTATTCTATTTCCCACTGGGCATTCGGCTCATTCCATTTCCTCAGTGACGGTAGTTTATATGCAATTTCGATCTTTGAGGGAGTTATAAAGGTAAGTACTCTTTTTTATTTTATATTAGTAGCTCTGTATGCTTGAATTCAAGAGATGCTTCCTAAGGGTCCCATACGTAGCAATCTCATGCTAAATAAGTGCAATGTTAATTAAATAAAACTGGACTAGCAACATTATTTAGTTTATCTCATTGAACTTTACACAAAACGGCCGAGGGTATTTTATAAATCCGGGTCGGAGCATTACAAATGGTATCAGAGATCTAGATTCAGGGTTCCTTTCAGGACTGACGCCGTGAGGTCGATAATGGATCTTTGATATCAGTGTTGGTTTTGGGCCACTCAAGAAAGATAGGTGATGGCTCGGTTCATGTTCTCAACGAGCCATTGATGAAGTTAGAAGTCTACTAAGATGTTAATAAATGTAAATAACATCAGTTGAATTGGAGATGTGTGTTGTTTGAAGACAAATGTGGAGTTAGGTGATTAGAGTGGCATGTCTAAGTAGTATTGGTTTTGTGATAAGGACACATTAAGTTCATTGGTTAGGTACTTGTGGGTGGTTAATAACGATGATGTAATTAGGCGAACTTGATCCTTGAGGTAGTGTTATGTTGTCTAAGGACATATTTTCGTAGTCCCTAGTTTACATTAAGTATGTTGTATATCATTACAATCGTTAAAGCAATTCAAGTTCACAAGTTTAAGAAGACAGATCTGAATATAAAGCATCTTCAATATCTACGCGACATGATGTATACTTTGGTATGGATTTTGTTTTGAGTTACTTATATTTTTAACTAAATATTGGGATACTTTTTATAAAATGTTTTTTATCAAAATGAGGCCTTTTTCAGCTTAAAATATTTTCTAATACACCTGCAGGTAGAATTTAAAAAATAAAAAAAAAATTATCTTGTCATTCAAACGACATTAGCATGTCGTTGGATAGGTCGTTCGATGGCTAGGATCTAATTTTGATCAAACAAACTCGTATTGTTTTGATTTTTATTGGGTCATTTATTGGTTTGGTCAAATGACGTGATGAGATCATTCGAATGACATTCCACTGCCTTAAAACTTTTATTTACCTATAAAAACTTGTTTTGTGAAGGTTTTTGATGAGAACTTTTATTTTATTGAAACTTCAAAACAATTGCAAAATATTCTTCCCTTTTTAGGGAAAAACTAGTTTTTGATTCACATAAACACATCCCGATTACTGTTGTGAATCATCTTTGGAATAGTAACACTTATGTCATGAAGTTTATTCTTGTGGAGTGTTGTCTAGTTTATTGGACTTAGGGAAACTCGAAGGTATTCACTGCTAAAGGAGGAACTGTGGTTCTTATGATTCTCGAGAGAATCGTTGCTGATAGAAGCCTACGATCTTTATGGGTTGTTACATGAATTTATTAAAGATTTCTCTATTGTGTTGTAAGTTGTGATTTTCAAACATTAATGAAACAAAGGTTTTTCCCGACGGTGATTTTTTGTGAAATATTTTATTTCTTTCCACATTCGATTTCAATCACATAGATGCATGTTTAGGGTTTAATAAAATTTGAATTTGTGATTGACATCTAATTAAATAAGTTGACTAAATTAAAATATTGCGAACTCTCAAATTGGTATCACACCCCGCTTTTACAAATTGGTACCAGAGAAGGTCTCACCGAAATATCGTGAGATCATTTTTTTCGCAACATTTTTCATGATATCAATCGTTTTGATTTTTTTTAAATTGCAATTTTTCTGATGGATAACTTATATAATCAGACCCCTGTCTTTCATGGCACTAATTATGCTTATTGGAAAGCCCACATGAGATCCTATTTAAAAGCTATCGATGAAAGAGTTTGGCTCATATGTGAAAGAGGGTGGACTCATACAATCACTGTAGATAATGTGACCAGTCCCAAACCTATGTCTGATTTGACTAATGATGATTAAAAATTGATTACCTATAAATCCCAAGGCCTTAGTGCTATTTCTAGAGATGTCACCCCTGACGACTTTTGCCGTATTATGACATGAGCCACATCAAATGAGGCATGTGATATCCTCCAGTTGACACTTGAGGGTACCAATGCGGTTAAGGCGTCGAAATTGCAAAACTGGACCACCCAGATTAGGACTATCATCATGTTAGAGTCATAATATTTTGATGAGTTTTGTTGTAGGTTATCGGATAGAGTTGACATTAGTTTTAATTTGGGTGAGAAAATTAAGGAGTTGAGAGTTGTTAAAAAATCTTGAGGTCGCTCCCATCCCGTTTTATTCCTAAGGTCACTGGTTTGTAGTCATTGGGGATATTAGATACACTTAGGATAGAAGAACTCATTGAAGTCCTTCAAACTTTTGAAATCGACATGTTTCCCAAAACATTAAGCCTAAGGATAGACGGATATCTTAAAAAACTTTGGTTAAGAAAAAGAAAAAAGAGAGAGAGTTTATGAGTATGATTTTGGGGGTGAGGTTTAGATGACTTGGCCATATATGCTAAAAAATTTAAAAAGTTTCTCATATATTTGGAAAAATATTCTTCCAATAAAAAGACTTTTGAGAAAAAAGTAAAGACGGGGTCAAGGATAATAGTGAGAAAGAGGAAGAGATGAGATGTTCTAAGTGCGAGGAAAAAATATCACAAAGCGTTTGAGTGTCCCACTAAGGTAAAGAGAAAGGTGAAGAAAATTGCTATTACGGACACTCTTAGTGTAGACATCTCATTCTGTTACCCCATAACTCTCCTTAGGTCCCTAGAATCTCCACTCATCACTGCAAACCCAGGTCACGTCCCAAGTACTGACCTGAAGGCCATCGGGCACTCCCTGGCTCAGTTTGACCCAAAAGTCAAACTCTTCATCTCGATCGAGACTCAATGAATCTTCAAAGGGCACTGAAAACCCTTTCCAATTGTTCGCCACATGCGCAATTCCGACTTACCATGCGGACGAATGATCCGTTTGCGTCTGAAACCCAACCTAGAGGCCACCGGTTGCTCCCGGGCTCTGTTTAACCTAAGTCAACTCTTCAGCTCGACCGAGGCTGAATGAATCTTCGAAGGGAACTAAAAACCCTTTCATATGGACCGCCCCGTGCGTGATTCCGACTTTTCATGCAGATGAACGATCCGTTTGACTCAGAGAGGTCACCGAAGGCTTCTCGGGCTCGGTTGACAAAATTCAACTCCCCGAACCGATCAAAACTCTTTGGAATGTCGAAGTACATCTCCTAACCTTTCTAACGGTTCGACCCGTGCGCATTTCCCCATCCAATGGACGAACAAATTATTTCGAGCCATATTTGACCCAAAGTCATCTCCCGAACTCAGGAGCGGTCCAAAGGACTTTTGAAGGTCTCGGAATTACCTTTCCAACGGTATGCCCCATGTGCGATTCCGACCAACAGTTCACCCTCGGTGGCCGATTTTCCAAAAAAGCCTAAAGCGCAATACCAAATGGCAGGTCCCAGGCCCTGGCGATAGGTAGTTCGATGGCAATGCCGATCGGCAGACCCCTAGGCCTATAAAAGGAGGCCTTGGCCTCATTTGTAAGGGGAGCTCATATCGGAAGCAAATCACTCTCAGCAAACCCCCAGAAACCTCTCTCGAAGGCAGCGTGATTTCAACTTCCAAATCCCTTTTTCACCTCCACTTTTCATCATCCCTTTCATCAAACTTGATGAATTAACCACTCTCCATCATCATCCAAGTGCAAGGGCAGCTTTTCAACATTCAAGATCAAGCTCAAAGTCTCCAAGAAGGTCCATCTTTCTCACCTTTCTCTTCAAATCTCCATAAAGTTATAATAACTTGTTTTATTACTTAAAGCACTTTTATTATCTTATTTCACATATCCTAAAATACTTTTTTATCTAGTATTATTGGACATCTCCTATTTTCATATAAATCAAACCCAAAAAACAAGAAAAAGAGGGTTTGTTCATAAATTCCAAGTCGGGATTCTCACATTTTTTCCACACTCTTCTCACAACTAAAACACTTTTTTACACACACACACACACACACACACATTCACAAATAAGAGATTTCTCCATTTTTATTTATGGATTAAACTCCACCCCTCATTTTACATGTGAACTACGTGGACTTTGATGCCTTTATAGGCTACGTAGGCGTCTCGGGGTAAAACCCGAGACTCGAGTCCTGTTCCCATTTTTTCTCTTATTTTATATCTTCTCTTTATCTCATTTTCCATTATATTCTATATATTTATTCTTAGTGCATATTATTCCACATGCGTTATCGTTCCCTTATAACGATCAACGTAGGGGTAATCGCACAAATCCTATTTTCTACACTAATCTCACATTCCTACGGATGACTTGCTTTATCTTTTCCATGATACAAGTCGAGGATTACTACCTCTATTCAATATATACACATGCACACATATCACGGGGGGTAATATAAAGGAAAATAGAAAATATCCATGAGAGACCGAAGCCTAAGACCTAACCATTTCGTAACTAAGCCTCCGAACCCTTCTCGAATCATTTTGGTTTCACAGTACCAGTATGTCTTTGGATGCCATCTTTCAGGGTGGCTTCCCCTTTTTCTTTTATCTGTTTTAAGTAAAATTGACTGGCGACTCTAAATCTCTCTACATCTTCACACCTCACAAAATTGATGCCGGTCGAAGGGCTCTCCCGAGAGGGGATGCGCGGGACCCGAAGGATCCCTTCCTCCCTCCGCGGTGGGGATCTGGTATGGCCACAGTAGAAACACTGCTGGGGATATTTTATTATATTTTGAGGGATTGACTCTATTTACATGGATGCTATATTTGTTTATGTTTCCCCCCCATATATGCATGTTCCCTTTTCTCACATGTGTATCCCATGGTTATGCTTATAATCACACACTTGTAGAAAATTCTCCATGTACACTTCACACCACGTGCACCTAGGATCACATGCATATACCCATGTTGCACGCATCACCCATCCATACTTTATGTACCTTTTGGGGTACTTGTACTTGGCTCCCTATTTTGGCATAATCAAGAAAGGCATTCTCATCATAAGATACTAATAAGAGAATCATGCATGATTCACACGATATCACCAAAGAGCATTGATATTTACCAAATTTTACCCAGTAACTGGAGGGTCACTTCGTGATGGGCGCTGGTCCGGCAGGTCGTAGTTAGCCTAAGCGATATGACTCTCACCTTCCATTGGATAAGTACCTTCGACGTATATCGAACGGTTCCCCCGCATCGTACCTCTTGACCGAAGTCATGAAGGGAGGTATATCGCAGGGAATTCGTTCACGTAGGCCGAGTATATCGAATTCGCTCTCACACGTACCATCCCCATGAGGTATATGGTGAGGCAATTCACGTACACTCACGTATATCAAAGGGCTTGTCCACATGTACCGATTGCCCGCAAGAGAAAGACGTATATCGTGGAAGTCACGCCAAAGGGGGGAACCCATGCCGATTCACTGAACAAACTACATACCCGCATATATGTGTCAAACCTAGGACACGCACTTTAGATTGTCGGTTTCAACCCAAAATTCTGCCAAAATTCCGGGTCGGTCAGCCACCCAATTTTCGCGCATTTTTAAAACGGGACCCTGTCCGCGAGCCTGGTTACAAGTCCAAACGTAGCTTTGCATATATTAAGACCCCCACTTTTCCAGGCTCGGGTCTCGTCCGACATTGCATTTAGGATAATTAAATACAAGTGAGAACATAATAATCATAATAATGATGATGAGTTCCGTCTCCAAAAATCAAAAAACATTTCTCCCTTCTTTATTAAAAATCCAAAAACATTTCTCCCTTATTTTTCAAAAAAACCCAAAAACATCTCTCCCTTCTTTATTAAAAATCCAAAAACATTTCTCCCTTCTTTATAAAAAAGAATCCAAAAATATTTCTCCCTTCTTTATTTAAAATCCAAAAACATTTCTCCCTTCTTTATCAAAATTCCAAAAACATTTCTCCCTTTTTATCAAAAATCCAAAAATAGTTTCTCCCCTTTTTCTAAAAAATAAATCTCATCCTACGCCTTCTCAGGTCGATCGCACGCCCTTTGCCTGGCTCCCTATTAGCTTCGGTCTTCAGTCAAATCACCTCGGAGTTTCATCCGTTCCTCTACTACTTCTTCCGAATCGGGAATCCATCCATCTTCCATGGAGAATGCAGATCAACCACCAGTCATACAATCGGATTTGTTGACAGTACTAGCTCACCTCGTGGCCAAGATTGACAACCTCCAAGCTCAGGTCCGAGAAATGCGACAAAACCATGTTCCTATGCCTCAAGAGCCCGAGGTCCTGTTCCCTCGTGCTATGGGTCCACCCGAGCCTATCTGGGTCTTGGAAGAATATCTGCACGCTCCACGTGCTCCTCCTACCAATGGGCCGCTGCCTGCCCAGCTTCCGATGCCAAACATCGCCCAGCCTATGGCTAACCTGCCTATGGCCATTGATCTAAAAGAGGAGGAGTTGAACAAAGTCAAAGAAGATCTTAAGATGCTCACTAAGAAGTTCGACCAAGTCTTAATCTCTGGAAATTACATGGACAGCACCCATATGTCTCCTTATCCTAAAGCAAGGTTACCCGAGAAGTTCAAGATGCCAAATATAAAGAAATTCGGAGGGAGTGGCCCCCCAATTGTTCACCTTCGTAGTTATCATCGGTCCATGACTCTACTAGGGGCTTCTGAAGAAGTAATGGCCCAATTATTTCAGCAAACTTTGAAGGACAGTGCTCTCCGATGGTTTTTATATCTTGGGGAATCCAGAATTCGTAGCTAGGAGGATGTAGCTCGAGAATTCATGTCGCAGTAAAAATACAACGAAGAGCTCGAGGTCACCCGCCGTGATTTAGTACTGCTCAAGCAAAACTCTGGAGAATCAGTCAGTAACTTTATATCCCGATGGAGGGAAAAAGCAGCTACCATGACCAATTGGCCATCCGAGGAAGAATAAGTCAACATAGTGAAGAAGAATTTCTTGCCCCATGTCCGAGGAACCATGGGAGGACAATACTACCCCCATTTCGAGCTCTCAGAGAAGTAGGAGTAGAAATTGAGTAAGGTTTTGCCAAAACATAAGTTTAACCAAAGAATGTGTCCGGACAGTTCATCCCTAGAAAGTATGCTAAGCCTGCCAATGCTGCAGTCTCAACCATCAATAACATCTCTCAACCAACCACATCATGGGTACCAGAAAGTCGCCCTTCCCCCATCCGAAGGGAATACATTGAGCTTCATGCCCCCCTCTCCAAAGCTTACCAAGCCCTGCTAAGCCAAAACCTTATTAAGCCCTTGGATCCATGGCCATTGCCAAATCCACTCCTGAGAAACTTCAAGACTGATGCTCATTGCGCCTTTCACCAAACAGCTGGCCATACCACCGACCAATGCTTCCACCTTCGAAACATAATCCAAGATCTCATTGACCGGGGTACCATCGCCCCACCAGCCAATCCTAAGCCAAAACACTACTCACAATCCACTCCCAAATCACACCAATGCCATCTTCTTGGAAGAAAACCAGAATTTCGATCCATAAACCCAAATCACACCCCTATACTCTCCTAAACATCTTAAACATTGCCCATATTTCCTCCTACACCCTACCAACCCTACTGATCAGGCACTGTCACTCCCTACCAGAGCATGCATCACTGTCCGTACTAGATTCTGAAAGTGGAAGTATGGAATTGTCAGAGGTATTAAATCAACTCCTAGATTCGGGCTGAAATTTCCCTCACAGATGATTATCGATTGCGAGAGGTTCAGTGCACTATTTTTGGAAACGCGAAAATGGGCCCGAGAATCAAATAGTTAGGTAGTACCAACTGATGAAGTCAGCTTAGAGGATGTTGTCCAGATCATGGCGGAAGCATTCAGGCAAACCAAGAACATTTGTAGTATCACCGGGTTACTTGACACTTTGAAGCTACAAGGGCGCTTGGTCTCTTCAATCACACATATCCCCACATAATGGGAAGGCCTATACGAGGAAGCCGTTGAAGTTGTGGAATGCAAGGATTTCACGGAAGAAAAGACAATTGTTGCCACTGGATGGGGGGAAGAATTCGAAGATTCAAATAAAGAAAAAGCTTCAGGAGGAACTGGCCCAGTAGCTGACATATGTAGGATGATATCATTTGAAGAACTCCTCAGAAAAATAGACAGGGCATCAGAATAACTTGAGATTGACAAGGAAACTGGATTTAAGATTTTCCCTTCTTCAATAAATCACATGACCAGATCTGGGAGACATTACCAAGTTCCAAGCTCGCTACCAGTAAATGACAAGGGGAAGGGCGCTGAAAACGTTCTTATGCCAGAAATGGCCATCGAGGAGAGAAAGATCCTCGATCAACTGAAGAAAACTCAAGCTAACATCACTCTATGGGGGCTTTTCATGTCTTCCGAGCTGTACATAAATTCTTTAATCAAGTTGCTCACAGGATCCATAGTTCCTCCTTCTACCCCACCAGAAGAAGCCATAAATTTGGTATGGTCCTTGACCTCCACCCGAATGCTATCATTTTCTGAGGAGGAAATCCCCAAAATTGGGTCGAATCACAATCATGCAGTAAACATCTCCATCGAAGTTATGGGGAAGGTTGTGCCGCTTTCGCTCGTTGATAATGGATCCGCTTTGAATGTCTGCCCACTGAGAACCTTTAAATGTTTAGGCCTAAAAGAAAGTGACCTCGCCCCAACCTCCACTGCCATACGTGCCTACGATAATACCCATCGGAAGGTGATGGGATCCATAAAACATGCAATGAGGGTTGGACCTATAAACCATGTCGTCGAGTTCCAAGTCATTGATATCCCAGCCTGTTTCAACCTGTTGCTAGGATGACCCTGGCTCCACAGTATAAAGGGTGTCTCTTCCTCATTTCATCAGAAATTGAAGTTCTTCGCCGATGGGTGAGTCATCACCATCTTGGGTGACGAAGATAATGCCGAGGGTGCAAGCACGAGCAATCCAATCCTCGAGATGCAGCATGGGTCAAATGATATGCTCCTATCATGATTTTGACTTGAGCCACCTCTACTCCCGGCAGGGGACGGTTTCAAAGAAAGGGTTTCTCCAGAATACAATCCTCATGGCAATGTCAATGTGATTCAGATGTTCAGAAACATGCACTTCATACCCGGACTGGGACTAGGGCAAAGGCAACAAGGGAAACTGGAGCCCATCGAACTAAAGAAAGCTTTTCCCCCTTGCAGCTTGGGGTATCAACCATCAGAACCAGAGCTTAGAATGATCCACTAGACTCGATCAAAGAAAGGGTTGGACTGCATTCGAACTATCTCAGGAGATTCTTTAAATGGACGATTCATTAAAGAGGGTTAAGACTTCCCCTTTTGCGGCTTTCCAGAACCTTGGTATGACCATACAGATAAGAAAATGAAGCCTAGAATGAAGATATTTTTCTAAGATAGCTACCCATGGGCCGAAAGTTTCCCACACCGCGTATAACCGCTCATAAAAAATAACGAAGAGACTGAGGAAAGTAATTTTAAATATTCCTTCAACTTGCAGACACCGGGGCTGTCACTCTGCATAATTCACTCATCCACTACATCACTAGACCCCTCTCATCTGATCAAGGCTGCTAATACACCTCTCCTCAGCTGGCATGCTATGCCAGTTCTACCTCTTGAAATATCCCCTAACCCCAATGTTTACCATGTTTCTTCTTCTGTTGTCTATCCTGGCTCAGATGTTATCGAGACCTCTTTCGATGAGGTTCTCAATGTTGTTTTTCCTATCAATGAAATAAATGAAGATTTTGAGTATCTTGATGTGACTTATATTAATTTTTTAAATTATAATCAAACTTTTGATGATGATGATTTTGCAAATGAACAATTCTTAACTGATTTAAATAAGGTTAATAACAAATAACATAACCGCGTTCAAGTTAATGAAGAAGAGACTGTTGTTATCAATCTCGGTTCTAGTAGCCAACTGCGCGAGAATAGGATAGGGGCCACCCTTGACGAGCATGAGCGCGCACAACTCGAAGAATTTCTAAAGGAGTTCGTGGATGTCTTCTCATGGTACTATGACGACATGCCAAGTATTGATCCTAAAATAGCTCAGCATGAGATTCCCACTCTCCCAAATTGCAAGACGGTTAAACAAAAGTTAAGAAAGCTCTGTACTGAATGGTCGCTCAAGGTCAAAGAGGAGGTGGTCAAATAGTGGAACGTAGGTTTCATTCGAGTAATCGAATATCCCACGTGGCTAGCCAACATTTTACCTGTACCAAAATCAGGAGGAAAGGTTCGAATGTGTGTCGATTATCGAGATTTAAACAAAGCCTCTCCGAAGGATGATTATCTGCTACCCAACATCGACATGATCGTGGAAAATATAGCCAGTCATGCTCTCAAGTCATTCGTCGACGGATTTATCGGATACAACCAAATCAAGATGCACCCCGACCACCAAGAAAAAACTGCATTCATTACCCCATGGGGGACCTTTTCCTACACCGTTTTGCCATTCGGTCTCAAAAACGTTGGGGCTACCTACTAAAGGGCCGCCACAACCATCCTGCACGATTTGATTCACAAAGAGGTCAAGGTTTACGTGGATGATATTATTACCAAGTCCAAAACTAGAGAAGGTCATGCTCCTGCTCTCCAAAATTTCTTCGAACGACTGCTGTAGTATCAGATGCGACTTAATCCACAAAAATGCATCTTCGGCGTTACAAAGGGAAAACTCTTAGGATTCATGGTCAGTGAGAAGGGGATAAAAGAAGATCCCGCCATGCTGAATGCCATTCTTGAGATGCCACCTCCACGAATAGAGAAAGAAGTCCGAGGTTTCCTTGGGAAATTATAATATATCATCTGGTTCATGAACCAGCTAACCTCCATCTGTGAACCAATCTTTAAGCTCCTCCGAAAGGATTCAATCAAGGTTTGGAACGAGGCCTACCAAGAAGATTTTGATCGAATCAAACAATACCTGACCCAACCTCCAGTTCTCATACCACCACAGCCTGGTCTCCCTTTGCTCCTATACCTAACCCTAACCGACACTGCAGCTGGGGCTTTGCTAGCCCAATACCTTGAGGACTCCCGCAAAGAAAAATCCATCTATTATGCCAGTCGTAAATTGGTCGGGTACGAGGTCAACTACACTGCTTTAGAAAAAGCATGTGTCGCGCTTGTCTGGGTCACCCAAAAGTTGTGACACTACATGCTCGCGTTCCCCATTAAACTTGTATCCCGAATGGATCCTATCAAATACCTGGTTGAGAAACCCGCCTTATCCAGCCGAATGGCCCAATGGTTGATGCTGCTAATCGACTTCGATATCGTGTATGTCACATAGAAAGACGTTAAAGGAAGGTCCATCTCTAACTACCTCGATGACTACCCTGTAGAAGAAAGAGATGTCTGGATCTCTGAATTTCCATATGAAAATGTCCTCTGCACCACTCAAGACTTCCTCCGATGGAAAATGTTCTTCGATAGTGCTGCCAACAAAAAGGGATATGGCTTTAGGATACTCCTGGTCTCCCCAGATGACTCTCACACTCCCATCGCCATCAAATTGAATTTCCCTTGCACCAATAACATGACTAAATACGAGGCATGCACAGTGGGCCTCAAGGTCGCTCTTAAGAAAAGTATTCAACACCTGGATGTATTTGGGGATTCTGCCCTCATCATCGGTCGAGTGCTTAGAAAGTGGAAAGTTAAGGACGAAAAGATCCAACCCTTTCATGCCCAATTAGAAGAGTTAGCCTCCCAATTTTGAGATTCACCTTCCATTACCTGCCCTGAGCAAAGAATAAACAAGCTGATGATATCGCTACCTTGGCTTCCATGGTCGACATGCCTGAGGGAATAACAATGACCCCCTTCCTAGTTCAGAAGTAGGACAAACCGACCCATTGCTACCATATTGAGCTTGTCTCTACAGAAGACCTCGAACTAGCCGATTGCTGGTACTATGATATATGGTGCCTCCTTAAAAATGGTAGGTATCCCGGGGGTTCTAACAAGAATGACCAAGATACCCTCCGAAGGTTGTCCTCTCATTACATCATCTGTCATAAAGCACTACTCAAGAGGAATTTCAATGGAACTCATTTGCACTATATCGCTTGGGCTGACATTGAAAAGATAATGCAGAAAATCCAAAGCAGGGAATGCGGGCCCCACATGAACGGTCACATGCTTGCTAAGAAGATCATCCGACAGGGTTACTACTGGACCACCATGGCCCAGGATTGCACCACCTATGTTCGTAGATGCCCTAAATGCCAAAAGTTCTCCAACCTCCAAGACCTACCTCCGCGGCAATTATACAACATGACTTCTCCCTAGTCGTTCTCCACCTAATGTATCGACATCATAGGGAAGGTTATGCCAAAACCGTCAAACGGGCATGAGTTCATCCTGGTTGCCATCGATTACTTCACCAAATGGGTCAAAGCGGAGTCATACGCAATATTAAACGCCAAGAAGGTGGCCAAATTCATCAAGAAAAATATCATCTGCCGATATGGGGTCCTGCACGAGCTAGTGTCAGATAACGGGTTACACTTCGAGGCAGAAGTCATAGAAGTTATCAACGAGTATGGGATTCAGAGACACAAATATTCTCCCTACCGACCTCAAACCAATGGCGCAGTGAAAGCCGCCAACAAAAACATCAAAGCCATCATTAGCAAGATGATCGAAAGTTGTAGGGATTGGTCCGACCGGATCCCATACACCCTCTGGGTCTATTAAACCTCAATTCAAACCTCTATTGGGGCTACCCCTTACTCCCTGGTCTATGGCATGGAGGCAGTCCTACCTGTGGAGTTCGAAATACCCTCGCTACGCGTCATGCTCGAAAGTAAGGTTAGTGAAGAAGACTGGTGCCAAAGCCGTCTTGATGAGCTAGCCCTCCTAGATGAAAGAAGATTAAAAGCTCTTTATCACATACAGGGATACCATCGCCGAATAGCGCGATCATTCCACAAGAGAGTCAAGGACCGCGGTGTCCGGGAGGAGGATTTAGCCCACAAGGAGATGATAGAACCCATCTGGGACCCCAGAGGAAAATTCAAGCCCAATTGGAGTGGCCCTTAAATTATGAAGAAGATCTTGTCTAGCGGTGCCGCCATGCTCACTAACCTAGAAGGGGAAGAGATGGCTCGTCCAGTCAATCTGGACCATCTCGAGAAATTCTACCCCTAGTCCAAAATCTCAGCGCGCTACGACTCTTCTCATCCCCTTTCTATTCTAAGAAAAAAAAACTCTTCATTTCCCCCTACCCAGAACTACGTGGGCCTGATCCTCTGCAAAAACTATTTTCAAACAGATAAAAACTTTTAAAAAAAAAAACCAGAGGTACATAGGCAACTCATACTCCTCATGAGCGCGGCCCTTTCTTTTTCACAAAATATTATTCTTTTCTTACCTCAGAGAACGGCAGTTTATTCTAAGAAATACTTGAACAAAAGGTTATGTATGCCTTAGCGATCACTATAGATAATTCAAAAATACAAAATTTTATCGAAAGGCACAGCTAGATGATCAGAAACTTATTTATTTCATTAATAAGAAACTGCAGTACGGATTACATAAGAAAAAGGAACGGATAACTCCCTTCCCCTATTGCCATAAAAAGCCAGATAAAATCCCCACATCTGTTACACAAAATAAACTCCCCAAGAGTCCTACCCACAGCTACCAGAAAAGCCTACACCCTCATCATCTACATCCTGAGGACCCCAGGTCTCCCCTGCCTGAATAGAGTGTCGCAAACATTCCATGGATCGATGATCCTTAACCATCTTCGAAAAGACCACAACACCCCCTTCCATGGAGTTAGTTAAAACAAACCACCTTTGACCAGTCTCTACTACCAACATCTTGCTGACTACTTTCCTCTAAAACCACTTCATATAATCTTTGGGGACATGGCAAAACCTTCCCAACAAACTGAGAGGGACGGGTCGACAGATGCCGATTTTCCCACAGAGATCCAAGCAATAGACGCAAGTGCTCAATCAAATCTTCAACTGAAAAGAAATTTGAGGTCTGAGGGGGCACGACCTGGGCCCAGCCAAATTGGCGCAAAAGCTGCCAAGGGAAATAAAAGGAGGTTTGCCAGAGACCAACCAGCCGTACATATGAATACTCTCCTAGCTCCAGAACTGGCTGCAACTGTCCCCACTAAGGCACTGACCAATATAGCCCACGAGCCCCATACTCCACAAACTAATTCTCCCAGTTCTCAACATACAGGCCAATGCGGATGAAGTAGCGTGAAAAGAATTTGGGTACAACCGACAAAGGATATTCTGGAGGAGTCGACAAGCAGAATCTTTCAGACAACCACATGAACAGCATCACAGGGCTACCCCTCAAAAAGTCAGAACGACCTTCTCTCTAGGCATCTAGGCCATTGATAGTCTCCGCCAATATCACCCCCACAGGATTGCGACGGTATGACGTCCATGAAGTAATGGCTGCAAGTTGTGGGTCCACTCGCACCTCCCCAGTCACCAACAACAATTTTGAGGCCAGGCCCAGAACAACGGCTCTAGTATGACCAGCATCACCTACTTCCCGTAAATACACAGACTGCAACACCGTCGGGAGGGAGATCATTCCTCCAGAAACTAACGATTTACCCGCCGAAGGCGAGATGTGAAGATATCGGGCCAACAGATCCCTAGGAGAGCGGGAAAATTCGGGTAAAGCCGCGGCAACACTGGGATTCACACCTAGTATGGCGAAAAATTCCTCGTAGTTAGGACAAACTTCTTCCAACCCAAAGCTGAATGCATGGTCTTTGGGGTACCAAAATTGTACCGCCATTATCAGCATATTCCACTCAAAAGGTCGATTACGCCACAAGGAGACTCGACGCATGTTGAAAGCATCATAGTCGACATTATAAGATAACATAGCTTCCAAGGCTTTGAGGTAGTTGACAAACTCGGTGCTACCAGGGAGAGACATCTTGTAGGGCAAAGAAATAGTGGGCAAGTGGATAAGGATGCAAAGGTGTGATGAAAATACTCCACCCTCTGCCCTTTTTATACTTGAGAACTCTCACAAAAGACATAATCCCTATAGAAATCGGAGGGAATCCTACCCCACAAGGTATTAAAGGCTAAAGAGGGTAACAATCAAAGCTTCCAATTGATAGGACTGGAATGAACTGTCGATAGGCAGGCCAGGGTGCTTACCGATCGGCAACCCCCTACTTTTGGAAATTTTCCTTTTTTCCTTTTTTGTCAAATCAGAAAACTCCATAAAAATAAATTGATATTCTCAAAAGAATTTCAAGAATCCTGTTTTCTCCTTATGGGATTACCCATTTTAAACAAAATAGCTTTCCTTTGAAAAATTCCAAAAATAATCCTGTTTTACGGTCTCAGTAGTAAATTAAAAAGCTCATGTGCATGCATTCATTCATCATTAAAATAAAAGATAGTCAAAAAATTACATTGCATTGCATATATCTGTTTTCTGTGTTACATCATTTTGCAGGAAATAAAGAAAAGCCAAAAACATCGGGACTCAGCCCGAACCCAGATGTTCTATCTCTCTCTCTCTCTCTCTCTCTCTCTCTCTCTCTCTCTCTCTGAAGAGCTTCCAACCCTGTGATGCGCTCTCTTCCCCCTACGGCGAGACGACGCACCCCCACTACCCAAGCCAGAGTCTTCCCCGGACGAGGCTGACGGCACCAAGAAAGAAGGAACAGGGACAACATCCCGAATGTGGGTGGTCGCCGATGATATCCAATCTCTAATGTCCCTCAACCAAGTGGTCGACACTCGGATTTGCTACAAGGAAAAAGCAGAATCAGTATCAAGAAAAAGAAATCAGAAGAAGAAAAAGGACCAAAAGGTTTACCGCAGGACGAAGGACCTCCTCTGTCAAACCCAGCTCCTCCGGATGCATCGCTAGAGGATGGTGTAGAATCAGCACTACCCCTCCATTTTCCCGTCGGATGTTGTACGAAGGAGTGTGCAGCCAAACAAAAGGGACCTCCGAGGTCACCGCCGCCATAGGTGCCGATGGACAACCACCACTGTGGGAAGACCCCATCGCCCGAGTCGAACCCGCAGGAGGGAAATGTATGGCATCATGTATGTTGGGCGCCATTAACCATCTCGTCACAAAATCCATATAGTCACACGGCACGGTCGTATCAGCGTACAAAGCATAGGACTCGCCGATCATCGTCATGATTCTCTCATCCTCCAACAACTCTCGCTCCCGCCTCATAGACGTGGGAGGCTGGGCGGGTGGCACCACCACCTCCTTCTTAGTAATCTGACGAATCACCCTCTCCACGAGGTACCAGGAATGGACAAACTCATGTACCAACAAATGCCTCATCTGTGCATTCACCCCAGTCATCCCCGTATCCTGAATGGCTGTTGCCCAGGGATAAAAGGTCACCTGAAAATCCCCAAGCACGCATGAGTAAGTACAAGATCAGAAGGTGCAAAAACCAAAACTAAAATGGAAAAAGTCTTACTCGACCACTGGTCAGGTCATTTAATACCTGACGCACCGCCTCTAGAGAAAGAGATCCCTTCGACTACTAGTTGGCCTTACGCCATCGATACAGTCGGCAGAAGTCCCCAATGGTGTCGTCCTTCAGAGAAATCAGCGGGGTGTTGCACCCAATCACCTCATACTGATCGGCACCGACTCCTCACCTTCCCGAGGCAGTCCAAAAGTCCGTGCCACTGTCGAATGGCACCCTTCAGTCTATGCTGACCGGCACCCCCTTAAAATTTTGTACAAAAATTCCCAAACAATGCCAGAAAGCCTCGAAAAATCCCCTAAAAATCCCAAGATGGATTTTGAACATTTTCATCAAGAAAATTTCGCACTCCTTCAGGCGAAACCTCTTTTTCCCTAGTGGAACCCTCAAAATCCAAGTGAATGACCTCTCGAGCAATGCGCCCGAATCACCTCCTCAACAGAGTTTACAAGCTCAAACCGGTTATCTTCCCAACAATCAGCTCCTCCGCTCAAATCAAGGACACAAAGCCTCCCCAACTATCGGCTACCCGATGCGAAACAATATCGCATGGTATTTTTCCCAGCGGAATTCAGAAGAATCACTCGCCCCAAGCGATCTCTCTCAAAGGACGATCCAAATCTTCCCCAGCTCATTCATCGTTCCCCAGCGGTACCTCAAATCTAATTCTTATCCCCAATGGAACTCTTTTGCTCTCCCAAAGGAAATACAATCACTCTTGGGTCAGAATTGGCCCCGGTCTTGGATCGTCACCTGAGTTAGGTCAGAATTGACCTCGATCCTCGGTCGTCACCACTCTTGGTTCAGAATTGTCCCCGATCTTGGATCATCACTTGAGTTAGGTTAGAATTGGCCTTGATCCTCGATCGTCACCACTCTTTGGGTCAGAATTGACCCCGATCTTGGATCGTCACCTAAGTTAGGTCAGAATTAACTTCGATCCTCGGTCATCACCACTCTTGGGTCAGAATTAGCCTTGGTCTTGGATCGTCACAAGAGTTAGGTCAGAATTGACCTCGATCCTCGATCGTCACCACTCTTGGGTCAGAATTGGCCCCGGTCTTGGATCGTCACCTGATTTAGGTCAGAATTGATCTCAATCCTCGGTCGTCACCACTCATGGGTCAAAATTGGCCCCGATCTTGGATCGTCACCTGAGTTAGGTCAGAATTGTCCTCGATCCTCGGTCATCACCACTCTTGGGTAAGAATTGACACCGATCTTGGATCGTCACCTGAGTTAGGTCAGCATTGACCTCGGTGCTCGATCGTCGCCACTTTTGGGTCAGAATTGGCCCCGGTATTGGATCATCACATGAGTTAGGTCAGAATTGGCTTCGGTCCTCGGTCGTCACCACTCTTTGGGTCAGAATTGGCCCCGGTCTTGGATCGTCACCTGAGGTAGGTCAGAATTGACTTCGGTCCTCGGTCGTCACCACTCTTGGGTCAGAATTGACCCCGATCTTGGATTGTCACCTGAGTTAGGTCAGAATTGGCCTCGGTCCTCCGTCGTCACCACTCTTGGGTCAGAATTGACCCCGGTCTTGGATCGTCACCTGAGTTAGGTCATAATTGGCCTCGAGCTTCGATCGTCACCACTCTTGGGTCAGAATTGACCCTGGTCTTGGATCGTCACCCAAGTTAGGTCAGAATTGACCTCGGTCCTCGATCGTCTCCACTCTTGGGTCAGAATTGACCCCGGTCTTGGATCGTCACCCGAGTTAGGTAAGAATTGACCTCGGTCTTCGGTCGTCACAACTCTTGGGTCAGAATTGACCCCGGTCTTGGATCGTCACCCGAGTTAGGTTAGAATTGACCTCGGTCCTCGATTGTCACCACTCTTAGGTCCTTAGAACTGACCTCGACCCTCTGAATTGGTCATCCTCATTTCCTTAGCTCAGAATTGACCTCGGTCCTTGATCGTCAACACTCTTTAGGTCAGAATTGACCTCGCTAGACCTTTACCCTAAGCTCGTAAATTCGGCTTTGATCTGCAGAATTTATCATCCCCAGAACACTCCTTAGGTCCTCAGAATCGACCTCAACCCTCTGAATCGGTCATACTCCCTCAAAAGCATCATGAGGTGTCTAATCGATGGCTATCATTTGTTCCAAACTCACCCGTCGAGGGGATCTGTAGACACCTCATTCTTTTACCCCTAACTCTTCTTAGGTTCCTAGTATCTCCACTTATCACTGTAACCCAGGTCACGTCCCGAGTACTGACCTGGAAGCCATCGGGAACTTCCCGGCTCAGTTTGACCCAGAAGTCAAACTCTTCATCTCGATCGAGACTCAATGAATCTTTAAAGGGCACTAAAAACCCTTTCCAATGGTCCACCCCATGCGCGATTTTGTCTTACCATGCGGACGAACGCTCCGTTTGCGTATGAAACCCGACCTAGAGGCCACCGGGAGCTCTCGGGCTCTGTTTAACCTAAGTCAACTCTTTAGCTCGATCGAGGCTGAATGAATCGTTAAAGGGAACTGAAAACCCTTTCCAATGTTCTGCCCCATGCGCGATTCTGACTTTTCATACGGACGAACGATCCGTTTGACTCAGAGAGGTCATCGAAGGCTTCTCTGACCCGGTTAACCAAAGTCAACTCCCTGAATCGGGTCAAACTCTTTGGAATGTCATAGGACATCTCCTAACCTTTCTAATGGTCCATCCCGTGCGCGATTCGGACTTACCATACGGACGAACGATCCGTTTACGTCCGCGTAATTCCCCGTCCAATGGACCGACAAACGCTTTCGAGCCATATTTGACCCAAAGTCAAATCCCGAACTTGGTAGCTTTGAAGGTCTCTGAATTACCTTTCCAACGGTATGCCCCGTGCGCGATTCTGACCAACGGTTCACCCTCGGCGGCGGATTTTCCGAAAAAGCCTAAAGTGCAATGCCAAATGGCAGGTCCCAGACCCTGCCTATCGACACCTGCCGATAGGTAGTGCCATGGAAATGCCGATCGGCAGACCCCTGGGCGTATAAAATGAGGCATTGGCCTCATTTTCAAGGGGAGCTCAGATTAGAAGCAAATCACTCTCAGCAAAAACCCCAGAAATCTTTCTCGAAGGCAGCGTGATTCAACTTCCAAATCCCTTTTTTCACTTCCACTTTTCATCATCCCTTTCATCAAACTTGATGAATTAACCACTCTCAATCATCATCCAAGTGCAAGGGTTGCTTTTCAACATTCAAGATCAAGCCCAAAGTCTCCAAGAAGGTCCATCTTTCTCACCTTTTTCTTCAAATCTCCTTAAAGTTATAATAACTTGTTTTATTACTTAAAGTACTTTTATTATATTATTTCACATATCCTAAAATACTTTTTTATCTAGTATTATTGCACATCTCCTATTTTCATATAAATCAAACCCAAAAAACAAATAAGATATTTCTCCATTTGGATTTGTGGGTTAAACCCTACCCCTCATTTTACATGCGAACTACGTGGACTTTGATGCCTTTATAGGCTACGTAGGCGTCTAGGGGTAAAACCCTAGACTCGAGTCATGTTCCCACCTTTTCTCTTATTTTCTATCTTCTCTTTATCTCCTTTTCTATTATATTCTATATATTTATTCTTAGTGGCATATTATTCCACATGCGTTATCATTCCCTTATTACGATAAACATAGGAGTAATCGCGCAAATCCTATTTTCTACACTAATCTCACATTCCTACGGATGACTCGCTTTATCTTTTCCATGCTACAAGTCAAGGATTCCTACCTCTATTCTATATATACACATGCACACATATCACGGGGTAAATATAAAGTAAAATAGCAAATATCCATGAGAGATCGAAAGGGCGGAATGGGTGCCTAGCACCTTCCCATTTCGTAACTAAGCCTCCGAACCCTTCTAGAATCATTTTGGTTTCGCACGTATGAGTATGTCTTTGGATGCCATCTTTCGGGGTGGCTTCTGCCTTTTCTTTTGTCTGTTTTGATTAAAATAGACTGGCGACTCTAAATCTCTCTACATCTTCACACCTCACAAAATCAACGCCGCCCGAAGCGCTCTCCCGAGAGGCGACGCGCTAGACCCGAAGGATCCCTTCCTCCCTCCGCAACAGGGATCGGGGATGGCCACACTTAGCGATAATGACATTGAGTTAGATGATTTTGGGAATAAATCACCACAAGAAAATTGTGCTAGTTTCATGTCTAGTCACGTAATCACATCTAGTTTATCCCACGACAATGAGGACACATGCAAAAGTCAGATCCCCGATGATGTTTTGATCCATTCGGGAGATAGTGAATATGAGTGTGAGACTGCAAGTGAAGGATAATGGGATCTCCAAATGGCATTTAGAGATATGTACACTAAGACATTGAAAACAAAAAATTTGAATAAAGCGTTAGGTCTTATCTTGTTAGATTTGAAGATAAAGATAGAAGTTTTAAGGGTGTGTGAGGCGTTGGTGAGTCGACTCGAGATGGTGAGATTTTTTTTATGTGAGCAGTTGATCATTATAGGTTGGGAAAGAGTGAATTGACCAACATTATGGCTAGTCTTATGAGATATCTTTGATATTCATTGGAGACTCGTGAGAAACTCGAAGCCCGTGTATCCCAACTCGAGAAAGATCTCGAACGTGCCCGAGCGTTCAAGGTCACTATAGATAACACATCTAATAAGGTAAGAAAGATGCTCCTCGATCCCGCTTTGGGTAATATTGAAAGACTATGAATAGTTAATGACTATATGTCTACTTTCCATGTTGCACCCGTGTTGGTTCCCGAGTTTGTGATACATCCATATGGCTCTCAACCTATTCCACCTAGGCATACCTTTTCCTATAGGAGAGCCCATCCTTGACATTTTGAGAGAGGTGTTCCTAAGCCTGTTTATGTTTGATCCCATTGTAAGAAAAGAGGAAACCTTAGGTAATCTTTCTTTAAGTTGGGTAGTGTGTCTCATATGTATTTATCTCATTATGCTACTACACATGTTGCCACACACACTCCCACACATGATACTTTGCATGTTCATGAACAAGTTGAGTATTTGGTCAAGACTTCACACAATTTGACGGATGTTTTTCATAGGATGTAACCACCTTTGGAAAGCTCCTCCGGACCTAATGATCGAGGGTTAGACTTGTTTTCCATCATAGGTTGATTTTCATACATATATCTTTATGCTTATTGCTACTGTGTACCAACCTTGTATTTTCGCTCTTTCCATTTTGAAATATTTTTAGAAAAAACCAAAAGTTTTTTTGTTTTAGAAAAGTTTTGGAAAAATACAATAACATTTTCTATTTTATGAAAAAAAAAACAATCAAAAAGACAAAAAGATTTTATTTTGATAATTTTTTTTAAAAAACACAAATATTTTTGTTCTTCTTGTTACACCGTTTTATTGATGGACATTTTGGATGACCAAGTCACAACATCATTACATTTTCCATATGACCATTTGATAGTGTCTTGAGATGCAATATCATTTCATCCATGTGATTTACAATGTTTAAAGTCATTAAGATGTGATTAGTTGTTACTTCCTACATGCTTGACTCATAATTTCCTTTAATACACACATGTATGATTTTTTTTGATTATTGCACTTGTCTATCATATGTTGGTTGAAGTGTTTTCATATTAATCATGTCTTTAAAATGAAACAATAAAAGTAGTGCATGTAAGAATCGTGCGTGAGAGTTTATTTAATATTGAAAAAGTATGAGTGTTAAACAAGAAAGGGCTGCGAGAGGCATATGAGCTCATCGTGAATGACACCATTTGAAAAGCGCCGAAGAAAAAATTAAGTCAATAAAAAGAAAATTATGCCAAAATGGGGCAAATGTGAAATCTCTTTAAAAGAGAATTTAGAACCTCAATAAAAAAAATGCATTATTATTTATGAAGGTGTTATGTTGGAAATCAACAAATTTGCACGTCCTGACAAAGTCTTGAAAAACTATTACATAGCTTTAGATGTTATTGGTATGAGAATAATTTTATACTTGTATTTATTGATTAGATTGAGTCAATATCATATGAATTCAACAACTTTTATGCCTAAGGAAAATTTTGAGTTCATTCGTTAGGAGTATCCAAAATTCATCGTGCACATATGTTATAATTGTTTGAGTTCTTTTTCCTATCAAATTTGTTTACACCCATTCATTTCGTTTTCACGATTTTGTTATCTTAGTGTTAATTCATGGTCTGTTGTTTCAGTAAAATTATTTTTCTTGCAAAATATTTGAAAAATAAAAAATAGATTATGTATCCTTTTGAGTTTTTCCTTGCATTAGCTTAATTCATATATGTTTGCGATAATTTGTTATGGTTGTTGTGACCCACTCTGGTTTATTATGTTTTATTCATTTCCTTGTCTATTTCGTACAAATAAACAGGGGGAGAATGAATTATGAACTATGGGGGAAATATGATTTGATTTGATTAATGTTTATCTCATTTCAACCTCGATAGGTCATAAGGTATTTGATTTTTGTATTGTGTGTAGAACTTTGATGAGCAATTGAAAAGCATGAAAAATAAGATCAAGGGAAAAAGATTTGAAGATTTGAAAGTTTGAGATTTTTTAGACTTATATATTTAGTATCCTTCCACTTTTGGGTTCATGGGAGGGTATTAGAATTATATAGGATATTTGATTGCTAATTGAGATGTTTATATTTTGTACCGAAATGGACATGGGGGAGATTTTTAAGGACAGATTTTCATAGTCCCTAGTTTACATTAAGTATGTCGTATCCCATTACAATCGTCAAAGAAATTGAAGAGGACGGATCCGAATATCAATCATCTTCAACATCCTGCCGACATAAGGTATACTTTGGATTGTATTTTGTTTTGAGTTACTTAGATTTTTTACTAAGTATTGGGATGCTTTTTATAAACTATTTTCTTATATCAAAATGAGGCATTTTTCAAACTTAAAATATTTTCAAAGATACTTGTCGGCGAACTTTAAAAAAAATAAAATAAAAAATTCGTTCTTGTTGTTCAAACAACAAGGCTATGTCGTTCAAACATATTAGTGTGTTGTTAGGTAGGATTTTCGATGGTTAGGATCTACTTTGGATCAAACGAACCATTCTATTTTGATGTTTAATATTGGGTTGCCAATTTGTATCGGGCTAATGATAATTCAGTTGTTTGGAGTGAGGTGTCGTGAGTGGAACATCATCAATGTGTGCAGGGCTAATGAAATTTGGTCCTCTGGGCTATAATGATGGGAATGAGTGTGATGTATGGAAACCTTTAGGCAAGCCCTAATATGTGCAGGATCCATAGAAAGGTCATTGGATATAGTGGTGTTTCTTTAATAATAATTTGATTAAACGCACTAAATTAAGTTAATATCTTTATTTATAATTACATGTTGCAATAACATAAGTTGACTTGAATAGTGGGGTGGCTTAGTTATGTGGGTAGTTAGTGTTGTGTTGCTTTACTCGCATGTTATTATATCGTTTAAATTTAAAGTACTCAATTTTAATATTTATCATGTATGATGCTTATGTCTGGGTTTATGGAACCTAATTGGGAGGAGTAGCCATTGTTCATATAGTGGGATCTGGCCCATCGCGTTGACTAACATTTTAAGTAGTTGCTGGGATAGCTGCATCAGATGGATTGGATGTTTGTGGAGTGCACCTGGAGATTTAATTTTGTTTGTTTAGTAGTTTAGATTATATATATTCCGTAATTTTTATTTATGAGACAATTATTATGGATTTAGTAGACCATTCTGTTCCACAGTTGTTTACAATTTTTAGTTAGATATTTGTAGTCATATTATTTTTTGGATATTATTCTATCTTTTGGAGTTGGATTTATTTTGGAGTTAGCATGGTGATGGATTTTATTCGTGTTGTTGTTTAAATTCATTCGATTAACTTACATTTTATCTCGTGATAAAATATTTTTGAATGTCTCATATTTTTGTCACATGCTAAGAATAGTATTTTATTTTATTGATGTCAGACGTAGTTTGGTAATTACGACTGGCCACCTGACTCGCTAGAATGCATGGGGTGTCATAGATGGTATCAAAGCAAGGTTGTTGGTTTCATGGGTCCTAAGTGCATTTGGTCTATGTGTTAACTATATTTCATTCCTTTTGATGATTCGTACTCTTTAGTTTTCCTTAATTTGACACTTTTATTTCGGACTTTTCATATCGCAAACACTTGGAGATCAGGAGATAGAAGAGCGGGCTTGTGACAAGTGCTGGACAATTTCCACAAAGGCAATCCTCCCACTTTAGCTGGGGGTCTCACCCAATGGTCGTTCACCAATGGAGGCATGATACGGAGAGACATTTGAGGATGGTGGATTATACAAATGGGTAGAAGGAGGTGTTGGCTACATTTATGTTGATTGGGGATGAGTTGTAGTGGTGGTAGAGTGTCACCACATCTCAGGATAGAAATTGTCTGAACTATGGAGACTTTTTGGAAAAATTTAATGACAATCATCTTCCCTATTCGATTGGGAATTAAAAGACCAAAGAGTTTCTCAATTTAGAATAGGGTTCGCGGTCGATTACTGAGTATGAACAAGAGTTCACAAATATGTCGATATTTTACCGAAGAAGGTGAATACTGAGGAAAAGAAGATGGAGTGTTTCATTAAAGGTTTGACATGGTGAATTAAACAAATGGTTTTGGGGAATCCAATATACACTACCTACACGCTGGTGGTGGATGTCACATTTTTATAGGGGAAAGATAAAGTGAATCATCAAAAGAAGTTAGGTAATAGATATGATTCGAGTGATCAAGATGGGTCCAAGGAAGGTGGGGATAACAAGGGTCACAATGACAAATCGTGGAACATGCAACAAGCAGGGCACTAGCAACAACATTTTCGGTAAGGAAATGGTGTCCCACATGCTCGCAAGGATAAGGGAAGGGACTACATGCTGTGCGAGCGACGATAAGGCATTTGAGACCTTTTAGGGGTGCATTTTTCATTTGTGGATAGGTAGGGCATCGACCTTCTAGGTGTCAACACGCACAAGGCCACTGGTAGCACTAGGTGAACAGGGAAATCCAGTAGCACCAGTAGTGGGTATGCAGGGACCAATTATGCATACGTGTTATTTACTTTATACTCGAGAACCTCAGGTAGGGCAGGCTCGGTAGGAGCCAAAGCATGGCTAGTGGGATAGCATGGTACGTGTTATTTACTTATATATATATATTTATATATATATATATATATATATATATATACACACACACACATATACTAATGGAATGGCCGTGCTTGAAGGCACGCCAAAAATTTCTAAAATACATAATCGCAAAACGAAAAAAAAACTCAAAGTATGTAACTTCAAAACGGCAAAAAAATGATTCCCTAACAAAACAAAGTGAATTAAAAAAATTTGGCTACAATATCATTTATATATAGGACTATCCACCATGTTTAACGAATAATAAATTGTCGAACAACTTATATGCATAGTTGAATCAACTATCGCAAGACGCAATCAATATAGGTAAAGACCTTAACCGAACCAAATCCGACTATGAAAAAAATGAAATTGTCGACTTTAAAGTCGATTTTGGCCCTTTGAACATGGCCAAAAATAGGCTGAAACATAGTTTTCTAGGCATGGGCTATACGAATCCAATGGCTCTAGAATCGCCTCATTTCGATTTACGGTTAAAATGTTTTGGCATTTCTCCCGAAACATACTATTTTAACTTGAAACATAATAGTATTAAGGCAATTCAATTACACCTCGAGCCAACTAAGAAATAATGATTGGTATTTCAATGATCGCATAAAGATCTAACTATTTAAGACATGGTAAGAATCAAATAAATGTTTATGAAGTAACAAAACCAACTGAAACGATAAGATTCAATATTTGTACAATAAAATTTCCTTGCACACATCTCCCGCTCACCCTCCGACCCTGGATGAAATGTAGGATTCACAGGAAGAATAACGGTTTTGAAGGCAAGCCCCCTACTGGATAGAAATTGAGCAATGTCCCACAAATTCGATAATTAACAACTTGTCCATATCAATCAAATAAGGCAGCAAGTTTCTCTTTAGTGACACTTCCAGGAACAGGGGGTATCCAAATACATTAAGTGCCACTAGTCTTGCAAATTGACCTCCCCTTCTTTGATGATGATACTTCCAGGAAACACAAAATGTACACATTCCCATCCTTGTATAGTACTGCCAATTGAGTGGAACTTAATAGTCAATAGAAAAAGGAATAAGTGAAAAAAAGAACAATGTTTAACTAATTGTGCATGTGAAAAATATAATATTTGAAATGTGCAATAAAAATAATCCATAATTCCTAATATGAAAGAAACATATAGAGTCAGTGTAACAGGGTGTTCTGTGTTTGAAAAATGCAAATTTTTTAAATGATTTCCAACAAAAAATTATCAACATTCGCACACAATGGCACTTGGTTTTCCGAAACCATTGGGGAGTTTTCTCAAACATAATAAATGCCTTGCAAGGTATCATCTAAACATAACATGAAACCAAAAAACAGAACAATACAAAATTTTATTAGTACTTTCATTAGAATACTACAATGCATAAGCATGAATCTATAATTCTAATCAAATTTCACATAGGAACAAAACGGTATAATAGTATAACATTTAATCAGTCAATGCATTATTACACATCAAGGTGCCAGACTAAAAATACTATGATGCTAAGAACACTAATGGAACTTAAGAATGTTGATATTTAAAAATACAAGACTTAAACAGTTATGTTAGCATTTGATGAGCACATGACAACTGTGTGAACTGTGAAGTAGCTACTCAATTGATATTGCAGTAGCACCTAGTGATCTATTTAACATCCATTCCCCTGCTTAATGTTATTGGTCTACAAATATAGATCATCACCCAACATTAACTCACGTGTTCCATTCATATTATGAACACATAATCACAACTAAACATAATACGTTGCTTCAGAACTTTCTTAGTGATAATACATAAATCATGAATTATCACTTTTTTACTATGAATGTGTTGTTCGACTTCTGTATTATGAATAATGATAAATATTGATAACATAGTAGGGATGATAATTCATAATACAGTAATGTTGTACCAAAAATGGGTTATAATCTTGAAATATTGATAATACAACAGTGCTTAAACTACACAGTCATGTTGTACCAAAACGTGTGATGAAGAAATTCCAACATAACTTGCCATAAGAACAAAAAACTAAAATATTATTTAACAATTACGTTATCTAAACCATACATAGAACTTCACATTAAGTAGAACCCTGATACTTGTAATTCATAGAAAATTCAAAAATAACAGTGTTAAACTCAAAAGGCACTAAAACTGCTAATCTAGAGGCTTAATGGAACCTTAGAGATGATTTTGATGTAAAATACATATGTACAAAACTCTAAGTAATGACAGAAAATTCCAAATTTACCACACTACGTGTAATAACCACATAACTCTGCATTTCGATTCTTGATCCGGAGCACTCAAGTGCCTTATTTCTTCCCTTATTTTATCAGTGCTTTCAAATGCCTCCTGGAAGTTATTCAAGAAGACCTGCTTAAATGTGAACTCTTCACCACTGGTTTCATCAGATGGGAATATGGTAAGGTTCTCGTAAAGATCAAAGTACAAGAACGTAGACAGAGAGTGCAATAGTGCAACTTCTTAGTCCAAACTCTAGCATTAAAATGACAAGTGTAAAAGTAATAACTAATGACAACAAAAATTCTGGCATTGAGATATTATTATAACATTGATTAATCAGTTTATTTAACTTACATAATTGAAAATTTAACTAAGGAATTATTCAATAAAAGTTTACACTCTCTAGCTCATCAATATAACCTTATTTTCAAACATCAAGAACCCATAATAGCATTCGAGTCATTTCTTTTTTAAAAGATCCGTGTAACGCATAAAAGGAACCATTGTGTAACACATAGACAAATTAATCAAGAAAGAAATTAGCAAAGTTAAAAATATAACTTAGGCATTATGTCAAATGCCTTAAATTATAAGAATGTAACATTTTAAAACCAATCAACTTACTAAGATTTGGAACAGATACTCACGAGATTCTTAACAGAGAGATTCCCGTTTCTCCATCCTGTGTAGGAAACAAAGAAAAGGATTAGAGATATAACATAAAGTGATAACATTAAGCAACTAAATCATGTCCTTAAGATAAAGAATTACATTAAGCTATGAAATGATCATTAACATGAACTTCAAAAACTATATACATTACATTAAGCTACATAATGCTCTAACTCCAATCATATTTCCTGGGATATCTACTCCCTTATTTCTGACATAAGGGAGATCTCTTCTAGCTAGGATGTGATGCTTATATGGACTCCTAGAGAGGGTAATGCTATTTTCCATTCGATATATGAAAACTCCAAATATTTCCCTTTAGCTTATGGATAGTCATTGTCTTCTTCTAGGGATCTTTTATCATTTTTATCATTGTATTTTCGGCTTGGTAGCTGTTTATAATTAAAAAATGTAGAATATTTAATCAATGAGATAAAAGCAATAAAATTCTTGATATTCTTGAACGCATCCAAACCAAAAGGAAGAAATGTTTAGTCAAAGTACTCTTCACCCTTAACAGTATTCTTCAACCACTGTAAAAAGCATAACAACACATAATTCTAATTAGCAAGCAAATAAGAAAAAATTAATACTATGTATGAAAGAAAACTAATGACCACATAAAAAGGAGAGGAAAAAAAAACTAAAAACTTATAACAGTGGTGTCAATAGGTCGTTCATTTGATGACATCATGAAAAAAAAGCCTCTTATGAAAAAAAAACACATTTCATGGTCTACACGCGTGGTTAAAATTATTGGTAATTGATCAACTAACGTGGAATCTGAGCAAGGACTTTCATGATGATGGCTACTTTGGTTTTGGTCTGCATGGAGGGTGTTTAACTTTTTCATTGAAGTTTACCTTATATCAATGTTTTGAGTATCTTTTTATGAGTGCTCTTTGTCCTTTAAATTAATTATCATTTGACCTTCGTCCATTTCTTCTTCTAAGACATATAGGTGTACTGCATTAAATTAGTTATAAACTACTTCAGCCATGTAATCCTCAAATTAGCTTCTGTATTAAGAGTCTCTTGTCGAATTAGCCATAATCCTAAATACACACACATGATGGTGTAAAATTTCGCTACAAATTATGCCACATTCTTAAAATTTAGCCTAAAAAGTCTGCCATAATCCTTAAAATATCCAGTTGAATAGAGATCTCAAAAATTTTGGACAGGAACCAGTGAAGTTAAAATTGAGCTATAAGCGTACATTAGAACAAAGATACTCTAATAATATGATTGAAACACGTTGTCTACCAACCAAACAATGTGAATAATAAACCAAGAATTGAAACATGTAGTATACTAAAGTCCTCACAATTAACCCACTGTAATTATTAGACATACTAACAAATATGTAACATACTAAATAAGTAAAATTAAACAAACCTATTTAGGGTATGTACATTTCCCACCCATAAAACAAAAACATATCAAACAATTAACTGTTGCTACTAACAGATGCAGATTGTATATAATCTTTCCTCCCAAAAGAAACAAACTACTAAAAATGATCTTAATTTTCATCATAGTAAAAATGCACAACCCAACCATAAATAATGAAACAAATAAATACACATTCATGTTACTTAATCATCTCAGGAAACCTTCACAGTTTCCCTTAATTTAGCTTCTCGACATTTGGGCATCAAAATACCTTACTCTAATAACAAAATTACTCATACAATATTCATTTTTTATCACAAACTCACATGAATATGAAATGCATATAGTTTAAAATTACAATAAAATAAAAAAAATCAAATTTCAAGTAAAATAAGTGATAATCAGGTAGTTAAAACATCACCAAAAATAAATAACTAAAACTTCTTATCTAAACCCAAGTCTATAAAATAGTCACAGTCACAATAGATCTAAGTTGCAGTATTACAAAATTATAGTATTCAAACACATCTGTAAGGGAAACAAATGCACAAGTATTTCTTTATTTCATTATCTGCAACTTCATACTTAGAATGACTTTGTACCTTATGAACTCTTGAACATTAAAGACATCATCATCATCCTGATAGAAACAACATAAAGATGCAAATAATAAATTACTTTAAATAAACCCCATAAAACTATGTAAAAGGGCCATCCATCCAAAAAATGTAATGCATCGATTATATATTGCAACACCACCCAATGTTTTTCAATAATCACGATAGATCAAGTCGAAAAACACATATATAGGAATATGCAAAGGTAAAAAAATTGAAAAATGTCTATATTGGATAGAAAGACTTCTAATTAAAGCTAATGTGAGTTTGTGAAGATAGTAATACCTGTGACTCGTGATAAGATGCATGGCTAAAATCATAGTTAAATTTTCAACAAATAATCATAAAAACTAATAATAGCATTGAAACTAAGAATGAAAGTATCTACAATGATGATTCAAGAAGATTAAGACTGAATGAGAAAAATGCATGTATTCTGGACAATGGGAAAGCATGAAAAGAAACACAACATGGATGCCTAAAAAATTAGTTAGAGGTAAACAACAAAAGAGTGCCGAACCATTTTAAATACCCACCGTATGCTTACCTTGGGTTATCAGAGTCAGGCTATGCTTGTTACTGTGACACCCCGCCTAATAAAATACCGGGTGATCAATCCTATATCAAATTAAAACATGAGTCTCATATGGTTCATTCTCAACATCACTGTTAAAAACCAATTTAATTATTAATAACCTATTAGGTTAGCGTCAAAATTTTATTTAACTAATCTTTTTAACCAAACTAATGAAATAAAACATCCACACAGTTTATATACATGGAACTAAATAAAATAAAATAACCGGACACTCGGTTTAACAGAATACATCAAAGTCAAATGCCACACTGGAAGGCATCCATAGCTGCTGCAGCAAGTGTATGACTCAAATGAATCATCATCCAGGCGTCCTTGTGTTTGGACACACACACACACACACACACACACACACACACACACATATATATATATATATATATATATATAGAGAGAGAGAGAGAGAGAGAGCAAAAGAGGAGAGAATAGAGAAATGGGTCAGAGACCGAGTTTGAAAATATTTTGCAAGTGCATAAATGCCATTTATAAAATATTGAGTTTTCTCATATTTAAATTTGTATTGCACTCCCATGAGATACCCCTCACCCCTCCTCTAATAGTGCACACCTATCGCATCCATTTTAGACATCCTAGTTAATCTACACTACCTAACTAATCTATTTCACCCATCTTCTAATAATTCTCATGATACGAGTACTAAGGGCTAAACTTCTTCCCATTCCCAACATTTGTGCTATGTTCATGTGTGGGGTGTCTCGCGAAGCGAAATCCAAACAAGGAACCCCCCGATACACTACTACCTGCCAATGTTGATCGTCGGAATTCATTAGGCTCTCAACACATAACGTTTGTATATATATATTACTAGAACCTATAATTCATTTTCATATAAATTTGGATATCAATCTATCGGAAGGGGAAATACACCTTATCAGTCTTTTCACTACATATATGTATATTTACTCTATATGTTATCTCATACTCATATACAGGCAATATACTATGCTCAACGACTACAATTATAACTCGAGTATGCAGTCTCATAGTCCCTATCTGAATCCGAGTTTACTCACTCAACCACGGTACCAAGCCAGACATGGTAAGAATACACAATGGTGGAGGCGGTCATGTTCCCTCTGCAAGTGGAGTGCACACATCGCACTCGTACGTGGGATGAGATGACCTGGGGATATACTCTCCCTGCTCCTCAAGCCAAGGGATTCACACACATCGCGCAACCTCACCGGATTTCACTAGATAAAAATATATAATCTGGTTTTTCCAACCCTACGCCAATGGAAAGCTCGTCGAATCAACCTCTCAAGTACAAATATACCAATCACACACAGATATATTTATTCATATTATATTATATATACTGTAACAGTCCCGTATATATAATCTATATTACTTCTTAATACATATGGCTATAATTGCTAAACTCTCATCATGATAGACAATAACCCCGAATGTTCCCATTCGTAATAGTATCTAAGTATCTATATGCTTAAAATACTAAACCAAATAAGTATCCTCTTACTTAAAATA
Source organism: Sambucus nigra (assembly GCA_949130495.1). NCBI lineage: Eukaryota > Viridiplantae > Streptophyta > Magnoliopsida > Dipsacales > Adoxaceae > Sambucus > Sambucus nigra. Next base: position 646,252,188 of record OX422215.1, on the reverse strand, counting down.
TAACTCCCACCTTAGTCACTTTTAAGGATTTATACTTTCCGAATATACCTGTTTGTAATAATTAAATAAGTACACCCTCAATTTATTTAAATCCCATAGGTATCGCATCACATATAAAAATAGTCGTCAATAGACGTATCGGATAACAACTCAATCATCATTAACCGATATCCTAAATACCATACTAATCGCCTCGTTGGATTTTCCCAACTATAATTGGCACATAATTATATTTTCTACACGCATCATTATCTATATATAATCACTCACCGAAATACTCCCTCGAGTGTTACTTGTCCCAAGCACCCCTAAATAAATTTGTCATGGATTCCATTTTCCACGAACCCAAGGTTTATTCTGCTAAAAAAAAATTTAGAGGTCCCACTCTATTTTAGGAACTTTAAAGATCTAATTCTTGAGTTTATTTATTTCCTTAAAAATATACTTTTAGTGCCACACAATTATTGCACCCTCTTAACCCCCATAAATTCCCTCAAATGGCTAGATATTTATTTCCTTACTTAGGTATTTATTTCCTCAAATAAATAGGCTTGAAATACTTAATTTGGGAATTTATCCCATTTAAATTAAACCAACCGGAATTTCCAAAAATTCTGTAGGGTCGATCAATCGACCCTTGGCCGCGATCGATCGATCAAACAGGGCAGCCGACTCTACTTCTTTTCCAAGGAGTTTGTTTTGGCCATTAACAACCCACCAAGTTTTTTATATTTTCTCCCACCAACATATAACCACAACAAACTATATATGCACAAGGGAAATAGGTTTTAATCATCCTAGAACCAAGAATCAACAACTAAATTCAGTAAATTTCTAACTTTCTCAAATTGGATATTCACCGAGTTTTATCCGTTAAATCTTCTGAAACACCCGATTGATTCATGAAAACCCAACCAAAAAATCTTTATGGTTTGTTATTACCAATTATGATTTTAGATTTATGCGTAAAAAAATAAAGCAAGTAAGCACTTGCTTCATGGATAAAATCCAACGACCTCGAGTCGAATCCCGCGGAGTTTGGCCAAAAATCATCTTTTCTTCTCTCTTTTCACTCACTCTCTTGTGTCTTATAGGCCTAGAAAAGACGGTTGATCCATATTAAGCCTAAAAATGACTCGTTTACTCAATTGAGTGTCCTTATTAGTACAAAAATCCCCGAAACCTAAACACTACTCCCGGATACTCTATTCTGACTATCTCGGCCATTCCAAAACCAACTGCGCACTCGAAATCTCCATCTGAGTCACTTTACTAAAATTTCCTAATTAAACCCCACACATCGTAATACGATTTTTCCACAGTAATTCCTCAAATTAACAAATCACCCCATTTATGTAATTTAAATATCCAAAAAAGTATGGGGTATTACATTCTCCCCCCCTTACAATGGAATTTCGTCCCCGAAATTAAGATATGACTAGTACTACCAACCTGGGATTACTACTCATACTTGATCCTGCTCACACACGTCGAAAGGTACTAACCTAAATGGTACTGTACCATATACTTGTTAATGGTGCCCACCTATCTCAAGGCTTACACTCTAACGCACTAGCTTAACGACAAGATTTTCTAAATCTCTATATGATACGACACTACCTCGGTCGTAAGGTTGACTCTCATGTCACATCGCACCTAGTGCTTCTATTAGCACATATAGAGAAAACGAGCCTATAGATTTCGCTCTAACGTCTTAAAAAGTCGACACTCTAGCTGACACTTTAAGCGCTCGTTCATCCATAACATGACATCAAATTTCCCTCGAAAAGGAAATTTCACTAACGCTTGACTATTCTCATTAGTCTCACCGCTTAGTTTATGCGTGCTACTTCTTGTTGCAACTACACCATTGGGTTGCCGCATGCCTCCTCCGACGTTCAATCCATTAAACTCAAAATACAAATCCATTAGAACTGCTCCACCGCATATTCTCCAGGTTTATATACTATGCCCCTTCTATTCGGACGATATATAAAACCAACTCACCAAGGTGCCCATACACCTTTTAGCCGTGCCTATTCGTACAACCAATAGAAACGTCTGACACGTAAGACTCTCTCTAAACAAAGGGCCTCATTTCCTCATCCTGGTACTAACACATGGGTGTTCCTAACCCAAAAATTTTGAAATTCAATTCTTTCTCAAAGTTAACCCACCAATCTTCTCGTGGTTAACTCACTACAATCTTCCTAAAATAGCGCCTCATAACCCACTGGCCTAACTTCCTAATACCCTATGATCGATCTGATTTCTACCCATGTAAAATGAGTACTATCCAAACATATCCCTAGTGCCCAATGCCTAAGAACCCTAGTGGGACGTCTCGTAAAGAGAAATACAGACAAGGAACCCTCCCATTAAACTACTTCTTTGCATCATCGATCGTCGAGATATAATGACCTAAGGCACACAATCGGAACGTTCTACAATCCTACCTCACAAACCTACTAGTTCTCTTCTACCACTATGTCCTTCCATCTTGGCGAAATGGAAAGTCTAACTAATCGGGACGCCTACTCTCTGTAAAAGTGTTACGAACATCATACCCAAAACACATTACCTCTGAATTTTCCTTCCACTCAAGGCCTGACTATGAGACTTAAATCAAATCCTTAACCTTACCTCACGCACTTACTTGCGGTGAAAGAACCGTTTCAGTTCTCTTCCATAACACTTCTATTTCCATAAGCATGTAATCATCACATGACTCTCAGTTTATAGTGTTTTCTCCACACTGGGTAACATATCATCAAAACCAATATCCTTGTATCCCATAAAAAATCTCCACTCCCGACGTCATTAAGGTTCATTTGTGGGTGTCTCGCAAGAGAAATCCAAACAAGGAACCCCTCCGATACACTACTACTTAACTTTATCGGTTGTGGAGGGTCATTAGCTTCAAATATGTAACGAGATAACCCTCTCCCCTCTTTCAAAAAAAATGTGGTTTGAACTCCTATTTCTTCTTAGGATCCATACCACAAGGCGCTTGTACTAACCCTAAGTCCATTGCGCAAACAACAATGAGCTTAAACTCACAGCTTAACAAGAAATCTTGCATACCTTAAATCATACCTATAAGGTCGCCACACACTAAAATCGAAAAAATGAAACATCTACTCATCGAGGTTCCATCTAAACATATATTAAAGGCGAGTTCAACCTGTATCTAGGTGAGATATCGCAATAACAACATGTTCCACCCAGGAATTGCAGATACGATAGTCTTGCAGTCATTAGCCTGCTATCACTCCGATAGTATAATAACATTACTCTTATAATAGTACCACACTCGTATAACACATACAAAATGAGTAGTACAAACCAGATACAAATTCAAAATAGAACCCCTCTACTGCGGAAAATATATAGACATACAATATATAATGTTATCGATACTGCCACAAAGCTCAAATTACACACACGAATCTAGGGTTAGCAAAATACCATGACTCTATCTAGCCATGCAAAATATACCGCTTTCATCCAAGGCAAAACTCGTAACAATAACTTTGCCAATCTCCCTCATGACTCCGATTGGTTTCCTGACATAGTACTATTGTCTTAACCGAACCAAAACTAATTTAATCAATGGTCCATCTGAGTACCCTACTTTTGTCCTTTAAGTCATACTGGGAAGGGACTAACCATGTGGTTCAACACTCCATATGACTCTATTCCCATCTCTGGCCTTCCTGACCCTATTAAGGTTATCAGTATCTCAGACTCTATAGCCTCGATCCTGACAATCACCCTCATAGTTCCTTTAGCTCCTCCGACAAAAAGGAAACTTGATACCATCCTCAATTTCCTTATTTCAATAAATTTCCCCCGGGTAGATTTCCACCAAAGGGGTTCCACGAACATAACTCCTCCATAAGTGTTTGCAACACTTACTAGTGAACCTATCATTCCTCCAAAAGGCTCTCTCTCCAATCTACCTCCCTTAATTCGGTACAAAGTCCAATTATTTCTATAATTCTTTATTCATTGTCGCCCTCTGACCGATCCTTATGTGAATAATCTAGAAACTACATTCTTTTCATTTTCTTGATAATCCAAAAAGGACTAACGGTTAAAACCATCTCTAATATTCCTCTTTAAGCAAAACATCATGCTCCTTTAAACATGGTGGATACCGTTCCCACCATATTAATATTGCTCCCACGAGTGAAAAATTTTCCTTGAATTTTTCACATATGGCTATTCCAATACCCTACTCTAAGCCAATACTTCGGAGACTTCTACTTCCGTTGAATAATGCTACACTTACTTTGCATGACTTAACTTCAACTTTTGGTCCTTATCAAAGGCCCTTCGAACCTTTCCCCAATTTAACGTCACTGGGTAATTCAAATCCAGCACCACTCTCTACTACAATGGTACTTGAAAAAATATAACTACTATACTTTAATAGTCATTGCAGTAACCCTTGATAATGCCACTAGGGGAGTGACATCTACTGCGGTCCTCATTCCCAACTTCAACTTATGGTTCCATCTAAGCCCTACCTCCTGCTGCCCTCATCACGGCCTTTCCTGGTCATCCTCTGTAGATCAGCACACAAATCTCAAATGAGCGCGCAAATAATTTACTATAATTTTCGTACTAGCAGGAGAACAAAATCTCACAACTGGAATCAACATCCCTAATCATAAGGCTCTATATCAAATCGAGAGCGATGCTGAAAGTGTAGTACGTCCTCACAGATTGCTAAGGAAACTAGATACTGGTGATCTGATACCATCTATGAGACCCTGCCTAATAAAATATCAGGTGATCAATCCTATATGAAATTAAAATAGAAGACTCATATGGTTCATTCTCAGCATCAGGGTCGAAAACCAATTTAATTACTAATAACCAATTAGGCTAGCGTCAAAATTTTATTTAACTAATATTTTTAACCAGATTAATCAAATAAAACATCCACATAGTTTATTTACATGGAATTGAAATAAAGTAAAATAATCGAACACTTAGTCTAACAGAATACATCCTAGTCAAATGTCGCACTAAAAGGCGGTGAAGAAGAAATGAATACAAATTGGGCTATCGGCCCGAGTTTTTCTACAATACCTCCTATCTACATTACAATGATATAAGTTTCTAAAGTAAACATGCATACATCCACAGCTGATGGATTAAGCATTTGACTCGAAGGAATCATCATCCAGACGTCCTTTTGTCTGGACACCTATATATATACATATATAGAAAAAGAGGAGAAAATAGAGAAACAGGTTAGAGCCCGAGTTTGAAAATATTTTGCAAGTGCATGAATGCCATCATTAAAATATGGAGTTTTCTCGTATTTAAATTGGTATCGCACTCCCATGAGATACCCCCCACCCCTCCTCTAATAGTGCACACCTATTGCATCCATTTTAGATAGCCTAGTTAAGCTACCTCGCCTAACTAATATATTTCACCCATCTTCTAATAATTCTCATAACCCGAGTACTAAGGGCTAAATTTCTTCCCATTCCCAATATTTGCGCTACGTTCGTGCGTGGGGTGTTTTGCGAAGTGAAATCCAAACAAGGAACCTCACCGATACACTACAACCTGGAAATATTGATCTTCGAATTTCATTAAGCCCCCGGCACATAACGCGTATATAAATATATGTGTGTGTGTGTGTATATATATATATATATATAGAGAGAGAGAGAGAGAGAAATAGCTATTACTAGAACCTATAATTCATTTTCATATAAATCTGGATATGAATCTACCGGAAGGGGAAATACACCTTATCGGTATTTTTTCTACATATACGTATATTTACTCTATATGAGATCTCATCCTCATGTACAAGCAATATACTATGCTCAACGAATATAATTATACTTATTACAATCACAAGCATAATAACCATCCCAACGAGCTATAACTCGAGGATGTAGTCTCACAGTGCCTATCCGAATCCGAGTTTACTCACTCAACTACAATACCAAGCCAGACTCACTCATGGTCATGGTAATAATACACAACGGTGGAGGCGGTCATGTTCCCTCTGCAAGTGGAGTGCACACATCGCACTCATATGCGGGATGAGATGACCTGGGGATATACTCTCCCTTCTCCTCAAGCCATGGGATTCACCCACACTGCGCAACCTCCCCGGATTGCACTAAAGAAAAAAATATAATCTCGTTATTCCAATCCTATGCCAAAGGAAAGCCCGTGGAATCAACCTCTCAAGTACAAATATACCAATCACACACAGATATATTTATTCGTATTATATTATATATACTGTAACAGTCCCGTATATATAATATATATTACTTCTTAATACATATGGCTATAATTGCCAAACACTCATAGCGATAGACAATAACCCCGAATGTTCCCATTCGTAATAGTATCTAAGTATCTAAATGCTTAAAATACTAAACCAAATAAGTATCCTCTTACTTAAAATATAACTCCCACCTTAGTCACTTTTAAGGATTTATACTTTCCGAATATACCGGTTTGTAATAATTAAATAAGTACACCCTCAACTTATTTAAATCCCATAGGTATCGTATCACCTATAAAAAGAGTCATCAATAGACATATCGGATAATCACTCAATCATCTTTAACCGATATCCTAAATTCCATCCTATTCACCTCGTAGGACTTTCCCAACCATAATTGGCGCATACTTATATTTTCTACACGCATCATTATCAATATATAATCGCTCGTCGAAATACTCCCTTGAGTGTTACTCGTCCCGAGCACCCCGATATAAATATGTCATGGATTCCATTTTCCACGAACCCAAGGTTTATTTCTCTAAAAAATAATTTAGTGGTCCCCACTCTATTTTAGGAACTCTAAATATCTAATTCCTCAGTGTATTTATTTCCTCAAGAATATACTTTTAGTGCCACACCATTATTGCACCCTCTTAGCCCCCATAAATTACGTCAAATGGCTAGATATTTATTTCCTTAGTTAAGTATTTAATTCTTCAAATAAATAGGCTAGAAATGCTTAATTTGGGAATTTATCCCATTTAAATTAAACCAGCCGAAATTGCCAAAAATTATGTTCAGTCGATCGATCGACCCTTGGCCGTCGATCGATCTATCAAACAGGGCAGCCGACTCTGCTTATTCTCCAACTAGTCTGTTTCGGCCATTTACAGCCCACCAAGCTTTTTATATTTTTTCCCACCAACATATAACCACAACCAACTATATATAAACAAGGGAAATAGGTTTTAATCATCCTAGAACCAAGAATCAACAACTAAATTCAGTAAATTTCCATCTTTCTCAAATTGGATATTAATCGAGTTTTATCCGTTGAATCTTCCGAAACACTCGTTTAATTCACGAAAACCTAACCGAAAAATCTTTATGGTTTGTTATTACCAATTATGATATGAGATTGATGCGTAAAGGAATAAAGAAAGTAAACATTTTCCTCGTGGATAAAATCCGACGACCTTGAGTTGAATCCCACGGAATTTGGCTAGAAATACTCTTTTATTCTCTCTTCTCTCTCACTCTCTCGTGTCTTATAGGGCAGGAAAAGAGTGTTTATCCCTGTTTAACCAAAAAATGACTCGTTTATTCAATTGTGAGTCCCTATTAGTCCAAAAATCCCCAGAACCTAAACACTACTCTCGAATACTCTATTCTGACTATCTCATCCATTCTGAAACCAATCGCGCACTCGAAATCTCCATCTGAGTCACTTTATTTCAATTCCCTAATTAAATCTAACACATCGTAATATGGGTTTTCCAAATAAAATATTATCCTTTGTCGCTTTACCCAACTACGACTTGTAATTAAAATAATTCGACGTATTTACTTAGTCCCAAAAGTAAATGTTGTGCACATAAAAAATCATCTAACACTCTTAAACTCCAAAAAGAATTACTCACAGTAGTTCCTCAAATTAACAAATCACTCCCATTTATGTAATTTAAATATCCATAATAGTACAGTGTATTATAGTTGCTAATCTAGTCAGGCGATAAGTATCACCCCTCATGGTGAGAACAAAACTAGTCAGAAGCCCCGGTTAATATGGCGAGGACAGCCACACAAGTCATCCTCATGTGCACATAGTTATGAATCCATTCTTGCCCACACACGTGCAACACTAATTTCAGAACATGAGGGTGATCAAATAGAATTCCGATAATGCAAGACTTGTGCATGCATGATCTTGTGGATTAAAACATGAAATATATATGTACATTAGAGAAAATAAAAAACATTATATATTTTCATACATGGGTGTGGAACAAAATAGAAATCAGATGGACGAAAATATATAATTAAAATATATTCTTAGAGTTATAACAAACACCTATTATAGTTAAAGTTATATCACACACTAATTATGCTTAAAGTTATATCATTACTTATACAAAGCTTACATATATTATACAAATGAGGGAACTCCACACTGTGTATCAACTCGTCAACCATTCAGATCCATAAAAATGAATTAACATAGAGAGAACCTCAGTCAAGTTGACTCATTCAAAGCCTAAACATTGTTGGCCTCAATTAGAATGTAGGCAACACAGTGTATGACTCATTCAAAGCCTATGAGAACCTATATTTCGAGTGAAGTCAAGTGTACATAATAGTGTTCAAAATGCAAAAATATTCCCTGATTATAGAGATTACGAACAATAGTCCTAGATAATTTCATAGTGATAAGGGTATTTCAAAGACGACTTGTATGTATGTATATATTGTGAGGATTGAGAAAGTTAAGGTGGGAAATGTACGAAGAAAGGTAAAGAAGAGAAAAAATTATGAAACACTAACTTTAAGATGACCTTACATGTGTCGGACTTCTAAGTGCACTATGAAAAGGTCCTTGCCAACAACCTAGAATCAATGCAAAAAATTAAGAAATAACACTAATCCAAAAAATTCTTGACATAAGTTTTTATTCACATACAGATCAATTAGAGCCCTTCACTTCACATTTATATGTGAAACTATGATGAAATTTAAACTCAATCAGATTTATTCCTTTGTATGAATGTACATGTTAGTAAGAAGTGAATAAAATTATCCCCACAATAAATCAACTCAACAGTGAAAGGCTAAAAGAAAAAATTATATAAATAATATTAAACGAGAGTTATGTTTTTTTATCTACTTTAAGAACATATATTTTTGAATTGGATGAATGAATTATCCCAAACCAACTCAAATTACTGAATATGGACCAACGAAAATCCTTAAAGATAAGCCTAAAACAATGGACATTAAACCTTAATTATAAGAAAAGGTCCTATGTGTTCCATGTTCTTTTTATCAAATTTTTATCCCACGTACATTAAAATGTTGTACGCCATATTTTGGTGTAATAATTTAATTCACTTATAATGCCTTATTATATATGCCATATTACATATAACATTTTTCAGTAAATATATGGAAAATATAGTGTAAAATATATGGAAAGTGGAGTACAAATCAATGTAACAATCATATTTATAACTACTAATATCATATTGTAATGCCTCATTATAGATTTTTCAACTAAATAAAAATCTAGGGTATAACCGACAACAACATGATCAAATCCATTGTTGTTTCCTTTCATTATTCCTTACAAAAATTAAAAGTATCATTACCAAAAGTACCTAAAACTAAATTAAAAAAGAACCAATGATAAAAAGTACAACTCGATACAAAAAATACGAAAATTTACACATCTTCGTCATTATGGCATTGCATCAAACATGTGGGGTTCATAGTATATAGATAATAATCAATATACATCTACTATATACTATCTACTAACATTCTATTTTGATGAGGTAAAATCTGTGGCCAAAAATATAAACCTATAGTGTACAACATTGACATCAACATACCTTAAAATAGTACATCCCAAATGAAGACCCCTAAAACACAAAATGCAAAAAACAACCCGTAACCTAAAATCTATAAATAGGCACATAATAAAAATGGAAAAAAAAAGTATATATGTTTATAGTTTTGAAGTACAATTAGGTCTTGATCTGCTAAAGAAAAAGTAAGCAACAAAACACAAAAAATAATTAGATCCCAAAACCTAAATTACAAAGCCCTAAATTAGATATCCCTATATTACAAAGCCCTAAATTACAAAATCTAAATTACAATGGCCTATATTGTAAATCCCTAAATCTATAAGCACAACCTAAAATCTGTACACAAATTGCACCCTAAGAAATGAACAAATGGAACTCTCCATTTGAGTGTGTGTAAGAGAGAGGGAGAGAGATAGAGAGAGAAAGAGAGAGAGAGAGAGAGATGACCTGTGAGATCTAAATAAATGCAAACAAAAACATAGAGAAAGCATATGCTATACCCAAGATCATTAAAAAACTGGGGCTGAGGATTGAGACTGATATACCATTTGCATGGTGGTTTGGCAAACGAAAAAAAATCAAGGTTTTGAGTCAAAGTGAGGGTTGGGTCTCTGAGAGTGAGAGAGAGAGAGAGAGAGAGAGAGAGAGAGAGAGAGAGAGAGAGAGAGACGGTGTGTCATAATTGGTGGTGTTACCAAAGTGTCCAACTGGTTTTTCAGAATTGGTGGTGTTACCAAAATGACCAATTTTTAAATGAAAGTGTAAGTTTGATAAGTAGGAAAAGAGGGAGAAATAAAAAAAAATGAGCGGTAGGTATGTAAAAATAAGATATGTGGTATGAGAGTGTGGCGTGAAAATGGAAGAAATAATCTCAACCCTTCATTTGTGAGTGATGTGGCCAAATCCTCACCTCTAATTGTTTTATGAACTTATGGAATAGTAAAACTATTTTCCTCCTTAATTTATATATATATATATATATATATACACATAAAGTCTCTTGTAAGGACTCGTTATGGTGCAGACCCAGGTACATACTCTTTTTTTAAAATAGTAAAAAAATGATTTTTTCATGAAACTTCATGGATATGATGTCCTTGGTTAGAAGATCATCTCCAATTTTTTTCATCAATAACTCTATTAAGGAAACTATTGAGAAGAGGTGATATGGTAAAAAAGGGTATAAATATTCATGTTCAACCGTTGAAATGTTGGGTCGACGCCACCCACTTTATTGATCGATTTTTTTATGAAACTTCATGGATATGATCTTCTCACTGTCAAGATCCTATGCATGAAGTTTCATAAAAAAGTGAGATGATCGGGAACATCTCAAAAGTCGAAAATGCATATTGATACCATTTTTTTACATATCACCTCATCTCAACATTTTTTTATCAAATTTTTTAATGAAAAAAATTGGAGATGATCTTCTCACCGTGGAGATCATATCCATGAAGTTTCATAAAAAAATCATTTTTTTACTATTTGAAAAAAATTGTATGTATCGAGGTCTGAACCATAAGGAGTCATTATATGAGAGGATCTCTCTCTCTCTCTCTCTCTCTCTCTCTCTCTCTATCTATCTATCTATCTATCTATATATATATATATATATATATATATATATATATATATTTATTCATGGTGTAGGTGAGTGTAGGACACGGTGTATAGGTGCCTAATCGTAGCATTCTACATGTAGGCATATGTAAGCCTTATTTTATTTGTGTGATTTTACGTTTCACGTTTACAATTCATCAAATTTCGAGGAAAAAATTCCTATATTAGTGGGGGAGAATATAGCCCCACGTGATTTTTTAGCCATAAAAATTTTGGAATAAATTAAAATTTTCGTAGATTTTTTTTGGAATTTAATTAATTTTAGTATTTAAAAATGTTGATTATGATATATTTAAAATAAGGTTTTAAGTGGAATTTAAATTGGGAGTAAAGTTTGGAAATTCTAGATTTTTATATAAAATGTGGGGATTTTGGAGTATGAGGCCGACCGAACCAGGTCGGCCTTGGGATCGAACCGGTTCGCGCCGACAGTGGTGCGAGGAGTAAGTTTTCTTCTTCTGTTTGTGTTTAACTTAAACTCTCCTACTTTCCTTTATTTATGAAACTCGGGGTTACGTCTTTTAAAACACTTTTATATCATTCCAAAAAGCATTACTCTTCCATAATTTTATCTTCTCTCTTTTATAAAACCTAAACCCCACTAAAAATATGTTTAAATTTATGTGTTGAAGATCTAAATCAAGTTTTCTCAAGAACTACCAAGAACTTGTCTTTGCTATTTTCGTGAGAGAAACGCAATTGTGCAATCATATTTTCAAGACGACTTCTTTACAAGAATGAACACTTCCAGTGTTCCCCTTAAGTGTTATGTATTTTATATATTTCTTAAACTTTAACAAATGGTATTTTTTCTTAAAATAAATTAGGAAGACTAATTACGAAAACTGAAAGTAATTACGGGGCTATTTTCATTCAAATATAAAAATAAGCTTAAGACTTGAAACAATGGCATGCTTAGATTAGAAAGTTGGATTACTATATAACTGTGAGACGCTTCGCCTATTAAAATTTAAAATATGAATTTGTAATAATGTTTAATCTCAAAAAATCATGATTTTTATGTGTAGAATTGATTTATTATTGTTTAATATTTTGAATTCTCATGTTAAAAATGGAATATTATGTTAATCGAAAAAATGGCCCTTGTGTGGAAATTATGATAATTGACAACTTGTGTGACGGTTGGTAAAACTTGTTTAATCATATAATTAAACGAACATAAATTTGGATGATATTGTAATCATAGAACTAATTGGAAGCATTGCCGACATAAATTGAATATAGTTTTTATGTAAATTTTGGATGAGTTAAAATTGGGATTTTTGGGGTAGTTATACTTTTACCATTATTTCGGAGGTTGCATGTTAGGTATGGGACTAGTAGGTAGGCCTCATTATTTTTAACACTTTCTATGTATTGGACTAATGAGTATATTCGTACGATTGGGTATATCATGGGTGGGCCTATGTGGTATGGCTTTTTGTTGTTCCGTTAGTCTAGGTGGAAATTATTTGTGGGTATTCTTACTAAGTGATAAAGCTCGGACTACTTGTGGTTTTGATGGTCTCAAGGTATGGGAGTAGGGATGCTTTTATGTTATTATACATGAATCAATGGTGAGGTTATTTGTGAATAAAAAGAACTTGAACGAGAATTAATAATTAGTGCCTAAAATAAATAATGGGCATTAAAATGAACTTGCGTCACAAATATGTGGAGAGCTAACAAAAATTGGGTTGGCTAGCTATAGTGATGTGGGTGTTTGCTGGCGTCGCCAATATATTCAGGGTTAATAATAATTGGGATATTTTGCTATAGTGGCATGTCGTGTGTGGGACATCACCAATATGTGCAGGTCTAGTGAAATTGGGTCGCCTGGCTACAGTTATGGGAAAGGGTGTGGAATATGGATAACTTTAGGTGGGCCCGAATATGTGTAGGATTCATAGAAAGGATTGGTGGCTATAGTGGTGTCACTCTAAAAATAATTTGACTTGAATAGTGGGGTGGCATAAGTTATGTGGGTAGCTAGTGTTGTGTTACTTTACTCGTATGTTATTATATCATTTAAATTTAAAATATTCTATTTTAATATTTATCTTGTATGATGCTTATGTTTGGGTTCATGGACCCTAATTTGGAGGAGTAGCCAATGTTCTTGTAGTAAGCTCTAACCCCTTGCGTTGACTAACTTTTTAGATAGTTGCTGGGATAGCTATGTCAGATGGATTGGATATTTGTGGAGTGAAAATGGAGATTTACTTTTATTTCTTTAGTAGTTTATATTATTTATATTCGGTCATTTTATTTATGAGACAATTATTACGGATTTGGTGGACCATTATGTTCCACAGTTGTCTACGATTTTCAGTTAGAGATTTATAATTGGATTATTTATTGGATATTATTCTATCTTTTGGAGTTGGATTTATTTTGGAGTTAGAATGGTGATGGATTTTATTTGTGTGGTTGTTTATATTTATTAGATTAAATGACATTATACCTTTTCAAAAAAGATTTTAATGTCTCATATTTTCGTCACATGCTAAGAATGATATTTTATTTATAGACACCTGACGTAGTTTGGTGGCTGCGGGTGGCCACTCACTTGCTAGAATGCGTGGGGTGCCATAGATGGTATTAATGCATGGTCTTTGGTCTCGTGGGTTGTGAGTCCATTTGGCATATGCGTTACCTGTCTTTCATTCCTTTTGATGCTTTGTACTCTTTAGTTTTCCTTAGTATGACATTATTATTCTTGTCTCTCCAGTTCACGAACACTAAGAGAACATGAGATAGAAGAGCGGGTTCAGTTTCTTATTTTGTGGATCAGGGGAGGTAGGATGAGTTTGTTTTGGGAGCCGAGGAGTAATCGACATCGTTTGTGAGGTGACAGCGGCTGGTATAGAGATAGGGAGAATGAGGTGGAGAAACAAATAGGCATAGAAGTAGGGTCTACCCACCCACTTTCGCAGGGGCGTCTGACCCAATGGTTGCCCACCCATGGAAGCTTGATATGGAGAGCCATTTGAGGATGGTGGATTATACAAATGGGCAGAAGTAGATGTTGGCAACATATAACTTGATTGGGGATGAGTTGTAGTAGTGGGAGAATGTCACCACATCTCAGGATCGAGATTTTCTAAACTATGGAAACTTTTTTGTAATACTCCGTAATTTTTTGAAGTAAAATAAAATTTTATAGGGATTAATTTAATTTGGTGAAATTAATTAATCAAGGGTGTGAGTAATTAGACTCAGTATTATCTTGAAATTTTAGAGTTGAACTTTAATGATTTGGGATAAATCTAAAAAGGAATTTTTAATTGAGTAAAGTAATTAAATGTGACACATCAAAATTAAAATATAATATTTGATACAAATATTCAGGACACACTTTGTGAGGAATTACGGGCTCGTTTAGGCATTTTTTACCCTTAGGAATGGTCCCGAGGTATATCTATATGAGTTGGGTAGTTATCAGGCTAATTAAATGATGTATTCGGGCTCATTTGGGGATCCAAAGTTGTGGCCTAAGTCCCACCTCGGAAATTGAAGACTAATTGTATTATTTAGGAGTTAACCCACTCATTTGGGAGTTACATCCAAGAAGACTAGACATAAGCCCCCAAGAGGAGGAATAAGGACACCCTAGGAGGAGGAACAGAGGCTCTCTACAAAATCTTAGGCAAGGGTTATCTTGTCATTCTTATTCAGATTTTACTAATCTTATATTAATGTTGATAGTGTAAGACCAATGTCCATCATAATTTAGTATGTCGTATACCGCTACAAGTTGCTACAAGTCTGCGAAGGATTGAAAAACTTACATCTACAAGAGACGAATCCGAATTTCAAGAAGTCTTCAACATTTAAGCCTAACAAGGATGAATTTGATAAAATGTTTTTATGTTCCATTTATATTTTACATTAAAAGTGTTAGGATATTTTTATAAAAGTTTAAATGATTTTTGAAATATTTTTAAATGGTTTTTAATTTATCAAAATCATAATAGTTTTGGATAAATGTTTCCAATCTCGTAAACAATCTTAAGTTTTGAGGTTTCCAAGATATTTAGAAGACTGAAGATTTCTGGGATACATGTAGGCTATCATTCGAATGACACCGTACATGGTTGGAATGAGATCGTATATCGCTCAAACGATAACTTATATCATTCGAACAAGATGTGTTTTTAGATGACACGTCACCGCCTTGATTTTTATAATAAATAAGGGTGTCAGGCTTCTAATTTTTGTGTGGAGAAGCACTGGTTTTAAACAAAATACGTTTTTTGAGTGTTTTCGTTTATTCTCCAACATTTTTTAGGGTTCAATCTTTGTTTTACAATTCACAAATCCCAATATCTTTTGTGTGAGTTGTTTTGTGGAACCCAAAGCCTATTTTTTTGTAGTTCAACCTCTGTGGAGAAGGCATCTCCATATCTGATCCGGGGATACCGAGCATAGTTATTCTGCGTGTGGATGAGCCGAAGACAACGAACTGACACCCGAAGGGTATTTCACTGTATCACGTAGCTTTGAAGGTTTGACGAAGACACCATGCATTACACTTATGGGTGATTATAAGGTTGTATATAAGTCAATGGTCTTGTAAACATTTCAAAGTGTTGAAAACCGTTTTTTACCTTAAAGGGTTTTTTTCTTGAATTTGTGGTCTTTGTTTCACATGCATGGCTTGAATGAATTATGACACTTAAATGAATGTTTAGAGGTTGATCTAAAATTTATTTTTGTATTGATCAAATTTGGCCACCTAATTAAATAAATGTTCTAATAAATAATTTAATTGGTATCACACGGCATTTTACAAATACCACGCTTAGAATAAGGTTTAATCATGTATTGCGACTGCATATTTAGATATCTTTTGATTTGGGTAAAATTTTATGATAATTGTATAGTCCATTTTTAGATCTGTAACCCATTGTATCAACTATGTATTCATGTGGTTTAAATGGACGATTAATTGTAGAAATTATGTTTTAGAATCCTCTAATTAATCTAGAAATCATTGGGGTAGTATAAGATGAAATCTTGACATTTCATGTTCATTAGTTTCTGTTAAATTCTTGATGATTTCATGCAAATCTATGAATGATTTGGAGGTTTCATCATGTTTAAAATGATGTTATTTCATGTTAGAACCCCTTCCCATAACCCATTTGAGATTTTGGAATCATAAGAACAATGTTTGATAGAATTAAAACTCATTGAAAAAATCCAGCCTTGGAAAAGCCCTTCTCTCAACTTACTGGAAAAATTGAATCAATTCGGCCTCCTCCCTAATCGATTCGAAAAGACCTACTTGTGAAAAATTTCTTTGTGGTTGCGTGGGTGTTGACCTCGTATTTTTCTGATTTTTTTAATTAGTTATGACTTTTTTACGAAAGGGTGTACCATACCATATGCATAAGATGATTTATGCGGGATTCTTAAAGAAAGCTATATGAAATATATATATATATATATATATATATATATATATATATATATATATATATATATATATATATATATATATATATATAAAGGTCGGGATGTACCTAAATGATTTGGGAAATTCTGGTTGGGGCACCTAGGGGATATGACCCTAAAAGATTGGATGAAAATCTTATGATTAATTCGGGGAGAGTTTAAATAAAAAGAAACACTTATTTGAGATCAATAGACTGTATGAGGTTAAAATTAATAATTATTTTCCTCAATTGATTATCGTATAACGATGTTAAGTAGGAATGTATCCTAAGCCTAGGGGGCTAAGTATAAAGGGTTAATGCCGGTTGTGATAGTAGGTTAATTGATATTACTCACCCATATTAGTGGATTTTTTATATATCTACATATAACCCCCTATTCACTCTAGTTGACTCCTTATATATGTACATATAAACCTTATTGAAAATGTAGCAAGGAGCGATCAATTATCAATATTGTGGAACGATTTAAATCTAAGGAAAGAGGACAACACTAAGGTCATTAAATGTGTTGGTAAAGGTAGTTGGGGATAACTATACCTATAATCGTGTTGGTAATGTTAGTTTGATGATAATTATACCTATAGTGGTTTTGGAAAGGTTAGTTGGGAATAACTGTACATATACATTTAAAAAGAAATAAATGATGAAAAACATGTGATTTAAGTCTAAAAGGCAGTGCATGTGACTTAATATTTAATCGAGAAAGTATTCACAAGATTACGACTTAAAATGATTTATGAAATAATTGACTAAAATCTTATAGTTAAGACCAGAAGGCTATATTCCATATGGATTGATATTTTACTAGGATTAAAGTAGTTATAGAGTAACTACTTATACATATTGGATGATAATATGTGTCATATTATTTTGCGTGTACATACCAATGTTCATGGATTGTCCTATCGGCGTGGGGGTTTGTGCATTCGGACCGGGTACCACACGCCAACACAGGTGGGCTTAGCAATTGTGTAGGTCATATAGCTACTATGTGGAGGCGCAATCTACGAGGAGGTAGGTGTTGACGCTAAACCAACTTGTGTAACTGCTGGGTTTAGGCCGTGAATGGGTATTTTGCATAGGGATTTCCACCAACTTATGTGTATTTTTTGATCTCCGCTTAGGATAAGGGATTCCTCTGGACTTGCCGATAGAGCACGAACAAGACACCAATGGTAGATGACTTTGTGTGTCGCATACACACACACACACACAGACACATTATGGTGTACCTTTTATAAGAATGTGCCCGCTTAGTCTAAAGATGTAGACAATACTTAATAATAATAAAGTCGGGTTAGTAAAATGATGTTAATAATTAAAAAGGAAGATAAGTCTTACTGATTAAATTGGTAGATAGTTATTAATTATAATAATAGTTGAGTAGTCTAAGAAAGTAGACAATAATTATAGAGAATGAATAATGGGGTAGCCAATTATTAATGAGAATAATAATTTGGTAATCTAAGAGAATGAAACTTATAGTCTAATGGGGAAGACGACGAGGAGTATGAATTAAATTATTAAATAGTATGAATATATATCCAAGGGTTATGGAATATTATATGACATAAGGATATGCTCCGAGTTTTTTTAAATTGTGTAGTCAACATTTTGAAATCCATTTATGGATTTGGGGTGTTAGACATAAGTACCCACTTTTAGTTAATGCATAGCCAGATGGCTTATTCTTTACATGTTAGATTAAATAATGGAAGTTATAATTGGCATGTTGTTCGAGGATACAAGTAAGACCGCTTCTAGATGAAAGGTGAGGTACTTGTTACATGTGAGAGTTGATAGAGAGATGTGAAGTATGAGTTAGTAACAATTTACATATTTACTAGTGAAGAATCCTTACAACTCTAGGGATCTTAACCAAATTATAAATTTTCCCACCAGGTATTCTTAATGGCAGGGATATCAGGACTGTCGTTGGATCAGACTTGCAGTTGCATTGGATGCGGGGGATTTTTCTCCATTGATTCTAGTGTAGGTTGTACTTTAGTATTTTATCATATTATGTGACATTGGGATTTGTACGGGCATCAGCCCAAGAGTTTATTTATATCAGTTGTACTCAGCTTTACTTTATGGACAATGTATGATGATTCAGTTTTTATTATTAATGTTCTACCCTAACTTTTGATCAAATGTAATACATTTTCACCATTACTTCCATATCATAAACACATTAAAAATTCATTCAGAGGAAATTGCAAAGTGAAATCCAAACTGAACAAACAAAAAAGAAGATGGGAAAAGAAAAATGAAAGGAAAAAAAGAAAAGAAAAATATACATAAGGAATGAAAAAAAAAGAATTCCAAAGAAAAGAAAAGAAACATAAATAAAATAATAATGTTTACACTTTTTCAAATAAAAAAAATTGTTTTAAGGTTTTGTATTTTATCATCCATGTACACATTTTCCATCCTAAAATGTCCTTAAAATGGTCTTCGGGGTAACATGATTTTTCACATTATTAAGTTTACATTTTCACGTCCTTTAGAAAATGTTATCCTATCACTAGACTACATTTTATCATTTTATATAAACATCTTTCATCACTTACATGTGTAAATATTTTCTTCCAATTACATTTACACTTTATGCCTATACATCCCGATCGACTTACACTGATTATGAAAGTATTCATTTTTTTAAACTAATCACCAATGAGAATTAAACTAGTTTTGATAACTATATCACTTGTAAATTTTGTGCCACACAGCACACACTTAGTCAATATATGAAACTCGTGAATTTATTTAACATAATGATTATTGTAAATAAACAATTAGAGAAACTTGTTAGTCATTGATATTATCTTCTTTAAATATTATACTCTATTTGAGCTTTGTGTTTCGAAAATGGGCAGCTATTTTCAAAAAAATTTGAAGGTTGTGAGTATCATCACGTTAAACTGTAATAAGGCAAAACTCATCCATTAGGGTAACCTAGTGGATTAGAGACTTCTTGCATAAGCTAAATGCAACCGTGCATCTTGCATAAATGGATCTGTAGTCTTTTTTTTATTCATGAATAAAATAGCGAATTTCAAAGGAACATATATTTCACCAAGTCACTAGGAACAGGAAATACGCTAGTTGGGGGGTGATTGGTGTCAAATATAGTATTTTATTACCCATTTTCTAGGAAATATTTCAGTCCCACATTCGTTAAAGCCCATTTTTATTAATTTACCGTGCACTCTTTATATAAATGATTAATTCCTTTTGCAAGGTTTATTTGAGCATTTACAGGCTGTTCGAAGCTAATGGTTGTTTCTGGAAGCGTTCTGAACAAGAAACATTCACAAACATACTTTAAGGGAGAAAAAAGTAATGTAACAAGGGCAATACTAGGGTCAGACTCTTCACAAAGATTTTTGGCCTCAAACAAGGAATGTATGAGTTCAATCGATGCCTCAATCTGATCTCAAATGAAGAAATTATGAACAGTCAAAGATTGAAGCCGAAAATAGTCAAATGTCAATGCTTCGGTAAATGAAAAAGTCTAATATTATAATTCAAACTTTGATGGAAATTTTTTGACCTCATAATGAAAAATATATCGGTTCAAACGACATGAAAATCCATGGTCAAACGAAGCACTTACAAGATTTGGGGTGAAAAATATAATTATAGAAATTTGGTTGAACTGATTGTGATATGTGGAGTTGTACTTCTTGAAATTAAATGGGGATAGGGAGAATTAAATCGAAGACCTCCCACTCCCCTTTCCATTACTTTAATCATGATACCAGGTATACCTTTGATAATGATATTGACCCCAATAATATATAACCCATAATTCAATCAAGTTTCGTTCCCCATCTTTTTCCACCAACTCTCTCTCTCGCCCTTTGCTTTATTTATTATTTCTTTACCTAATTTCTATTCTTCTCCCGTAATATTTTCATCAACCATCACGTGCCCTCATCTCACAATTCATTTACCCCTCACCCCGTTTTTATTATTTAATTATATCACCCATTATTGCATAATTCCATTTTGAACCCATAAACCAGTTTTTGAAGCTACAAATAGGGTAATTTGGAGACACATTAGACATCTATTTTTACACTTAGACACTATACATTAGAGTGGGAACACCTAATTTTAGAGAATGTAATTTTCTCTTACATTTAGTAGTTGTCGTTTAAAGCATTATTAGTTTAGTATTTTGTTGAGAAATTTACGATCTTGTAATATGAAGATTGAGTGACACATCCAAATATTCATCCTAAATCCTTCTCATTTTTTAGTCCATCCATATTCAAGTAAGTTTTATTATTTTTACTTCATTTTCTCACGCATTATTTTATTTAATTATTTAAAAATGCTTGCTAGTTAATTAAATTAGGCTGAGATTAATGAACTCACCTTTAGTATATAGTTTCTTCACTATGGTATGATGGAAGATGACTTTTTTTGGTGACTTAATTGTTCCCGATTTTATATCTAGGAACTTGAATAGGGTATATCACGTATGCAGCATATTTTCTACCCCGCGTGTATAATTTTGGGAATATTGTTGATGCCAATGTCATATTTAGACTTTAATGAAAATTTGGGGAGTGACAAATTGGGTTTAAATAATTATTTAAATGAGTATTAATCGTGTGTATAACAAGTCTAAATATGTAACCATTTATGCTTTGTATTCGAAGCTGATGGATTTAATTCTCAACCTATAGTGTTCGTATTTGGTAATTAATTTAGTTTCAAAACCAACAAGATTATTTTTGGTTTCGATATCGTATGCACCACTGTACTTGTAAAACAAGTGTAGTAATTGTATATGTTTTTGGAATGAGGTGGTAACTAACCAACTACAGTGTCCTTACACGATCACTTAGTTTTCACACGATCACTAAGCATCATAAAATGTCTCTTGGCATATTATTTACTAGAGATGCCTAAATACCTAGACCTACATCCATTCTTATAGTGAAACCCCATTCATTAGAAGTATATGAGATTTGATCCCAAGTGTTGTTGAAAACATAGGATATACATCGAGAAAAACTCATGACTTCCAAGACTCATAGTATGTTTATCGAAGTATTATTCACGGGTATTCCTATATCTCTAATCCTCCACCCGTATATATAATTTAAACTCGTTTTTTGCAACTGTTTCTTCTTTGAACCCAAGTTTCCCTAGGTATGCAGGAGCTATACAAACCTGAACATGGTAACCCCTAGCCTTAGAATACGTCTCTTAGTGTATTATCTACAAGGGATGTCTCTATCACCAGTCAAAATTCCCCCAACTTCTACCTCTACCTCTTTAGTGCGAGATTTTCCAACATGACATCATTTACCCTACAACCATGAACTCGTCTGAAGGACAACGAATTCCGGTTAGTAATCACCTGATAATTAGATTGTTATGTATCAATATAGAATATCTTAGGGTTCACTCCCATTATGATATTCCATAAAACAAGCCCCTAACCCAAAAAGACATGTTCTACACTTAAACACACATCATGTTTGAACATGTGTAAAACCGAACTATGTTGGCTTTATTACGAAGTCTTATTAGGTATCTACGTGCAATACCAAGTCTTTCTTGTGAGATCGTGCCTCAATAATGTGTATGTTGATATATTTTCCACCACCGAAATGCATCCATCTCTCGACATTCACCCATTGCACCAAAATAATTTAAAATGATATCAAACTATCTTAAGGAGCACTCTCCCAAACATATCCTTACATAAAAACGTGTTAGCATGTATAACCACAAATGAGATGCACCCATCTCTCACCTTTTTATCTTGCCTAAAAAATCGAAGGAGATATCGAATGATCCAAAAAATGATCTTTCTTGCACACATACATGCATAATAACGACCATCCATTTACAAATATGAATTACAAAGTCATAAATAACCAATATTGTGCACCTGTATTGGTTGGGTGATGTTCTTACGGCTCTCACATATACTATTTACCAAGCTCAGCACCTATATACATTGTTTATGCACCCTCGTTATAAGGTCTCCGAAAAAATTATAAAATAGATTAAAAGTAAATAGTTCACGTAAATATGGATAATAAGCATAGAATTAAGGAATCATACATAACAAGTTGGGTGCTTAATGTAATACCCCGTATTTTTGTGATATTTATTTATGGGATTAATTAAATTAAATGCGTATTAATTGGAAATTAATCCGGGTTAAAATACTAGCGAGATGAGAGTTGGTATTTGATTATATGTGCATATATGATTATATATGAATATTGACTTATGAAATTTGTCATGAGATTGAAATACGACAATTTGGAAATTTTGTTGAGACGCGTATGACAGTCGCGTCATGGTATATAATTATGTTAAATAAAAAGTGAATTTTATTTCTATTATCCGTATGGTCGTTTTGAGTGCGCCAACGCGTCCGGAAAGGGTCGAAATAGTCAGAAAACACTAGCCGGGGGTTTGGTTTGGGTCCCGGGGCATTTTTAGGCCATACCGGCAACGTATAGGGGTAGTTTGGTAATTTTGAATTTTGAGGAATTAAAAGCTACGAAAATTGGGAATTATTATCTGATTAGGCATTAACCCACTAAGCCCACTAATATCCAAATAGACTACGGAGGTTATTGAAAGTTTCCTAAGACAAAACCCTAGCCTCCATAGCCACCATTAGAGAAAAGCTTGTAGAAAGAGAGGAGAGGAGAAATCTGCAGAGGAGAGAGATCCATTCAGCAAATTCGTCATCAAATCCAGAGTTACCATTAAGGCGAGTGGTTTAATTTCGTTTTTATAGAGAATGTTTCTTCCATGTGTAGGAATTGATAAAAATCTGAATTGTTCTTGGGAGTTAATGAAAACCCATTAAACTTGGAAATAGAAATTACATTCTTGATGAGGAAATTGCATGTAGATTGGTAGTTGATGATTATTCTGATGATGTTACAATTAGTATGAAACCAAAAACGGATTTAATTAGACTTCTAGATGATTTATAAATTCTAGGGTTCATGTGTTTGAAATTGGGGAAAATATGTAGAGGTTTGATATTTGAATGATGTTAGGATGAATTAACACCCTCAAATCATGATAGTATATGACCTATATATGTTTAGAGATGATTAGTGGCTTTGAATAATCGTTTGAGTTATGTTTGGATGAGATTTGAGGAGTAGAGAAGTAAGAAAAATGAATTAAGGATTTCTGGGCTCGAATCTGGTCGCTCGTTAGAAGACCTGCCCAGGTCGTTCGAACGAGATTCTAACGAGTTGACCATTGACTTCTAACGAGGGTGAAGTTCGTTCGATGAAATCGTTCAAACGAGATCTCGTTAGAAAGCCCACTTCGTTCGAACGAGATCTCGTTAGAAGACTCAGTTCGTTCGAACGAAGTCTCGTTTGAACAGCCTCGTTCGAATGAGACTTCGAACGAGTTGACAGTTTAGGCTTTTTAGCCTGTTTTGATCCCGAGTGCCCTGTAACCTTGTGTATAGGTAGAGATAGCCTTTCCTTGATGAGTAATTGATATATTTGGGATGTTTGGGATATAATGAGGAGTCAAACCTAGAAATGTAGTTTGAACCTAAAGGAAAATATGAGTAGGACGTGAGTGTCTATTACGATGCGAGAACTATTGACGGCCTAGCTTATTATATTAACCGGGAACATATAAATGGTGTAGTATTATATGTCAGTACGAGAAGAGATATGTACCAATATATTATGGTGATTACTAAGACGTGTGCATACTTAGTATATGTATTGATTTTATGTGTATGACATACCTACCATACTTGCTATCACGGGAGGTTTGCGTTCGCTTAGGGCCCTCTAATCCTTGTGTTGCCCAGATTTAGACTGGTTACCTCGATGAACATAGGTCAGCGAAGGACTTATTAGGATGTTAATAAGTCTGCTGATCGTGGGAGCGCAGGTATGTGCGTGACCCATGTGATGTGACTGTGTTCGCCTCCATTATTTGTGATGTTGTTATCTGTGAACTATTCCTGAGAGATTCGGAATATGTTATCCTTATGTACGTGATGTACCAGGATGGATAGCAGAGTATGTGTGCACCGCAACTTAGTTCTCGGGGTGCTTGTATTGTATATTTATGATGTGAATAATATACACTTAATTAATGGGAACTTCCATATTAATATTGTGAATAAAATTATGGTATTGTTTTGAGAGAACATAACGGGTTAACCAATAGTGAAATGTATTACATATTGAGAATCTGAATTTAAGTGAAGCCCTCTATTTATTTGGTAACGTTAGAATATGATATGGGAATCGAGTAGTAAGAGGTAGAACATATTACGTTTTGGTTAGTTATATGTGTCATTTAGATGGGTAATGTACGTTAGGAGTGCACATGTAGTCGAGAGGTGAGAATTTCATGTGAGTGCACGTCCTAACATGTATTTTGCATTTAATGTTTTAATGTTATTAAAACACTTGCTGTTTTCAAAATGTTTTCCACTTTCGGGCTCTGACCCATTTGCTTTCAAATCTATTTTTGTAAAAAACCATTTTAGGTGCCCAGCCACAAGGACACCATGCATAGGATTCTCATTCAGGTGACGAGCTGTAGTTGTTTGTGGAAGTTACATGACTTTTCTTGTAGACACTTCATCTATCTTGACTCGATATTCATTAGTTATCAGTTGTAGGGCATGTTGCCCATTTCTTTTAGAAGCATTTCATTTATTTCGGTTATTCAGACTTTTGGCATGTAATTATTCAGGATTCAGACTTGTAGTATTATTTTCCATTTGTTGGGATTGTTGTGAGGAGTTTTCCTCCGGATTTATTATTATTATTGTTGGTTATTTCATTACTTCGTGGTGAATGGATTATGTTGTTGTTCCATTATTCTTTTATTGCATGTTAATCAGACTTAACTTAAAATTTGGCACTTACTTTTAAATACTAGGTGGTTAGTAATTATTAAAATGTTTTCGACAGTGATGCTATTAACTGAACCAACTTGGCATTTTGAATTAATTTAATAAAGGAGTAGCTACCCGGTATTTAATTAGTCGGGGTGTCACACTTAATAACTATTCCATTCCTAACCTGGCTCCCAAACCTTCAAAAAAATAATCTACATAAGAACCACAAACTTTAATGTATTCCTTATGTGTATCCCAAAAGGGCTTACCCGGACCTTTTCTCTTTTTTTTTTTACATAAAATATACTAACGACTCTGAATAACCAACAAAATTTCCCTTTGCACATGAAAGCCACACTTATCCGGTGTGTGCACCAAGAACTTGACATGGTGTTAAACTACATTTGAGGGAAACGTCACAAAGCCCGAAATCCTCAGACCAATCACCCGACCTCAAGGAAAGGTGATGGAGTAAGAGACAAGTACTCATGCGTCTGTCGTTAACATCGCAATAAGTTCTTTGTCCCTATGCACATCACCACTCGGGTCCTGCAACATCACATAGGAGACTCTACTGGGGATAAATCAAGAGAACCAATGTATTTATATGCATCCTTTATACTATCCTTAATATTGCTCTCTCTCATAACTACATTATGGCACTTTTAGAACTTTCCAACAGACACAATTTTAGCGCCCCTCACAACATAGATTTGTTTTTATGTCCCAATATATAGGTTTGTACATTTTCCCAAACATATAGGTACATTAAAAGGTCCTCGCAATAAAATAAACATCAAAGTATGGAAAAATTATAGATTACCTATTTGCACCATGATCTACATAGTCTTGATTTTCATATTATATAAGCCATACGCCCTCAAGTCCCCCAAAATCGGATAGTTAAATAAAGTTATTACTTTAGTAAAAAAACTTTATCAAAAAAGACATTCGTACATCAGAAAAATATCATCTCCCTAAGATAGGTTGGTACTTTAGGGAAGTCCCTTCCCCGGATAAAGTTTATACTTTCAAAAATTCATTCCCTAGAATGCTAATCTCCAATGATTGTCCTCATTCTTTTTATCTACCCATCTGTTATTTCAAATAACTTATCTCTTAATCCCTAACTCTCGATGATAGGGGACGTTTGAACAATGTTTAGTACTGGGATGTATCGAATATTCTTTCACGTCTATTCGATATTAGGGTAAAGTCGTGTCACATGTACCTCAAAGGTTTCTCAGTCCAAGCATGTCATTATATTATGATCCATGTAAATAAAAAAAGATCATATGGTAATCAAGTCACAACGCCCCTTGCATATCAAAAAAGATTTAGGAATACATCCTATTTCACACACAAAAAAATGAGGTACTTATAGGTCAATTGTCAGACCACTGGGTTGGCCCTATTTCGCTAAAATTATCAAACGACTGGAGGTTGGCCCAAAACCTCTCTGATTATAAGCTAAATGTCATCCCCTCCAACGAGTAAGATAAAAATTATGAATCTGGAAGTCATCGCCAAAATAGAGGCCCCTTACATTGGATTTCCATAACTCAATTTTTATTTTTGGAAAATAATAGACCTCATTCTATTATTTCCTCACTCCTTTTTCTAACAAAACGAGAGCTCACCCATGTTCACCAAAATACAATTAGGCTCTATTAAAGAACTCATCCTTTGAATATACTATCAAACAAAAGAACTCGGAAAATAAAATACCATACAAATACGGTTAAAAATAGATAAAATAATTTCATCATATAAAGGCATTTCATATGTGAGTCCTCCTCCCATATGTTTTGTCCTTCTGTGAGTTCTTCTACCTGCAAAAATCTAGAATGCAAGTCCATCGACTTGTTTTGCGATCATCACTATCATTAGGGAAATCCTACTACGTTTGTCCCCTAGAAACATGAGTACACACTTCGTGCGATCATTTAGTTTTTGTCACTAAACTACCTACCCACGATTGTCAATTCTAAATCGCCGTATGCAATTTTTCGATGGAATAAGACCAGGTCCCATCAACAATGGATCTTGTTCTAAGAAAATTTAACAACATCACCGCTTCCCAACTAATTATGCAGTCAGAGATCAGGTCATTTAGTCAAATGCAATCTAACAAAAAAGGCACCAATACTATAATGGGAGAGAACTTCCTTACTCTACCAATCCCCAATCTTGTTACACCGCTTAAGGTGGCTATCAAAACAACTCAAAATATCCCCAATGATCCACTTGCTCCAGTTCGAGTTTTGACTATGGCTTCAGTTCACTTTCTAATTTCGGTGCCCCCACATCCATATACCATTCACCCCATGTGGTTATTATGAATCTTACCCCAAGTACCCTAAGTACCCCAAGTACCCAAATTACTCCTTCCATGGTTCCCATGGGCTAAATCTCCCATATCTAAACTAAAAGCTAACACTGGTGAAATTTGAACTTCATCCCATGAAAGAGACCATCAATAATATGAAAATAACTTATGATCTCATCAACATAAAGAAGATGGATTTTCATCTAGAATCTCGATTACAAGACAAATTCAAAATGTCAATCTTGAAAACATAGAAAGGACGGGGCTCCCCATCTCCCAATTTATCCAACTACCCCCTTTCGATATTGGTACAGAATGTCGACCAAAGAGAATTACAAATGGTGTTATCCTCTACGCTATCTGGAGGATCCATCACCTCGTACATGAGTATGAAACATTAAGGGACCACCAAAATAAGTGACACTATATGATTTACTTTTCTAAAGTAGTAAAAATACAACAAATAACTTGTTATTACTCACCAGGATTTAAAAATGTTAAAATAAGAAGAGGGAGAGAGATTTGTCATGTTCATAACTCTCTAGAGAGAGAAGGCCAATCAGATGCTCAATCATCCGTTGGAGAATGAATCGATAAAGATTGTGATTAGAAACCTCCGTAAGGTAGTACAAAGTAAGAATGGAACTTATCGGATCCCGGATTTCAATGTACTCATACATATATGGTGTACGATTAAGGAGATCTTGGCCGCTAATGTTTCCAAGACTACGAGAGAATATCTTCAGGTACCATCTACTTATCCACCTATAAGAACTCATTCAGGGCCTCCATGTCCCATATCACTACCTTTCTAGTCAAAAAACCTGCAGATTCGTGCCCAATTTGCAACACTACCCCAGCCATTATAGCCACTACTACACCCTTCCTACCAGGAGTTTTTCTAAGAAATTACCAGGCCATGCCTCCCCCTAAAGAGTTTCGTGCCCAACCAAGACAATTTACTTATTTGCAATCCCTCCTCAGTTAGGTCTTCTCCGTATTCAAGTTGGATAGTGTCCTAAAACTCTCAACATGAAACCATCCTCTGTTACATTGAATAAAAACTGAATCTCTACCTTGCATTACGAATACCAAGAGGGAGCCAATTACATCACAAACAACTATTTCGACTTAATGTATGCCATCCAGGAAATTATTGACGTCGGGAGCCTCATCTCGGAAAAACCTTATTTCACAAAACCCCATACCATATCATCTCGGTACTAATAGCTTTTCAGATTCTGTTGTCTTAAACATAAACCCTTCACCCTTATAGTCCCTATCCATCATAAACTAAAGATAAGGAGACATCCAACCTTCCAAATAACTTTCCCTCTGGACACGCCATCGCCCGACATAAAAATCATCACTAAAACCCAACCCATAATACAACACATGACCTTCTTTATTATGGCTATCCATTTCCTATAAACCAACCATTAATGCCAGACCTCCTCCTAGTCATAAAATTTTTTCTCTCTAGATAGTCGAAAGTCATTACCCCTGCTCAGAGAAGATCGATCATTTGATAGAATGGGAAGAAATGTATCATTAGGCCCTCCATGCAACATGGCACATCAACTTTACGGTGATTATAATGTCTGTCGATATGGGAAGATCTTACCCCATAGATGCTCCTTTTTCCCCTCTCAAATTTAGAAACCAAAAATAGTACCAACCAGGACCTTACTCCAGACTCACCCTTTGTCAACCCATTACAAAATACTAAAAGCACTATGATTTCCATCCTTCAGATTAAAGAACCCGTGATTTTGGTAGCCCGATATTCGAGTCCCCCAGTAGAAATGAGAGAGAAAGACCTATAGTTTCGAGCCAATAATCATGTTACCTTGAGATAGAGATCTCATCACCAGTTGGTATATAAAGAGGAAGATAGGTTAATATCCTTATTGGATCAAAGAGGTAACAACTTGGAAGGAAACAAAGGTAAAATATTAGGCTTAATGAGCATACACCCCACCAGAGTCTCTCAAAGGAGCGATGGAATTGACTTTGCAAAACCCAAAGGGTTTTGGTCATCCAAGTCTTATTTTAGTTATAATATAACCAATAACATGGAGGACTCACCTGAGAACCTTTCCAAGAACCTAAGATACAAGTCTATACACTGGGCACCATCCACATGAAGGGAACAAACAGTGGGAGTGATATTGACCACTAACGAATAATAGGATCGAGTTTCATCATATCTCCATTTATAAAGAACACCATTTTTTTTCTAATCAGAACTCTAAGATCCTTAATATCCAATCCTAGCCATGTTTACTTTACTAACTTTCTTGAAACAGGGATTACCGATTGCTTTGACAATCTCATCATCATCGAAGGGACCATATCCCAAACTTCTATAGTTGAATTCATCCTTAACCCTCAAGCATTAAAAATGATCACATAGTGAGACTAGTCTATAGAAAAAGGTCTTAGACTACATAAATAAGGCCATATATCATTTGAGTCCCATGTCATTCAAAATTTCAAATTTGCAATCGAATACAAAGCCATTACAAAAGAACTTGATCAGCTCGAGAAACGTGAATACTATATATGTCGCATGACTAATTAAGGTCACAATGTAGATAATCTACAATCAAAACCTCTCATATAGCAAGGGAAAACTCAGGCATCCCAATATCAACATATATCATATCATTCGAGTTAATGTATTGGAAAATTTGATCGTATAAATATGAGATACCTTGTACAACTCCATAATAGTAGATATAAACCCTCATGAGATCCCCCTTCCTGAGGAAGACCTAGTCTATCCCTACAATGAGGTAGATATGCTAATCTCACATGTGGCTTAAAACCTTTTAGTTCAAGAGATAACGCCATAGTTCCACCGTTACTCTGACACGGGATACGATTACGATAATTAATAGTAAAAGTACTCCACATGGTCGATATAATTGAAATGCAAGTTCATATAACCATAAGAGACCACCACTCACCAAAAGGTCCCCCTCACTGAGGTACTCGTACACCCCAAAAATGGAAATAGTCCACCGCACTCCCCATGACCATGCTCATGGAAACATCAATAACGTACATTACATAGTATGTTCACTAAATCCCCCCAGGTTTTTCTATGGTATCTCTCCCTGGGGGACAAATATGCAGTGTATCGATACTATTATGAACACATCTTTTGCAAAGCTCATAACATGGTAAAGGAAATGGCTATAGGGAAATCAAATCCCCTTACTCCAATAGAGAGAACCATTAAACTATCTCAGATGGCCACCCTACAATGATTAATAATACCAAGCGACTGCCTTAGAAGACAACATCTATTTGGGCTCCTGAATGTCAACAGAACCCTCACTAAGGGCATTAAGATAGAAAGATGACCAAGTATTGTACATGTTGGTAAAATCCCCACCTTTACCCTAAACTCATATATAGTTGTACAATTGATTGAAAACACCATGTCCCGAGCCATATCAAAAATACAAAATGAATCTCCCAAGAACTAGAGGTAAAACCCTATCTTGGATTCGACAGAGGTCATGGTCCTAAAGATAACCCCGCCTACCTATGGTCCCACATCATTCAATGACTCTCTACTATATTTATAGGAAGATGAATGAGAAACCCGAGAAAAATGTGTACTCACTCAGTACAAAGAGGTCGATTTTCTCACCAGGTCAGGTTGACGCACCAATCCTCTGAACCCTACTAATAAAGAGGGAGGATCCCCGCAGTAGAAACCATGCCCCCTTCTTGGGATAATGATAAGATGACAGATAAACTCCATTGAAACTCATATAAGATAACCATATAGGAGTTAATAGCTACATCTTGAGAATGCCTAGTCATCCTCGTCCATCTTTTATACCAAGATTCTATGGCTACATATTTAATCCTACTCGAGATGTCAGCCAACATTGGCTCCATAACCATGCAAAAGACATCGGATTCTCTAATGAGGCCATTACCATGTCAGGACGTAACCACCACTTTGAATGACACATTACTATGGAAACCAACAGACCCATTGTACCTGATAGACAGTGTTTTGTCGCAGTGTCGCATCACTGACATCGGTGGTTAGTTATATTTGGCTCACCAACTCTAAACAAAAAACCTAAACTATGACTATACTCTTTTAAGGGAGTATAAAGGCTAGTCCGGGTATCTAAAATACATAGAGATGAGTTGCTAGAATTTAATTGGTTTAATACTTCTAAATAAAATTATAAAAGGTAATTTGTTAACTAAAAAGAAATAAAAGATAAACTAGGCAAGAGTGTATTTCAACTAAATTAACAAAAATAATAAAAGCTATAAGGTGTGTCGGATATCCCTCACCCCGAGTTAATTAGAATAAAATGGGTACATTGGCTCATGCGTTATTAAGATTGATTCTCGTTTCAATAGTTAATTAAACCCAGAGTTATCACACCCCTAAATTCGCATAAAAGTCTAATAATATTTTGGCATCAACAAATACCTCCGAAATTACACATGCATGGTCGTAAGTACAGAGCATACATGATATACCATGTCAAATATCATAGGCATAATAATTAGGATAACACACTCGAAATAGATGCATAAAACTCCATCACCAAAGCAAAGAAACACATCAACCCATAAGTGAGTTCAATCCAATAGAACCTCGACTAAATTAGCTATAAAGCATGGTAAATGACATGTGTTGACAGAAAGAAAGTAAATCTAATTAGAAAAGCAATAAAAAATAAGAGATGAATATTAACTAGGCATGGAAATGAAAGGAAAGAAGTAAAGAAAACATTAAACAAATAAAAGAGATAATGGAAAGTAAGCTTACATAAATAAAAATGGGCAAAACACCCAAAAGAAATGGAGAATGGCAAAATCTCCTTACAAACCCTAAACCTAATGTAAAATGCAAGATATTTAAAAAATAGAACAAAGGTTCTGTTATATAGTAACTTGGAAAAAAAAATATAAAAGAAAAGGAAAAAGAAAAGAAAAGAAATGGGAAATTGCCGGGTAACAGGGACCACCGGTCGACCGCGGGTCAGGGACCGGTCGACCAGTCCATCGGGGGAAGCCCACCGGAAAGGTTGAAAGGCAATATCCCAATATGCGGTCCACCAGACCCCTGGGCGTGGTCGACCGGTACTTTATTTTCCAACCTTGATTGGTCTTCACATGGGAGAAAAGGTTGAATACATAAATGGCCATAACTTAATCGTCCGGACTCCAAATGGCGTGTCGTTTGCGGCCACGCGATGATGAGACATAGATCAAGTGTGAATTGACTAAATTTCCCTTGAAGTAGCATCAGGAGATGAAACTTCTCCGAAATGCAACTAATCCTCACTTTTAGCGTTCCAATACCTAGAAAAGCAAAATTAACCCCTACAAAACATATATATGTCCAAAACCGAGGTTTTCTGGTTAACGACCATAAATATAGGCATTAAGAACTTAAAAATTCTAGATTCCACAAAGATAATGGACGCAATTATGTAATATTCGTGACGAATCACACCCCCTAACTACGCCATTGCTAGTCCCTAGTGATGAAATAAACAAAACCAATCCACAAAAGGCGATACAAAAATGTATATATTCAACGAAATATAAAATACACTTTTACGAGAAAAACGATTGCATTTATCGTATGCAATAAGTTGTTAAACTCCTAGGTTACCCTAATGGACGAGTGTCGTCTCATGAGGGTTTTCAGGGATGAAACCCACAAACATCATATAGTTTCCTCAAAATATTCCCAACCCAACATCTGATAAACTCAAAAACAATGAAAAAGATTTCAAACGCATTATTAGCATAGTGAATGAATTCACACAAAAGTCAGTATTATTAACATTATAGAACGACCTTCGTTAAATTGAAACCATAAAAAGTGGGAAGGGAGTGAGCACATGGAAAGTATGATTTGGCAAAAACTTAAATAAACCGGATAAAAATTAAAGAAATAATATATTGAATCCTTACGGGCATTACACTGATCAAGTGAATTCATTCGAAATAGGGAGTTAACACACAAAACATGTGGGCATAAAGAGTAAATGTAAATAGAAACTAGGCCCCACACATGTCACAAATGAAGAACGCTATATATAAAATGAAAAATTGTAATCTCAATGAAAGATACCTCTCATTAAAGGATGCGAAATTCATTTTCACAGATTATCAAAATTATTTAAACTTTTAAATTAAATTCACCCTAAAATCACATAGGACTTGTATAGGGTTATAATGTAGGTTTCGGTTAGGGTATGAAATGAAAGGTATATGTATGTAATTATTAAAAGTGTTCGGGGATGAAAACTCGGGATAATGGTAAATAGTGGGCAATATTAAAAATTGGAAAATAAGTTCCATAATCAAGCATTAAGTATACAAATGGGGAGAGTAATCAAAGCTTATTGAACACTATACACAACATATACAAATTTATCTTTCTTTTCTTTTATTCTTTTCTCATGTTTTCTTTTCTTTTCTTTTCTTTTCTGCTTTTTCTTTTTCATCTCCTATTCACTTATTTCTTTCCTCTACTTTTCCAACTCTCATGCGCCTAAATTGCGAACACACAACAAGAACATCATTCAATCCGAAGTAACATTCCAAACAAAGGTATGTAAGGTATATATATGGCTTAAAACTCCAATATGGAGTTGGTTATGGGATTGGGGTTATGAAACGAAAGGCTATATTTAGGCTCAAAGTGGTTGACGAGGGGAAACATATAAGGTGAGGTCAAGGCTAATATGGGTGATATAACAAAGATTGTCTATGATCATTTCCTAAAGTCTATACAATTCTCGAGTCAAAATAATATATGAAAATCATGCTCAAGTAACACATTTAAAGAAGGAACTCAATTAATGAACGATCAAATGAAAGAATAGTGAGATTACCAATGAATTAAACATTTTAAAAGAGGAAAGAATAGTGTGTAAAAACTCATAAACGAAGAAAATCCTAAAGATCACTCGGTGTAAGTTTATACAATGCAACAAAAGAATAACGAGTTATAAAAATCATAAACCAAATCAATAAAGCAAGAAAAGTGCACGTACCCATGTGATTAAAGTTTAATTCATGAAGTTATTGATAATATCAATGATTGAGGAATAACGTCTACAACCTTCTACAATCGAGAACATGCATCGCTGGGTTGTCTACTTGATCAAGCAATTACTAAAATGTATCATTGAAAACAAAGGAAAAATGGCCAACAAAGGAGAAAAAAGAAAGAAAATATTTTTGAATTTTTGAATTTTTCTAAGAAAAGCATACTTGGAAATAACATAAAATCAAATTAAAGAAACTACCAATGAATGGATAGAATATCCCACACCCCCTAACTTAAAACCTGACAATGTCCTCAATGTAAATTAAGAATCAAGTTAAAGAGAGGAAAAAAGTGATATTACCCAAAAAGGAGTGATCTTCGAAAAGTAAGAGTCCAATGATTCTACAAAACATGTTAGTACCAAATCATAACAAAAAGGAAGAAACAAAAACATTAACTAATTACACTAGACTATAAGTAAGAAAGAAAAATAAACTAAGTATGTACAACCTAACATTTAGACTCCTAACTAACTATACACTAGAAGTTGAAATTTTTGAGGGTCCACCCAAAATACGATTTGACTTTGAAAGATCCACGGTGGACCCTCCCTTTCATGCACGCCTCTCGAAAAATAGGTATTCCGTTTGAACAATGGAAGGCATGTGTAAGTTGGAAGAAATGAACCATCCCCAAATAAAATTTTTGGAGGGAGGATGGGGGATTTGGATAAAAGGGGTGACAAATACACACGGGGGCCAAGAAAAATTTAATCATCTCCCAATGATTTAGTAAGTGGAATGGGAGGTGGCACATAAGAAGGCAACGATGCCTTCATGCAAAGAAACTCGAGCAAGTACTCCTCGTCGATGAAAGGGTTAAATGTTTTATTGTTCGACAACGATTCATCGGGTACTTGTGACGGTGTGATAATGTAAAATGAACAGGGGGAGGAAAGAAATTAAAACTCAAGAGATGAGTTATCATCACTCAAAGTTGGAATATCGAAGGAGATAGGATCATTTTCAATCAAACTTTCTTCTTTGGGATCCAAAGATGAAATCATTTCATTGCAAATGGATAATACATCCATTTCATCCTCATTTTCATTATCTATTAAACCATGGGACAATTCAATAATGGTTTGTTCCAAAGTAGGCAAAAAAATCCTCACTTGGTTCAAAACATTCCCCGACTTCAAAAGTTTCGGAAGAAAAAAAGTCGTCGGATTCAAATAATAAATCCAATTCATGTTCCCAGAAATGATTTTTTTTCCCGATAACGATCTTCATACCTCCCATTCTCAAGCATGAGCAAAACCTCGCCCAAAGGCATAGGCCGAGGTGAGGATTCTTGGAAATGAGAAGTTTGAAAATTGTTATCAGAACTATAATCAAACTCACTATTATAAGAATTTTGAAAAATATTAGAATTTGTTTGAAAATTCCTATTATAAGGAATTAGAGGCCCAAAATCGTTATCATCCTCCTCAAAATACAGGCACTCCAAAGGTTGACTTTTGTAATACTCACCCAAAGTCAATTTTGGATTTGCAATTTTTTGGGTCTCAAAGTATTGAACAAAATTCATAGGTGTACGGGGATTGTGAGAATTATCATAATGATTATCGAAAGGATTGGAATAAGACATGCTTACCCCAAAGATGGCTCGAAGTGGCGAATTCCACAAAGTGATGTGCTCGCAAAAAATTTAAGCATTTCTTAGCACATAAATGTAGAAGTCCTGCAAAAAGGTTAGCAAAAAAATACAAATAGAAAAAAATACTATGAAATAGTAAATCAAATAAGTTATAAAACAAGCAAGTCCCCGACAATGGCGCCAGTTGATAGACAAGGTTTTGTCGCGATGTCGCATCACCAACGCCGGTCTTTAGTTATATTCGGCTCACCAACTCTATAAAAAACATACACTATGACTACACTCTTTTAAGGGAGTATAGCGGCCAGGCCGGGTATCAAAAATCCACAGAGACGAGTTGCTATAATTTAATTGGTTTAATACTTCTAAATAAAAGTGTAAAAGGTAATTTGTTAACTCAAAAGAAATAAAAGATAAACTAGGCATGAGTGTATTTAAACTAAATTAACAGAAAGAATAAAAGCTATAGGTTGCATTGTATATCCCTCGCCCCAAGTTAATTAGTATAAAATGGTTACATGAGCTCACGAGGTATTAAGATTCAGTCTCGTTTCGACAGTTAATTAAACCTAGAGTAGTCACACCCCTAAATTCGCATAAAAGTCTAATAAGATTTTGGCGTCAACGAATACTCCAAAACTTACGCATGCAAGGTCATAAGTATGGAGCATACATGTATACCCCGTTAAATCTCCTAGGCATAACAACTAGGACAACACACTCGAAATAGACCCGTAGAAACTCCATCACGAAAGCAAAGAAACACATCAACCCATAGGTGAGTTCAATCCAACACAACCTAGAATAAATTAGCTAGAAAGAATGGTAAATTACATGTATTGAAACAAAGAAAGTAAACCTAATTAGAAAAGAAGTAAACAACAAGAAATGAATATTAACTTTTCATGGAAATGAAAGGAAACAAGTAAAGAAAGCATTAAAAATATTAAAGAGATAATGGAATGTAAGCTTACATACATAAAATTAGGCAACCCAACGGGGATAGGGAAGGGAAAAATATCCTTACAAACCCTAAACCTAATGTAAAATGTAATATATTTACAAAGAGAAAAGAGCTTCTCTTATATACTAAGATGGAAACAAAATAGAAAAGAAAATGAAAATGAAAAAGGAAATTGCCAGGTAACTGGGACCACCGGTTGACTGCGGGTCAGGGACTGGCCGACCGGTCCTTTGGGGGGATCCCATTGGAAAGGTTGCAAGGTGAAATCCCAACATGTGGTAGACCAGCCCCCTGGGCATGGTCGATCGGTACTCTGTTTTCCAGCCCTGATTGGTCCTCCCATGGGAGAAAAGGTTGAATATGGAAATGGCCATAACTTCATCGTCTGTACTCCAAATGACGTGTAATTTTCATCCACGCGATGCTAAATCAATGAAATATGCATTCTTGGAATTCCCGTGAGCCAAAGATGAATACTGAATTCATTAAATTGCCCTTGAAGTAGCATCCGACGATGAAACTTCTCTAAAATGCAACCGATCCTCACTTTTAGCGTTCCAATACATACAAAATCACAATTAACCCCTACAAAACATATATATGTCCAAAACTAAGATTATCTTGTTAACGAGCATAAATAAAGGCATTAATAACGTAAAAGTGATAGAATGCACAAATATAAAGGACACAAATATGCAATATTCATGAGGTATCAATACCCCCATTACTAGTGGGCAATGGACTGACCAATGACACATTCCCCCTTCCTTGCTACTACCGGTCTAGGATACATCACCTCAAAATTCACACTCCCTTCCACAGCCATTCAATCCGATGATAACACCTTTTGAGGTGTCCTTGGGGTAATAACTCTCTCACTCATAATAGGGCCTATCAAATGTGATATTAAATTTCAAGTAGAAGACGAACCAACCAGTTATAACCTCTTACTTGAGGGGCCTAGGTCATCCTGTTGGGGCATTTCCCTCATCACTTAACATGAAAGTCAATTTACCATTCGATACCAAGTTCATCACCATCTATGGGGACAATGACTAGAACACAAAAGCAAATAATAACACTGCCCCTCTCATAAACATCCATCATGATAACATTGATATATGTCTAAGTGGATTTTAGGTCATCCCACTGGCTTATATGAAACTGGAAGATATCAATATTCATAATATAGACACTTAAATCAATAAAATAGAATATATTATTTGGTTTGTACTCGTAAAGAATCAACAAAGAACCCTTGAAGTTGTTACCACTACGTAACACACGGCAAGAGACGGACTTGGTTACACTCACAACGACAAAGTCATAACAATTAACCTCAAGAACCTCCATTAAGGATGGAATGGAGACTTTCATCTTAAAGGATATAAAATTCCTAATCACAGACTCCCCGATCCATGGTGGGATGAACAAAAGTAATCCCTATAACTTGGAATAGAAATACTCTACCAAGAAAGTTTATAGGTGGATTATGGGAATATCCATAGAGTCAATAAGGGAAAAATTAATGTATCATTGGTTAATGCAGAAGATAGAAAATCTCCACGACAGTATAAATGAAGATTACCCATGCTATTTTTGAATGATACTACTCTAATAGTCACGATGAGAACCATTAACTTAACCCCGATGAACGTTTCCATGATTGTTACAACTCCTCAGCCACCTAAGGCCCTAATATAGAGAATATATGACTAGTGATCATCAATGAGATCAAGCTTTACCATAATGTGATAGAGTCCATAATCCTCCTACATGAAACACATCCTTCGATCAAGCCTCAAGACATGTCTAGAGAACGCTAATGGGATTTTTAGCAATCAAATGAATTCAATAGCTATTTTTGAAAACCCTATATGATGAATATTCTTATAATGGACTTATCACTGTCCCGAACAAAAATCAAAAGGCCACCGCAAGGTAAAGATGACCTATCTCAAGAAACTTCACCTAGCTAATAGTTTGTACAAAACTTATAAATCCCCAAAAGGTATCTCCAAATGTACATCTGAAGATACATATTCATGTCATTATCGACATCAAAAGAATGTCATTACCAAAACATTGGACCTCTACCGGGTGAATCTCCTAGCCCATCATAAAATTCCATTTGAGTGTGATATATTAGCTAAATATTCACCCTTACCCCCTCTCCTAATTTATCCATCTATAAAGAAGACTTTTTGGATGTTATCAATTATA
This sequence comes from Sambucus nigra, assembly GCA_949130495.1. Taxonomy (NCBI): domain Eukaryota; kingdom Viridiplantae; phylum Streptophyta; class Magnoliopsida; order Dipsacales; family Adoxaceae; genus Sambucus; species Sambucus nigra. Next base: position 646,212,129 of record OX422215.1, on the reverse strand, counting down.
TATTCCCTCCATTTGATTGCATTATAAATAATGATTTCCAATAATTTCCTGTGTGTTACGCGTTATGAATATGAATGGAGAAATGGGTTATAATTCACATTGAATTGTATACATAAGTCTTGTCTTGTCTCAATAGTGCTCACTACGAAAATGTCTCGACTCATATGTGTCGTCAAATTCATCGGCTCTCACAAGCTATCAGATACGGTATCATTTTAAGTGGTATTGACCTAAGAGACCAACCTTTGTAGCATGAAAATTCTCATTTAATGGGATTAGTCACAATATCCGCTTACGACCTACCTACAGTCTTGCTCTTATCTACCATCACTTATAGTGTCGGCCTTAGGCACTACAATGAGGCTAACTCATCCTCATCTATATCAATTAGGTAGCCGACCCGTCTGGTCTCAACTTAGCCCTATATAGAGTTACAATAGTATCGATCAATTGAGACACTCATTCTCAAATGTCCCATGCACACGCGAAAAGCGTGACAAGGGAATTGCTGACATATCGAACAAAAACTGTTATGTCAAATCCATAAAGACATGGGGAGAATATTACCCATCATGACTTCTACATCCTTCTCTGCAGGTGTCACACGCTCATTAGCCGATCACTCATTCACACATAGAGTGCATGCCATGGGGGTGACACTGTATACCCTCAGACCTATAAAAGGAACCGTGTGCCTCCTTCTCAAGGGATCAATCATTAATAATAAAAATACAACTATAACACTGAACTGGTAGAGAGAGAAAAAACTTGTATTCACCTTTAATGGCATTTTCCCTTTCTTTATAGTAAAATTACTCCCAAGCTTTGCACAATGGATGTAGACTAAGGTCGAGCCATTTATATGTTTGTGTCCATCTACTTTCTATCATATTTTTTGCTATTTTACATCAATTATTATGTTCTCCATTGTTAATCTAGCTACAAAAATAGGTTGAACCCTAAAGGATGATTTCCATCATCATCATTTTGGCACTGTTTATGGCACGATACTCAATTTTATTTCTCACCTCATGTTGAACTATCAGTTTCTTGTCTTTGGTAGTGATTGAATCCCACCACTATTGGTATTGAATCATAATTAAAAGAGCATGAGTTGGGAGGTTTTTAAAGTTTACCAGTTCACCCTATTTGGGGGATTTTACTTTTTTTTTTCATTTCTTTTTTTTTGGTTGAGTTACACCGACGATGGCCACAGGCCCTTATACAAATTTTAAGGACAATTACAGGAAACCACCTCAACAGTCCGAAATGGATAATGTGGTTGTGGTGCTAACGTCCATTATGGACATCCAATAACAAATGCAAAAGAAAATCTTGCCCTTCAACCATTATATTATGAGCAGAATCCCGAAGATCCCACTGTGAATCTTATAACTTTGATAGCTAAAGTGATCGTACACTCCCACAAAACAAGTCCAGAACCACCTTTGTCATTGAGAAATGACCAACCCACAGAGTCTACACCTTAGAAGAGTTTAAGAATATCCTAAAGACTTAGCATACAAAGAGGAAGATTATTGGGAGAGGTACAAAACATCAAATACCTCTTATCGGTCATGGACCACCCCAACTCCATCTTACTAAGGGAGGAGTTTGTATCCTACCCCTCAGAGTCATCCAAAGGATTTTGGGTTTAATTGTCAAAGAAGGGGTCGATCTTTAACCGTCTTAGCCCAAGAGACGATGTCACTCAAAGTAATATTCCCCAAAGTATTAGTAGTACATGTTGTACTAGTTATCACGATATTGATCGACTGCGATGAGACCTAGAAATGAGGGAGTTTGGAGAAGTTAATAGTGTGCAAAAAAATTGACATGGGGGTTGGACGCCAAAATAACTGTTGTAGTGGAAGGAATGGGTCATAGTGCAATTCAAGAGGAAAAACCTTTGGAATAGTTCAATTCAGAAAAGGACAAGATTTGTTGTTTCATTAAAACCCAAGATACCAACCATGTAGGATACATGGAGGGATTTCCTTTTATACCAAGAATAGTCGGCTAACAAACTCCTAAAAAATTTAAACCTTAGATCATGACACTAAGGTATAATGGGAGTACTAATCATGTACACCATTGAATCCGAATCAGATAAGGGAGGATAAAGAGCTTACGTGTTCATAGAAACTGATATGTCCCCTTTACATGAGGAATAATAATAAATGGTGTGAGTTTTATCAGGATCACGATCACTTGGTAGATCAATGTTTCTCTTTAAAAGACAAGATTGAAAAGTTTTAAAAATAGGGTAAGATTCAGAAATAAGAAAATAAAAGGCGGGGCTAAGACGAGACCTTAAAAAGATAGAACACACTAAAGGATACTAGTCCCAAGAAGGAGATGTAGGTAAACAAAAATGACCTAAAATAAAAAGACAGTAGGAAAGATGACCCTGATGTTCTTGCCAAACTTCCTACAGTTAATGGTAACTCCACATGATTTCTTTTAATGTAAAAATGATTTATGGGGGAATAGTAGGTGGAGGGACTGAGCCAACCAATAAGAAGGTTCACATAATTGAGGCAAAAGTGGATATCAAGAGGATTAAGGTAAATTCTTCTGAGGCCAAAACTAAACCTAACAAGCTGAAGAAAGTAAATATATATGATATTGTAGTGGATTTTTCAAGACAAGACTACAAGGGAAATTTAACCGTACACGGTGATCCCCTTATCTTCAGTGCATGAGTTCACGACTATAATGGGTCTCATTTATTGGTTAACGAGGAAGCTCGGTTGATCTTATATTCTGGGATTTTTGTTATGGATTAAGATGAGAAGAAATAGAATAGTCCTCTATCTCAATTGGGTTCGATGGGCAGAAAGTCCATCCGTTCGGTGTCTATGAAATGGATGTATGCATAGTAACCTAACCAAGGTTTTACCTAGGAAGATCAGCTTGTTCTTATGGATGAAAACATCTTATCGGCCTACGACATAATCTTGGGGAGGGTAGAACTCAAAGAGTTTGAAGTTCTTCCTTCCATCGTACACCAAATAATGAAATTCTTGACTCCTTATGGAGTAGGGGAAGTGAATGGTGATCACGTGGAAGCACATGAGTGCTACTTCATATCAGTGGGAGAAAGGGAAGCTCACAAAAGAAATACGACATAGTAAAACATTGACGCCCTTGACCCAATATATAAACATAAACTCAAAAATGGACAGCCCGTATAAGAGGTCAAATCCATTGTCCTTAATGAGGATGAATTGGAAAAAAATGTCCAAATAGGCTCGTCCCTCGAGCAAAAAATAAAGAAAGAATTGATTGATTTATTAAGAAATAGGCAAAGTGCATTCGCATGGAGCCATAGAGATATGTCGGGGATTGAACCTAAGGTCATTTGTTATCTGTTAAACATAGATGAGGTAACAAAACTAGTAAATCAATGAAGACGGACCTTTACCAAAGATAGATGTGAAGTTATACAAGAGAAAATGAATAAGTTGCATACCATAGATTTCATCATGGAAGCGATATACCAAATGTGACCTTCCAATGTTGTGATAGTTACCAAGGAGAATGGGAAGTAAATGATGTGTATAGACTTCACTAATCTCAATAAATCTTTCCCTAAAGAAAGTTTTCCCTTGCCAAGGATCGATCAAACAGGTGATACCATGGCCATCCATGGCTTTATGAGTTTCATGGATGCTTACTCAAAATATAATAAAATTTCAATGCATGAAGGGGATGCCGAGAAAACTTCCTTCATCACAGATAAAGGAACATACTTCTACGAAGTTAGGCCTCCTTGCTTAAAAAACACCTGGGCCACCCACCAAAGGCTGGTAATAAAAATGTTCAAGGATCATAATGCAAAGACGATGGAGGTATGTATGGAAGACATGATTAGAAAGAGTTTGAAAGTCGAGATTTACGTAGCCAATTTGAAAAAGGATATTTGATATAATGGATTAATATATAATGAAATTCAATCCTGTGAAGTGTGTACTCATCGTCGAAGTTGGAAAGTTTTGGGATTTCATCGTCAATCAGAGGGAGAATCTTGCCAAGATTAAAGCACTGAGTGACATGAAAACGTCAAAGAAGATAAAATATATTCCGAGAGTAATGGACGGAGTTGTTGTGATGAACAAATTTATCTCCAGGGAAATATACAAATATTTACTATTTTTTAAGATTTTAAAGAAATCTTGTGTCTAGGATGAGGACTGTGAAAAATAGTTTTAAGAGCTAAAATCCTATCCCGGCTCACCCATATTCTTTTATAGGCTGATATAAGGGGATAAGTTGTACTTTTACATAGCCGACTCAGAGTCGACCATTAGCGCAACTATCATCCTTGGCAACAATAGAGTTTAAAATCCCATCTACTTTAATAGAAAAGCAGCCCAAGGGGAAGAATTGAGGTATCCAAACATATAAAATCTTACATATTCTTTGATCCATGCTTTAAGGAATATGGAGCCATATTTATAGTCTCATATGATGGCAGTGCTCACCAACACTCCCCTATGACAGATCATTCATAAACTTAAGAAATCAGGATCGTTAATGGCTTAGTCAGTTGAGTTAGGTAAGCCATATATCATCTATAACCTAAGGACTGATGTTAAATAGCAAGCTTTGGAAGATTTTGTCAACGATTTTACATGGTAAACTGGGACAACACAAAAGGGGAAGATTTGGCCCAAGTCCCATAGGTTATCCAGAAAAGAGAGGAGATTAGGGCTGAGGAAACATTAGTCGACACCACAAATGAAGTAATGAAGAGAGATTTGTTATTGAAAATTAGAGCCTTAGCCGAGGGTCCCTTTACACCGGGGTCACCAATGTGGAGTTTATTTCTAGATGATTCATCCTGTGGAGAAGGTAGTGGAAAAGGTAGTGGGGCAGTATTGATACTATCAACACAATATGGGGATGAAATTTAATATGCCTTATGATTTATATTTGAAGCACCAAATAAATAATTACAATATGAAAAATATCCCATGATTTTAAATTTGAAAGGAAGAAACATTACTAGGGCTCACAACAGCCACCAGCATCTTAGTGCCGAGTATAAACATCGAGGGCTCAGATATCAAAGCTTAAATGAATATGAATTTGGGTCCATCTTGGATTATCCCAATCATATATTACTTAGGAGACAAAAAAGGCATAAAATAAAGGCCGAATATAGGAAAATATGATACCGTGCAACTAATTTAACCATTATTGGAGATGTGATCTATAAGAAATATTTTCTTCTTCCACTATTGAGATGTGTGCATCCATCTGAGGCAAACTATGTACTCGGATACATACATGATGGCTCATTTTCAAGCCCAATTGGTGGACGATCCTTTGGCAAAAGGATTATTATCGAGGGGTACTATTATCCAAATCTTGTGAAAGACTTGGCAAGATACGTTCTGAGGTGTGATGAATGAGAATGCTTAGCAAGCATAACCATTAACCCCACTCGGCCTTTTATCCAATATCAGCCCCTTCACCTTTTGAAATATGGGAGATGGACCTGGTCATCCCCCTACCCATAGAAAAAGGAGAATTTTGGATTCCTAGTTATTATAATTAACTATTTTTTCCAAATAGGTTTAAGTAAAGCCTATGATAACAACCGTCGAGGAAAAATGATTTAAATTCATCTAGAGAAACTTCATTTTTCATTACAGAATCCCCAGTACACTGATATTGGATAATGGAAAACAATTCAAGAATACGTTCATGGAAGAATACCTCAGAAGGGTTGACATAAAATAGTTTAACTCTGCGCTAAGATGATCGCAAGCTAACGGGTAGACATAGGTGACTAACAGAACAATATTGGATGGAATCAATAAAAATTAAGAAAGCGCTTAAGAAAAATAAGTTGACGAGGTGCATAACGTTCTATAGGCATAAATGACGGCCGAGAGAACCTCGATGGGTAAAATACATTTCATGTTAGTCTATAAATTAGAGGTTGTGATTCAAAGACAGATTGGGTTACCAAGCCATAGATTTTACACCTATGACCCTGAGGCAAATCTGGAAGAAAGGAAGATAGACTTAGAACTTATTAAAGAAATAATTTAGGACGCATCCATTAGGAAAATTTCCTATCAACTAAGAGATGCTAAATTCTATAACAAAATGGTCAAGTCTTAGTTCTCTCCATGTAAGACTTATTACTGAAGAAGGTCATCCAAAAGGATAATAAACTCCACTGCTACTAGCATGGACCTTATATAGTCACTGAGGAGGTCGTCATATATACATATCGGATAGAAAACCATTAAGGAGAGCCATTTTCTAATGCTTGGAATGTGGATCATTTGAAAAGGTATTATTAGTAGCTAGTTCATTTATTGTAGCGAAAAGGCAATTCATTCGCTTGTATGAAAATATGAAAATGTTGAAATATAATGTTGTCTCGTTTCTTCTTCGGGAATCACATCTTGAAGAATCACATTATTAATTAAACATCATTTCAGTTTAGCGAAATTTTCAGACATCATTTATGTATTGCTCATAATTAAATGTCCCTCTAAGTGGTATGAGACTACCTTAGGAATCTCGGATCCTAGGGAACACTCTGCATAAACCCCAAGAGGTCTGATCTCCTTAACCTCACTTAAGTATGGTGAAGTTGTTAAATATCATTTAAGTGTGGTGCGTAATTAAATTTCTCTTTCGACGGTACAAAAGTTCCTTAGGAGTCTCAGCTCCTAGGCACCACTCTGCATAAACCCTAAGAGGTGGGAGGTCCTTAACATCATTTTTATGGTGAGACTTTAAACATCATTTAAGTGCGGTGAAGTTGTTAAACATCATTTAAGTATCGTTCATAATGAAATATCTCTCTTTGAGGTATTATATTACCTTGGGAGTCATGACTCATATGCACCTCTATGCCTGAACGTTGAGGTGTTGGTGGTCCTTAGCATCATTTATGTGGGTACCCCGATTTTATCACCATAAGGCCTGGACGAATAGCCCATCCTCAGCGGCCCAAAACCCAGGCCCATCACCTCTGGTATTCATCCATTTACTCCACGATGCCATGAAGAGAAGTTGTGGGGGTACACGATCCCATGAAAGGGAGATGGCTAATAAAGAGGAACCTATCACCCCCACTACTCCAACACATACATGTATAAATTAAACCCCAAGTCCGGGGCAAAGGACAAGTTGTATTCTCTGTACTTACTCTTCAGAATATAGAGAAATAACACTGACTGAACCACCGTGGACGTAGGCACTTCTTTGCTGAACCACGTATCTTCGTTGTTGTGTGATTGGTCTTTTATTTGTTTTTTCTTGGTTGTCACCTCTTTCATATTTATTTGTGCTGCATAATAATTGCATCTACAATTGGCGCCGTCTATGGGAAGCGTTTATCTTTCCTTGAGAAGAGCCCACACCGAAGAAAAAAATCTAAGATGTCTGGTCACAGCAGCAACGCTCCTCAAGCAGGAGACATTCAGGAGCCACCCGCTCCTCACAGGATCAGGTCTGAAGTCCGACGTTCCGATCAAGGGGCTCGCTTAGAAAGGCTAGCCTCAGAAGAAAGTCAAGGACCAGCAAGGTCCACTCAGATATCCAGATTGATCGATGCATACGAAGCAAGGCTCCACGAGCAGAGGGAGTCTTCTCGCAGGTATGAGGCTGAGAATGCTCGCCTGAAAAGAAGACTGGAAAAACTGGAAAAAGAACTACGTCCTGATACCAGGAAATGCCCCTATCGTACTCCTAGCCCTCAGGTGAGCAAATCTCGCAGCCGAGGAAGGAGCCCTAGGCGGCAACATCAAGGGTTCGAAGGTGGCGACTCAGACGACGACCTCCGCGAGCAACTGAGAAAAGCTCGCCGCTATCAGAGCCCTGCTCACAGCGACGACAACATACGGAACCTGGTCCGCAGAGAAATGGACCAACATCCAGCTCACTGCGGCACCAGGTCAACCAGAGAACTCGCCAGGAGAGCCCTCAAGACCCAGATGAAATCTCCCTTCACAAGGGAAATTGAAGAAGAAGCTGCCAAAAAGTTTGCTATTCCGAGGTTCAAGATTTATGACGGGAAGACTGATCCCATTGATCATGTCAGGCAGTACCGGCAGGCTATGACCCTCTGGAATCATCGAGATGCGTTGATGTGCCGTATTTTCCCCTCGAGCCTTCATGACGTGGCCCAGAAATGGTTCGAGAAACTCCCTCACCGATCCATCAGAAATTTCAAATCCTTGGCCGAGCTCTTTACGGCCAGGTTCATCACCAGCAGCTCCCATCCCAAAAGGATGGATTCTCTATTGACGATGAAGAAAACTCCTCAGGAGACACTTCGAGACTACGCGAAAAGGTACTGGGAGTTATTCAACGAAGTCGAAGACTGCGTACAAGAGGTGGCAGTGGCTTCATTCAAAATTGGGCTACCTAGCTCTTCCCTCCTCTACCAGTCCTTGACAAAGAAGGAAGCAACCACCATTGATGACCTGATGGACCGGATTGAGAAATACGCAAAGGTGGAAGATGTCACCCGCCTTAACGTAGGTGAAAACGGTCGAGCCAAGCTCGCCACGAAGGGAAGTGAGAAAGTTGATAACCAGAAAAAAGGAGGAAAGAATGGGAGCAAGAATGGCCCCAAAAATGGAGGGGGCCCTGACGTTGCAAAGTCGTTCCAGGCAGTCAACACCGTCTTCAAAGAACCAATTTACAAAATTCTCGCTAAGATCAAGGATGAGCCGTTCGTCAAATGGCCCCGGAAAATGGGAGGAGACCCATCGAAGAGAAACAATGCGCTGAGATGCACCTTCCACAAAGAAGGGCGACATAAGACCGAGAACTGCAAGGCTCTTAAGTCCCACCTCGAGGAGTTGGCCCAATCCGGACATTTGAATAACTTTGTGGAAAGGAAGGTAGAGAGAGTGACTGTCCACAAGGAGGAAAAACCCGATAACGTATTAGAAGATGACACCGGACACGAATTCGCAGTAATCCATGGAGTATCCGATGTTAAGCAAATCCAGGGCAACTCAGCTCGGATGGAGGTAAAGAAGCTGACAGCAGTAATGCAAGCTTTTCAAATTGATCCAGCGAAATCACAGGCAGGAAAACGCCGCCGAGCAGAGGACATCAACTACAACAAGCATATTGTCTTCACGGATGAAGATCTTGTGGGAGTGAGGACCACACATCACGATGCCTTAGTCATTACACTCAGGATAGCCAACTTTGATATCGACAGACTGCTCGTCGATCAAGGAAGCTCATCCGAAGTAATGTACATCGACCTGTTCAGGAAATTGAAGTTGGACATCGCCGACCTTAAGGGAACCACTGTCCCTCTGGTCGGCTTCGCTGGAAAAATGACCATGCCTTTGGGCAAGATAGTACTACCAGTGCTCGCTGGGAGTGTTTAAAAAATGATCGAATTCTTGGTGGTCGACATCGACTCACCGTATCAAGCCATCCTCGGCAGGGGATGGCTCCATGCAATAAAGGCAGTCTCCTCGACCTACCACCAGAAACTCAAATATATCACCGAGCGGGGAGTGATGGAGATACATGGCGACCAGGCGATGGCGAAAAAGTGCTTCATAGCGGCTATCCGACCGAAGCCAGAGAAAAAAGACGTTCGAACCAGCGAGAAAGTGGAGGAAGATGCAATCCCTTCCAAATAGCAATTAAAATATGGAAGGCCCGGAGTGGAAGAGACCAGGCTCCTCCCCTCCGAATGGGTTGTAGAAGACCTGGTAGAAGTCATTGCTAGGGAAGGCGACAACAGCAGAGTCTTCCTGATCGGGACTTCACTCACTAACGAAGAGCAAAAGGATTTGTTAACCTTACTCAGAAGCAACATAGATGTTTTCGCCTGGGAACCCTACGAGCTACCAGGGATCGATCCCAATATGGTCTGCCATCAGTTGCACGTCAATCCATACGGGAAGTGCTGTTCCCCAAATGGTTATCCAACCCAGTTGTAGTTCCAAAAAGCAACGGTAAGTGGAGAGTTTGCATAGACTTCACTGACCTCAACAAAGCCTGCCCCAAGGATAACTTCCCTCTTCCAAAAATAGACCAACTAGTAGACGCCACTGCAGCTCACGAGCGAATGAGTTTCCTGGACGCATACTCGGGCTATCACCAGATTCCCTTATATGCCCCAGATCAGGATAAAACGGCGTTTATCACGACGGTTGGTTTATACTGTTACAAGGTCATGCCTTTCGGGCTAAAAAATGCAGGGGCAACCTATCAGCGGCTGGTTACTAAAATGTTCAAAAATCAGATGGGAAACACGATGGAGGTCTACATCGACGACATGCTCGTCAAAAGCAAGGAGAAAGAAAACCACCTTTCTGACCTGGCAAGTACCTTTGAAATCCTCAGGAAATACCGAATGAAACTCAACGCGAGCAAGTGTTCCTTCGGTGTCCAGTCAGGAAAGTTCCTTGGGTATTTGGTCAGCAAGCGTGGCATAGAAGCAAATCCGGACCAGATTGAGGCAATTAAACGGGTGCAACCTCCTCGCACAATCCGCGATGTACAGAAGCTCACTGGAATGCTCGCTGCTCTGAATCGTTTCATTTCTAAATCCTTCGAGAGATGCAAGCCCTTCTTCCAACTCTTAAAGGGCAGCAAAACGGTAGAATGGACCCCAGATTGCTCGCAAGCATTAGGCGAGCTCAAATCCTACCTAAGCTCCCCACCACTGCTCGTCATGCCACAGCAAATGGACCCTTTGTACCTCTACCTCTCTGTATCCAGCCATACTATCAGCTCAGCGCTAATGTGTGAAGTCAAAGGGATCCAACATCCAGTCTATTACGCGAGCAAAACCTTATTAGACGCCGAGAAGAGATACCTGCCATTGGAAAAGCTCGCATTCGCCCTAGTAATGTCATCGAGGAAACTAAAGCATTACTTCGAAGCTCACACGATCATCGTCCTTACATCACACCCCCTCAAGGCTGTCCTAAGGAAGGCGGATTTGTCAGGCAGGCTGTCTAAGTGGTCAGTCGAGCTCGGCCGGTTTGACATCCAATTTCAACCAAGGACAGCTATCAAGGGTCAAGTCCTCGCTGACTTCATAGCTGAATTCACGGGAGAAGAACCTCTCGACCAGCCTAAACCAACAGAACAAAACAGCCAGGCTACAGGGGGAAGCTGGAAGCTATTCATTGATGGAGCCTCTAACTCAAAGGGGGCAGGAGTAGGAATTGTTCTCATCACTCCAGAAAATGCAGTCTTCGAGCAAGGAATTAGGCTGGGATTTGCAGCCTCCAACAACGAAGCAGAATACGAAGCCTTAATTGCAGGTCTCCAAAGGGCGCAAACTCTAGGAGCAAAGCATTTACAGGTATTCGAAGACTCGCAACTAGTTTCCAATCAGATAAGTGGAGACTACAACGCGAAGGACGAGAGGATGGCAGCCTACCTCTCATTGGTAAGAAAGTTGATGACAAACTTTGAAGAAATCAACATCCAGCAGTTTCCCAGGGGGCAGAACAGCCACGCTGACGCTTTGGCAGCCCTGAGCTCGGCAGTTGATTCCAGCCTTAAAAGGATAATCCCTATCGATTTCCTTAGCTACCCGAGCATTCACCGCGAGCTAACAAAAGCGAAACAAATACTCCAATTGGAACCAGCCCCTAGCTGGATGGATCCCTTAAGAGGCTATTTGAAGAACGGAACGCTCTCAGATGATAAAAGGACCGCCCACCAGATAAGAGTCAAAGCTGCTCGCTTTCACTTATCCACGGGAGGCGACTTGTATAAAAGATCTTTCTCCGGCCCCTACCTTAGATGCGTCCACCCAGGCGAGGTCGAGACAGTGCTTCACGAGCTTCACGAAGGAATCTGCGGAAGTCACGTCGGAGGAAGATCTCTAGCCTTCCGAGCAATGAAGGAAGGTTGCTGGTGGCCGTATATGCAAAGGGACTCCGCAGTATATGTCCGCAGATGCCTAAAATGCCAGCTTCACGCCCCCATGGTCCACCAGCCTGCCAGCGAATTGAAATCCCTGAACAGCCCCTGGCCTTTTGCCCAGTGGGGAATGGACATCGTGGGACCTCTACCCACCGCTGCCGGCAATCGCAAATACCTGTTGGTCGCCACCGATTACTTTACCAAGTGGATCGAGGCAGAACCTTTGGCGAACATCCGAGATGCTGACATGATGAAATTCATATGGAAAAATATAATCACTCGATTCGGGATCCCCAGAACCATCATCACTGACAATGGGACACAGTTCGAAAGTGGCCCCTTTCAGGACTTCTGCGACCAACACGGAATCAGGCACCACTTCAGCTCGGTAGCTTATCCTCAGAGCAATGGACAAGCTGAGGCTTCCAACAAAACAGTGATCGCTGGATTAAAAAAGCGGTTAGAACGAGCAAAAGGCGCGTGGACTACCGAGCTACCACATGTCCTATGGGCATACAAAACGACTCCCAGACGAGCCACAGGTTAGACGCCATTCTCACTAGCATATGGTATGGAAGCGGTCATCCCATTAGAAGCAGGATTGCCTACAATGAGATCCGACCTTGTCGAGCAGAATCAGAACGATCAGGCTTTGCTCGCTGAACTCGACTTGGCCGACGAGCGCAGGGAACTTGCCCTAGTAAAACTAGCGAGTTATCAGCAACAGCTCGCGAAGCACTACAGCAAAAAGGTCAATCCGAGGAAGTTTGAAATTGGAGACTATGTCCTAAGAAAGGTCCTGGGCAACACAGTGAAGCCATCAGATGGTAAACTGGGCCCAAACTGGGAAGGACCTTATGAAATAATTAGAGACGACCTGCAAGGTGCCTATCATTTGAAAACGATGGAGGGCAGAGAGATACCACGAGCATGGAACGCAGCTAATCTCAAGAAATTCTACTTTTAGGAGTTCTATTGTTAGATGTTTTATTGTACTCATTTTGGGAAAAGACAGTTTATTTCTCTACTCAGCAATAAAAATCTCTCAGTTGATTACTCTCTAAAAGTATAACAATTATATCTTATTGCACATCCTTTTCAAATCACATGTATAATAGTTGACATAGCAGGGGAACACCCCTCCTCAGGTCATCGTCACGAAGCACGACAGACCTCTTAGCATTGCCCATGGCAATATATGAAGCCCTACAGAGTATTCTTAGGCATCAAACCTACTTTGGTTAAACAAAATCCTGACCGGATGAAGACATCCAAAAACAGGTGTGTCCTCGCCAATTGCCCCTCTTAGACCTAAGGGAGTGTGACGACACGACCTAAAAGGTAAAGAGAGAGCACAATGGTATTCTTAATACTGGACTGGGTGGACACTCACATGACAAGATAAAGATTGTGAAGCTGCAAAAATATAACAGAGATTGGATAAACACGTTTAGTCGGCAAAAACGCCCAAAACTCAAACTTTCCATTAATCTTTTATATTTACAAACAATAATGGTACATGTTTAGTCGGCAAAGACTTGCCCAAAGTATTTACAATTATTAAAAAACAAAATATGAAGAAGGGGGAAGCCTCCGAGCAAGGTAATCAGCAACCTTAGCTCACCTCCCGTCATCAGGGGCAGGATCGAATTCCTCAACAACTTCATTTGTGTCCAACTCCAGTAGCCGCCGAGGAATAGCATCGATAGGAATCCATCGGTCATCTCGCCTAAATGGATTGGGCATCAGAGTAGAGGGAGACATCTCATGCCGATACCACAATATCGAATTTCTCGGCACCTGCAGCTCTTTGAGAGCACTCAACCACCCCCTGATGAAGAAAAGCTCCTCGAACTCTGATAATCTTGTGGGAGCATCTAGCCAGCCCTGATCATAGCCATCAGTCCACACTTGGCGAGGGCCCTTCTTAAATAAATGCCGCAGTCGGGTGACGTCCCTCTGAAGCCCAGAAGCAGTTACGTAAGCTCGCTGAACATCGTCGCGTAGCTCCTCCATCTCCCTCTCACGCTGCTCCTCAGCTTCCCTACTCCTACCCCGCGTACTCCTGCCAGCTCGCGGGAGGGGTGGCCGAGCAGCTCGCGACGAGGAAGAACCTTGCAGGACTGCCGAAGCGGTGCTCGGCGAATGCTCCTTAAGCTTCAAGACCTCTCTCCTCAGGTCGTCATTCTCCCGCTGAAGAAACTCCATGACCTGATTGATCTCGGTAGCCTCCAGTAACTTTACTCTCAGCGCGTTGACTTCTTCTTGCACTGAAGCTCCGATCTCTCCCATTTCCTGGAGCCTGTCCTTCAATTTAGCCACCAGCTCGGACTGATCCTTATACTTCTGGTTCCTTGATTTAGCAAACCTACAGAGCCTAGCAAAAGCCTGGCGAACTGCAGGGCTTGCATTAGGACCCAGAGTCCTACCCAATTGGGAGGTAACAGGAATATAATCATCCACATCAACCAACTACAAAGAAAGGAAGAGAACAAAAAGAAATCAGCATAAACAAAAACGAAGCCTTTTTATTGATAATGAGCGAGGTTACATCAGAACAAAAAAAGGAAAAAATTACAAAGAAATCCCTATCACTTAGCAACCTCGGTGGACGGACCCTTGTCCTTATCAGCATCAGCAGGGGCGTTACCCTATGCAGAGGTGTGCACTGCCCCCTCGACCAAGGAAGCATCAGCAAGAGTCGCCTGAGAAGCAGGATTGACCCCTTCAGCAGTTGGGGCTGGCTCCTCATCCACAACTGGCTTGGGCCCTGGATCATGTTCGTCAAAAAGTGGGGATGTAACATCCACCCCTGCAGCCACAAGGGCCTTGTTCCACCCCTTCTTGAAGTTCAGACGGCTAATATAGCCTATCTGAACCTCGGCGTCTTCATACGCAGCAGCCCAACCAGAATTGTATGAATCTTCTTTAACAGTGGCTGCCTGGGCCTTCTTCGCTTCCAGCTGCTCGGCAAGAACTCTGTTCTTCTCCACAAAGTCCAGCTTGCTAGAGCAGACCTGTTCATACGACTTCCTCAGCTCACCGAGCTCCCTGACAGCATTATCTCTCTCGCGAGCAGAATTAGCAAGGGCCAAGGCAGAAGAAGCTCGAGCCGCATCAGCAGCCTTCAGATCGGCCTCCAGCTGAGAACCCCTGGCCACCAGAGTAGAATTATGCTACTCCAGCTCGCTGTTCCTTCTCAACAGCTCGTCGCGAGAGCGATAGAGCACAGCGAAGTCAGTCACAAACTGCAGAAAATAAGGGAAAGATCAGAAAGAAGAAACCATCAAAACAGATCAGAAAGAAGAAACCATCAAAACAGATTAGAAGAAGTTGAGAAGTAGAAAAGAAACCTTACCAAGGCAAGCCTCTAGCTAGCTTACAAGGCCAGTTGATCAGACCCTGACGCCCTCTCGCGATCTGCAGGGAGGACTGCCCTCTCAAGCAGCGCAGGGGCGAGTTGAGGAGAGGTGGCCACCGAAGCCCCCTCAGGCAAAGCAGATACTGGGACCAAGGCTTGACCGGTCTTGGTCCTCAGTTCCATCTTCCTCCTCTCCTCCTCCTTCTCTTTCTCCCTCCTCTTTCTCTCTTCCACCTTCTTCCTCTCCTCCTCCTTTTTCTTCTCCCTCTCCCTCGCCTTCTCCTCCTCTGTCTTCTTCTTCTCTTGCTCTTGAGAGGAAGGCCGAGAACCAGTAGCTATGGCCCCGGAGACAGTCTTTGATTTTTTAGACCTCTGTGCAAGAAGCACATCATCATCATCATCATCATCCTGGATTAGATTCTTCCTGGAAGGCATTTCTTCACCTGGGCTGCTGGTAGTACTCGATGAACTGCTACTATCAGCACTGCCTCCACCCAAGTTACTCACAACACCTGCAGGCTCGCTCTCCGAGCTGCTCTCCTCCTCTTCCAATTGGATGGGTTCAGCAGAAATCTCTTCGGAAGAGTCAAAGTCCGGAACACTTTCCACAGGTCAGGCTATGAAGCTGGAGCCTGTGTTCTTGTATTCAAGCAGAAAAGCAGCAGACCTAGGATGCTCGCCGTCACCCAAAGGTTCCCTGATGTTCCAAGCTTTCACCAGTTCCGAGATACGAACCTCGCTGAGAGCTGGCTCCAAATTCTTTATCTTCGCTGAAAAAGAGAAAGCAAGGAGAAGTTAGAGAAATCACAAAGTCCGCAAAGGTTGAAACAATAATACAACATCTACCTATATATTCTTCCCCATAAAAGGGAATAGTGAACCTCTCAGACCCCGACCCTTCAAATTGAGGGGAGTACTGCCAGTTCCTAACGAGAAACCCTTCTTGCGAGTAGTCCTTATGGGAATCAGGTAAATTTACTACCAAAACCCTATCAGGGCTCCTAGCCTTAAGGTACAGAATACCTGAACTCGTACGAGAAAAAGAATAACAAAAGCAGACCTCGGTAAGCCCTAACCTTGTGCCGTACAATTGATTTATCCTGTGCACACCGTTCACTATTTTCCATACATTGGGTGAACATTGTGCAGGAACAATACCAAAATAACTAAAAAAGTGCAGAAACAAACCATTAGGGGGAAAGGTGAGACCCCCCTGGGAGAGCAACAGGACGTGAATCCAATGTGCATCCTCTATGTCCCTAACGTTCCTAGGCGGCGAGGCACAACACTCAAACTCTACCCACTCAGGAATACCGTAGAATTTTCTAAACTCAGTTACCGACCTATTTCCAATCTCCGCCATTGGAAAAATACAAGAAAAACTATAAACTCAAGAAAAAGGGCACGAAAGACTTACAGGACAGAAGATCAGATCAAAAGGCGAAGAAGCGACGAGAGTGGAGATCGAAAACAGAAGGTACAAAACTCAAGAGTTCTCAGAAGATAGAAGATTGCTGGAAGAGCTGGAACGACGAAGAAAAAATGTGTCTTATTCCAACAAGCCTTCAAAACAAATCATAACGCACAGAAAGCGAAGCGGGTGCCGCCAAAGCAACTTCACAGTTTTCAAAGAAATCAACCATCA
The DNA here is from genome assembly GCA_949130495.1 of Sambucus nigra. Lineage (NCBI taxonomy): Eukaryota > Viridiplantae > Streptophyta > Magnoliopsida > Dipsacales > Adoxaceae > Sambucus > Sambucus nigra. Next base: position 646,195,228 of record OX422215.1, on the reverse strand, counting down.
TTACTGATCATTTAAATTCATCGGACCCATAAAGAACGGCCCAACAAATTCAGGGGCAATTGTGGGTACCCCGATTTTATCACCATAAGGCCTGGACGAATAGCCCATCCTCAGCGGCCCAAAACCCAGGCCCATCACCTCTGGTATTCATCCATTTACTCCACGATGCCATGAAGAGAAGTTGTGGGGGTACACGATCCCATGAAAGGGAGATGGCTAATAAAGAGGAACCTATTACCCCTACTACTCCAACACATACATGTATAAATTAAACCCCAAGTCCGGGGCAAAGGACAAGTTGTATTCTCTGTACTTACTCTTCAGAATATAAAGAAATAACACTGACTGAACCACCGTGGACGTAGGCACTTCTTTGCTGAACCACGTATCTTCGTTGTTGTGTGATTGGTCTTTTATTTGTTTTTTCTTGGTTGTCACCTCTTTCATATTTATTTGTGCTGCATAATAATTGCATCTACAATTTACATATGGGGAAATTGTTAAAAGGGAAAAATATTTTGAATGCAACTAGAAGAACAATACTTAGAAAAATTTAAATTCATTCATTCAGAAATAATGACAAAAGATCCAAAAAAGAATATTTAGAAGGGTTATAATAAATAGGCTTAGAAGACCACACATGGTCACCAAAAAATAAAAACCTAAGTGTCGGCGACAAAATATTTGGGGACGATTGGCCGAAATGGGTTTTCATCAAGATTTGCATTATTCCGCTCTTGGTCAACAGTCAACTCTATACTGTCCCGTTCAAAAACAATAGTCTCGGCCACAACAATAATAGTTACAGCATTATCGGACTTGACTTAAACCTCTTAAAAAGTATCAACACTTACAGGATCAACAGAGCTAAATGAGTAGACAATCTCGACTAAGTGAGGGTTGTTGGCAATAAGGGCACCGCACTAGTTGGAAATTGTTCGGCTCATAATTTTACCTTTTCTCCAAGTATTGAATGGCATAGCAAAAAAACACTTATAAATCTTTGAATTGAACTCTATCTTTCTTAGCACCCATCTAAACTTTTTCTTACTCACCCTCTCTTTGCTTCTTGAGCTCAGCCTCAAGATCCTTTAACTTCATTTTATGATCCTTCCATAAGTTAGACACCCACTGCTTATGACGGTGTCGTATTTCTTGGACCTTATTATTACCCTCAGCTTTCAGATCCTTCAATTTTTGCCTCAGATCGTCAACTTGAGTCTTGGCTTCATCAGCCACTTTTTTTTTCTTTAGTATCCCCCAAAAATTGTTGGCTATTCTAAAGGGTGATGATAGACTGCAAAAAAATGAAAAGAAGAGTTAGTACGAGATGATGTTAAACTTCAATGATTTGGAGAATACAAAATAATGTTTGTTTTTACCTAGGTTAGAAATGTTAAAATCGCGGGTGGGGTTTTCAGCATCAAAATAGTGGTTGTCACATGTAGCGACAACTAAAGTTATAACCTACCAAGCTTTTAGCTGACTCCCAAGAAGAGAGTCAAAATTAACACTCAGTTGAGCGAGATACGTAGCAACAGAGGTGTCATCTCTGATGGGAAGGATGGGGTCAGTAGCTTGTCTCCTTATGCCTTCCTTTCTCTTTTTTGTTAAGGGGAGGAGGATCATAGGTCCCACCAATAACCTATTTTTGTTTTTATTACCCCTTGTAGACAAAGGTCCTCATCTAGTTGACTTATACTGAGTTTGATTCGGCTGAGAACATTTTCCATAAAGATGGGCAAGTAAACTGAAAGGCATCGGAGCTGCCATCGAGCAAATCTCACTTGAGATACCGGAAGGACACCCTATAAAGAAATAAAAACTGATAAGTATGAAAATTCTCCCCTCCAAGGAAGGAAACATTTCTTGAGATGCGCCCATGAAATAATCTCCATACGCACACATAAACATACTCTGATTTCATGCAAGTTTTTCTAATAACATGTATATGATCAAATCAAGAAAAACTTTATTATCTAACTAATCAGATTTTAATACATGCGAAAATTAAAATCAATTAAATCTGATTTAATTAAAAGTTAAATTAATAACAATCTGATTTATTACGTTACAATCCAATATATCTCATATGAAGAATTATTCCAATTTAAATCATGTAACAGTTTTAATTCTAAATCATACAAAGAATAAGATGAGGATAAGAAGATAACAAGTATGATTATTAACGTGGTAAAAACCCAAACTCGGGAAAACATCCACGACTCCCTCTACGGAGTAAAACAAAATTTCACTAAAAAGAATTATCGGTTACAAGCTATATAACAAACTAAACACACAAACAGACCTATACAAGTTTAGGAATGTACCCTCTTGGTCTCTTATCCTTATAACTTCTCTGCAGTTCTGATTGTTGTAGTTGTTCTCTCAACTTCGTAACTCCGTCATTCTTCTTTAGCAAATTCCAGCTCAGTCAAAACTGATCTCTCAACATCATACTAGTTGTGCAAAACGTGTAAGTGAATATGTTCTAAATGCAACAATGCAAGAACTTAATTCAAATCACAAGCATATAAGTTTTCTTCAAAAACTTAACAAAAATAAATTTGTAATCAAGCAATTAAGTTTTCTATAAAAACTTAAGAAAAAATCATTTTCAATTAACACCAATTAAGTTTTCTACAAAAACTTACAAAATAAATTTTCAATCAAAAATCTTATAAACATTCTTTATAAGAAATACATACAACACTTATCATGAACACACAACAAGATTATACAATCATTTAACATGTGTTCTCAATCTCTCAAAAATATAACATTCAATTTTATGAGGAAAGTGTTTTTCAAATTATTTCACAAATATGAGAAAACAGTTCTTTAAAAAGATTTTTAATAAACATGCAAGATCCGGAGAAATTCTGATTTAAACATCATATAGCATTTAACATAAAATCAGAATATTTAGATCATAAAAATATTCAATAAAATTCGGATCTAAAAATCTAAGGAATTCTAGTTTTTGTAAAAAATTATTTCAGCATGAAAGCATATAAATTCTCTCTACAATAACACAATATATCAATCTCTAAAGTTATGAGATGATGTGCAAGATCATTGAGAATTTAAAAACAAAAACAGAATAAAGATGAAGTAGAATGAACACAATGTGTGTAAAATAACATTCAATCTCTCTCTTAGATATTCTCTCTAATTCTCTATATTCTTCTCTCTACAAAATCTAACCCTCTATTTTTTCTCACTCTACAAAATATAATCTGAATATCTAACACAATTAAACTCCCAAATGAAGTTTATATAGGTGAGAAAACAATATTCTAGAAACTTTTAAAATCAAGGGTTCAGATTAAAAATTATTAATCAAAGGTCGAGATTAAATCGAGTTAAAACTAATTAACAGATTTTATCAAATTCAGTCTTAACAAGTTAAGTCTGTTATAAAAACAACTCAAAAATCTTAAAACCATTCTCTTGAAAACCTAAAACCACTACAGATGAAATCCAGGCTGGTATAAGGTTTAGTTGTAACAAACTTCACCAACGGATATAATAGAGACAGGTGGCAAGATCTCCAAATAGACCAATGAGATCTAATGGGTAACTGGCAGTTAAAAGGGTGCAACAGATATAGTACACCTGGCAAAGTCCTATTCGGTCACAGTGGCTAAAGATTCTTAAGGTTTAAAAAATAATAAACCTAATGAAATAAACAAAAGTTCTAGTCGCTTAAAACGCGGTATAAGATAAATACCTAGGACGAAAACACTTAAGGGCTAGGACACCTCCTACTCGTCCAGCTAAGGTTATGGCCGAAAGTCTATAATAATAGCAGGTCTACATGGCAAGGTTCTAAGTGGTCAAATCAGCAAGAAGCAGGTGTAAGTCTCGGTTTAAAGCTGACATAATAGGTCCTATTTGATAAGGCAAATAGCTATGGATTCTAATGGTCATACACGGGTTTAGCCGAAACAGTACAAAAAGATATGGCCGAAATGATGCTTAAAAGGTAAGGAATGAAATATAGTAAGCAAGTGGGTATAACCAATAACTGGTAACAACACCTAAACATGTGTCACACAGTCGTCGGTTTCCAAGGCTACAAGGATAACCAAAAGATCTAAAGAAATCTATTAGGCAAGTCCAAAACTCACGCCAACTACAAAGGCTACCCTATGGTTTGTAAAGTACAAAACCTAAAGCTATAAGGTCAAATCATGACTCTGAACAAAAGGACGAAAATCTAAGCCTACTAGCAAGTATAGTTCCTAAGGCTATATGCCACCAAAGCTCCTAACATGTACTAATACCAAAAGAAAAGCTCATGTCTACAACAACAAACTAATACTAAGCATAATAGGACGAAAAGTACATGTAGAAGGTACTAGATGAAATTTAAGCATCACACATGCCATAACATACACATATGTTAAAAAATTGTTTAACATGTAATTTGAGTTACGAAAAATATTTTTCAAAATGAAAAAAAATATTTTTATCAATAAATTTCGAAAATAATTTTTTTTCAATAAAAAAAATTTATTTTAAACAAAACTTATGCAAATTTTATTTAAGAATCATTTTCAAAAAAAATATAATTTTTCTTTTAGAAAAAGTTTAAGCTCACAATTAATTAGTCACACAATTAAAAATCATAGATCAAGAAATATGCATGTGTGCCTAATGTGTCAAATGCAATTGTGCAGCACACGTGAATACCTTTACTCGGATATGACGTTGAGTAGAGTCGAGGCATGTTGAGACGTCGAGTAACGTCGTGAGGTGTACCAAGGAGAAGACTCGCACTAAAAATATGTTTTGACACAATATCCAAATTAGTTGAAACGCCTAAATAATGTAGACTCAAGTAAGTCAAAGATTTAGGGTGTTTCAATCTCCCCCTTTGGATATTTGTGACAAAACCCTTCGAGTACATTATGATACTCTTAGGAAAAAAATAAAATAACCTAATTCCTATACAACAATTACTATTCTACCCAATCCACAAAAATCCTAAAAAATAAAAATTACAATACTCAACTATACATCAAATTACCCTAACACGTTCTTGTGATTTCCTGCATTAAAACATTAAAACCAAACTCACAAGAACAAGTGTAAGATATCATAGAAATTGATAAATCATTTTAAAAATAAGATATCATAAATATAATTCAAGAATCAAGACTAATAAAATGATGTACTCTTCTCCCCCATTTTGTCTCAAATAGACAAAGGATAAAAACAATTATAACATGAGGAAGATAAAAAATATAACTATCACAATAAACATATTAACGGTTCTAATCAAGTGCCACTCCTACATTATCATGATTTTAAGAGGTGTTTTTTGTATTGACAAACATCCATACCCTAAAATCTCAGAGGACATATAATTACCATGATTATGACAGGAAAATATGTAAATATGGTAGAAAAATGAATAAAGCACATTCATATAGTCTTCAGGGACTTCTCAAATAAAATGAAGGGTAAATGACATATTAGACATAATTTAAACATATTCAGCATATTCTAGAGTAATAAAAAAAAATGGTCTCTCCCCCACAACCAATACTATGGTTACAAAAAAAATATTATGTTAAGCATACAAATCATAATAGGGGTTCTTGAAAATCAAGAAATAGAATGAGAATAATTAGAATGGATGAAAATAACATGTTGTCTATCATGAGGTCATACATATAAAAAAAAATCATCATCATATATGGATATAGAAAGTAATCAGATTTGAAACATGAAATCATATGATCAAGAAATAAGGATCAACACTCCAGACGGTTAAATCTTATTCGGAGCGACCCGCTCTGATACCAATTGAAAATTCTCCCCTCCAAGGAAGGAAACATTTCTTGAGATGCGCCCATGAAATAATCTCCATACGCACACATAAACATACTCTGATTTCATGCAAGTTTTTCTAATAACATGTATATGATCAAATCAAGAAAAACTTTATTATCTAACTAATCAGATTTTAATACATGTGAAAATTAAAATCAATTAAATCTGATTTAATTAAAAGTTAAATTAATAACAATCTGATTTATTACGTTACAATCCAATATATCTCATATGAAGAATTATTCCAATTTAAATCATGTAACAGTTTTAATTCTAAATCATACAAAGAATAAGATGAGGATAAGAAGATAACAAGTATGATTATTAACGTGGTAAAAACCCAAACTCGGGAAAACATCCACGACTCCCTCTACGGAGTAAAACAAAATTTCACTAAAAAGAATTATCGGTTACAAGCTATATAACAAACTAAACACACAAACAGACCTATACAAGTTTAGGAATGTACCCTCTTGGTCTCTTATCCTTATAACTTCTCTGCAGTTCTGATTGTTGTAGTTGTTCTCTCAACTTCGTAACTCCGTCATTCTTCTTTAGCAAATTCCAGCTCAGTCAAAACTGATCTCTCAACATCATACTAGTTGTGCAAAACGTGTAAGTGAATATGTTCTAAATGCAACAATGAAAGAACTTAATTCAAATCACAAGCATATAAGTTTTCTTCAAAAACTTAACAAAAATAAATTTGTAATCAAGCAATTAAGTTTTCTATAAAAACTTAAGAAAAAATCATTTTCAATTAACACCAATTAAGTTTTCTACAAAAACTTACAAAATAAATTTTCAATCAAAAATCTTATAAACATTCTTTATAAGAAATACATACAACACTTATCATGAACACACAACAAGATTATACAATCATTTAACATGTGTTCTCAATCTCTCAAAAATATAACATTCAATTTTATGAGGAAAGTGTTTTTCAAATTATTTCACAAATATGAGAAAACAGTTCTTTAAAAAGATTTTTAATAAACATGCAAGATCCGGAGAAATTCTGATTTAAACATCATATAGCATTTAACATAAAATCAGAATATTTAGATCATAAAAATATTCAATAAAATTCGGATCTAAAAATCTAAGGAATTCTAGTTTTTGTAAAAAATTATTTCAGCATGAAAGCATATAAATTCTCTCTACAATAACACAATATATCAATCTCTAAAGTTATGAGATGATGTGCAAGATCATTGAGAATTTAAAAACAAAAACAGAATAAAGATGAAGTAGAATGAACACAATGTGTGTAAAATAACATTCAATCTCTCTCTTAGATATTCTCTCTAATTCTCTATATTCTTCTCTCTACAAAATCTAACCCTCTATTTTTTCTCACTCTACAAAATATAATCTGAATATCTAACACAATTAAACTCCCAAATGAAGTTTATATAGGTGAGAAAACAATATTCTAGAAACTTTTAAAATCAAGGGTTCAGATTAAAAATTATTAATCAAAGGTCGAGATTAAATCGAGTTAAAACTAATTAACATATTTTATCAAATTCAGTCTTAACAAGTTAAGTCTGTTATAAAAACAACTCAAGAATCTTAAAACCATTCTCTTGAAAACCTAAAACCACTACAGATGAAATCCAGGCTGGTATAAGGTTTAGTTGTAACAAACTTCACCAACGGATATAATAGAGACAGGTGGCAAGATCTCCAAATAGACCAATGAGATCTAATGGGTAACTGGCAGTTAAAAGGGTGCAACAGATATAGTACACCTGGCAAAGTCCTATTCGGTCACAGTGGCTAAAGATTCTTAAGGTTTAAAAAATAATAAACCTAATGAAATAAACAAAAGTTCTAGTCGCTTAAAACGCGGTATAAGATAAATACCTATGACGAAAACACTTAAGGTCTAGGACACCTCCTACTCGTCCAGCTAAGGTTATGGCCGAAAGTCTAGAATAATAGCAGGTCTACATGGCAAGGTTCTAAGTGGTCAAATCAGCAAGAAGCAGGTGTAAGTCTCGGTTTAAAGCTGACATAATAGGTCATATTTGATAAGGCAAATAGCTATGGATTCTAATGGTCATACACGGGTTTAGCCGAAACAGTACAAAAAGATATGGCCGAAATGATGCTTAAAAGGTAAGGAATGAAATATAGTAAGCAAGTGGGTATAACCAATAACTGGTAACAACACCTAAACATGTGTCACACAGTCGTCGGTTTCCAAGGCTACAAGGATAACCAAAAGATCTAAAGAAATCTATTAGGCAAGTCCAAAACTCACGCCAACTACAAAGGCTACCCTATGGTTTGTAAAGTACAAAACCTAAAGCTATAAGGTCAAATCATGACTCTGAACAAAAGGACGAAAATCTAAGCCTACTAGCAAGTATAGTTCCTAAGGCTATATGCCACCAAAGCTCCTAACATGTACTAATACCAAAAGAAAAGCTCATGTCTACAACAGCAAACTAATACTAAGCATAATAGGACGAAAAGTACATGTAGCAGGTACTAGATGAAATTTAAGAATCACACATGCCATAACATACACATATGTTAAAAAATTGTTTAACATGTAATTTGAGTTACGAAAAATATTTTTCAAAATGAAAAAAAATATTTTTATCAATAAATTTCGAAAATAATTTTTTTTCAATAAAAAAAATTTATTTTAAACAAAACTTATGCAAAAATTTTATTTAAGAATCATTTTCAAAAAAAATATAATTTTTCTTTTAGAAAAAGTTTAAGCTCACAATTAATTAGTCACACAATTAAAAATCATAGATCAAGAAATATGCATGTGTGCCTAATGTGTCAAATGCAATTGTGCAGCACACGTGAATACCTTTACTCGGATATGACGTTGAGTAGAGTCGAGGCATGTTGAGACGTCGAGTAACGTCGTGAGGTGTACCAAGGAGAAGACTCGCACTAAAAATATGTTTTGACACAATATCCAAATTAGTTGAAACGCCTAAATAATGTAGACTCAAGTAAGTCAAAGATTTAGGGTGTTTCAAAGTATTGTCATACCATACGTACAAGTTGGGTTATTTTCTTACGATGCGATGTCAGGGGTTCCACCATGTGGGTACCTCGATTTGTCACCTGGGTATAGATGAGAAGCCCAATCAAACGCGGCCTAGATTCCAAAGGCCTCACACCTCAATCAAATTAGTTTTGACCCAGTCAGTTCTTAAAATCTCTCTTCAGAGATATCCTAATGATTGAGGGATAATATGGGGGAGTTCCACTCCTCCACCCTCTGAAATAACATGTATATAATTAACCCTCTGCCCGGGGCAAAGGGCATGAATTATTTTTCCAGTAAAACACTCCCTGGATTATAGAGAAATAATATTGAGAGCACCACCGTGGACGTAGGCCTTCTTGGTGAACCACGTAAATATTGTGTAGTGTGATTGGCATTCTTTACATTCTTCATTTACTTTGGTGATTTCCTTTTCCTATTAATATTTGTTGAACTTAATTGTCACCATAATTGGCGTCTTCTGTGGGAAACTTATGTCTTCCTTGAAGAAAACCCTCACCAGTAAAGAATTTGGAATATCTGGTCATAGTAGCATTGACCCTCAAGCAGGGGATATCAAAGAGCACCCTGTCCCTCCAAGGATCAAATCTGAGGTTCAAAGTTCAGATCAAAGGGCTCGCCCAGAGTGGCAAGCCTCAGAAGATAGACAGGGACCAGCGAGATCCACCCAAATCTCCAGGTTGACCAATGCCTATGAGGCAAGGCTCTAAGTGAAAAGAGAAGCCGCTCGCGAGAAAGAGGCTAAGAATGCTCGCCTCAAAAGGATATTGGAAAGGATGGAGAAAGAGATCCATTGTATCACCAGGCGACGTCAATACCACACTCCTAGCTCTCAGGCAAGCAAGTCTCACAACCAAGGAAGGAGCCCTGACACAGATCCCAACGAATTAAGGAACACGAGTTGAATGACAACTTGCTCAAGCAACAGCGATGAGCTCACCATTGTAAGAGCCCAACTGGAGGAGATGAGGATATACAAAATTTGGTACGAGGAGAAATGGACCAGCACCCATCACGTCGGGGTGCCAAATCAACCAGAGAGCTTGCTCGATGAGCTCTCAAAACTCATATGAAATCCCCTTTCTCGAGGGAGATAGAAGAAGAAAAAGCCCCCAAGTAGTTCGCAATTCCAATATTCAAGATCTATGGCCGAAAAACTGACCCTATCGATCAGGTTAGGCAGTACAGGAAGGCTATAACTCTCTTGAACCACAAGAATGCACCAATGTGTCGGATGTTTCCCTCGAGTTTGCACAATGTGGCCCATTAGTGGTTAAAGAGGATCCCTCACAGATCCATCAGGAGTTTTTATTACCTAGAAGAGCTCTTCACGTCTCGATTCATCATCATCAGCTCCCACCCAAAGAGGATGGACTCCTTGCTAACAATGAAGAAGACGCTCCAAGAGAGCCTCCCGGACTACGCAAAAATTCATTGGGAGTTATTCAACGAGGTCGAGGACTACTCGAAGCAAGTAGCAGTGGCATATTTCAAGATTGGCTTACCTAACTCTTGTCTCTTGCACCAATCCCTAACTACGAAGGAAGCCACAACCATTGATGAGTTGATGGCTCGCATCGATAAGTACGCCAAAGTTGAAGATGTAACCTACCTCAGTGAAAGGGAAAATGGTCGTGCTAAGATCGTTGTCAAGGGAAATGATAAGGATGAAAACTAGAAGAAACGGGGAAAGAATGGGGGCAAGGGTAGATCCAAGAAGAATATAGGAATGATGTTTTAAAAGCATTTCAGGCAGTAAACACTATCTTCAAAGAACCAATTTATAAGATCCTAGTGAAGATCAAGGACGAGCCATTTGTTAAGTGGCCCAGAAAGATGGGAGAAGACCCTTCAAAAAGAAACAACGCGCTGAGATGTACCTTTCACAAGGAAGGAGGGCATAAAAGTGAGCACTGTAAGGCTCTTAATTCTCACCTCGAAGAGTTGGCCCAGAACGGGACCTGAATGATTTTGTGGATAGGAAGGCATATAAAGTTACTTTCAACAAAGACACAAGGCTCGACAACGTGCTTAAGGACGATGCTGGACATGATCTCGCAGTGATTCATGGGGAATCTGATCTAAAGTAGATACAGGGAATCTTGGCTCGGATGAAAGTGAAAAATCAAACAGCAGTAATGTAAGTTTTCAAATCGATAAAGAAAAGACACAGTCAGGGAAGCGTTGGTGAGCATATGACATTGACTACAGTAAACACATCGTGTTCACGAACCAAGACCTAGTGGGGGTATGAATGCCACATCATGACACTTTGATAATTACCCTCAGGATAGCCAACTATGACGTCAACAAGTTGCTCGTCGACTAAGGAAGCTCATCTGAAGTAATGTATCTCGACCTGTTCAGAAAACTGAAGTTGAGTGTTGCCGACTTAAAGGAAGCCACTGTACCTCTAGTTGGCTTCGCTAGGAAAGTAACTATCCCTTTTGGAAAGATCGTACTGCCAGTAAGGGCAGGAAGTCTATCCAAGATGATCGAGTTTCTGGTAGTCGACATTGACTTGCCCTACCAAGCTATCCTCAACAGAGGATGGCTACATTCAATGAAGGCCATCCCATCGACCTACCATCAGAAACTCAAGTACGTGACTGATCAAGGAGTGATGGAGGTCCACGGAGATCAAACGATGGCAAGAAGGTGCTTTATAGCAGCCATCCACCCAAAATCAGAGAAGAAGGCCGAGAAGGCCAAAGATAAGCTTAAGGAATAGGAAGGTTTGATACCTTCAAAATAGTAGCTAAAGTATGGAAGACCAAGAGTGGAGGAGACTAGGATCCTCCCCTCTGAGCGGGTCATTGAGAACCTGGAAGAGATCTCAGTCAGTAGTAGCAAAAACGATAGGATGTTCTTGATTGGATATTCTCTCACAGATCGAGAGAAGTAATTGATTGTACTATTGAGGTGCAATCTAAATTTTTTCGCATGGGAACCGTTGAACATCATGAATTGTCCCCGGTGTGGTTTGTCATCGGTTGCACATCGACCCTACTTTCAGACTTATTACGTAGAAGGCACGATGAACTATGCCTGAGAAGGCCAAGGCTATAGAGAAAGAAGTAAAGAAGATGTTGGATGCAGGATCCATACGAGAAGTTCAATTACCTAATTGGATGTCAAACCCAGTAGTGGTTCCGAAGAATAATGGAAAATGAAGGGTTTGTATCGACTTCACTTAGCTTAATAGGGCATGCCCTAAGGACAGTTTCCCTGTTCCAAAGATCGACCAGTTGGTGGACGCCATAGTACCTCATGAAAGAATGAGTTTCCTGGAGGCATACTCGAGGTATCACCAGATTCCTCTGTATGCACCAGACCAAGATAAGACAACATTCATAACCACCATCGGGTTATTCTGTTATAAAGTCATGCCCTTTGGGCTAAAAAATACAGGAGCAACCTACCAGCAGCTGGTCACCATGATTTTTAAAGACCAAATGGGAGATACCATGGAAGTCTACATCGACAATATGCTCGTCAAGAGCAGGCATAAATAAGACCACCTCTTAGACCTATATAGGAGCTTCGAAATCCTCAGGAAGTACAAAATGAAACTAAATGAGAGCAAATGTTCCTTCCATGTCCAGTTAGGAAAATTTCTCGGGTACTTGGTCAGCAAGAGAGGCATTAAATCCAACCTGGAATAGATTGATGCAATTAACAAGTTATAGCCTCCCCACACAATACGAGACGTACAGAATCTCATGGGCATCCTCTCCACCTTGAATCGGTTCATCTCGAAGTCCTCCAAAAAGTGCCAACCATTCTTCCAGCTATTGAAGAGAAGAAAAATAGCGGCATGGAATCAAGATTGCTCGAGAGCATTGGAAGAGATAAAAGCTTATCTCAGCACACCACCCTTGCTCGTAATACCTTAAGAGAATGATTCCCTGTACTTATACCTTGTCGTCTCCAGCCACACCTTTAGTTCACCACTGGTATGCAAAAAAATAGAAATCCAGCACCGAGTCTACTACGTGAGCAAGACCCTATTGGACGCTGAGCAACGATACCTACCATTGGAAAATCTCGCCTTTGCACTAGTGGTAGCCTCGAGGAAACTGAAGCACTACTTAGAAGCTCACTCTATCATCATCCTGACGTCACACCCCCTTAAAGTAGTTATGCAGAAAGAGGATATGTTCGGTAGACAATCGAAGTGGTCAGTTGAGCTCAGACGATTTGACATCCAATTTTAACCAAGGAATGCAATCAAGGGGCAGGTCCTCGTCGACTTCATCGCGGAGTTCACAGGCGAACAGCCTTGCGACCAACTTGAATCCATGGATCAAAGGGAAGATCACTCAACTGGACGTGTTTGGCGACTGTTTGTTGATGGATCCTCCAACTCAAAGGGGGCAGGAGTAGGCATTGTGATCGTTACCCCAGAAGTTAAAATTCTCGACCAGGGGATCGGACTAAGATTTAAAGCCGCCAACAAGGAGGCGAAATATGAGGCTTTGATAGAAGGCGTGCAGAAGGCACAGGCATTGGGTGAAAAATAGCTACAGGTGTTCGGCGACTCGCAATTGGTCTCCAATCAGATAAGTGGGGACTTCAACGCGAGGGACGAAAGAATCGTATCCTACCTCGCCTTACCAAAGAAGTTACTATCCAACTTTGAGGAAGTCAGTGTCCAATAGTTTCCCAGAGGATAAAATAGTAGTGTCGACGCTCTAGCAGCCTTGAGTTCAATTATTAACTCCGACTTAAAGAGAACAATCCATATAGACTTCCTCGCCCAGCCGAGTATCAACTAGAGCAAAGAGCTTCCTGACATGGGCCATATTCTCCAGATTGAATCAGAACCTAATTGGATGGACCCCCTGAGGGACTATTTGAAGGATGGTGCACTACCAGACCGTAAGAAGGTCGCTCATCATATAAAAAGAGTCAAATTTATCGACTTTCACTTATCTCCTAAAGGCAAGCTGTATAAGAGATCATTCACTGGCCCTTACCTGCAATATGTTACCCCAAAGGACGTCGAGCAATTTTTTCACGAGCTTCACGAAGGAATCTGTGGGATCCATATTGGAGGAAGATCTCTAGATTCTCGAGCAATGAAGGAAGGCTACTGGTGTCCATACATGCAACGAGATTCTAGAGTATATGCTCACAAGTGCGAGAAATGCCAACTAAATGCTCCTATGGTCCACCAACATGCCAACGACCTAAGATCACTTACCGGCCCCTAGTCCTTCGCCCATTGGGGAATGGACATCGTAGGCCCTCTTCCTATCACTGGTGACAATCGAAAGTATCTATTGGTCATAACATAATACTTCACCAAATGGATTAAGGCAGAGCCGCTGGCGAACATCTGAGACACACATATGATGAGATTCATATGGAAAAATATAATTACCCGCTTTGGGATCCCTAGAACCATCATCAATGACAATGGAACGAAGTTTGAGGGAGGCCCCGTACAGGGTTTTTATAACGACCACGGGATCAGGCACCATTTTAGCTTGGAAGCCTACCCCCAGAGAAACGGACAAGATGAAGCTTCCAATAAAATAGTGATCAGTGGATTGAAGAAACGACTAGAGCAAGCCAATGGCGCATGGGTGAGAGAGCTACCACATATCCTTTGGGCCTACTGCACTATCCCTCGACGAGAAAATGGTGAAACCCCATTCGTACTAACATATGGAATGTAAGTAATCATCCCTTTAGAAGATGGCCTCCCAACCATGAGGTCCACCCTGGTCGACCATGGATAGAATGATGGAGCATTACTTGCTGAACTTGACCTAGTTGACGAACGCAGAGAGCTATCCCTAGTGCGACTAGAGATCTATCAATAATAACTCGCAAGGCACTATAACAAGAAGGTCAATCAAAGGGCATTCTAGGTTGGAGACTACGTCCTAAGAAAAGTCCTTGGTAGTGCAGTAAAATAATCTAATGGCAAGCTTGGTCAAAACTGGGAGGGACCATTCAAGGTGACAAGAAATGCCCTACAAGGAGACTATCACTTACAAACACTGGAGGGAAGAAAGATACCCCGAGCTTGGAACGCAGCCAACCTAAAAATTTTCTATTTTTAGTTTTTTCATTCATCTTTTATAACATTATTGGAATTGGCAACTCATATTTTGTTATTTTTAATAAAATATTGTTCGACAGTGGCATTCTATGAAGTGTTAATTTTGTATTATAGACTCTATAAGTTGCACACCTTTTATAAGCGACAGGCACATTGCTCGATATATAAAAGTAGGGAGTCATCCTCCTCAGGTTTCCGTTATAAAACACGAAAAACCTCTTAGCATTGCTCCTGGCAATATATAAAGCCCTACCGGGGAACCTTAGCCAGTTCGGCCAAATCGAATTGGTCACTAAATAATATTTGGCTCAGAAAACCTGATCGGATAAAACATCCAAAACCAGGTGTGTCCTCGCCATTGACACACTTAGGCCTAAAGGAGTTTGACGACACGACCTAAAAGGTAAAGTGGTACAAAATGGTATCTCATAAGCATACTGGACTGGGAGGATACTCACACAACAAAACAACTCTACCCACATCAAATCTAGTCAGCTACGAAGATACCAAGATAATCAAATGAAAAATTAATGAAGTAAAAAATACACACCACATGTTTAGTCGAAAAATCACCCAAAACATAAATATTTTATTACTTCATTAAATTTACAAAAAGTGACATTGAATTAAGTAAATCTTAAATAGGATTAGTCCTCTGAGCAAGATAATCGGCCACTTACGATCTTCGATCGTTGGCCAGATGAGGAGCTAATTCTTCCTCAACTTCATTCGTATCTGGCTCTAATAGCTGCCTGGGGATAACATCTATAGGGACCTATTGCTCGTCCCTTCTGAAAGGATTAGGCCTCATAGTTGATGGAGAGATCTCATGAGAATACCAGTGCACTGAGTTCCTGGGGACCTGCAGCTCCCTAATGGCACTCAACCATCCCCTAATAAAGGATGGCTCTTCGACCTCTGCCAAACTCGTTAGAGCATCTGTCCAACCCTGGTCATAACCATCAGCCCTCACTCGCCGAGGTACTTTCTTGAACAGATGCCTCAGCCCTGTGACATCTCTTTGAAGCCTAGCAGCTATCACATAAGCTCGACATGCATCTCCTCAAAGCTCATCCATCTCCCTATCTGAACCCCCAGTATCTGTACCAGCTCATGAACCGGTCGATGAAGTGGAACCTCACCAAAACTTAAGGAGTGGTGCTCGACGCTGTACCAGCTCCCAGACCAGCCGATAAAGAGGAACCTCACAAAACTTGTGGTGTAACGTGCAGCGCATGATCCCTCCTCAGAGTTTCAATATCCTGTTGAAGAGCTTCTCTGACTTGATTGATCTCGGAGGCATCCAGAAGTTTAGCCCTTAGAAGGTCCACTTCTTCATGAATAGAGGCACTAACCACCTCCATCTCTTGAAGTCTATCCTTTAGTTTGGTGACGAGCTTGGAATGATCATTAAATCTCTTATTCCTCGACCTAAGAGACTTGAAAATCCTAACGAAGGCTTGGCAAACTTGACTGCTCGCATTAGGACCAAGGATCCTTCCTAGTTGAGAGGTGGCAGGTATATACTCATCTACATCAATCAACTATAAGCCATAAAAAGAATTAAAGAATAGAAGAATCAGTATGCAGAAAGGAAAGTGTTTTCATTTCACAAAAATAGAGTTGTCCAAGTACATCGATAATTAAAAGAAATGTACAAACAAAGATAAAATACAAAAGAAGTCCTCAGAACAGGCTAGCTAGCAACCTCAGTCAACTCTGAGGTCATTGGTTGTTTTCCCTTGTCTACAGCAGTAAGAACACGTCCCTCAGATGATGCAACTGTTATTCCCTGTATAGAAGGAGCACCAGTAGGAACGGTCAAAGAAGCGGAGACACCACCGTCAATGGCTAGGGCAGGAGCCTCATCCATAACAGGCTTTGGGTCTGGATCGTTCTTGTCAAATAGTAGAGAATCGATGTCCACTCTGATAGCCAAAAGAGACTTGTTCCAACCCTTCTTGAAGTTTAGTCGACTGATGTAGCCTATCTGAACCTCAGCATCCTCGTACGCAGCGACCCACCTAGTAATGTACAATCTCTCCTCTACCTTCTTCACCCTTTTGTCCTCCACCATAGCTAACATGCTCATGTAGACCAAGTCGTAGGACTGCCGCAGCTCATAGCTCTTTGACCGTCGCCTTCGTCACCCGATTGGCTTCAGTAAGGGCGGGATTGCAAGACCGCTGAGCGTCATTGATAGTCTTCAAACTGGCCTCCAGCTCAACACTCTTCTCATTCAGCTCAGCATTCCACTTCTCCAAATCATTATTCCTCTTCACTAGCTCGTTGTGGGTATAATAGATGACGGTGAAGTCGATAACAAACTACGAAGAATAGAAACAATAACAAAGAAAAGGATTAAATAGCATATTTCAAGCATAGAAAAGTGAGAAAAGACTTACCAAGACTAGCCTCTGACTCACCTGTAGAGCTAACTGGTTGGTCCTCATCGCCTTCTGATGATCAGCAGGAAAAATTTATCTCCCGAGCAACGCGAGAACCAACTGAGGGGAGAGGGAAACAAAGGCTCCCTCAGGCAAGGCGGACACAGGCACCAGAGCTTTCCCCGCCTTCATCCTCACATCCTCTCTCCTTCTCTCATCTTCCCTCTCCTTCCTCTATTTCTCTCCTCCACCTTATTCCTCTCTTTCTCCTTTCTCTCCCTCTCTCTCAACTGCTCTTCCTCACTCTTCTTCTTCTCCTGCCCATGAGCATCAGACTTAGAACCAGTTGCTACGTCTCCATCGCCATATTGCTGCTTCTTCGATCGGTGAGAAAGGAGCACATCATTATATTTATCATCGTGGATCAGATTCTTCCTTGGAGGAACCATATCTTCCACCCTGGAACTACTAGATTCATTAGAAGAGGCTTGAGCCTCTGAAACTTCTTTCAAGTTGGAAGAGTCCTCACCACCAGAGCTATCCTCACCGGAACCAACCTCAGCACCCTCTCTTTCTTCACTAGAGCTTCTTTCTTCCTCGTCCAATTAGATGGGGTCGACAACAACCACTTCAAAAATGTCTAGCTCAGGGATGCTGTCCACAGGTCGCGTGATAAAGCTGGACCAAATGTTCTTATATTTTGAGAGAAAATTAGTTGATCGAGGGTGTTCATCATCAGCCAAGATCTCCCTAATTTTCCGGGCTTTGACCAATTCAGCAGCTCGTACCTCACTGAAAGTAGGTTCCAAGTTCTTTGTTCTCGCTGAAAAGAAAGAAAGAAGAATATAAAGGACATAAATAAAAGGATCGATGAGAAGAGCAAAAACTAAGCCTACATATGTACTCCTCCCCCTAAAAGGGAACCATGAACCGGTCAGACCTCGACCCCTTAGTATGGGGAAGAAATTGCCAATTTCTAGAAAGAAAACCCTCTTGCCACTAATCCTTGTGGGAATCAGGTAGATTTACTACCAATAACCTATCAGGACTCCTGTCCTTGAAGGAAAGATGACCAAAACTTGTTCGCTAGAAAGAATAACAAAAGCAGATCTCAGTAAGCCCTATATTTGTGACATAGAGTTCGTTTATTCTTTGCACACCATTGATAATTTTCCAGAGATTGGGTGAGAACTGTGCATGAACAATATTAAAGTAACCAAAAAAGTGCAAAAATAAATTATTTGGGTGAAAGATAAGACCCCCTGGGACAGCAAGAGAACATGAATCCCGTGACCATTCTCAACTTCTTTGACATTACGAGGGATAGGGGTACACTCAATGTCCACCCAGTTTGGAATATTATAGTATTTCCTAAATTCAGCTATTGATCTATAGCCTATTTTCGCCATTGAAAGATACAAACCCTAATTACAAACACAAAGGAATTTTAATAGAAAAAACAAATAGGAGAAGCAATGAGAACATACGATGTAAGAGTCATCTTGAGACGAGGCAAAGCCACAAGCAGGGACGATGAAAAAATCTTGAAAATGAGAATAAAAAGAGATGCAGGGAAAACTTCAAGAGATTGAGAGAAGGCAAAAGAGATATGAAAGTGACGATTCAATAAATGACCTCTCTAAAAGGATTTAAACCTTTCTAATCATGATGCACCAAAAACGAGGCAATCTGCCGCCAAAGTCAGTTCGGGAAGGGCGCTTGAGTTCAAAACTATGGCACGAATCACATAAATGCTATTAAGACTAATCATTTAAAATTATTGAGCCCAAATTGTGACCCAAAAATTTTAAGGGCAATTCTGGGTTCCTCGATTTGTCACCTAGGCCTAGACGGGAAGCCTAATCAAACGCGGCCCAGAGTCCAAAGGCCTCGCGCCTCAACCAAATTAGTTTTGACCCATTCAGTTCCTAAAATCTCTCTTTAGAGATATCCTAGGGATTGAGGGCTAATGTGGGGGAGTTTTACTCCTCCACCCTCCGAAGTAACATGTATATAACAAACAATCTACCCGGGGATAAGGGCATGTATTATTTTCCCTGTAAAACACTCCCCAGAGTATAGAGAAATAATATCTAGAGCACCACTGTGGACGTAGGCATTCTAGATGAACCGCGTAAATATTCTTTAGTGTGATTGGCGTTATTTACATTCTTCATTTGCTTTGGTTATTGCCTTTTCTTATTAATTTAGGTTAAACTTAATTGTCACCACACACCCCTATATAGGAGTATTACAGCCTCTCAAGCATCATTAATCCTCAAAGACAATGAGGTCATCCCCTAAGTTGGTTGATGGACTCCTTTGTCTACACAGTGAGGCCAGGGTCTACTTTGGCCTAGATCAAAACACAGTCCCATTTTCTAGGGACTCCTTCCTCATCTGTTATGGACGACTCTCCCTTGATGAACTCCTAGTACCTAGAGACGAAGAAGTAGTCGTATTTCTAGTCATGATTGTATGTTTGATTTATGTTAAGGAAATTTTACTCAGGACTACGAGCCATGAAATG
Source organism: Sambucus nigra (assembly GCA_949130495.1). NCBI lineage: Eukaryota > Viridiplantae > Streptophyta > Magnoliopsida > Dipsacales > Adoxaceae > Sambucus > Sambucus nigra. The sequence goes on along the minus strand of OX422215.1, from coordinate 646,175,348 downwards.
ATAATAGCAAGGGGTGTCTCTCATAGTAACTAATGTATAACACTAACAAAAGACATCAATCGTGAGGTCTACCTCCTAGGAAATGTTCGAGAGGTGAGTATCCCCAAAGATGGTCCTCTAGGGATTCAGTGTCAGTTAGGAAGGGAAAGTCTAATAGAAGAAAGAATATCCCTCAAAGACGAATAAATAAGAAGGTGAAATCTGACCTTAAACATTTGCTCGTACATGACTACCTCTCCCTTATTTCTGAGGACAAAGTAATGCTCATCTTTTGCTGGAAGCCTCATATTGATGGAAGATGTAATCTTATAGAGGTGCCTCCAGACCACCAGATCAGTCTCACGAACATCACAGGGAATGTCCAAGGCTACTCTTATATCTAAAATAGAGGGGTCTTACCCCTATTCATCATTAGTGGCGGTGGATTTACTACTAGGGTTATGATGCCTAAACTTAGCCTGAGTCATAGAAGATATTGGCATAACTATAGGAGGTATTGGAATATTCTTAGCAGCACAACCTCATAAATTTCGTAAACATCTAGCTCAGGATCCCTTTCTTTATGGGAAGAAGTTATAGGCCGACCCCTATTACTAGATTCAATAGTCTTATCCTCGTCAACATGGGCTCTAAAAACTCTCATTGCCACCTTAAAGGAGTAAGCCCTAGAATCCTCTCAGTCATCATGGAGGCACAGACATTTGGAAGGTCTATATCCCTTTAAAGATGACAAAAACATAGTGTCACTACTAATGGAGATGTTAACTGTAGTCTTAGATGCATTAGGGAAACTCAATGTTAAGTAGTTGAATGTTTTGTTTTTTTTTTTTTTTGGGGGGGGGGGGGGGGGGGAACTTGTGAAGAACACCTTGAACAACTTCGTCGACCTTTCAGTGTAGAGAAGACATCAAAAAAGAAAAACGATCCAAACTCAAAACATATACTCACTCAACCTTAAAAATCCTCCTAACTTCATACGCTCTCAAAATAGTCATAGATTAAAGAACTAAGCTTGCAAATTTCTGGCCAGAGTAAGCAGACAATTCATCAAAAAAGATAAGTATCGAGAATAGAATTAAAATATAATAATAAATAAAGAATATGATGAAGAGGAAAACCTAAAAATCCTTATAAGATTGTAGGAGCAAAGGAACGCAAAAAAAGGGAAGATAAAGTGGAGGAATGAGAATGTTTAGAGAGGGATAAAAATAGTTTCTCCGGTACAGCTGGCAGAAGTGATGAGAATGAAGAAGGGAAGTGTTATTTAACTACCCAAAGCACGCACACGATTCCCAAAGAGCCCATTATTAGGGCCTGCATTCCGAAATGATGTTTGGATGCTCAAATGACCTACGGTGTCACGCTAAGACATTGAGTAAGTGATAGGTGTTCTACTTGACAACGGTATGATACTTTGTTCAAATCCCAGGTGATAATTATACATCCACTAACACTTAAATAACCACAGACACAAGGACTGTGATGAGGCGAGATAGTAGAAGATCATACACCTCAGCCTCCTGCTATTATTGGAGACTAAGTTTTAGGGGTGATGGAGATACATAAGTCTGGTTTTGTATTAGTATTTCCTACTACAAAAAACCTCTCCCATCATATTTTCCATTAGAGTCATCAACTCTCAGAAGTTATGTCCTACGATCTCGTCTTAACTGGTCACGGCCTCAGGGACCAACCTTTGTAGCAACACATTACTCATTTAAGGTGACTACACACAGTGTTGGCTTACAGACTTCCTACAACATTGACCTCATCTACCATCACTTACATTGTTGGTCTTAGATAATACCAAGAGGATGACTCATCAAAATCAATATCCATCACACAACCAACCAGTTTCATTTTGGCGCAACCTTACAGGAACAAAGTTTCAACAGTTTTAGCTAGCCGAGACACTTTACCTCAGAAAATCCTATAAACACATGGAAATCGTGACAAGGGCATTACTAACACAAGCAACTAAAATTGTTATGCAAAATCAACCAACATGTCGGGAGAATATTCTCTATCATAACATCTACATCCTTCTCTATAGGTGTCACACGCTCATTTTCTTATCACTCACTCACATATAGAGTGCATGCCTGGGGGTCCCACTACACACCCCCAGGCCTATAAAAGGCACCTTGTGCCTCCTTCTCCAAGGATTGATCAATAATAAAAAAAAATTATAGTGTTACACTTGATTGGTAGAGGGAGAAAATAAACATGTATTCACCTTCCAAGGTATTTTACCTTTGTTTATAGTAAATTAATCCCAAACATTGAACAATGGATGTAGGCTAAGGTTGAACCACTTATAGGTTTTTGTCCATCCATTTTCTCTCATCTCTTCTGCTATTTTACATTTGTTATTTTCTTCTCAAAATGTTAAGCAATTGCCAAAAATACGTTGAACCCTAAAGGGTGATTCCATCATCTTCACTTAATGATGATAACTCTTCAAACCTCAAATAATCAAAGCACTTACAAAAACTTCACAAGAGTCAAAATAATTGTATGTCTCCCAACAAGGATGACATAAGCACCTGAAACTTAGCACTCCCCAAAACCCCAAATAGTTTCAGATATAGTCCTCCCTAGATGATAATGAACAAAGATACCTTTTTGAGCTCCTCACAATCTTTGTAGACATATTCTCTTGGTCCTATGCCAACATGTATGACACCATCCCCTCTATCATCACACATGATATACTTACTCCCCTTGGCATCAAAATCATTAAATAGGGGCTCCATAACCTCATACACAAATTTTTCTTCAAGTTCAGAGACCCCAAACCCACTACGCAGTTAGCACATGGTGACTGGAATCAATAGAATAGAGCCCGTGAAGTCCAGGAATATTGGTGTATTTGGAGAAAAGATAATGGTATTGATTCGAATGTGATAAGAGATGGGTTATAAGATGGAAATAACCTATCTTGTGTAAATGTTTAAGGTCCCAATTAATGTAACATGGACAAGTAATTTGAGAATGGTGATAAATGTCTATCAGAAAAGAGAAATGGTTAAGCAAGGTGACTTAATGGATAATTAAACTACCTAATGAGGTCTAAACACACAATAAAAAAAAATGTACGTGTTATATAAGGATTTTAGTAATGAATATTTTGTAACATGATGTGGGTATGTGTTGAAAGAAAGTCTCAAGTAATGATTTAGTTACTCTATTGTGAGTTAACGAACATTGAGTAATACACATTTTGAAAGTAAATGAAAAGTTTTCCCAATAATTGTAAATTATTATATTATGTGAGTTAATGGGAAGAATATGTTAGTTTTAAGCTTAAAGACACAAAATGATTATTTGGTAAAGACAAGGAGAAAAAAATGTTATCAAATAACACTTTTGGAATAAAACGGTTGAATACATTGGTACATGTATTTAAAAAAAAGGTGTATACATTGATATATACATATTTTCACATGCATGTGGTTGTAGCGTGTGAGTAGTCCTTTTGTCCATTCGTTGCATAAGTTCCCAGAGAGCATTCGGCTCACTCCTCCCTTTTGATATGAAAGGTTATATATGTCCCCTATTTTAAGAGAGTTGTATAGTTAAGTACTTAGTTTGCATTTACTTTAGTAGCACTATTTACTTGGCCATGGGGGTAATCCCTTGGATCACATCAAGTAGTTTGATGAAAATTAGAATCAAATTATAATATCCTTCTCAAGTTGGAATTTTCCAAGATCGTGTGATCACAAAAAGGATCTTTATTAGGTATTCGAACCCTACTGAGGTCTGTTTCACAGGAGATCACCGTTGGAACCTCCTTGGGGTCCTCATGTGGGATAAAAACATGGTTGACATGAACTCCCTCGTTCTGACAATTCCTTATGTGGCCTTTTCTACTAGTGGAAGAAAGCCCACCTCTAGAAAAACCTCTTAAGATGCATTGGACAACAATCAAAGTGACATTGTCCTTGTTCTTGTTGTTATTGCGCTGAACTTTACTAGCATCTTTTTCCACAAACTCTTTGAGGTATATAATATTAATCAACCCTTTAATGGCCTCTTTCTTCCTGAAGTAGTCATTGGCATTGTGGACATAATCTCTGTGGAATCGATAATACTTGTAATTATCTCTTTTATCGTCCCCAATCCACATAGGCTTGGGCTGGGGAAATATTTCTTGAGTTTATGTGACTGAAAAGTCCTCCTCCATGTTGTTGTGATGGGAGAGAAGTGTTTGCCCTCTAGAGGCCCACTTTTCTTTGTTCATTCCTTTTTCTTCTTGGCCTCAGCTGCAATTTACACTACAAGAAAATGTTTTGGTCACTTTTCACCCAGAGATATTGTCACGGTCTTTGACCATGATACGACCAAACACTGTGACAATTTAATTATCAGTCATGTCAACGGTTTTAATCGCAAAAATGAATAAATGTTATCACGATCAAACCCCATGACACGACCGTGATAAAAAATCGATAGGGGATTCGATTGTTTTACCCAACTACTTCAAAACTCTATCTCTCTCAGGAGATCTCCCTCTATCTTTCTCTCAGGTCACCATTGTCGTCTCCCATACCCCTACTCACCACCGCCGTTGTTCTTTCTCTCACAAAATACGTAAGAGCCCCCTCTCTTTCTCTCTAACATCACCACCACTACCACAAATGCCTTAGCCCACAACCAACACTGCATAGGCAATTTTTTTCTCATGTATTTGTTTGGATATTGATATATTTGTTCGGTTATTGATATATTATTTTGGATATTGACATATATTAATTTGTAAAATTATTTTTCTCTGATAATATTAATTTGTGAAATTATTTTGATTTGGATAATATTATTTTGCAAAATTATTTTGATTTTGATAATTAAAGTGTGTATTTTTTCATGGGAATAGAAAAATTAAACTATCTATTTTTCTGAATTTTTTAACATCAATTAGATTTTTGTAATGGTAGGGATTAGTATGCAGTGTAGGTTCATAATTCTATTACATGTTTGAATAGGTAGTCATATATGACTTGTTACAACGTCAAATTTTCTTGGTATTTAAATGCCCATCTCTCCTTCTGATGCAAATTATTTTGGATAAAGGAGTTTGAGTCAATTATCGACGTAGACTTGAGTCAAATCGCAAAATCTCTGTCTGTGTGTGTGTGTGTGTGTGTGTGTGTGTGTGTGTTATATATTCATTTGAAGGTAAGCTAATGATTTCTCATGCTTTGATAAACCTAGTTTCTATCTGCTTTGATAAACTAGAATTTATATCTACTTTCATATTGTTGTATGGGTTCTTTAATTGTTGCTGACTGGTGAATTTAAATATTTAGATGGCCATTCAGTTGGTTGGCCCTAGGCATTTCTAAATTTGGGGTTGTAAATTTGCCAAATAATGACATGTGATATGGGTTCCCCCTAGGCACTAATTTAGACATAGAAATATAAATAAGACATAAATGAAACATACTTACTATGGAAATACAAATAAGACAACAATGAACATTCTTACCATGGAAATATAAAAAAAATGTTGTAGCCATTATAAATTTAAAATATTATTTAAAATTAGGGTAAACTTATACATATTTATAAGGTTCTTATGTTACAAATAGTGTGCAACAATACTAGACTTCTAGTTCATATGAGTACGCATTCATTATTATTTAGACCCTTTCAAGATTCATTACCCTTATAATGAGATCTCTTGAATTGTCCCATTTGGACAGTTTGGGACAACATAGTTTCTGTATAATAATGTTCTTAGTGGCTTACACTTGTTACTTTTGGGGGAAGTTTTGTTACTGTCTCCTAATGTTCTTTGGATACATACTAGATGATGCGGCATTGATTGGTATTTCAATTGATAAATTGAAATACCACGAACACTTGCAAATCTATGTCGTGTACTTGGAGAATTATAGGGAGATGTTGTCAAATATTCCTCATATTGGAACAATGTGGATGAGTCGTTAAGTTTATTACAGAAATATACCATCTTGAATGGGATAAGACTACTAACCTTTGTTAACAATGAAATTAATTTATATTGGATGAGTCGTTAAGTTTATAATACATATTTTGTTAATAATGAAATTAATTTATATTGTTCTTATAATATAACATTGAAAGATGAAATATCATTGTTGAAGTAAAACGATTACTGGAAAATAAATGTTTACATGTTTGTTTATACCAATCCATGAATATACGCTTATTACCCATAATATGTTATTGTTTGTAGTAGTTTTGATGGGATACAAAGAGTGGATAAGTGAGACAAATATATTAGGGGATGTGTTTTGTAGAGGTGCCAATGAATTGATGAAATACACAACAAAAACATCATAATGATGAAGAGTTCCCATATATGTGTGCTAAGTGTCGGAATTGCAAGGTGTTTGAGTGGAAAATAGTTGAACTACATTTGTTAAGATGGGTTATGCACGATAGTTATCGATTCTGGTTTTTTTATGCGGAATTGCATGTTAATTTTTTCCCCAAGAAACCATCACAACAATTAATAAGTAGGTTAGATGTATAAGGGCAAGAGGATAAAGTAGATCATAATATGCTAGATGATTTAGTTGATGATACATATGGAGTTCATGAAGTGGAAAAAATGAGGTTATTGACGATGTACAAGGTTCAAGTTCTATTGAATATAATGGGATAAACCTTGACGATGACTATCAAAGTTTGAAATTTAAGGCAAACCAACCATCGTACATTGACTTTGACAAACATCTAACATATTTACATGCCACGGTTAGTTTCAATAGTTTGAAGAAACAATATGGTTTGTCTCGAAAAAGAGTGACAAGAATTTTGAATTCGATGAAGGGTTTGATACCCAAGGAGGATATGTTTCCAAATTGTTGTCCTACTATGAAGAGTAGTTTGAAAGGTATGGGAATGAAGTATAATTAAATTCATGCTTACTGAATTGCAGAAGATGATTTCTAGCCCTGAGTATACAGATTGGAGGAAAGTGCCCTACGAGATTAAGATGGCCATTTGGGGGGCGACGATTATAGGTACTTGTGTACTTTCTTTTTATTTTCTATTTATATTTCTATTTTATTACAATTTAAGATTTAAATACTAGTAATTCATTTCCGTTTTGTTTTGTATTTGTTTAACTGGAAAAATTCGGCTTGCCCCCACATTTACGTAACTCCACACGGAAATAATTAAGAGATCAATTAAAAACATGGAAGAAAAATATGCGTGTACAGTACACTGGCCGGGACTGGGAGTCCATATTATGACTTAGGGACACGGTACCCATAAAGGAGACAATCCCGTTGGAGAGTTGGAAAATAATTGTCAATAATGAGGTCTCATAGAGGCAATTGTCCTCTCATGAATTGGCGAGGGAAAATTCGGCCAAGAAGGCCGAGGTGCTCTACTCCCGGCATATGTCTTGTGCCGAGGTGGAGCATAGGATGGTAAGTTTTCAATGTTCTTTCATTTTAGTTTCATTTTACAATATTTAAGGATAAATATATACTAATTTAATAATTTTGCATTATTTAATTTTAGGAGGCGAGGAGTGGTCCTGGGGGGAAGCCACATACGCTTGATGCGTATGTAGCAATTCAAACGAAGAAAGGGAAGGATACTGAGGTGGATCCAACCATGACTGCCACTATTGTTAGTTATAATTTTAATTACGCTATAAAAATAAGAATTTCAAAACCCATAATTTTTTATTAATTTATTTAATCGTGAACTTTTTTGTTGTTGTAAGAAAAGCTTAAAGAAGTGCACAACTCCCAGAGTGATGCCGAAAAGGCATCTCTAGCTACAGACTCACTAAGCCAAGTGCTCGAGCAAGATCACAAGGACCATACTCGAGAGTGAGCTCTCTAGAAGGGAAGTTGAGGATCATCAGGATTGCGTCAAGCAATAGTAGTCTATCATGAAAGGTGGATAACTTGATGATCAACAATACCGAGATGTTTGAATGCATGAAGAGAACAATGCAAAAAAAAAAGGTTGCATTTTTCAAGCGTTCTCTTAAGGGAAAGGATAAAGTGGTGGATGAGGGGACCAATACTCCATCACCCTCACCCTTACCCCTACTCATACCCCTATTCTCCATATGACATATTCATCACCCCCGTCTATACCCCCTTTTACCACATCCATTTTCAATAGATGGATGGCTTATTGGGTATATATTAGAGACACAGGGTGGAGATACAATGGATAATGGGTAGAGAGACCCGGATACACACCTAGGTACTATGGTGCATAATCGTTTATTGTAACCACATGAGGCACGTGTCCACATCATGGACGTGTTCGTGGGAAAAAAGAATGAACACGTGTGGTTGAACGAACAATACGACATTAGGACTATTGAGGGTTACAATTCTTATGTAGTATGGCCTACCTTTGTCCTTAAAATTGGTATCGAATGAAAAATTATTTATGATAATTTGATTATATTTGTTTAGTTTTTGAATATTATGAATATGAAAATTGAATGTTGTTTGTTGTTTACTGTATGAGATGATTGAATGAATGTTGTATAGCTAAGATGTTATGAATTAATGAATGTTGGTTGGGAAAATATATCATATATTTTTGTAACAGGTGATAATGTAATGCTGGCCAGTGACAGCGGTCATACTGCCCAACAGATGTTTTTTTATAGCTGCCCAAATTTTTCACCGTCGTTGACCGTGACAAGCCCATGACAAGGAAAACTTGTCATGGACTTTGAATGTGGCATGTCCCTGACAAGCTTATTATTTTTATGGACGTGTCATGGTCAATGTCTGTGACAAGTTTTCCTTATCATGAGCATTATAAGTTCATAGTTGTCAAGGCCTTGTCATCGTCATTGATCGTGATAAGTCCATGATAAAAAAGTTGTCAATCCCTAGCTATGTCATGGTCTTTGACTGTGAGAATTCGACTTGTCAAGATTTTTGGCCATGATAATTCTGCAATTTTGGTGTAGTGTGAGGTCTCCCAAAGGCATAATAAGATGTATTTTCTATTACCCTATTGGGGAGATGCGATGGAATTCCTTCTTGAGATAACATCCTTAGCATTCACATTCATGTTCTTCTTATCTCGTTGGATCATCTCAGTCTTGTACTTTTGGGGCCTCTTACTGACATATCTTGCTAAATCCTCTCAGGTGAGGCCTGGGATTATGGTGGATACTCAAATGGTGTCATTTCAGTCATAAACTTGGAGTGATTTTCGATTGAACCTCTTGGAATATTCCCTAAGGTACTCTTTACCCTTTAGTCAAAATTTGAGGGGCGAAGTGATAGACACCTAATATTTTGAGATTTAATAAATTGAATGAGGAAGGATATTTCACTCTTTGTAAAGCTTGTAATGATCAATTATTTGATCTTTGCAAAATAGAGCCTAGTTGTTCCTCTAAAAGTAGTAGGAAAATCTCAACACGAGACCTCATCTGGGGGGTCTTGTAGGAGAATGAGCGACCTGTAGGTTTCCAATTCACCAGGGGTCCTTGGACCCATTAAACGTTTTAATATTAGGAATATTATACTTTGGAGGAAGAGACTAAGATGAATGTCATTGGAAAATGGACGCAATGTCTGATACGGGGAGAACTCGATGGTGCTGGAAGTTTGAGTTTTTTACTCGTTGAGGGAATTCACTAACTAATCTTTCATCGTCTTTATTTCACCATCCCAAGATCTAGATTCATTGGATCCTCCTTGGGACTAATATCTCGAGAGTGATAATCTTTCTTTCATAGTAATACAAGTGACTGGTCATGAAGGGTCCGTGATCACACCCTTTGGATCATTCTCCTATTAAAAAATGGGGATCATGATTCTCCTCAATTCCATTGTGCTCTTCTATAACAGGTTCTTCTGTAGTTGGAGATAAAGTAAGTCTACTGAGGATGGTGGTCACTTTCACTTGGAGTATTATTTTCTATGACTCCATCTCTTTGAAAGCTCGAGTCAAGTAAATATTGGTCACCATTTTCAAATGAATATGTTATTTATTTGAAAGGAATGGAATTTATTATTTCCACGGGTGATGCAAAACTAATGAGTGTTAAAAAAAGTAAGTGACTTTACACCTACAGGTTGTCACCTTTCGATCCAATGACAACTACCATAATATAAATGTCAAGTTAACAACTCATGATTTAAAGTAGTTTGAACATTAGATAAAGGTCCTATATCCATTGTCAAAAGAGGAGCACTAGTACACTAGAATGCAAATGAGGTATTAAAATCTATGATAACTTTTACGCTTTGTCCAAGAGATTAAGAGGTTTTGTGGGCTTTGTCAACAACATATATGTCCTTAAAATGTAGCTAAATGACTTATCTAAGGCGGTCAATATATTAATTCATGGATCTATATGGTGTACAAGTTGTGTATAATGTAAATGATGCCAAGTTACATATATATGCTTACAACAATGGGTTATGAGTGTGGAAGGAAGCACAAACACTTGTCGATGATCATAACTCTTGAAAGTCTGACTTCTTGAATGACTTAATCTCTTAGAATGCTCGATGTTAGTACCATTTTCCCTTCCACCAACTCCTTTATATTAGAGAAATACTGAAGAGAGAATGAGTGGACTGTCACAGCATGGCTAGGGTGTCCTAGAGGTCTGTCAATGTCATCAATGTGGTGAAGTGTTGGTAAAACTATTTGGATGTGGTGTGACATAGTTGTTGAGTGAATTTAATATTAATAGGATCATTCAATGAAAGTGGAATGGTATACTGGTGGTAGGTGGAATTGTGTTCTTATTGTCACTAACTTCATCACACTATCTGCAAGAGCATTACTACAGGTAGAAGGGGTATAGAAGGGTCGTGAAGTTGACTAAAAGTGATCATGAAGTAGCACATGCTATCACATTATATGAAAAAGTTTTGGGTGACATCGTGAGGTCATTTTACTTTATTCTGAGGTTGCCTCTGGGTAAAAAACGTTATAAAACCTTTATGTTGCACTGTCTAAGCTTCCTTGGGGAGATGTACTATAATGACTAACCATCCTAGGCGAAACAATGCATGACTGAGGTCTATTATATGGAACTAGCTCACTATTGAGATTAGTGTATTCCTTATTGATATACCCAAGTAAGACCTCGTTCGTTTATGAGGCCACCTAGCATCAAGCAGCCGACCCTCTCAAAAAGGGCTAGCAAGATGCTAAGGAGACTCGCCCCGTGATGATGTCATCCACATGTGCATATGTATAATCTAGGCCACTTCACAGGCCGAGACATCAACTGAAAGCCCCAGACATCAAAACCAACACTCGTCCTTTTGTACAGCCGATACTAGGGGATAGCCGACCACACAACCTCGGCCAGAAACATTCAGCAAAGGACGCACTTACTCATTTCCTACATTGGGGCATCCGTTGTGTTGGAAACATTGTACCTAGACAAGTCGATGCACTACAATATGACACCTACTACACGAGCAATATTAGGTTCCAATATGGGAGGTCTCACTTGGGAAAAACTGTTACAACAAGATGATCCCCTCACGTGAGGGAATATTTCCTCATCTTTGTGTCCGCGCATTAGGGAAATGTGTCTCCGCTTAATTGGAGCCACCTCATGTGCATGATGGTTTCATGCTTAGGGGTCCACCACACGCCAAGCCCTATATATTCGCTCCACCTTCTCCATGAGAGGGATGGAATGATAAAAACCCTAGCTGAAACTCTACTCAATTGTATGCAGAAGAGAGAGAAAATCTTGAGTGATTGTATCTATGGCCATTAGTGCCCTTATTTAGTGGATCAAACACAAACACACTGGATGTAGGCCTGATTGGATGAACCACTTAAATTTTTATCTCATATTCCCTTTGCCTCATCTCTTTCTCTTACTGCTATATTATTTGTTCTATTTTTTCCATTGTTATACCTGTTTGAGCTCATCATCACATTGACCTATTGGTGTTATTTCAAGCATCATCAGTCTCGCGCCATCTGTGGGAATGAGGATAGCCATCTTTTCCCTATTTTTAACTTATACTCATTAGAGTATCTGGTGGTGAAACAGTCCTCCCCCTTTTATGGAGTTTTTTCACCATTCAAGGATCTCTTGATTGAGTCTTTAAACTCTCCTTCTCCAGCTCATAACTCAAATAACTGTTACCAATGGCAATGGATCCACCTCCTCCACCTGAGAATCAACTGTCACCTCCATAGGGAGGTGGTGCAGGTTTCAATCAAGAACCACCCCAGCTAGACATGAATGAGGTGGTGATGGTGCTCCTCTTCCTTGTAGCTATCCAACAACAAATGCAAAACCAGTTTTCCATGCTTTGCCAGAACTTCGTGGCCAGGACAGGCGACACAGGAGCATAGTTTGTAACTCCATCCACCAAGGAAGGTGAACTAGGTCAGCAATCCAGTGGGACATCCCAGGTTCCACAAAAAAGACCTTCCACCATGTCAAAGACGGAGTGATGTCGCTGACCCTAGGTGTTTATGCCTGGGAAGGAAGACTCTAGAACTCGATGGTGACCTCTATAGGGACGACCTTGATGACGAAAAAGGATAATTTGAATGTTAGGAACCTCATGAGATATCTAGAGGAACTATGCACCATGTTTGATAGATAAATAACCAAGGACGATGGCCCAGTCGAGATTGTGGATCAATGCAATCAGCCTTTTACAGGTTAAGTAAAGCATCGGCCTTTGATAGGCTCAACCATCAGAGAGATTTGAGGATCCGCCTATCCAGGTCAAGGAGTGTCGCTGGATTAAGAAGAAATGAGAGGAGGGGTGACTATAAACCTCCAAAAGATCGAGAGGAGAAAAAATAGGTCATAAGTCGACTAAAGAACCCGAAGAGGGTACCCTCGGCCTGTCTAGCTATCAGAGAACGATCATCTTGATCGGACGATAGAGAATGGGCCGGGGAGAATGATATGCCTGCAAAGCTTGACATTGAAGTAAACAAGACATGAAATGAGTCGATATATAGGTTAGAGAACAAAATGGAGGATATCATAAAAATTTGAGACCCCTTGCAAAGGGGATATGCTGAAGGATCCCCATTCATAGAGAAGATACTAAACTATCCAATCCCGTCCACGTTCAACCCTCCGGTTGTTACACCAAAGTATGACGGGAGAACTAAACTGGTGGGCATGTGGAGATGTATCAATCAACCTCTGACATCTATTCGATATCAGATGAGATGAGATATTAAGCCTTCTCAAGAACCCTGACAGGGGAGGCTCACGTATGGTTCACATCTCTTCCGAAGAACTCTATAAGAAGGTTTAAGTAGCTAGACGATAGTTTTGTCCATAACTTTTTCATTGGGGTAAAGCCTAGGAAACTGATGACCCACATATTGTACATCAAATAGGGGAATGAGGAGACTCTAAGGGAGTATATATCCTTTTTGAACAAAGAGAAGCTGGAGGTAGAAGACTACGAAGAAAGTATCGCAATGACAACCCTTATGGGAGGCCTTTAGAAAGGTAAGCTAATTTGGAAGCTGGTCAAAACCCCCAAAAGTCCATGGATGAACTCATGGCTATGCCCGAGAGAGTAATGAATGCAGAGGTGGCAATGGCCGCAAAAGAAGATGAAGAAAAAAGAACCCACGGCAAGGGAAAGAGTCAGAAGTTTAATGGGAAAGATAGCTAAAAAATACTGATAGACGATAAGATCGCAGACTATACGCCATTGACAGTTCCTTGTGAGCACATTATCAATGAGATAAAAAATGGCCGGTCTCTTACGTGGCTGGAAAATTTGAAGACAGCCCCTTATAAGAGTGTGACAACCCGCTCCAAATAATAACAGGTGGCGAGCCCTATACTATAATAAATTAGGTATCTCAGATGGCACAGTCTCAACATCAACATACAACACTATAATATAAGGCTAACAACCCGAAATCATTAAGTGCGAATTACCAAAAATTTAAAACTTTTATTTTTAACAACAACAACAAAACCAATAATGCACATAACCAACAATATACATCTAACTATGATGTGTGAAATGTGCAACTCCAACAATATGAAAGAGTACAATACATTGTACAACAAAATCTCAACAATGAAATACCCGAATATGCTGTCGGGTAACAGACAATACAATAATCGTAGAAATGAAATATGAAAGTGTTAATCTACGACACTTGAATACTAACTCAATACAACTGAATCCTAATCTAGATATACAAAGACAAGAATCGACTAAAGCAAAGTTCCGCAACAGTCCGCTACTGCCACGGCTCCACAAATTCTGAATGGAGGAACATCAAAGGCGTCCTTGCGGAGGAACACCTGAAGTAAAACAATATATACATGGAGGAGAAAATATAAACGGGTCAGAGCCCGAGTTTTGAAAAACAGTTTATAGCAAGTGTATTAAAATGCATAATAATTATAAATGCATTATTACATGATTTAGTTGGAACCGAACACTCCATAAAAATTCAACTCACCTCTCATCTAAAGCGCTCACTAAGCGTATGCGCGTGTCTCCAAAAGGATGTTCGATTCTAATTAGGTAAGAGGATTCTAACTTAAACTCAAATAAAGTATTTAAGTGAAACCATCTACCCTATCTCCCAACCTACATTTATTTCTATACTTTAAGTTATATACATTATCTTTAATGTAATTGTTATAGTTATCTTTATAATGTTCATTTGTTGAACATATAAAGTTAGATAATCCAGTCATGTCCACATCATCAACATACACCATCAATCTTAATTACTAGAATTTTATATTCTAGTGATGCCCTTATAACGCATGAAACCGTATATATAATTATTATAGTAATTATATATGAATTATTAGCATCATTAATATAAAGAATAAACTCCTCTCGATTCTCAACACGACACTGCGTTTCGTGCGTGGGACGTCTCGCCGAAGCGAAATCCAAACAAGGAACGCCCCCATTACACTACTCCTGACCGTATTTATCCTCGAGGCTCATTATTCCCTCAATTCATGAGTCAAGTAACCCAAATTTATTTTTCCAATTTTAATTAATTAATATTCCCAATTCTTAACAGTACACGGCGTTTCATGCGTGGGACGTCTCGCCGAAGCGAAATCCAAACAAGGAACCCCCCCGTCACACTACCCTGGCACTGTCGATTGTCGGGATAGGTGATATATATATGTCGGGATAGGTGATATATATATATATATATATATATAAATTATGAGCATTAAGGACTAAACTTATCCCCAAGTTCCAACATTATACTGCGGTTCGTGCGTGGGACGTCTCGCCGAGGCGAAATCCAAACAACGAACCCCCCGATACACTAATCCTGGGAATGTAGGTCGTCGAGGTCCATTATGCCCTTGATACTCAAATACAAGCACAAGCAATAATAACCATCCAACTGAACTATAACTCAAAGGACGCAGGCTCACAAGCTATCATCTTCAAGTTGCCCATACACGTAGCAAAACTGGGGCCACCTGGTGGGGTTCAACGACACCCACCTTGTGATCAACTCACGCACACTACATCCGGAAAGTGGTCATAGTTCCTAACCGGCAAGTGAGAGCGTCAGATACCCCCGACCTCTCACCCCCAAAGTAAATAAATATATATATATATATATATATATATATATATATATATATATATATATATATATATATATATATATGTCATTTGCTGACCACAAAGGACGACTATGACCTGGGGAATATCCACATCCTTCTTTTCTAGTCAGAATGCTCACCCTCTACGCACAAAACATCCCAATGATAGCAAGGAGGGGGTATGCTCAACCTGTATATACACCATCATATAAGTTATACATACATCCCACATAATAAAGATATACCATTTTATATAAGGTATACCTGCAACATCATATTCATTTTCATTATACGCTCTTAGGCGCATTTTGATTAACATCATTTGTTTAGTATATTTCTCTCAAGATATACTAACGCTCCACCTCACACATTAACCCCCACTTAGTATATGCTATACTAATTCTCGCTTGAAGCTCTCATGTCACTTCTAATATGAATTTTCTTTCAATTCCATTTAAGTTAAGGATATTCTATATCCTAATGCACCTCAAATAGCATTTCTCATTGTGCGAGATATCTCCCAAATCAATCATCAATGAGGATATTTCTATGTCCGTATGCACATCAAATAACATTTATGATTCTCCATCCATTATAGGGTTCTATTCAGTTTATGAACCTTTTTATAGTTATCCCATTTGGGATTGGATTCTAAAATCCATTATCTCTAAATTTGTCTCATTTATTCATATAATTATAATTATCATCTCCAAGTCGAATCTTCAAATAAAGGTGGGCTTCCTCACTTAGAAAATACCAAAATATCTAGTCTATATTCCTCAAATTTAGTCAATATGACTCCAATCATTTCTTATAAGGGAAACTCGCTTAAAGTCTCCAAAACATACTCCAAATATCTCCTATAGAGATCCCCAATCGATAACCTCGAACAAAACGGGATAAAATTCCATTTAGAAGAATAATACCTCAAACCCCAAATTCCGAATCGATTCAGGCCAATTCCTAATCGATTCGGCCCAGCGAATCGATTCGGCCAGGAAGGCGAATCGATTCGGGTCATCGGACCTGGGATTCAGTCTCAGGCCGAATCGATTCGGCTGGAGTCTGAATCGATTCGGTCACTCAGACCTGGGCACCTGCATATTCCCAAATCGATTCGGTAGGAGGACGAATCGATTCGGCCCTTCAGAACAATAAAAAATGGCTACTTTTTAAGTAAGCCAACATACCCAAATTCATTTTAATGGTTTTCTCTCCATTTCTATTGAACCCAAACACAAATATAACATCAATATTCACCCTAGAATACATATAAACTAATTTCTCTCCTCAAATCAATGATCTACATGTTAAATCTAAGATTATACCCAAAGGTTAGGTTTTGATAAACTAAACTTAAAACCCAAAAATCAATCCACAAATCATGCAATAAATGGTACACAACAATTATTTATCAAGTTTAATCACTTGCCTCGGGTTCGTAGGGTCTGAATCCGCCTTGAACTCGCGTATTGGCCGGAAATCTCCTCTTTTTCTTTCCTTTCTCCTTCCTTTTCTTCTTCTTTCTTTCTCTCTTCTTTCTTTCTTTCTATTTCTCTTTTTTTCTTTGAAGAAATATCTCCCGTAGGCTAATTAAGCCTGAAATCCCAAAATACACATCTTTAAATGATAATACACACTTTAAATGACCCGATAACTTTAATTCGAGCCAAACGGTCCTAAACTATTCCGAAACCCAAATAGATCCCAAGTACAGTCATTTCGACTTTCTCGACCCTTCCGGAAACAATGGTACCCTTAGAATTGCCATTTGCCATACTTTTTAACGGCTCCAAATTTTGACTTCAATTGCCAATATAATTATTCTTCAATAAAATATTATTTATTTCTCCCAAAATAAAATAATTACTGTTCCAAAAGTCTTGGGTTGTTACAAAGAGGAATAAAAATCGTTTGTGTGAATTTTACCAGGATCATGGTCACCTTATAGATAAATGCTTTGCCCTCAAAGATGAAAAAAAAAATGTTAAAATTCGAAAAGTTAAGGAAGTATGTTGATAAGAACGGTTCAAGGCAAGGCCGAGACGATAGAGGCCAAGACGACCCTATAACGAGGAGAAATGGAAAATGTAGAGAGGGTGATCGAGTAAGGAAGGATGGATTCTCAGATGACGATAATGATGACCCGAATCTACCACCTAAAGACGATGATGTTTAAGTGAAGAGGCTCAACATGATTTAATTTGGGGTAAACATGATTTGTGGTGTCCTTGCGGGTGGAGGATCTGAGGTTACCGATCGAAAAGATCATGTGGTCGAGGAAAAGGCGATAACTAAGACCGAGTCGATCAACTCGACCTACATTGATGCTAAGATCGAGAAAAGAAAGAGAGTGGACATGGAAAACCTCATAGTCGGCTTTTCAAGACTAGATTTTAAGGGTACCCTAGCAACACATGACGACCCACTTGTTATAACGACCAGAGTACATGGACGCGAAGTAATAAGAATCTTCATTGATGGAGGAGGCTCTGCAGATGTTATGTTTTGGCCATGTTTCAAAGGGTTAGGACTTAGTGGGGCTAGGCTTGTCCCTTATTTTCATCCTCAGATAGGATTTAGTGGAGAGAAGGTTCACTTTCTAAGGTTGTATGAAATGGATATCACAATGGGAGACGAATGGCCGAAGAGGCGCACCAAGAAGATCATTTTTTTTATGATAGACGAGAACATCTTCGCGGCCTATTACCTCATATTGGGATGGGTGACCCTCAAAGTGTTTGAGATCGTGCCTTCGGTGGTCCACCAAATGACAAAATTTCTTACTCCCTATAGGTAGGGGAAGTTCAAGGAGAGCAAATGTCGGCATGAGAAGAAAATAAAAAGGAAATAATCACGTACAACATGGATACCCTTAATCATAGAGACGATACGAAGCTCAAGAAAAGGGAAGACGCGGAAGAGGTAGAATCCATCATCATCAATGAGAACGAGCCAAATAAAACATCCAGGTCGGCAAAGCCCTAAGTCTAGAGATCAAGAGAATGGTGCCAATAGAAATCTTTTCCCGACTGACAATAGAGGAAGATGAAGCAAAGATAAAATTTTGCATTAATTTAAACTTAGGACCATCTTGGATGGACCCCGTCATTCAATATATTAAAGAGGGTAGCTTGACGGAGTCTAAGGCTGAAAGAATAAAGTTGAGATACAAGGTCTCTAAGTTCTCTATTTTAGGGGACATGTTGTATAAGAAGGGGTTTCTCTTACCTCTTCTCAGATGTGTCCACCCGGTTTAGGTAATTTACGTTTTGAAGGAAATTCACGAAGGGTGTTGATCAAGACATTATGGGGGTAGGTCATTGGAAAAGAGATAGCTATTCAAGGACACCTGTAACACCTCGCCTAATTAAATACCGGGTGGCCAATCCCATACCAAATTAAAACAGAATATACAGTTGGCTCATTCTTAGCATCACTGTCGAAAACATTTTCAACTCACCCAATAACAAATTACGCTGGTGTTAAAAACTTTCCAAATTTCAACAAAATTCATTTCTAGTTTAAGAATAACATAATACATTTCATTCTACAACACTTAACTGAATAGATAACACAAAAGAATTTAAATGCAGTTGGAATAAACATTCCCAAATAGTATTAATCCATTACAGTAATCCCATCAATAACAAATGTATTAAAAAGACACGAATACAATAGTATTTGACTCTGATAGAA
The DNA here is from genome assembly GCA_949130495.1 of Sambucus nigra. Taxonomy (NCBI): domain Eukaryota; kingdom Viridiplantae; phylum Streptophyta; class Magnoliopsida; order Dipsacales; family Adoxaceae; genus Sambucus; species Sambucus nigra. The sequence continues at coordinate 646,156,078 of OX422215.1, read as the reverse complement.
AATGATAACTGAATCCTTTGGGCGATATGCCCCAACTAAAAGAATACTGTGAATCAAATGATGATAGGCGTCTAAGCAAAACTCCATAAATCCATAGCCTGTCATAATTCGCTAAGGTTGGCGTCCCTGTTGATGGACACCTGATATAGAAGATACAATAGAAAAGAAAATATGCAAGGAAACGTGTCAGAGCCCGAATGTGTAAATGATTTTTAAAACAACAAGTATTGCGAAAAATGCCAACGGTTTACTGCCATCCCCCACCAACCACATCAACCTCTGATGTCTATCATCTCACTACGTCCATTTACAGTATGGGGGATTGATTTAGTTTATCTTCTGCCAAGGGACATCGGCAAGTACAGATATTTGATTGTGGTGATAGACTAATTTTTAAAGTGGGTAGAGGCCGAGGCTATGACCAAGATCATAGAAAAGAGGACCTTTTAGTTCTTATGGAAGAACATAATTTGTAGGTACGGCTTGCCTAAAACACTTATCTTAGACAATGGTACCCAGTTCAAAAACATTTCCTTAAAAAAATATTGTATAAGGGTCGGCATCAAATAGTTCTTCTCGTCGCCAGACTAACCCCAGGCCAATGGTCAGGGTGAGGTCACAAATAGAACAATTTTTGATGGAATTAAAAAAAGGTTGGAAGATGCCAAAGGGAAATGGAATGAATAGTACATGATGTGCTATAGTCCTACAGGATTACACCCAAGATGTCGACAGGGGAACCCCCCTTTATGGTAGCTTATGGGGAAAAGACAGTAGTCCCTACCGAGATTGGTCTGCCCACACATAGGGTTCAGACATATGACCCTGAGGGAAATCACAAAGAGAGAAGACTTGACCTAGATCTAATTAAGGAAAGAAGAGAGGATGCTGAGGTTAGAGTGGCGGCCTATAACTTGAGGATGACCAAGTTTTATAATAAGAGGATAAAGTCAAGACCGATAGCAGTGGGAGACCTCGTTCTGAAGAAGACTTGTCAGAAGTCGAAGAAGCTTCATTCCAACTGGCATGGTCCTTATAGGGTTACTGATGAGGTGGTCCCCACCACCTATCGGTTGGAGAACCTATAGGGTGAACCATTCTCCAGTCCTTGGAATGCCGACCACTTAAAAAATTATTACCAATAGATGATTGTATAGGAACCTTTTTCATTATGAATCATTGTAAATGGTCTTATTATGAATGATAAGTGAAAATGGTTAGTTCCCTCATATGTTATATATTTTGTTTTGAATAATTAGTTTTAAGTCCCCTAAAAAGCCATAAGACACCATTCATGGTAAGATAGCAACAAACCCAACCTTGGTGAAATGATAACCCGAAAAGGGGTCGACCCCATCAATGGACTTTCAATAACACCAAAAAGGATTAACTCAATTAGTTTGGTGAAAAATAATTACCTCTCTTTACCAAGACAACAATGCATGGACGCTACGATGCTCAACCAAGCACTCACAAAATAACGAGAGGGGGTATGGCATAACACCAAAATTTGGTGAGTCCAAATTTAAAATCACTTGGGTGTTGTTAAGTACTTAAACATCATTAATTTGTTGAATAAGACATAAATCATCTTTAGTTTGGTTATCTCAAGCCTTAAACATCATTAATTTGGTGAATGAGATATAAAACATCCTTTGTTTTGTGATCTTAGTCCTTAAACATCATTAATTTTTTGAATGAGAGATAAAACATCATTAGTTTGGTGATCTCAAACCTTAAAGTTCAATAATTTGGTGAATGAGAAATAAAAAAATCATTAGTTTGGTGATCTCCAACAATAAGCATCATTAATTTGGTGAATTAGAGATAAAACATCATTAGTTTGATGATCTCAGACCTTAAACATCATTAATTTGGTGAATGAGAGATAAAACATCATTAGTTTGGTGAAAACAAAATACCTCTCTCGTCCGAGACGACAGTGTATGGACAAGATGATGCTCAACCATGAACTCTCAAAATGACGGGGGGTATGGAATGACACCATAATTAGTTGAGTCCGAATTACGAAATTTGGAGTTGACATCACTACCACAATGCAGTAAACTAACATTCAAACAAGCAAGTTTTGAAGCAAGTAAAAATTCAAGCAAACGGGTATTTATATTACAAGATCTAATATAAACAAAATAAGATAAAAGTATTCACGGATTACATCAAGAAAAGGGAAACATGTCAAAGATGACCGTCCTGACAAAAATTAAAAACTGAATGATGCATTCACGGATTTAGTGTAATGTCAGCATCTCTGATGGTTGACCCATCAGCAGCTGCAGCCTTGACCGCATCAACAATATCAGTCCTCCCAGTATCAGAAATCATCTCAGCCATGTCATCATGAGCATTATGGGCATGACGGGCAACCTCAGCACCTCCACCCAGCATCTCCATATCAACAAGAGCAGTCTCGAGGAGAGGGTTGCTGAAGTCCAGACCCATAAAGTCCCGATAGGATAGTCTTTCGATTTTCTCCCTCAGAGATGCCCATCAGCAATCAGTTCTGATGCCGCTCTCCAAGTACTCGAAGGCATGATCATTATACTCCTCCTACTCCTTATAGTCATCAACGACAGTCTGAACTACAGCTTCAACCTTGGCCTTCTTTTCATTAGAGAGATTCTTTAAGGATTTTGCATGCTCTACCTTGAGGTTGTCTACCTCATCATGATATAGCTTGAGGGCCTTTTGAGAATCCTCAACCTCCTTTTTTAGATTCCGCTCTGTCATCTCGACTTTTCTTCTTTTTTGGATAAAGGGGATCTTATTATTAATACAGTCCCCTAACCGATAGATGGAAACAAGACCCAGCAAATAGAGATGAGTTGATCAGTATTTGAAGAAAAGTACGGGAGAACACTTTGCAATTTATTAAAACATTGAAAATGTACCAGAACAGCCCTGTGGATGGAAACATTGGTGAGAAGGGAGTTGTCAATGGCTTACAGAAAACACTAGCCAGCCTTAGAGATTAAAGAGCCAACACCATCACAGGCTATCCTTGGATTACTGATGACACTCTCGTCGTCCATCTTCAGTTAGGATAGGTGATCTGTAACAGCCTCGTCCATAGAAATTAGAATGGCCTAATCAAACTAACTCTGCTTTGGCTGATGAGAGGAAATTGTTTCCTCCTCTTGGCTCTTCCTCTTCTTCATGGACTCTATAGCCTGGATAGGACCGCCTGTAGTAGTCTTAGCGGTAGCAGCAATAGAGTGATTATTCCCCTTGCCATGTTTGCTAAAATGTTTCCTTAGGTTTTTAGCCCCCATCTCCCAACGATGATCTGATACATCATCTGGACGGTCTGAAAAAAAGATGAGGTTAGTACTAAAAATTTAAAAAATATGAGAAAGTTGTTCCACAAAAAGAATCCACTCATAAAGCTCGGTTAAAGGGTTGACCCATAAACCTGTCTGAGATAGGTAGTAAGTGGTCATCAACTACTAAAATTTCACGAGACAACCTTGGTCCCCTTGATTCCTAACATGCTCAATTTTCTCAGCAGGATCAAGGCTCAATCCTGAATCAAGCTTAGTCGATATAAAAACCTTGGACCACCTCTCAGGAACCCTAGGCTCAGAGGTACCACACGCTTCAGTGGGGCCGAATTCCCAATCATGTGAGAAAAAGAAATATCGAGGTTTCCAATTATAATTAGAAGTCTGGGTAATCAACAAAACCTTTTTGGATGATTTCTTAGCTATGAGATGATAGTAGAAAGGTTAAGTTTTGGAGGACGATATCATATAAAAAGCGATAAATATACTAATTGGAAGGTCAGTTTAATGGATTATCTTCTAGAGATAGATAAAGTTGAGTATAACCCTTTAGACGTTGGGAGACAGCTGGGATAGGGCAAATCATAGGACAGCTAGAATAGCGTGTACAATAGGGTGGATAGGTAGATGAAAGCCGACCTTGAACATCTTTTCATAGACACATAACTCACACACTCGGCCGTCATAGGCCCTCTCTTCCGCAGATTGTTTCCTCATTGAAATAGATGGCCCAATGTCATTCAAATGTATCCAAGTAAATGGATTAACCTTGGTTATAGAACTCTCATATGATGCATCTATGGATAAATTTAGTATGGTCTCTTCGCTATCATTATAAGACTCTTTGGCCTTGGATTGGTTGGGGTTACCATTTGGAAAATGTTGTATAAACTCATCCCTCATCACGGTCGAGAGAGGAATGGCAGCAAGTGTAAGAGGTATAGCAACATTAGGCTCATCAACTTCAATGGAGTCATTTGACCGATTTGAAGACTTATCCCTCTGAGAAGACGAGGCACGAGAGGAAACCTCATTAGCTTTAGACCCTTCATCATGATATTAGGATTGGTCCATAGACTCGTCAGAAGTGACAGCACTATCAAATTATTCAAAGATGGGAATACTCTCATTTTCAAAAGAAACCGACACAGGAATGGAATCACTTGGTTCGACTTGTGTAGGTGGGATGACAACTAATGGGGTGGAAATATAAGTCAGAGGGGAAATTCATTGGGCTTTCTTCTATCGGATTACTTATGATGAACCCTCATAATCTCCTGAAAGAACCTCTCCCTAAGGTTTGGAAACTCTTCAGCAAGCTCGTACAAATTTTAAACATCAACAAGATGAGGTTACACTTAGAGGTTATCAAGAAGGATAAATAAATGAAAGGACTGAATTTTTTTTACCAAAAGATCAAAGCCAAGAATATCAACCATTCTTGAGGAAGAACAACCAAAAAACTCACCATAGAAGGTGACCTAATACCACCAGAAAAACCTAAAAATGATGGTTTGGCGCATGAATCCATTAAAAACCACCCCTACCACTACAAACTAGACGACAAAGATAAGAAACAACACTGCAAGCCCTAAAAGCTACCCTACTGCCTCGCTCAAAAATCAAAAAGTCACCAAAATAATCAAAAGAAAAGCAATCTTAATCGAAAATGGAAAGAGGAGTTAGAAAGAGAGGGATACTTGGAGGAAGATGAACCTTGGGAAGAAGAGGGAACCTGAGCGAAGTCTAGAAGGCAAGATTATAAAGAACTGACGAAATGAAGCTATGGAGGTTCACAGCTATAGGAAGGAGTATATTTAGATAGTTAGAAGAAGAAGAAGAAGACAAAACTCCATTTTGTGGTTTAAATACAACCCAATGAATAGGCCTGACTCCCCATACACATCATCAACTAGGCCACAAGGCCCAAAGCGCTCAGCCGTCAGCACAGGTTTGGGGAAAACGCTACCTAATTAGAGCTTATACACATGTCAATCGCCTATACCCTCTAAAGAACCCTGCTAACTCGTATCCCCTAATCACCTATTCCATAGATGGCGGAGGGCTAGGGGTGATTAATATACCCAAGTATGACCTCGTCTGTTTATGAGGCCACCTAGCACCAAGAAGCCGACCCTCTCAGAAAGGGATAGAAAGATGCTGACGAGACTCGCCCCGTGATGAAGTTGTCCACATGTGCATATCTATGAACTCGAACAATTCATAGGCTGAGACATCAGCTGAAAGACCCAGATGTTGAAAGCAACACTTGTCCTTTTGTACAACCAATACTAGGGGATAACCGACCACACAGCCTGAGCCAGAGACATTCAATAAAGGATGCGCTTACTCATTTTCATAAATTGGGGCATCTGTTATGTTGGCAACATCATACCTAGCCAAGTCGATGCTCTACAATATGACACCTACTATACGAGTAATATAAGGTTCCAATATGGGAGGTCTCACGTGGGAAAATTTGTTACGACGAGATCATTACCTCATGTGTGGGAATATTAACTCATCATCGTGTCCATTCATTAGGGACATGTGTATCCTCTTGATTGGGAGCCACCTCATGTGCATGTTGGTTGAATACTTGGGGGCTACACTACACCCCCAAGCCCTATATATATGCTCCACCTTCTCAATGAGAGGGATCGAATGATAAAATCCCTAGCTAAAACTCTACTTAATTGTATACATAAGAGAGAGAAAAGCTTGAGTGATTGTATCCATGACCATTAGTGCCCTTATTTAGTGGATCACTCACACATACACAATGGATGTAGGCCAGATTGGCTGAACCACTTAAATTTTTGTCTCATCTTCTCTTTACTTCATCCCATTCTCTTACTGCTATATTATGTATTCCATTTTTTCCATTGCTATACTTGTTTGAGCTCATCATCACATTGACCTATTGGTACTATTTCAAGCATCATCAATTATCTCTCAAGTAATTATTTCTTTAAGGTATGGGGCTAGCCATGGGTCATATGCCCTACCTCGGAGGCATTTGAGGAGTTAGAATATCTTTTAAACACCAATTGTGAAATTGGGTATCATCCATTTCCCATTAATATACAACCTTGTATATGTAAAGGTACACCGGATTTGATGGATTAAATATTATATTTGTTTTGTGAGATTAGAACAATATGATAATCATACATGTGCATTATTTCACAATTGCACTTAGTGACCCAATCTGTACAGGGCTTTGACTCCATCAGCTAGCCATCAAAACAACTATTTATGCTTCAAAAATAATTTTGTCAAAGGTAAAAAAAACCTTACTTACATTAAATATCTAAAAAAATTATAACAAGAAAATAAAGACAACACCTGGAACAAAATAAAATTAGATAAAAGACTAACTAGGTTCTTGCATAGCTCATTAAAGAACTCTTCACTATATGAAGAGCAAAGAGAGATTTCAAAAATAGAAACATTGACCCACAAACCAGATGCAAGATAGATACTTCTATTTAGTTCAAATAAACATTAAGCATCAAACTAACTATTCATAAATCTACTAATATATCAAGTACCCTAGATTTTGATATGTTATAACATTAAGTCAAATGAACTTTCTTGATATATCGTAACACTTCAAGTCAAATGTGGATTAAAGTTTGTCAAAATCTCAAATTAAAGAAATGTGCTTGGAAAAGGTTATTGCGAAAGTTATTTGGAATTAAAACAGAGAAGAATCGATGTATATCATAGTTTCATTTTCTTCATTAAATTGTAATGCTAATGTCGTATCGAGATGGAAGACTACCCACTGAAACTAGACCCATTACACTACACCAAAATGGGCAAATTGTCACCTTTCAGCAAGCCAGCCTTGTCAAGGTCATTGACCGTGACAAAAAACACGCGTTTTATGTCACGGTCATTGACCTTGACACGATCGTGACAACTAATTGTCACGGTCAATGACCGTGACAAGTCCGTGAGAAATTTACTTGTCACGGACTTGTCACGGTCATTGACCGTGACAATACTTGTCACGGTCAAAGACCTTGACACGACCGTGACACAATGTTCGCAGCAAAAACCCTATCCCCCTTCTTTTTTCCCTCCCGCGCCGTTCCCTCCATCTCTCTCTCTCTCTCTCGACGCTGCTCTCTCTCTCTCTCTCTCTACTTTCAGGTCCATTTTCTCTCTCTCTCTCTCTCTTCCATTTATATATATATTTGTGTGTATATTTATCTGTGTATGTGTATATATATATATATATATATATATATATATATATGTGTGTGTGTATGTGTGTGCGTGTGTGGGGGGTGGGGCAGGGTGGGGGTAGGGGGTGGGGCGGGGTGGGGCAGGGTGGGGGAGGGGGTGGTGGAGGGGGGCAGGGGGTGGGGTGGGGTGGGGTGTGTGTGTGTGTGGTGGGGGAGGGGGTGGTGGGGGGGGAGGGGGTGGTGGAGGGGGAAGGGGGAAGGAGGTGGGGTGGGGTGGGGTGTGTGTGTGTGTGTGTGGTGGTGTGTGGTGGGGGAGGGGGTGGTGGAGGGGGGGGAGGGGGTGGTGGAGGGGGGCAGGGGGTGGGGTGGGGTGGGGTGTGTGTGTGTGTGTGTGTGTGTGTGGTGTGTGGTGGGGGAGGGGGTGGTGGAGGGGGGCAGGGGATGGGTTGGGGTGGGGTGAGTGTGTGTGTGGTGGGGGAGTAAAACATGATTACAACATAAAAAAACCTAATATAAATTCAATATTTACTCATAACACCCAATTCTCTATCAAGAACCATAGAAATTCAATCTCAAGCAATTTAATTTCAATCTCTACAAATTTATGCATGTATTCAAGGGATTTATGAAGGATTAATATTAAAATTCAATTCCTATACATAATCTAAAAATTCTAACTCAGATTCAACTAGAAATAAACAAAACCAAAGTAAATTGCCACCAATTTCAACTCTATTAGTTAAATTATAAATGTAATAGAATTAATCCATATAAATCAGATTTAATCACAATTAGGTTTTAGAGTTACATAGATAGGCATAATCTAAATCAATTTCAGTCCTACAAATATTCTAATTAACTTGCCTCAAATTTGATGAATAACAAGGGCTAAAAGTAGGTGCGTGTGTGTGTGGCGGGGGGAGGGGGGCAGGGGGTGGGGGTGGGGGTGGGGGTGGGGCACCCATTTAATAACTCTTTAAATATTTGGAAAAAACATAATATTACAAAATTGAAACGGAATGGTATTGACGGAACTTACACATACGTTATGTACTGTGCTCTTACGTTGAAAATTATTATATACACAACACTAAAAGTAGACATCAATTTTATAAATAATTGATAATAGTTGGATAATAATTGGATAATAAACATCGGGAGGGGGAGGGGGTGGGGGTGGGGGTGGGTGGGGTTTTGAATATTATTTACATTCAAAATAAATAATTGATAATAGTTGGATAATAATTGGATAATAATTGATATTTTCATTCCAAATAAATATTTCATTCAAAAATATTGGATAATAACTGATATTTTCATTTAAATTGATAATAATTTTATTCATGAAATTAATTCAATTAGGTAAAACCCATGATAATGAAATTTATGCTACAGTTATAATTATCTCATGTCATAATTTATTGATAAACAATATATGTAGTTGTCACGGTCGTGGTGGGGGGAGGGGTGGGGGTGGGGTGGGTAGGGGTGGGGTGTGTGTGTGTGTGTGTGTGTGTGTGTGTGTGTGTGTGTGTGCGTGTGTGTGTGGCGGGGGGAGGGCGGCAGGGGGTGGGGGTGGGTGTGGGGCACCCATTTAATAACTCTTTAAATATTTGGAAAAAACATAATATCACAAAATTGAAACGAAATGGTATTGACGGAACTTACACATACATTATGTACACTGCTCTTACGTTGAAAATTATTATATACACAACACTAAAAGTAGACATCAATTTTATAAATAATTGATAATGGTTGGATAATAATTGGATAATAAACATCGGGAGGGGGTGGAGGTGGGGGTGGGTGAGGTTTTGAATATTATTTTCATTCAAAATAAATAATTGATAATAGTTGGATAATAATTGGATAATAATTGATATTTTCATTCAAAATAAATATTTCATTCAAAAATATTGGATAATAATTTATATTTTCATTTAAATTGATAATAATTGTATTCATGAAATTAATTCAATTAGGTAAAACCCATGATAATGAAATTTATGCTACAATTATAATTATCTCATGTCATAATTTTATTGATAAACAATATATGTAGTTGTCACGGTCGTGGTGGGGGGGAGGGGGTGGGGGTGGGTGGGGTGTGTGTGTGCGTAGGTATGTGTGTGTGTGTGTGGCGGGGGGAGGGGGGCAGGGGTGGGGGTGGGGGTGGGGCACCCATTTAATAACTCTTTAAATATTTGGAAAAAATATAATATTACAAAATTGAAACGAAATGGTATTGACGGAACTTACACATATGTTATAATATAGACGAAACATTTTTTTATCTGTACTATTAATTCAATTAGGTAAAACGAAATGTGTACTATTAACATTTTTTTTTATCTGTACTAATAACATTTTTTTTACAGCAAAAATGTCTCCTTCAGATGTTAGGGCGAAGTTGATGATGTTGTTTATGATGATGTCATCTGGGTTCGGTGGTAGTGGAGGCGACGAGGGCTCCTCCGCCCCTAGGCTCCCCAAATATGGAAAATTTGGGATTACCGTCGAAAACAAGTCGGAGCTTTTAGCGAGATCCCTCGAGCTTCTAAAGACGGTCATCGGCCCGGGGTTTATGAGTTGGAAGGAGGTGCCGTATGAGCTCAAGTTAGCTGTTTGGGCGGCACTACAGGTAATATTTATATGAATATTTATATTTATATTTATATTTATATTTATTTTTATTTTTATTCGCAACTAACATTGTATTTGTTGGACAGGAACAATTCAACTTGGATCCAAAGCTACGCGATTCCGTCTTTGAGCAGTTGAGGGAGCAACACAAGACGTGGAAGAAAAATATGCGGACACGGTACTTTGGAAAAACACGAGAGTCCATTTTACAATGGCGCGGATCCGTCCCGCCCAAGGAGCCGATCTCATTGGCACAATGGCAAAAGTTCATTGACAATGAGATCGAGGATCGACAATTGGCATCTCGCCAATCGGGGAGGGAAAATCGGGCTAAAAAGACGGACGTGCACTACTCCGGTCGGACCCCTTACGCTGAGGTGGAGCATAGGATGCAGGTAAGATTTAATTTATCTATAACTACAGAAATATATTATTGGATATTATTTTACTTTGCGGGGCCGATACTAATTTTACTTTACTTTATTTTATTTCAAGGGGTAGGGAGTGGGCCAGGGGGTAAGCCACATAGGCTCGATACTTATGTGGCTCTTCGGACGAAGAAGGGGAAGGACAAGGAGGTGTCCCCGAGCGTCGCGGCCACGATTGTAAGTAATCCGACAGTTTAATTATTGTTAATTACGTTATAATTTTTTAGTTTACTTATTTTACTAATCATGTGCTTTTTGTCGTTTTAGGCAAAGCTTAAGGAAGTGCATGAGTCGCAGTCTGATGCCAACAAGTCATCTTTGTCCACAGACGCACTCAACAAGTGCTTGGCTCTGATCGCAAGGGGAGGACAAGGGGAGTGAGCTCGCGGGTGGCCAAATCTAGGATCATCGGATTGGAGACGAGCGACACCGGCTTGGCTCGAACGGTGGATTCACACGACGCGAAGCTGTCCCATTTGGAGGCGATGGTCCAAGATATGTATGCATTCATGAAGCGTACGTTGGGTGGAGACCGTAAAGGGAAAGAGAAAGGGAAGGAGAAGGCGGTGGAGGAGGAGGTGCGGGAGGACGAGGCGCAGGATGACGAGGATGTGGACCTCCCTGCTTCATCAACGACACGTTCGTACTTCGACGATCCACTTCCCTATTTGACGCCCTCCAACAGACTATTGTCAACAATTGGTTGGCCAAGCGTGTTCATATTGGACATATTTGATGGCCAGCGGATAGGGCGGGGGTTGAGGGACCCGAATATCGTCGAGGGTGGAATAGTCCATGGACGTGTGCTTCAAGAGATGGAGTCCAGGGTGCTCGTCACACATGTCATACCCGGGAAGGAGAACTCCCTATTGTGGTTGCGCGAACAATTCGGCACGACGTATATTAGTGGGTGCGTCAATTCGTATGTCGTGTGGACTACTCACCTCCTCAGTTTTATCCAAGACATGTAGTAACATTATTTTCAAGTTTGTCCATTTTAATTATATTTGGATTATATCGTCATGTATATTATTTTTACTTTGAATATTTGGATTATACTGTCATGAATAGATATTTGCATTATCTTTAGTTTGTGTTGGATATATGATGTTTGGAACAGGTACAACGTTGCTATAAGAGGTACAAATATACTGTTGGGCAGTGGCAGTGGCCATACTGCCCAGCAGATTTTTTTTAAATTCTGCCCAGAATTGTCACGGTCAATGACCGTGATAATTTTTTTTAAAAGGGTCACGGCTTTGTCACGGTTTATAACCGTGACAAACGTGTCACGGTCATTGACCTTGACATGACCGTGACACAAAACGCGAGTTTTGTGTCAAGGTCAATGACCGTGACAAAAAAAGTTGTCTCGCCTCGAAATGTCACGGTCATTGACCTTGACAAGGTGGATTTGTCAAGGTCAATGACCTTGACAAATGGGCAGATTTGGTGTAGTGTTACTAGAAACCATATTCATATTCTACATAATTTTTAATGTAACAGAATATATACATGTGAGATAAAAACCATAATAGCCCATGTTGCAGAATCCCAAATTGGCACAACCCAAAGATATAAAGTATGTTACTCAAGCCATGATTAATGTCACATGGGATAAGCATGGAAGGTTAATTCCTCTTATCTATAATTCCTAAAGAGATCAACAGAGATTAGTAAATGAGCCAATCATTAGTTAGGAGAGTTTGAATGAGGCTTAACCACTCCAATCATTATAAATATAACCCTTACCATGAGGAAAATGGATATGTAAATCTTTATTATGAAAATGTTAAATAATTAATATACATTGAAAAACACCCCGTGGATGTAGGTAGTTATCGAACCAAGAAAATCCTTTGTATCTTCATATTGGTTTACTCCAGGATTGTTTATTTTCTACTTATAAACATCAATTATGGTTATTTTCACTCACAATTGGAGTCGTCTAGGGGAAACGATTCGTTTTTCTAATGAAAATTGAAACTCACTAGTTAAGTAATGTCTCACCCTCACAGTGCACCTATTGCAGGCGATTTGTGAATCGGTCTTCCGTTACATCAGGTGTAATCTGAGATTCACTAGGATAAAAATCATGTCATCAAATATCCACGATTTATTCCACTAGACTAACATTCCAACCACAAAAATGAGCAACATATGTCAACACAGATCTCATGACTGGTCAACGCCTATGAAGAACGAATCCATTAGTAGGAGGAAGAAACATCCCACCAGGTGAAGGAAAACGCATGCCTCCAACGACATTTTAAGAAAATGGAGAGAGAACTCCATGGGGATAACCCCAACCATTGTGGTCGTATGCCTATCCCTTAAGAGAGCAAAACTCGCACCTTGGAAAGGAGTTCACGCTATGAATATGATCACGCAAAGCATGAAAGTCGTCTGACAAGGTGAAATCAAGATGAAGTACATCATAAGCATGATATACAAATTATGTTCCTTATAGTAACAAGACAACATTTAGCTAATCGCGGGGATAGATCTACCAATGAGCTGGCAAAGAGGGTACTCATCATCCAGATGCAGTCCCCCTTTTTAAGAACGATTGAGGAGGTGGATCCCCCAAAAGAAATTCGCAACCACAAGATTCAAAATATACGATCGAAAGACCGATCCTATAGATCATATGTGTAAATATAATCAATTCGTTATCCTATGGAACAATAACGACGAACTAGTGTTTCATACATTCTCATCGAGCCTAGGAGATGTCGGCTAAAATTTGTTTGAAAGGCTACCTCATAAGTCGGTTAAAAACTTTAAGTCGCTCACAGAGGCATTCACAACTCACTTTATAATAAGAACTTCACACCCAAAGATGATGGATTCCCTATTCACCATGAGCAACAAACCCCAAAAGACATTACCAGATTATGTTATTGACTATTGAGAAAACTTTAATGACGTCTAAGATTGCGTGGAGTAGTTTATTTTGGCGTCGTTCAAAATATCCACACTCCATAACTCCATGTTGCACTAGTCCCTCACCAGGAAGGAGGCTGACACCAATGATGATCTTATGTCGCGCATTGATAAGTATGTGAAGGTGGAAGATGTGGTCGCCCTTAACTCAGGCGAAAATGATCACTCAAATGAGACCAAAGGAAACAACAAATAGAACACCCCGAAAGAGAGGTTCAAAAGTAGATAGAAGGATCTAAGAACGTGAGAAATACAAACACATCCAAGGATTTCCATGTGATAAATGCAATTTTTAAAGAACCAATCTATAAGATCTTGAGCAAGATGAAGGACTAGTAATTCCTGAAGTGGCCGAAGAAGGTGGGTGGTGATCCGAGAAAGGGAAATAATTCTCTCAGCTACACCCACCATAAGGAAAATTAACACCGTATAGAAAATTTCAAGTCCATTAAGTCCCATATGTAAGAGAAGCCTAGGCATGAAATTTGAATGAATAAATTGAGGATAAATCTAACCAATTTGTTGCAAATACTAACCTAAATCTAGAAAATGTTTTAAATGATGAGATGGGGCATGAATTTATCGCTATTCACGATGCCTCAGACCCAAAGAAGATCTAGGGCAACATAGCTCAGATGGAATTCAAGACATTCACTGTACTTTGCAGGACTTCAAAATTGACAATGTCAAGAGCCAAGCTGGCAAACACAGGCGACAAGAAGATGTTGCCTTCAACAAGTACATTGTCTTCTCGAAAGATAATCTATTTCGAGTGAGGACCCCACATCACGATGTAGTAGTAATAACCCTAATGATTGTTAATTGGGACATAGACGAGCTTCTAGTCGATTAAAGGGGTTCCTATAAAGTCTTGTACCTGGATCATTTTTTCAAGATCAAACTGAAGATGGAAGACTTGAGGAAAACAACCGTCCTTCTAGCCTACTTTTTTGGAAAAATGACTATGCCCTTGGGAAATATGGTCCTATCAATTGGGGATGATAATATCTCAAAATTAGTTGGGTTCTTATAGGTGGACATTGACTCGCCCTATCATTCCATCCTTGAAAGACGATGGATACATGCTATACACGTTGTTCCTTTCACTTACCCCCAAAAAATCATGTGCATTATGTAGTGAGGACTAATATAGATCAAAGGCAATTAAGCCATTGCTCGAAAGTGTTTTATTGTCTCCATGAGGCTTAAATAGGAAAAGAAAAAAGAAAATGAAGTTATTCCTAAAACATCTCTAGACACAGATGCAACATCCATATAGCAACTAAAGAGGAAAAGACCAGGGGTGGAAGAAAAAATAGTTGACCCCATGGATATGGTCATAGACAAATTAGAGGAGATAAACTTTGATGAGACCTAAACGAAAAATAAATTTCTTATCGGCACCACACAATCTGAGCTGAAAAGGAAGGAACTAATTTATTTATTGAAACATAATAAATATGTATTTGTGTGGAAGCCATACGATATGCTTGGTATTGATCCCAAAGTCGTGTCGCACAAATTTCACGTTGACTCCACATTTCTGTCGATTACATAAAAAGCTAATCGCACTGCTCTGGAAAAAGCAAAGGCAGTAGAGAGAGAGGTGGGTAAACTTCTAGAGGCAAGGTCCATATTTAATTCTTGAAATGGCTTTAAAACCCAATGGTTGTATGCAAGAGAAAATTTAGTTGATGAGTGTTCATGGACTTCACCAATCTCAATAAGGCTTTCCTATACCGAAGATAGACCAGTTTGTCGACGTCACAGCCATCCACGAACGGATGAGTTTTTGGGGTACTATTAGATCCTTTGTTCGTCTTTGACCAATACAAAACTTCATTTATAACTACTCTATTCTTGTATTATTCTAGGGTCATGCCTTTTGGCCTTAAAAATGCAGGAGCCACATACCATAGATTGGTCACAAAGATGTTTAAAAAAATTTGGGAAAGATAATGGAGCTGTACATTAACGATATGCTTGTCATTAACATGATCAAAACCAATCACCTATAGGATTTAGTGAAGAACCTTGAAATCCTCACACATTACCAAATGAAGATCAATGCAGCCAAATGCCCCTTTAAGGTTCAATTCGAAAAGTACCTAGGGTACTTGGTTAGTAAAAGGGGTATTGAATCAAATCCCAACCAAATAGTTGAAATTAATAACTTTCTCTCATTAAAGATGATGTACGAGATTTAGAAGTTCATAAGGATGTTAGTAGATCTTAAAATTTTCATTTTTAAGTCTTTTGAGAGATACCGACTATTTTTTCAACTATTAAAGAAGGAAAAAGGCCTCACCTAGGAAGAGGAATTCTTAAAGTCTCTTGAAATAATCAAATACTATCCGAGAAAAGATCCTCTGCTGATCATCCCAGATCTAGGACATCCTTTTTATCTCTACCAAGAAGTTTCATGTCATGAAGTTAGTTCGGACCTAGTTTGCGATCAAGAGGGGTATCAATCCCCCATTTACTATGTATACAAGATGCTCGTAGACAACAAGCAATAATCTCCCACTGGAAAAATTAGCCTATTCTTTGATCGTCACATCGCGTAAGATGAAACACTACTTTAAAGTTCATTCAATCATACTAATCACATATTTTCTCCTCAAAGTTGTTCTTTAGAATGACGAATTATCTGGATAGATGTCCGAATGGTCGATCAAACTTAAGAGATTTGATATACACTATCAACCATGAATAACAATTAAGGGACAAGTTTTGGATGATTTTATCACATAATTTACAGGAGAGAATGTCCCCAGCGACCAACAGATTTTTGATCAATTAATAATCAAAGTGAATGACTAGTCCATAAAATGAACAATGTGTGTGGATGGCTCCTCCAACTCTAAAAGTAAAGGAGTAGGAATTTTTCTTGTCACACTGGAGAATGCAATGATCGATCAGGGAATCAAACATGGCTCTGAGGCATCCAATAATGAAACTGAATACGAAGGCCTCATCGCCAGATTACATAAAGCTCATGCACTAGGGTCAAGCTACCTGGACAGATACTTTTATTCAAAGATATTATCCATCCAAGTAATGGGATATTTTAATTCCACATAAGAACACATGGCCGCATACGTGGAGGTGCCTCATGATTTGATGTAAAAATTTAAGGAAGTACACATTTAACAGTCCCCCCAGGGGATTAATAGCCATGCTAATACTTTAACATCTTTAAGCTTTGCAGTTCACTTTGATCTGAGGAGAATTATCAAAGTAAAATTCCTCTCCAAACCCATCATCATCATAAAGCCCATTGTTGATCAAGTTATCATCGTATAAAAAAGTCTTAACCGGATGGACCAAATAATCGTTTATCTAGAAAGAAACGTCTTGTCATCTAATAAAAAGCAAGCCTCAAGTCAGGGTTAAAGATTCATGATTTTATCTAGCACTCGAAGGAAAACTCTACTAAAGATACTCCACTGGTACCTACCTCCAATGTGTGCATTGAATGTGACGTCGACCAAGTTCTGTATGAACTTCACAATGGAATCTGTAGAAGCCACACATGAGCAAGATATCTCGCCTTTCAACCAATCAAGGAGGAGTACTAATGGCCATATATGCAAAACGATGCAACCTATATTACGTCCAGAAGTGTTAAAAATGCCAAAATTTATTCTCTATGCTCCATCGACCGACCAATAATTTAAAGTCACTAATAAGCCTATGGCTATTTGTCCAATGGGGTTTTATATTGCATATCCAGTCCTAACAGGACCAATAAATTGCAAATATCTCCCAGTCGACCTAGATTACTTCACAAAGTGCATTAACACAGAACCACTAGCAAGCTTTAGGGATACCGACAATATCAGATTGATCTGTAGAAACATCATAACACGTTTTGATGTGCCTAAGATGATCATCAAAGATAATGGTGCACAATTTGAAAGTGGATCGTTCTAAGGTTTCGGTGACAACCACGGAATCAATAACCACTTTAGCTTTGTGTCCCACCATAGAGTAATGGCGAAGAAGATATTAGAAATAATAAAATGATCTTGGGCAGACTAACTTCCTCGTGTCCTATGGGCATATATTAATATTCCCAAAAGTTTTACTAGGGAAAAACCTTTCGCTCTTACATATGGGGTGGAGTTTTTCATTCCTTTGGAAACTCGTCTACTGACCATGAGGACCTCCATTAACGAACAAGGTTTGAATGAAGAAGACATAAGGACTAAACTTGACCTACCAGAGGAATAAAGGGACCAGGATGTGATAAATTTTCCCTTTTACCAACAATATCTAGTTTAGAATTACAACAAGTTCATTAATCCGATAAAATTTCATGTTAGAGATTACGTCCTTAGAAAAGTCCTTAATAATGCCAAAAAATCTTCAGATGGCAAGTTAGAGCCTAGTTAGGATTGACCATCCAAAGTCATTAGCGACGACTTGCAAGGAGCTTACTATTTGCAGCCAATGGAGGGTAAGGAGAAATCAAGGGCATGGAACCCATCCAACCTCAAGAAGTTTAATTTTAAATTCATTTACGCTTAAGTTATTTGTAGCCTAGTTAGTTTGTAAAAATAATATTCTAGATTTATTTCAGAAAGTACGATGCACGCTTTTATAATAACGTACACACCTAAGTTATTTAACATTCTCCCAAAGTGGTAGACTTACACTTTAATCATTACCTTAGTCTGACTGCAATTAAAAGATAATTAATTACAATTAAACTGGAGGCCCCTACGTCTTCATCATGAAACAACAATAAAACCACAAGAATTTCCAAAGAAAACAAAAGACCTAAAGGGGATCCCTAGGCACTAAATGAACCTGACTTTATTAGGATAGAAATTATGAATGGGTCGATAACCCAAAAACCATGTACATTTTTGCCAGAGTATGCTCTATGCCTAAGGTAATGTGACGACCCAACCTAAAAGGTAAAACAAGATATTAAAAAACATGCTTGTCATAATGAAATTGAAAAATAAAGAAAAAAGTATTATAAAGACAACTTGTTATTATATAAAGTTATAATACACAAAATATTTCATTTATAGCATTAGAAGAACAACGTAAATAAAATCATTTTCCCTAGTGAGAAAGCGCCTTAGCAATGGCCTCTCTTAGACCATTATCTAGATTTGGTCAAAATTCATCATCACGCTTATGCGAGGCCAAATAATACTTGTCTTGTTAAAGAGGAATGACATCTAGAGGAACCCAGTTCTCTTCACTCCAAATGGGGGGATGGCAATATGTTGGATAGTTAACTTGGTACCAGTATCAAAGATCAGAGTCATTTAGGACTTTCAGAACACCTAAGGAATTTAACCAACCATTCTTATATGCCAGCCACTCTGCCTCATCCAACTTAATGGGAGAACACATCCACCTCTCATTGTAACAAGCAAACCATGTTACGCGATAACCCTTCCTGAAAAGGTATTCAAGCTTGATTATGCCATAAGTATGTTCTATATTTAAAATGCCCTCCCTTCTTAGGTATTATTTTGGCTTAATGTGTTGCTTCTAGAGAGAATCGCTCTAATCTTGTAGAAGATCCCCGACATATACGATGTCCTTGGCCTCAGGGAGGTTCCTTGTGAGGGGATTTATTTCTTCCCGCATATGTGTGCCCATGTCACCAAGGTCCTTTAAATAATATTTTAATATTTACACTAAGATAGATTGATCCTTGTAGGCCTTAGTTACCCTCAGAAGAGAAAACATGCTAAGCTTGGATATTAGATGTCGGACCAAGAATAACTTCTAAGCTATTAGAAAAAGAAGGAATTGATGCAGGAACATATTTATGATACATAGAGTAAACGTAAAGTGGTGAATTCAGTAATAATGTAAGGCATAATTGATCAATGACAAAATATTTCATTATAACTGAAATGGGTAAGGCCCTTACAAATGAAGAACAAAGGGAAAAATAAAGATTCATAAGCTAACTATTCTAACTAGCTTTAGGCTTCTTTTTCCTTCACATAATCCTCAATTTTTGGGCCCTTTCCCCGAACAACTTTAGAAGATTCCTTGTCGGCCCTAACATCTTAATCAACCTATAGTGGAGAACTTGGATGATGCTAGCCAAATTTTTCATATTCGGTTGGGACATTGCCCTCTCCAGAATAGTATCCTAGACCTGATTAAACTTAGAATTTTTGATAAATCCCAAGTGACGTTTAACGTCGACATGCGCCTCGTTAAATACACTATCATTGCCATCATCCTCGGTGATAATAATGGCCTTAGGATTCTCTTATTTTATTCGATCACGTTTTACCACCAATTGGTCGTGATGGGTTTTTAACTTGTCGTATTAGACCTTTAGTTGAGCGACCTCATCATTTAGAGCATCCATCACCAATCTAGTGAATGTCTTCTTTCCTTGGTAAGCCTTCTTAGTAGCTTCAAGGGAAGGTTCAGACTTCCTCAAGGTAGTGCTTGGTTCATTCATATTGGGCTGCTCATAGCACTTCTCAAAAATGGAGATAAAGTTAGCCACAAATTTCATAAAGGGAAAATTGGATAAGTATCAATGTTAGAGAAAAATAAAAAAATGTGTTAGAAAAAATTCATGCTTTCCAAAAATAATTCTTGAGAGGGATGAGAAAATAGCTGATAATGGGTTAGCTTCTCAACTTACGCGCGATCAAGGGCGAGAACAACCCCTTTTAACAAACTTCCATCCAAAGACATATTTCTGGCCATCGACATTAATTTTCTATCCTTCCCATCACTACGGGTTTCACCCCTCTTGAATAGAGACAAAGAAGCTGAAAAAGAAGAATATTTCTTCTCCTTATTATTTTCTCAGAACTGACATAAATATGAGGGCAGAGGGACCCTTGGTTTCAGACCCACAGGAACCTTAGCCATAGGAGAAACGAACATCATGTCATCATCATCCACCAAAAAAATTATGTTCCTATGAGCCATTATTTCTTCTTCAGAAACACAAATATACTCATTCTAAGTAATTCAAACGAAGAAGAAGTAAAAGCCTCCTCGCATGCAAAAGGGAAAGCAACCTCGGGTATTGTTTCCCCTGGGTGAGCTGTAAAGATGATGGTGAAATTCTTCTAGTCCAAAAGAAAAGAAGTTGACCTTGGATTATCCCCAATAGTGACCAACCGCCTTTTCATATTCTAGACCTTGATCAGCTCCTCCCTGTTGAAATGAAATGGAGAATCCAAATCCTTCTTTCAATTGGGGTGGACAAAAGAGTTGAAGAATCGTTATTAGTAGCTTAATTGAATGAAGTTCAATAAAAAGGAAAGAATGGTTAACGTATATTAGTGACCCTCTTCGAGCATAAAAATCCCCTATACTGTTCACCCTCCTAAAAACATAGGTGTTACCAATTTCTGGCAATGAAATATTGATCTTGATAGCCTTTATTGGAATTATGAATATGGACAACTAAAACCTTTCTAGCCTCCCTCGCCTTAAGACATATAATTCCATCTGTTATGTGGATGAGGAGTAGCTGTATATGATATCTGGAATCCCAATGTTGGTCCCATATAGTTCATTAAGTGGATGAACTTTCTTGATAATATTTATGTATTCGGGGAACATTGGGCAGTAACGACCTCAAAAAATTAACAAAAATAATTAATTAAGGGGAAATAAAATCACCCCTTCATCCACTGAGAGGGCATGAATCAAATGACGAACCTCAATAACAGTATAATTTGTAGGAATGGGGGCACACTCAATCGTTATCTAGGAGGGAATCGAGTATTCTTTCCTAAACTCACCCAACATCCTCTAATTAACAGTATACACCAATTTTTATGGAAAAAATGATCATTCAACAAGAAAATAGAATAACAAATGAATATACTCAAAACAATCACAAGAAAATTCATCAAGATAAATGGTAACTTATAATAAGATTGTAAAAACTAATGCTCCAAGTGATGTTTTTTAATGAAGGAATGTATACAAATAATTGTTCAGAGTCTCTTTGAGTATACAAAGGAGAAATCCCATAAGTCTAATCATATGTAACAAAGTCTAAAGTCATTAATGCAACTGGCGATTAATTTTCGAACCAAAGACCAACATACTCCTACCCATTACTTCGTAAATACAAAGCATTCTCTTGCACAAAATCAAGCATTGAATTGAACATTTGAGCCAAGGGAGCATGCGAAATCCTCCAACCCATTATTGTCGAAGAATTTTAGGGGCAATTCTACGGTACAAACTATAATGGCCCAAATTTTGGCAGCCTAAACAAGCCTAACCTAGAGCTTTAAATTGTGTTGTTGAAGTCGGGGTTAATTTCAGGTGGGAAAAACAAGGAAGGTTCATTGTTGCTATCTATAATCTCAAAAGCGATCAACGCAATTCAGTAAATCAGTCAGTCAACAGTTCGGAGAGTTTTAATGAGGCTCAACCACTCCTATCATTATAAATAGAAAATTACCCTGGGGCAAATGGGGTTCTAATCTTTATTACGAAACTCTTATAGAATCAGAAGACACCAAGAACTATGCCACGGACATAAGCAGTTATCGAACCACGTAAATCCCTTGTGTTGTTATATTGCTTTACTATTTGATTGTTTCTTTGTTGCTTATAACCATTAACTCTGATCATTTGTAATAACAATATATATATATCACACTTGGGTACCCAAATAAAACACAATATCTAACTAAAATAGAACATAATTAATTGAATGATGAATTGTCATTAAGTTATTGTGACGAATTACCATTCTATCACAGTGAATTTCCCATTCATATTATTATATTTTCATCCATCATCATAAGCATGCAATCTTTTCCATGTTCTAAACCATTTTTTGCATTATAATTATTATTTGTTAGAGGATCCTTTCAAAATTTAATATGACAAACCATACACTAAGCCACAAAATCTTTCTTGATTAGAACCACATATTTAATGAAGATATAAGAAACTACAAATGATGATAGTAAGCAGAGAATCAAACAAATATGTAATTCCATTGCACTAATTAGGGTTTCGCCAGGACACATAAAGAATGCAAAATATACAAAAAAAAAAGTGTCCCAATATATGCATATCTCCATTATTTAAATGCACATACGTCACTTAATATACAAAAGATCAAATCACCCAAAGGATGCATATATATAAACATATCATATCTCATTCGATAGTTATGTAGAAAATAAGACGTGACTTTATCACTTCTTACCTTTTTATAGAAAATAAATAGGGAAAGATGGATTGGAAATTATTAGGAAAAAAAAAATTTAATTACACTAATCATCTGGATAAATAGTAAATTCCTATCCAACAAACTCTTACTGGTGAACGGAAACAAAAACCTAACAAAAATGTCATTTTCAGACAAGTATTGATTGAGCTCATATAATAATAAGAAGAAAAATAATAATAATAAGAAAAATAATAATAATAATAATAATAATAATAATAATAATAAAAATAATAATAATAATAAAAATAATAATAATTATAATAAAAATGTGACACCCTGCCTAATTAAATATCGGGTGATCATTACTTTATTAAATTAAATCAAACTGTCCGGTTGGTTCATTCTTAGCATCACTGTCGTAAAACCATTTTTATTATTAATCTCCTAAAAATTATTAAGCTAAGTTTCAAAACATTTAACTTTATTCATTAAACTCCATTGTTAAAATTTTATATGCAAAAAACCCATTTATGAATACTGCTAAGGATGAAAATCAAACCGTTCAAGTGAAATGAGCCATCTAAATTAATTAGTCCAAATAAGTATCCACATCTAAGGCCAACGTAATAGATGAAACAATCCCAAGTAAAAATTGAATACTAAAGCAATAAAAGTATACAAAATCTCTATCAAGTCTAAATAGAATGTGGAAATGGGCTACACATGCCCTAACTAAAAAGACTAAGTAGAAAATTGAGATGTCAAAGGAGGAATCGTCTAGTCCAAGGACCTGTAACTCCCACACAAGCTGTAGCACGTCTACTGACCAATGAACTATGCCTGACGCCCCTGTGGCTGGGCACCTGTAATATATATATACACACACACACACACACAAGAGGCGGAAAAGATGATAGTAAACGGGTTAGAGCCCGAGTGTAAAACATCTTTAAAAATAGTTTGGCAAGTATTTAAAATGCTTACCAGTTGATATTACATACATGTTAGTATCTCGACGCTCACTTGAGAATTCCCACCTCTCAACTACTATGCACGCTTAATGTACTACTATAATGATTCATAGGATTAACTCAATGCACGGGCCTAACCCAATTATCCTCTCATCAATTTGATTTGTGTGACCGTATGTCTAAGATTTATTTAAGATAACTTTTCTTATGAATTAATCAACTCAGTTAAGTGTATCTCAATACTGATTTGGGATTACATGCACTTAACTTATCTAGGAGCACTTATTCAATTTTATCTACTTACACGAACAGTAGAAGAATCACCGGTACATATATTTGTCACGCACAATATATATACAAATAGAGCACCCCACATAAATCTATGGTGTTGTCATACTCTTATATCCAGTCCCTGTACCACTTGTACAATAAGGGAAATACTAGTTCGGATCCACTCTCGAACTGTATTAACATAAAACACACATATTGGAGGTAATGCATAGTTCCAAGTCACTAAGAAGTCAGCACATACCCTCACATCTCTTACGACCGTCAAACTATCATTCTCAGATAGCGTGTACAAAGGAATCTTATGTTCTAGGGTATGAGTCAATATCCCCCATAAAGGTCCCATCGAGATAAGACAGCCCCGGCACGGCAACCTCCGTGATAGCAAGTAGCGCGGGTATGATTACACACAAATATATATATATATATATATATATATATATATATATATATATATATATTAACATTATTCAGCTAGGTTCGCACACGACCCATAACACTTTAACCATACGTGGCACATAAGGCTCAAGTTCTACGTATAAGTAAATCATTCTTTTTATTTTCTCAGTTACCGCAAGTTCTTAAGTACTTCTCGTCTCTCGAAGTGTTTCATATTGATAAGCATAAAATCAGTAGGTGTACACTCTCTAGCTTACTAGTCTAAGTCCTTCTTAATTCTCACAAGGTCTAATTTAATGTACGCATGATTTCCCACTCAATTCATGCCCCCGAAATTCCATCGTTAAATCTCATATAAAGTTGCCTTACCCGAAACCCTACATATACCCTACTAGTCATCCTGAAGTCCCATTATGATATGTAAATAAGTCCACGGGTCCTTACACATTGGGATTGAATTAACATTTAAAAGGAGAAAAAGTTTCAGTTTCCCGGAGGGGTCGATCGATCGATGAAAAGGGGTTGATCGATCGACATTCTTGAGTCGATCGATTGATCGAGAAATTCATGGCCCTATTTCTAAAATTCATTACCTATAGGTTCCTTAATATAAATCCTTCAAAACCTCTATCAATTCCTCCCAAACTTCCAAACAATTATTCCAACAGTTATATCATCCTACATACATTATTTCTAACATAAAACATGTACGAATTCATCAAAGGCCATTAATTAAAGGGTTAATACAAATTAATATATATAGAACCCTATTTTTATCCTCGTGATCAATATCTTCCTAATTCTTCCAGATTTTAACCTCTACTGGACATCAATCTCGTTGTTAATCATCTACATGTAACAATAGGGTTATCCTAACATGATTTCTATTCATAATTTCAATATAAATCTCCCAAATCTCATTTATCTTTCATGAAAACGGAATTTATTATCTCCTACACTAGCATGCAAGTGTTATCAACTAAAGAACAGCTAGTTATTGGTGGTGGAATTGATTAGAATGGTGTAGGGTTAGTGGCTCTCCTCTTTAGAAGACTTCTCTCTTCTCTCTTCCTTAGCCTCTATGCAACTACAAGGTTTCTAACCCTCGATGACTCTAACTCCCATCAGATATAACACTCCAGTTTTCGTCCATGATTAAGCCTTAAAATAGGTCATTACCAAAATGCCCTCTTGGGTTATCGGTTAGACCTAAAAACGTCCCGAGACCCAAACTAAACCCCAGGTACACTTTTCTGGGTAGCTCAACCCTTCTGGACACATTGGCACACATGAAATGAACATACGGTGGACTGATAATTAATTCACTTTTATTCCATTAATTCAGTCCCGACGCGACACATGCGCGTCCCGACTTAATTTCTATAATTTTTGTATTATTCACTCGCGATAATTTCTCGTATATTACTTTACTCAGTTAGTAATATTCAACATTATTCTTACCAACAATTACTAATTCTCGTCACGCTAGTAAATATTTAATTTCAAACTCCAGATTAATATTAAATTAATTTATCCCAATTAAATTTAATTAATCCCATAATTAAAGGCCATAAAAATATGGGGTATTACAAAATAATAATAATAATAATAATAATAATAATAATAATAATAATAATAATAATAATAATAATAATAATAATAATAATAATAATAATAATAACATATTGCTCATCGCGATAAGATCATGTAAACAAACTTCAAAACATTATGTGAAACAACAGCCTATAAATATAAAAGAGAGAAGTATACCATCAACATAATAGTAATAAAGAAACATAATACCCAATCGGTTTTTTAGGTTTTATGAAATTGATAAAAGTCACACTAATATAAATAACAAGGATCATGTATGTTGATAAAAATAACATTAACATACACAAAACTAATGATTTGTAAACAGATTAAAAAATTCATGCAAATCACTACACCATAATGGCTATTTTGCAACTAATCAATTATTTAATTGGTAAGGGACCGTTTGGTTCTGTATTAAAAAAAAACTCGATTTAAACAGTGTTGTAAATACAGTTTTAAAATTCAATTTTTTGTTTTTATAATTATTTGTGTGCGTTTGGTAAACTTGTTTTTCAAAGTAGTTTTTTTATAAATTTGACAAAATTGGCAAACATGTATATTTATATTATACATATATATGTGTGTGTGTGTGTATATATATATATATATATATATATATATATATATATATATATATATATATAAACATATACATAAAACTTTCATACATACATGAATGCATACATGTATACATAGATATATGCATACATACATCATAAATTATATACATATATATTTAATATCATGTATTTTTATGTTAAATTTAATGAGGTATATTGGGGAGTTTAACTATATATATATATATATATATATATATAATTCTTATAAATAAAAAATATATATGTACATATACATAAAATTACATATGGAATAATATAAAGTTAAATAATATTATCAAAAGATACATGATACTTATATATAGTTTTATACAAGTATTATTAACGTATGGAATAATGAAAAATATGTATATATGTATATAATTAAATTTACATGTATAGAACCTTCCTCTCTCCTTCAGTGCGGTTAGTTTTTAAACTTTTCGATCTTTGTTTTTATTTTCTGAAAATTTTACTCGTGATGTATATTCTAGGCGTGGATCTCATGAAAAAAAATTAAAAGTTAAGGCTCAGACTCAAAAACAAAAGGTATGGGTTTCAATCATGGTTCTTAGTTTCAGTTTAAATTATGGGGTAGGGTTTCGATTGGATGATAATAGATTAATATATACTCATATTTGTGAACATTGGAGTAGGTGTTTTATTTATTAGGATTGACTTTATTCATAATTTATGAGATTAATTTTTGAAATACTTGTTTCGAGCTGAACTAAGAACTACCTGAAAGGATGGTATTTGGGTTTATCATATATCATTTACATGTATATGTCAATTGTTAATGGGTTAATTTCTAGAAATTGGTTAATTTATTTGTTTATTTTCGTTTAGGGATGTGGGGTGGGGTGGGATGGGAAATGAATTTATCATTACTTGTAATGAGTTGAGATTGCCAAAAATTCTTACACCTCTTTTCTAAAATCGAAATCAAAATTGCAAATCTCAAAATGCTACTACTATAGACCTATCTAAAAATAAACATCTCTCTCTCTCTCTCTCTCTATATATATATATATATATATATATATATATATATATATATATATATATATATACTGTTTTAAAATATAAGGTTTTAAAAAAATGTGTGATTGTGTAATTAAATTGCTATAGATATAGATACATCTGTGTGTATCTATAGGTGTTAAAAGTTAAGGGAAAAAAAGTAATGACAAGTTGGGGTTTGGCATGTTTGTGTTTAAGGTCAGGTGCAGTGTATGTTGTTGTCGTTTTTATGTTATCTTTCGAATACAGAGAAAATTATTTATGGTTTCAACGGCAAAAATATTTATTTTATACTTCATTTCGTTATAAATTCTACTATCTGATATTTTAAGATCATGTTTTATGTGTTGATAAAAAAAAATTATATGAAAAGAAGGGTTGCCGAATTGAGTGACTATCAAGATGTAAATTAGTTCCTGTTTGTTTGAAAAATCCACTTGTAATTACCTCTCTACTTCACTAAACATTAATCAAAAACATAAAATATAACCATTTACTTCTTACTTATTTCTATTGCATATTAAATTGTCCACGCTAGTTTACTCAACATCCCTCCAGTCATAACAAGTTATGAATAGTGATGATGTTTATCAGTCCTCTTAAGCATTTTATTTCAATCTCTTAATGAATATTTACTTTTAAAAGGCAATTCTGAACACTATTAATGTACAAGGGCATAATTAAGCCCTTTATTTTCAAATGTGAAGCTATTAGCTCACTTTTTTCTACCGAATCTTAATTTGATTTTCATCATGCCCAATTTTGTTATTTTGTTTATTGATTTTGAGAGGGTCTAAGGTGAGTCTAAAAGAAAAATTGCTTGTTAGAAGCTGCAACCCCATATAAGGACTAAATAATGTAGGTTGAAATTTTTTTCTATAAAAACACCAATGACCAACACCGTCTAGGTGGTCTATTGTTTACATGTATCAACAAGAATTTATTTAAACCCAATGAAAAGGTGCTCAGTAGTACAGTTTACATATGACCAACTTGACAAATACAAAGTACCAAATAAGGTTTAGTATATAGACAATCAGAGGGTATTGCTTTGCCTACTGCCGAACCCTTTTCTTATACTCAATAGTTTGGGTTTATATATATTAAATAATATAGATTGTTCTTTTACTAACGTATCTCAACATACAAAATATCATTGGAAGTTAGTAAAGAGTGGATGAAGGAAGGTGAAAGAGGAAGTGAAAATTACATTAATGGGGTTGCTACGCATTCGATATGTTTAATCGTGAAGTAGGCCCTTTATCAAGCGAGCATGTTAGAATGGAGAGTGGTGACAATAGTGATGAGAGTGATGAGGAGTTAATATATAAAAAGTTATGTGTCAAGGCGAGTGAACGGTTGTACCCGTCAAGTCCAGAGAAACATACGATGCTATATTTTATTGTCAATTTGAATAATGTAAAGATAAGATATGGTTTTTGAGCTAATAGTGTTACGAAAATTTTAAGTGTGTTTAAAGAGTTTTAGACGAAAGGAAGTAGAATACCATCCAACTATCCATCCATGGAAAAGATAATAAAAGAAGTTGGTCTGGATTATAATATATTTCATGCGTGCAAAAATGATTGTATTTTATATATAAAAGAACATGAAGTGAAGAAAAAATGCCCAATATGCAACCTACCAAAGTATAGGTTTAGAATAAGTGGGGAGGGTAATGTACCTTTGAAGACAGTTAGACGTCTCACCTGAATTCCAAGGTTGAATATATTATTCACCATACCATGGATTGAAAATGAGATGACTTATCATGCTGGAGCTTAGCATAGCACAAATATCGTACGTCATCTTGCTGATTCTTCTATTTGAAAACCTGTTGATGTGATCTGTCTAGACTTTGCGGCTAAAACCGTGATCTTCGTTTTTGCATCGCCACTGATAATTTTAATTTGTATAGGAATCTCATCTCTAGTTATAAATTTTGGCATATTACTATCTTCCCTCTTAATATCGGGACGTATTTGTGCATGAAAAGGGAGTTTCAATTACGTGAACTTTAATATCCAGGATGAGTGCTCCGAGGATAGACATTGACATTTACTGGGACCCTTTATTAGATGAGTTAATGGAACTATGGTTTCATGGTGTAATGGTATAAAACTCATATATAAAAACTAATTTTTCTTTGAGAGCAATGTCGTTATGGGAAGTCCACGATCTTCCTGTATATGAAAATTTATCGGGTTGCCCGATTTATGGTTATAAGACATGCCCAGTTTTTGTAGGTGAAGTAGACTCTGAACGACTTACGAGTAGTTGGAAAATCTGTTATTGTGGTCAGAGAAGATTCCTTCCTCGCAATCACACCACAACACAAAGAAATGTGGGTTATGTAATGTTGATGATTGGGCATATGAGGAATTTTTTAATAATTGAACAATGATTAATATTTAACCCCTACATGAGTCCATCTTTTAAAAACATTCCATTACACCCTAACTTCCTCAATTATTAAAAACTAGACTCGTCACATACGAATGAGTCTTTTTGGACACAATGATGTTAACATGGGTGGGGTTACATAGGGTTGAAGATTAGGCAAAAGGTAGGCCACTAAGGATTAATTAATTGGTATGTAATAATGAGAGTGTTTTAAAATGCTCACTCTACTTTAAATTTAATTTTTTGTTAATTTACTCTCAAGGTACATTAATTGATACAATAAATGAATTTCTTTCAATGCTTATCGAATTAAAAGCATTGCATACACATATGCGTTCATATTGAAGGTAATTTAGTCTAAATACCTTATTACTTCTACAAAGCCTCATCCCTAACTTTACTTCTACCTTTTTATTATAATTCACATAATTATTATTTTGGAGACTTGACTTAGACTTCTATAATCAAGTATAATGCCTCCATCAATAGAATGTTAACACTAAATATATACATGTCGACATTTGGCCAAAACGACACCTTTATTAAAAGGAAGGAGGGGCATTTGGGCATTTATTAACAAGCCCCATATAGCTATAACTCTCAGAAAGCAAAACCTAAATTACGATTTCTTTTTATATCCCACATTCATATATTATATTTCGAGATCCATTAAAAAATCTAATAGACATCTGGAAAGATTTGGCAAGAGATAAGAAAATATAAACATGTATTTTATCTTGCGAATTCAGCCACTCGGACTGTTGGGGTAAAAAAATACCAATTTTTAAAGGGTGGGTTCATGAAATATTCCAAATTTTAATTTCTTAGACAAAACTTCAATTCACGTTCTAAATTATGCAAATAAAAACAAACATTAATTTTTCCAACTTAACGATTCCGACATGAATTAAATTCAACTAAAATTACCCAATTCACTTAAGCACCAATTAAATAACTTTTTGTTCTTAAACCAAATTTTATCTTGTTATACCTAAGAATGCATGTAGATGAATTTGCGAGATAAAATAAACACAACAATAATGTCGTGATGTGTGTAGAATATCCACAATGGAAAAAACTCAAACAATAATGTCGTGATGTGTGTAGAATACCCACAACAATAATGTTGCGAAAACTGACTATTTTTGCAAAAACTGCCCCTATTATTTGAGTGAGTATCAATCTCGTTTGAATGACATAAAAAGAGATGTTAGTGCATGGAAAAAATATCATTAGAATTCATTCAAACGAGGTCGTTTGAATGAGATTTCATGCCATGAATCTAAATAATTTCGATATGAATGCATAGCCGCCGGTTTCATATTTTTTTTATTTAGTTATGATTTTTCTACGAAAAGGTGTCCGAGAACAAAATATTTATATAGTATGAATTTAAAAAAATTTATGAAAATTCTAACACCTAATAATAAATTTCCGAGTCTCAACATAATATAAGCATTCATACCTGAGAGATACTTGGGCTGTTGATGACGAAACACGACATATGATGTGATCGGCTTTGACTTGGCCGCTACATCTTCAATATTATTGTCATAGGCTTGAAATGTCATAAATAACTTATATCATATGATTCAAGGAATTTTGTCTGGAAATAAGTCAACACTTACAAATTGACTAAATTAGAAATTTTTCCTTACCTAGACCAAATGAAATTACACTAACTTAACCCAATAATAATATCCCTAAAGAGCCATTAAGTACAAACATTTTGTATTTTTATGGTTGTAGATTGCATGTTTCCTGGGTTTTGCATTCTAGATTGTCATTTGCATTCTAGATTGTCATTGTTGTTATTCCTTGTCCCAAATCATTGTCATAATTCACTTAAAACATATTTAGGGATGACTCATGTTCTATCTTATGTAATTAATGATGATTATTTCTTAATGATACAATATTGAAATGTGTGTTGGTGATAATATTTGGGTCTCTGTCATCATCCGAGCATTTCTTTCTATTTAATACATGACTTTGTGATGCCTTCTAGAATGTGTATCAATCCAATACGTAATAAAAAGCTATTCTTTACCATTTGAACAATGAAAGTTCAGAGGAAATGTGAGTTTTCATTGGGTTATCTTATAACCATCACTTCATGATTCGATTTATATTACAAAATATTTCGCACGTGCACACACATAAGCATGAATTTTAGGATATCTCAAAACTCATGGATTTAATATAGTATTTTTATCCATTTAAAGTGCCAAAAATTAAGAGCGGGCATGTGTATATCATCCCTATGAATTAAAGCTTGTATATATCATGACAAGATCAATAGGAAAAAATAGGTCAGATTTCAAAAATATTATAAATTTGAATAAAAGTTATTGACTTAATTTTACTTTTTACCTAGTCAATGAAATCACTAACACGCTTTATGCAGTTTTACTATTCTAGTTTATCTTGGAAGTGATGGTCCACTTGATGTTGAATTAGAGGAGATACCCTTGCTGGTGTACGTTTTGCGTGAGAAAAAACTTGGCTCTCAACAGCATAAGAAAGATGGTGCTATAAATTTAATGGTGAGTTTATTCGTAAAAGTTATGAATATTGTACTAGGACATGAAGATTATGTAAATAATTTAATTAAATTCCCGTTGTTTATGTTTCCTATACTTGGTTGCTGTTGTTATAAAATGTCATATATATGTTTGAGTCTCTACAGTGCTTGCAAAAGTTTTCCTTCTAGTCCCACATCGGTAGGTTCAAACAAATGGAGTGTGTTAAAATACAATTTTTTGGGAACAGAGGTTCAGCCCTTTGGGCATTCAAGTTTTTGTGGGTATGTGGGGCAGACCCAATGGGCCAAATCATGCGCGCCGCCGCCGTCCGTCCAGCCCGTGCCGGTGTCCGGGTCCGGGGCTCATTAAGAATTAATTTTTTGGACAAATACATAACTGTTTTTTGGGTTTAACGGTAATTAAATCCGAAAAATTAAAACGTGTTTTATTCCGTGTTGATTTATTCAACCGAGTTGCCCACTATTTCCAGATTTTTCTCCACGTTGTTTACCAACGTCTCTTTTCTTTTTGCCCCATAAAAGACGTTGTAGCCTCCGTTTTTGAAACACAGTTATCTCCTAACAGTTTTCAACACAGAATTTTCTGAAAAAATTTCCTTCTCCCAGAATACTTTTTCCAGAATAATTAATCTCGTTCGTGTACAGATTAATTATAGAATCGAGCAATTAATACAGAATGGGTGTATACAGACCGGATTGATTCTTGTGCTTTATCAATCCGTAATTTAATTTTGGAGGCTGTTTTATCCTGGGGGTGACGGGGCTTCGAGACTGTCAGCACACTTTGGGCAGAGTGGCGAAACACCTTAAAGAGAGCGACATTGTCCGCGACTCAGCCGTGTTCTTGACTGTCCAGTTCAGGATTTCTTATATTTATTCTGCCCCAGATTTATTTTCTCCAAAAAATTGGGTAATTTCGTTCCTAATTTTAATTCTGCATTTAATTGTTTATTACTGCAACAACAATTTTAAGGTGTTCTATATTCTGCTATGGACGAAATTAACTCTAGTAACCTAAATAAGCCTTTCAATTATAAAGGCACTCATTTTAAACGTTGGAGCAAAAAATTGCTATTTTATTTAACTACGAAAAAAGTCGCATCATGTGTTCAATTTGACAAACCCGTAGTAAATAATCCACCTACTGTTGAGGAAAGCAAAACAATTAGAACTTGGGAGGAAAATGATTTTTTGTGGAAGAACTATATTCTGAATGCTCTAAGTGACGAACTTTATGACTATTATGCCAATTATAAAACTGCGAAAGATGTTTGGGATGCACTTTTTAAAAAATATGACACGGAGGAGGCGAGTGCTAAAAAAATATGCCGTCAGCCGTCATTTGAAATTTCAAATGACGGATGACAAATCTGTTGTTGCTCAAACCCATGATCTGCAAATGATTGCCCATGAAATTATTTCCGAGGGCATGGCTTTAGATGAGCAATTTCAGGTGGCTGTAATTATTGATAAATTGCCTCCACTGTTCAAAGAGTTTAAAAATATTTTGAGGCATAAGTCTAAAGAATTTTCACTAGAGTCATTAATTACTAAATTGAGAATTGAGGAGGAATCCCGAAAACAGGACTATAAAGATGAAATTCTTGTTGTGTCTAACAACAAAAATCAGAAAAAGAACCACACTCCAGTTGTTTTAAAGGCAAATGGAAAAAATATGAAAAATCAGAAAAAGAGCCACAACCAGAATTTTAAAAATCAAACTCAGACTTAGAATAAGTATAAGAACCCTGGAAATGGACAGTCTAGCAACTCGGGACAGTTTGTCTGTTTCAAGTGTGGCAAGCCTGGCCATATGGCTCGCAAATGTCGCAATGTGTCACAAGCACAAGCGAATTTGACCGAAGAGGACCTATGTGCTATGATTTCAGAAATCAACATGGTTAGCGGTGCCGAAGGGTGGTGGTTGGATACTGGCGCTTCCCGCCATATCTGTTATGACCGTAGTCTGTTTAAGACTTATTCTGAGACTGCAGATAAGAAGGTGTTGTTGGGTGATTCTCACTCCACTGAGGTTGCTGGTACTGGAAATGTGGAATTGAAGTTCACTTCGGGAAAGACTGTTATCCTCAAAGATGTTCTTCACACTCCCGAGATAAGGAAAAATTTGGTTTCGGGTTATCTTCTCAACAAAGCTAGCTTTACTCAAACTATTGGTGCTGATTTATTTACTTTGACCAAAAATGGAATTTTTGTAGGCAAGGGTTATGCCACTGATGGGATGTTTAAATTGAATGTTGATGCAATGAATAAAATTTCTCCTTCTGCTTATATTGCTTGTTCATTTAATATTTGGCATGCTAGGCTTTGTCATGTTAATAAACGACTTGTTAAAAATATGAGCACTTTAGGATTAATTCCCGAATTATCATTAAATGATTTTGAAAAATGTGAATGGTGTAGTCAAGAAAAAATCACTAAGACACCACATAAATCTGCTTTTAGAGAGTCTGAACCACTTGATTTAATTCATTTGGATATTTGTGAAATGGATGGTGTCACAACTAGAAATGGCAAACGTCACTTTATAACTTTTATTGATGATTGTTCCGATTATTCATTTGTGTATTTAATGAAAAATAAAAGTGAAGCGTTTGACATGTTTAAAACTTTCCTTAATGAAATTGAAAATCAATTTAATCGGAAAATAAAAAGGTTACGTAGTGATAGAGGCACCGAATATGATTCCGGACCATTTATTGAATTTTATAAAACCCACGGTATTATTCACGAAAAAACTGCCCCTTATTCGCCCGAAATGAACGGTAAAGCCGAAAGAAAAAATAGGACCTTAACTGAATTAGTTGTGGCTATTTTATTAAATTCAGGGGCTGCCTCACATTGGTGGGGTGAAATTATTTTGACTGTGTATCACGTGCTTAATAGAATTCCTAAGACTAAAATGAAAATATCTCCTTATGAAATTTGGAAAAATATTAAGCCCAACGTGTCATACTTTAGAACGTGGGGGTGCTTAGCCTATGTACGTGTACCCGACCCTAAAAGGTCTAAATTGGCAAGTAGAGCATATGAGTGCGTTTTTATAGGCTATGCTATTAATAGCAAAGCTTACCGATTTTATGACTTGAAAAATCAAGTAATTATTGAATCAAATGACGCCGATTTTTATGAAGGTAAATTTCCTTTTAAATTGAGGAATAGTGGGGGCGAGTCATCCACTAATATTTCTTTAAATAAAAATAAAGAAAATAATGAATCCATTTTAGAAATTCAAAAAAGTAAAAGGGCTCGTGTAGAAAAAGATTTTGGTCCCGACTTTTATGCTTACACCTTAGTGGAGGATCCTAACACTATTCAAGAAGCCTTATCTTCTTTAGATGCCGATTTATGGCAAGAGGCTATTAATGATGAAATGGATTCTTTGGAAACAAATAAAACTTGGCATTTAGTGGACCTTCCTCCTGGATGTAAAACAATTGGGTGCAAATGGATTCTTAAAAAGAAATTAAAACCTGATGGCACTGTTGAAAAATATAAGGCACGCCTTGTTGCTAAAGGTTTTAGACAAAGAGAAAATGTAGACTTTTTTGACACATTTTCACCCGTGACTAGAATAACGTCTATACGTGTACTATTTGCTATAGATGCCTTAAATGATTTAATAGTATACCAAATGGATGTTAAAACTACATTTTTAAATGGAGAATTAGAAGAAGAGATTTATATGGATCAACCTGAAGGTTTTATTGTACATGGTCAAGAAAATAAAGTATGTAAATTAGATAAATCTCTTTATGGACTCAAACAGGCACCTAAACAATGGCATGATAAATTTGATAGCTAAGTCATCTCTAATGGGTTTAAAATTAATGAAAGTGACAAATGCATTTATTATAAATATGTTGAGAACATTTTCACTATCATATGTCTTTTGACTTGCTTATATCTAGTTCTAATATTCATGCCGTAGAAAATGTTAAATCATTATTATGTGCCAACTTTGATATGAAGGATTTGGGTGAAGCTAGTGTAATATTAGGAATTAATATTACTAGGTTAGAAAAGGGACTTTCTTTGGATCAATCTCATTACATTGAGAAAGTTCTAAAGAAATATAATTAATTTGACTGTAAACCTGCTAGTACTCCATTTGACCCTAGTGTAAAGTTATTTAAGAACACTGGCGACAGTGTAAACCAAAATGCTTATGCAAGCATTATTGGCAGCTTACGTTATGCTACAGATTGCACTAGACCTGACATAGCTTATGCTGTGGGAGTACTATGTAGATTTACTAGTAGACCTAGTATGGAGCATTGGCATGCTATTGAGAGGGTCATGCGGTACCTTAAAAGGACGATGAACCTCGGATTACACTATAATAAGCATCCCGCTGTCCTTGAAGGATTTAGTGATGCAGATTGGAACACCCTATCTGATGATTCTAAGGCTACTAGTGGATATATATTTAGCATCGCTGGTGGTGCGGTTTCTTGGAAATCTAAGAAACAAACTATTTTGGCTCAATACACTATGGAGTCTGAGATGATAGCGCTAGCTACTGCTAGTGAAGAGGCAGGTTGGTTAAGAAACCTCCTGTCAGATATCCCATTATGGGAAAGACCAATTCCAGCCGTTTTGATTCATTGTGATAGTACCGCAGCTATTGCAAAAGTTGAGAACCGTTATTATAATGGTAAGAAACGACAAATACGTCGTAAGCATAGTACTGTTAGAGAATTTATCTCTACGGGTGCTGTGAGGGTGGATCATATACGGTCTGAACAGAACTTAGCTGATCCTCTGACGAAAGGACTAGCTAGGGAGAAGGTGTGGAACACCACGAAAGGGATGGGACTAAAGCCCTTGGATAAATGAGTCATTTGTGATGGTAACCCAACATATAGACTAGAGATCCCAAGAAAATAAGTTCAAAGGGTATGTGACACCCCGACTAATTGAATACCGGGTAGCTACTCCTTTATTAAATTAATTCAAAATGCCAAGTTGGCTCAGCTAATAGCATCACTGTCGAAAACATTTTATTATTACTAACCACCTAGTATTTAAAAAGTAAGTTGCCAAATTTTAATTAAAGTCTGATTAACATGCAACAAGTGCAATGAAGAAATAATAACACCATTCACCATACTGAAGTAAAAAGAATAACCATCACATAATGTAGATAAAGTCTGGAGGAAAACTCCTCACTACAAATCCCATAACTGAAATAAGTAAACTGAATACTAAATCAATACATGCCAAAGTCTGAAAGCTGTAATGGAAAGATGTCTCTAATAGAAATGGGCAACATGCCCTACAACTGATAGATAATGAATCTGGAATCCAAATGATAGAAGCGTCTACAAGCAAATCCTTGTAGCTTCCACAAACAGCTACAGCTCGTCACCTGAATGAGTATCCTATGCATGGTGTCCTTGTGACTGGGCACTTAAAATGGTTTTACAAGAAAAATAGATTTGAAAGCAAACGGGTCAGAGCCCGAATGTGGAGATATTTTAAAAACCTGCAAGTGCTTTAAAACATTTAAAACATTAAATGTAAAGTACATGTTAGGACGTGCACTCACATGATATTCTCACCTCTCGTCTAACTATGCACTCCTAACGAAAGTACCCATCTAAAACGACACAAACCACTAGCTAAGTGACATCATATCTAGCTAGACTGTCATAGGTTTTACCCTTATTACTCGGTTCCCAATTAACATTTAAAACGATCTCAATTAAATAGGGGCTTAACGTAAATTAAGGTTCTCACAAAAGTAATACAACTCAGTATAGATTATCCCATTTATATTTTTCCATATTTACACACAATACCATATGAAAGTTCCCAGTTTATTAAGCATATATTTTCCACAACATAAATATACAATATAAGCACCCCGAGACTAAGCTGCGGTGCACACATACTCTGCTATCCATCCCGGTACATCACGTACATAAGGATCACATATTCCGAATCTCTCAGGAATAGTTCAGATAACACAAATCACAAATAGTGGAGGCGAACACAGTCACATCACATGGGTCACGCACATACCTGCGCTCCCACGATCAGCAGACTTATTAACATCCCAATATGTCCTTCTCTGACCTATGTTCATCGAGGTAACCAGTCTAAATCCGGGCAACACAAGGATTAGAGGTCCCTAAGCGAATGCAAACCTCCCGTGATAGCAAGTATGGTAGGTATGTCATACACACAATTCATATACCAATACTAAGTAAACACACATCTTAGTAATCCCGTAGTTTAATTGTAGTACTTATCGCATTCTCGTACCAACTTAATACATATACAACTTATATAATCCCGGTCCATAATTACACGTGCCATAATTTATTCTAACGTCGTGGTAAACACTCACGTCTCAATCCCATATCAACCATTATGTAGATCACTCGTATATAATTTACTCCTCAATAACTCAAACGTCACAAATCTATCAACATATCATCAAGGGATGTTATCTCTATCCTCGGACAAGTTTACGGGACTCCCAAAATCAAAACAGGCCAAAAAGGCCTAAACTGTCAACTCGTTAGAAGTCTCGTTCGAACGAGGCTGTTCGAACGAGATTCCAGTTCGTTCGAACGAACTGTACCTTCTAACGACATCTCGTTCGAACGAATGTATTGAACGAAATACAGTTCGTTCGAACGAAGGTTTCGAACGAAGTCTCCCCTCGTTAGAAGCGACTGCTTAACTCGTTAGAAGCTCGTTCGAACGAGCTCGTTCGAACGACCTGGGGAGGCCTTCTAACGACTGACTAGTTTCAAGCCCAGAATTCTTTAGTTACGTTTTTCACCATTTCTACTCCTCAAATCTCCTCTAAGATTAGTCCCAACGATTGTTTTAAGGTCTCTAATCAATCCTAAACATATTATAGTCACATCCTAACACGTTTTAAAGGATTAATTCATCCTAACATCAATCAATTTACAAATCTCTACACTTTTCCCCCAATATTTCAAGAACACAAACCCTAAAATTTTAATTCATGAATTAACCCAATATAAATCCGTTTTAATTTCATCCAATCACTAATATCATCAGTATAATCATCTACCTATCATTCTACATGCAATTCTCCTCAAGATTTCAAGTTCAAAGTTCCAAAATACATGGGTTTTCATTTTACACCAAGAACAAATCAATTTTATTGAATTCCTATACATGGAAAGAGCATTTTCTGAGATTAAATGATATTAAACCACTTGCCTCTAGTGTCTCTGAGTTTGGTGTTGATTTGATGAAGCTTTTTCTGCAGAATTCTCCTCCTCTCTCTCTCTCCAAGCTTTTCTCCAATGGTGGCTAGGGTTTGTTTTGGGGAAACTTAGAAAACCTAATTTAACAACCGCCGTAGCTTGTTGGGTTAATATGGGTTGGTTAGTGGCTTAGTGGGTCAATTCCCAATCAGATTAAAACTCTCAATTTTCGTCACTTTTAATTCTCCAAAAATACAAAATTACCAAAATGCCCTTTATGTTGCCGGTATGGCCTAAAAATACCCCGGGACCCAAATTAAACCCCCGGCTAGTGTTTTCTGACTATCTCGACCCTTCCGGACGCGTTGGCGCACTCAAAATGACCATACGGTTAATAGAATTTAAAATCACTTTTATAATTAAAATAATAATATCCTGACGCAACTGTCACACGCGTCCCAATAAAATGACCAAATTGCCGTATATCAATCTCACGACAAATTTCATAATTCAATATTCATATAACATCATATATGCTCAATATAGTCAAATACCAACTCACATCTCTCTAGTATTTTACCCGAATTAATTTCCAATTAATACGCATTTAATTAATTAATCCCATAAATAAATATCACAAAAAATACGGGGTATTACATACTTCCCCCCTAATAACTGAATTTCGTCCCGAAATTCGGAACTAGAAAGTACCTGGTATGAACAACTCTGGATAGCGTTCGCGCATCTCATCCTCGCGCTCCCATGTGGACTCCTCGACATTGGGATGTCGCCACTGAACACGCACTAACGGAACTATCTTTGACCGCAGCTTCCTCTCACTTCGGTCCAAAATAGCAATCGGCCCCTCCTCGTATGAGCTATCTGGCTGGAGATCGATGTCCTCCACCGCAATGTGAGAATGAGACAAATTATCTCTAAGGTATTTCCTTAGCGAGGAAATATGGAACACATCGTGGATCCGATGCAAATGCTCCGGTAATCCAAGTCTATACGCAACCGGTCCGATCCGCTCAATAATAGGAAACGGCCCCACATACCTCGGTGCCAACTTCCCCTTCTCCCCGAAACGCATAATTCCCTTCATAGGAGATACTCTGAGCAAAACCTGGTCCCCTACTTGGAATTCCCTGAAAAATCTCTTCGCATCAGCATAACTCTTCTTCCTGTCTTGAGCTACCCGAATGCGACTCCGAATCAACTCAATCCTTGCCGAAGTATCCTGAATCACTTCCGGCCCAAGTAGATTGTTGTTCCCCACCTCTAACCAACATGCTGGGGAACGACAAGGCCTACCGTACAACGCCTCAAACGGAGCCATGCCAATAGTGAACTGATATGAGTTGTTGTAAGCAAACTCTACCAGTGGAAGATACTGCTCCCATCCACCCCCAAAGTCAATAATGAACATGCGTAGTATGTCCTCCAACATCTGATTTGTGCGCTCTGTGTGCCCATCGGTCTGCGGATGATAAGTCGTACTCAACCGCAATTCCGTGCCCATGGCCTCCTGGAAACTCTCCCAAAACCTCGAAACAAATATCTTGTCTCTGTCAGACACGATATTTAGGGGCACACTGTGAAGTCTCACAACCTCTGAAATGAAGAGCTGGGCATACTGTCCCGTAGTGTAGTCAATCCTTACGGGTAAAAAGTGAGCGACTTTGGACAACCTGTCCACAATTACCCAAACGGAGTCGTGACCCCTCTGCGACGTAGGCAACCCCATGATAAAGTCCATGGATATGCTCTCCCACATCCACACTGGGACCTCCAACGGCTGTAGCAGTCCTGCCGGTCTCTGATGATCCACTTTTACAAGCTGACAAGTGGCGCATTTCGAAACAAACTCAGCGATATCTCTCTTCATACCGCTCCACCAATACTGTCGTCTCATGTCTTGGTACATTTTGTCCCCTCCGGGATGCACCGCGAACTGTGAGCCGTGCGACTCTGCCATCACCTCGTGTCGCAATATCTCCCCCTCCGGAACTACCAATCTCCCATTAAAGCGTAATCCCCCGTCTGAGCTGACGGTATAGGACTCGGCTCCCTCTGCTAGTAATCGAACTATCTGCTCCTGACAGAACGAGTCATTAGCATGTGCCCGTAGTACCTTCGTGACAATCTGCGGTGTAACGGTCATCACAGACATGAAAGATCGGGCCACTGCATCCTGGTGTCCCAACTCCTTCCACTTTGCCTTCCACACCTCTGCCACCTCATCTGCTGGCCTACGGCTCAACGCGTCTGCTACCACGTTAGCCTTACCCGGGTGATACTGGATATCGAACTGGTAGTCTTTCCCAAACTCAAGCCACCCACGCTGCCGCATATTCAACTCTTTCTACGTGAACAGGTATTGTAGGGACTTGTGGTCCGTGAACAGTTGGAACTTCTCCCCCAAAAGATAGTGCCTCCAAATTCGTAGGGCAAATACCACTGCTGCCAACTCCAAATCATGTGTGGGGTAATTCCTCTCGTGAGGCTTAAGCTTACGGGAAGCATAAGCTATGGCCTGTCTCTCCTGCTGCAATACACCTCCAAGCCCTTGCAAGGACGCATCGGTGTAAACCAAATACTCAACTCCCGATCTCGGCAATGCTAACACAGGTGCTGAGGTCAATTTGTCCTTTAAATCATCAAATGCCAACTGACAGGCATCACTCCAG
The DNA here is from genome assembly GCA_949130495.1 of Sambucus nigra. NCBI lineage: Eukaryota > Viridiplantae > Streptophyta > Magnoliopsida > Dipsacales > Adoxaceae > Sambucus > Sambucus nigra. Next base: position 646,113,681 of record OX422215.1, on the reverse strand, counting down.
ATGAATGGCACACCCTTACGAGTCAGATGTGTCAAAGGACCCGCTATCTTCGAAAATCCCCGAATGAACCTCCGGTAGTATCCTGCTAGACCCAAGAAACTACGAATCTCAGTCGGTGTCGTAGGCTGTCCCCACTCCCTCACCGCGGATACCTTCCCCGGATCAACAGATATCCCCCGGTCGGAAATAATGTGTCCCAAAAACTGGACCTCCTTCAGCCAAAAACCGTATTTCTCATATTTTGCATACAACTCGTTCTGACGAAGTGTCTGCAAAACCTGCCTCAAATGCTCGGCGTGCTCCTCCTCTGTCTGGGAGTAAACCAGTATATCATCAATGAAAACAATGACAAACTGATCTAGGAAATCCCTGAACACTCTGTTCATCAAGTCCATAAACACTGCTGTAGCGTTGGTCAAACCAAAAGGCATAACCCGAAACTCGTAAGAACCATATCTCGACAAGAATGCAGTCTTCAAGACATCCTCCTCCCAGATACGCAACTGATGGTATCCCGATCTCAAATCAATCTTTGAGAAGAAAGAAGCTCCTCTCAACTGGTCGAATAAGTCATCGATTCGAGGCAACGGATACTTATTCCGTATCGTGACCTTATTCAACTCCCGGTAATCCACACACAATCTCAGTGAACCATCCCTCTTCTTCACAAACAAAACTGGAGCGCCCCAAGGTGAGGTACTCCTATGAATAAAGCCCTGACCTAACAGCTGCTCTATCTGATCTCGTAGCTCTCGCATCTCTGCCGGAGCCATACGGTACGGTGCGCGTGCTATAGGCCTCGTATCTGGCAATAGGTTTATAACAAAGTCTATCTCTCGACTGGGGGGTAGGCCTGGTATCTCCTGAAACACATCCGAATATTCCCTGACAACCGGGATCGAATCTAAAGGAATCACAACCTCCTTAGAGGTATCCTCCTATATGTAATACAGATGAGCGGTCGATCCTCCCTCTGGGCGAGGCATCGCCACTATGAACATCTCTTGCCCCGGAATGGCAAAAACAATGCTCCCGCTGAAGCAATCAATCATGGCCCTATAAGATACAAGCCAATCCATACCGATAATCACATTGTGAACATGCATATCTAATACCAACATGTCTGCAGGTAATACCAAACCACCAATCTCTACCCCCACTCCCCGGCATATAAAGAATATAAGTGACCCACTCCCCAATGGTGAGTCGACACACGTCACTGTGCTCTCTGCTGTAGCTAACAATCCTAAGGCTTTCGCGAAGTGTGTAGCTATAAAACAATGTGTAGCACCCGTATCAAAAAACACCCGACCCATAGTGCCATGGATAGGAAACGTACCCTCAATCGCAGGCGGTGCCTGTGGAACTGCCGCCTGGTGGACGTTGTAGACACGTCCGTACTGTAACTGTCCCTGCTGAACTGGGACTGCTGGAATGGGTGGCAATGCTGCCATCTGTGGCGGTGCGGGGAGAGCGGCGGGAAACATAGGCCTCTGCAGCTCCTGGCGAGCACCCTGCTGCTGCTGCTGTGGGGCCCTGCCCCTATCAGGACAATCCTGTCGTTTATGTCTAGTCTTGCCACAAACAAAACACTTCCCTGGGAAGTTCCCTCCTCTCTGCCCCTGCGGTCCCCGGCCCTGGTGGCCGTTACCGTTCCTCCCTTGGCCTTGCTGGCCCTGCTGAAACTGCTGCCCATTCTGCCCCTGTTGGCCCTGATGGCCGTTTGGACCCTGATGGCCCTGACGGAAACCTCCATGTCCCTGTCTGTAGTTCCCTGATCGGAACCTCTTCTGATCCCCCTGCTGAGAACCCTGCTCACCCTGTCTCTGCCCCTGAACAGATTGTGCCCCACCGGCACCATGCCCTCCTGTCCTGCCCTGATGGCTAGACTCTCCCGACCTCTTGCCCTCAGTTTCATCAGTTTTCTCCTCATTTCCATGTGAACAGCCGACGGAAAGTACTTGCGGTCAAACCGCACCCAGAAGTCCTGAATAGTGAGAGTATCCCTCTCCTCCGCGGTGGTAATAGACTCCCACCACTGCAGTGCAGATCCAACTAGCTTGAAAGGAGCTAGCACCTGCTTCAGAACGTCCGTGCACTCATACATCCTTAAGTGCCTCTACATATCTTTCCTCCACTGGCTCGAGACTACCACATCTGAGCTACCTGCAAACTCTGGCGGATGCGCTTTCTGAAAAGCGTCACGTACACTCTCCCAAGCAGACGGGAATGCATTTACCTGTACTGGCGCGGCAACCGGCGCCTGAGGTGGTGCCTGCTGGACTACGGAAATTGCGGCATTTATCACTTGGGCTACTATAGCTTCAACCTCAGCGGCGTTCATCATGCCCTGAACTGGAGCGGGCTGGGGTTCGGGCGTTGCATCCCTGGGAACTCGTCGTGCACGTCGTGGAGGCATCTGAAATAAGAACAAAGTTTATAAGTTCGTTGTTTATAAACTTAAAATAGCTGAAGAATGAAGCATACACAAAAAGAGTACAACAGTCCTAAAATATAGGGCTCTATATCAAAGAAACTTAGCGGAAACATAATAGCCGTACAGATCCTAAAGGACACTAGAACCTGATGCTCTGATACCACCTGTGACACCCCGACTAATTGAATACCGGGTAGCTACTCCTTTATTAAATTAATTCAAAATGCCAAGTTGGCTCAGCTAATAGCATCACTGTCGAAAACATTTTATTATTACTAACCACCTAGTATTTCAAAAGTAAGTTGCCAAATTTTAATTAAAGTCTGATTAACATGCAACAAGTGTAATGAAGAAATAATAACACCATTCACCATACTGAAGTAAAAAGAATAACCATCACATAATGTAGATAAAGTCTGGAGGAAAACTCCTCACTACAAATCCCACAACTGAAATAAGTAAACTGAATACTAAATCAATACATGCCAAAGTCTGAAAGCTGTAATGGAAAGATGTCTCTAATAGAAATGGGCAACATGCCCTACAACTGATAGATAATGAATCTGGAATCCAAATGATAGAAGCGTCTACAAGCAAATCCCTGTAGCTTCCACAAACAGCTACAGCTCGTCACCTGAATGAGTATCCTATGCATGGTGTCCTTGTCGCTGGGCACCTAAAATTGTTTTACAAGAAAAATAGATTTGAAAGAAAACGGGTCAGAGCCCGAATGTGGAGATATTTTAAAAACCTGCAAGTGCTTTAAAACATTTAAAACATTAAATGTAAAGTACATGTTAGGACGTGCACTCACATGATATTCTCACCTCTCGTCTAACTGTGCACTCCTAACGTAAGTACCCATCTAAAACGACACAAACCACTAGCTAAGTGACATCATATCTAGCTAGACTGTCATAGGTTTTACCCTTATTACTCGGTTCCCAATTAACATTTAAAACGATCTCAATTAAATAGGGGCTTAACGTAAATTCAGGTTCTCACAAAAGTAATACAACTCAGTATAGATTATCCCATTTATATTTTTCCATATTTACACACAATACCATATGAAAGTTCCCAGTTTATTAAGCGTATATTTTCCACAACATAAATATACAATATAAGCACCCCGAGACTAAGCTGTGGTGCACACATACTCTGATATCCATCCCGGTACATCACGTACATAAGGATCACATATTCCGAATCTCTCAGGAATAGTTCAGATAACACAAATCACAAATAGTGGAGGCGAACACAGTCACATCACATGGGTCACGCACATACCTGCGCTCCCACGATCAGCAGACTTATTAACATACCAATAAGTCCTTCTCTGACCTATGTTCATCGAGGTAACCAGTCTAAATCCGGGCAACACAAGGATTAGAGGGCCCTAAGCGAACGCAAACCTCCCGTGATAGCAAGTATGGTAGGTATGTCATACACACAATTCATATACCAATACTAAGTAAACACACATCTTAGTAATCCCGTAGTTTAATTGTAGTACTTATAGCATTCTCGTACCAACTTAATACATATACAACTTATATAATCCCGGTCCATAATTACACGTGCCATAATTTATTCTAACGTCGTGGTAAACACTCACGTCTCAATCCCATATCAACCATTAGGTAGATCACTCGTATATAATTTACTCCTCAATAACTCAAACGTCCCAAATCTATCAACATATCATCAAGGGATGTTATCTCTATCGTCAGACAAGTTTACGGGACTCCCAAAATCAAAACAGGCCAAAAAGGCCTAAGCTGTCAACTCGTTAGAAGTCTCGTTCGAACGAGGCTGTTCGAACGAGATTTCAGTTCGTTCGAACGAATTGTACCTTCTAACGACATCTCGTTCGAACGAATGTATCGAACGAAATACAGTTCGTTCGAACGAAGGTTTTGAACGAAGTCTCCCCTCGTTAGAAGCGACTGCTCAACTCGTTAGAAGCTCGTTCGAACGAGCTCGTTCGAACAACCTGGGGAGGCCTTCTAACGACTGACCAGTTTCAAGCCCAGAATTCTTTAGTTACGTTTTTCACCATTTCTACTCCTCAAATCTCCTCTAAGATTAGTCCCAACGATTGTTTTAAGGTCTCTAATCAATCCTAAACATATTATAGTCACATCCTAACACGTTTTAAAGGATTAATTCATCCTAACATCAATCAATTTACAAATCTCTACACTTTTCCCCCAATATTTCAAGAACACAAACCCTAAAATTTTAATTCATGAATTAACCCAATATAAATCCTTTTTAATTTCATCCAATCACTAATATCATCAGTATAATCATCTACCTATCATTCTACATGCAATTCTCCTCAAGATTTCAAGTTCAAAGTTCCAAAATACATGGGTTTTCATTTTACACTAAGAACAAATCAATTTTATTAAATTCGTATACATGGAAAGAGCATTCTTTGAGATTAAACGATATTAAACCACTTGCTTCTAGTGTCTCTGAGTTTGGTGTTGATTTGATGAAGCTTTTTCTGCAGAATTCTCCTCCTCTCTCTCTCTCCAAGCTTTTCTCCAATGGTGGCTAGGGTTTGTTTTGGGGAAACTTAGAAAACCTAATTTAACAACCCCCGTAGCTTGTTGGGTTAATATGGGTTGGTTAGTGGCTTAGTGGGTCAATTCCCAATCAGATTAAAACTCCCAATTTTCGTCACTTTTAATTCTCCAAAAATACAAAATTACCAAAATGCCCTTTATGTTGCCGGTATGGCCTAAAAATACCCCGGGACCCAAATTAAACCCCCGGCTAGTGTTTTCTGACTATCTCGACCCTTCCGGACGCGTTGGCGCACTCAAAATGACCATACGGTTAATAGAATTTAAAATCACTTTTATAATTAAAATAATAATATCCTGACGCGACTGTGAGACGCGTCCCAATAAAATGACCAAATTGCCGTATATCAATCTCACGACAAATTTCATAATTCAATATTCATATAACATCATATATGCTCAATATAGTCAAATACCAACTCACATCTCGCTAGTATTTTACCCGGATTAATTTCCAATTAATACGCATTTAATTAATTAATCCCATAAATAAATATCACAAAAACTACGGGGTATTACAGGGTAATAACAAGTCACAAGTGATATGGGTTGTATCATGCGATTATTAATTAAAATAGAACGAGGTTTTACTCCGAGTCCATCCCTAAGGAGCATGATATCCTGAAGCGAGTTAAGGATGAGTTATGATAACTCTTAATGAGATCTATAGCTCTATTTTGAGTGGGGTACTTAGCTACAGGAGTATTCTTGATAGACTCACCTATGTGAATGTGGAAGTGTGGCCGCTTCCTATTGATATTTTGGGCAAATTCCTAAAGCGTTCACTATACTCGGATAGAAGCACATGGCCGTAACGTGCTAGCTATTAGAACTACACCCAAGTAGGATTGTGTGTGGGATGTTGTCAGAGATAGAGTTCAAAACTACAGTTACTCTAGTATATTCTGAATCATCTTTACTACGTAAAGGTTCAAGTCGAAAGACACCGTTGCTTATGCACAATTCTATGAATTATTGCTTGATAAAATGTTTTCAAATTTTGCAAGTGGGGGATTGTTGGGAAACAGCTGTATAGCAGCTAGCAGCTGTTAAGTTGCAAAAGTTTTCCTTCTAGTCCCACATCGGTAGGTTCAAACAAATGGAGTGTGTTAATATACAATTTTTTGGGAACAAAGGTTCAGCCCTTTGGGCATTCAAGTTTTTGTGGATATGTGGGGCAGACCCAATGGGCCAAGTCACACACGCGCGCGCGCGCCGCCGCCGCCGTAGGTCCGGCCCGGCCTGTGTCCGGGGACCGGGTCCTGGGTCTTGGGCTTGGGCTCATTAAGAATTAATTTTTTGGACAAATACATAACTGTTTTTTGGGCTTTAAAAATTATTTTTTAACGGTAATTAAATCCAAAAAATTAAAACGTGTTTTATTCCGTGTTGATTTATTCAACCGAGTTGCCCACTATTTCCAGATTTTTCTCCACGTTGTTTACCAACGTCTCTTTTCTTTTTGCCCCATAAAAGAGGTTGTTACCTCCGTTTTTGAAACACAGTTATCTCCTAACAGTTTTCAACACAGAAATTTCTGAAAAAATTTCCTTCTCCCAGAATACTTTTTCCAGAATAATTAATCTCGTTCGTGTACAGATTAATTATAGAATCGAGCAATTAATACAGAATGTGTGTATACATACCGGATTGATTCTTGTGCTTTATCAATCCATAATTTAATTTTGGAGGCTGTTTTATCCTGGGGGTGACGGGGCTTCGAGACTGTAAGCACACTTTGGGCAGAGCCGCGAAACACCTTAAAGAGAGCGACATTGTCCGCGACTCAGCCGTGTTCTTGACTGTCCAGTTCGAGATTTCTTATATTTATTCTGCCCCAGATTTATTTGCTCCAAAAAATTGGGTAATTTCGTTCCTAATTTTAATTCTGCATTTAATTGTTTATTACTGCAACAACATATATGTTAATTGCAATGTTATTTTCTTTTATGTAAGCATCACTAGCCAGTTCTTAATGGAACTTGTGTTCAATCGAACACTCCATAACATACTAAATTAGTCCATGACTTCATGGATAGTCATGTAACATTTCAATCAATTTTTTTCCAAACAATATTAATGAACTATAAAACTCACCCTATAGAAACATTTTACATGTAACGTCGTCGATGCTGTTTTAGTTTCAGATCAACGTGAGAGGTCTTAATGGATACAAGGTCAAGTTTATGTAGGCACAGGCTATGTCTTCAACCGATAAGCATTGTATGGCTATGATCCCCCAATGTCTGAAAAGCATCCCAAGATGACATGTGACTGTTGGCCTTCATTGTGCTATTCTTTCTGATACAAGCATGAAGGGCATACCCGAGTTGATCGGTATTACTTATTACTCAATAACATCATCCATGATATTGACATCATCTTTTTCCTCAAATCCCAAACTATCACTTAGTAGAAGAGACATGGGAAGCAAAGCCTATATTGGAACTTACTAGTCGGAGCAGAACAAATTTGGTCTTATTCTATTTCACTTGATCAATAATCTTGCTAGAAGCATCTATGAAGACCACTTTGTTAGTGGTACTGGGGAGATTGTGTTCTGTCAAACAGACCCTCAAGTGCATGGATCTTCTTAGTGTTTGTAAAAATAGTCAAGACAGGGAGCGTAGTCATTGTGATACGACTGCTCGTACTTTATGAAGTTAAAAGAGGGAGAACATCGATAGTTTTGTTTTAGATAAATATTCTTTAGGTTGAAAATAGAGCAGGGGTGAATATGGGGTCGGTGAATTCATCATTAAAGGAAGAAGAAGACGATTTGTTAGAAGTCCTAACAATGACAAATGATGAGATAAAAAATATTTGAAAATCTAATTTTATTACAATTTTAATTATATGATTGAACGAAGCATCTTCGTTTTTTGTTTGCTAATTTAAAAGATGCAATTATTTTTTCTTTAATACTTTTTTTTGCAGATTTCAAATATATTCACTCTCATTCCATTTTTTATATGGAGTGTTTGTAACAATAATGTTATATTCTGAAGCAGATTGGACTATGTTGTGTTCTTTTTATTGTTTTTAGAATTCAATCCTCCTAGCAGTTGATTTATGATGAGTTTCATGTTGCCATTGGTTAGTAATATTCTCCATCAATTTGTTCACGGGTCAATTTTATTTGTGGGGTTGTTATAGGACCTAATTTTATTCTCACTAATGTCACATAGTGCTTATAAATGATTTCACATTATGTTTAAAAATAGTAGTATAAGAGAGCATAATCATATATATTATTTCTAGTTTGGAATCCTATTATGTTGTTGATGCTTGTAATCCTCCAAGTTGTTTGTCAATTACTTATTTATTTACTTCATATTGTACTACAAGAATTCTTAATGATATTGCAAACCGAATCTATATTAAATTTTATTTTGTTGTATATGAATCTTTATCATGGAAATGCATATTTTGGGGAGAGCATGGGTCCGAGGTAGGTAACTCAGACGCTTTGATTTCTCTCAGCCCAAGTAGTGTTATTGTCGTAAAGTATCACATGTATTGTTTGTGGGCGTGACTTTACTGTGTAGTTTTTATTGATTTTAGTGTATTTCGATGCCACATATTATACATTGTATGAATTTTGTCCACTTGGTAATTTGCACAACCCTAAGAAATAAGTATGATATTGAATGATTATTTCCATGGAAATTTGTTTTGAACATTTTAATGTGGCTCTCTATGCTATTTTGTTATGACCATTTTTTATTTGATGGTTTTAGATATAAGGTTGTTGTAGCTCGTAGTGAATAACTTTGTTTAAATTTTTTATTTCTGTAGCTGTTCATAACACTTACAAAAGGCATATTTTTTTCTGCCATATTAATATTTGTAAATGTTTCAAACTGTTACAAAAAATACATATTTTTTCAATTGCAAGTGTTTATAACCATTCCAAAAAAAAGGCTTCCTGAATATTGCAACGGTTTTGAACATTTGCAAATGAAAATAGTTTTGTAACGGTTATTTAGAAGGTACATTTATTCCCAACAAACCATTGCAAATATTATTTTTCAACGGCTCTTAACACTTACAAAATTTTTGGAACGGGCCAATTTGCAACTCTTTTGAAGTGTTGAAAATTGATAGTTTTTGTGTAGTGAGCCTATTACCAACATAGCAAAAAAATATTTCATGTGATGATCTGTTCTCCCACAAATCATGGTCTTCCAATGATGAAGCCGACTAATGGATTACATGTATGGAACACTTAAATTTAGAAATTCCCCAAAATTTCTTCATCATTTTTTGTATATTATATCACCACAAAATGGTTATGATTACTTGCCAAACTCCCTAAAATTTTGAGATTTCCCGCATTGATTCGAAGTTTTGTTTTTCTTCACAATACTAGTTACATAAACTATGTTTTTCTTCCCTTCAAATAATATATCGAAAATCAATATTAACCGTCAAAGCACGACTTTGTTAACATTTATACAAGTTTACTTACCCTTAGATTGCGTTTGTTTTTCATCTGAAGTCTGAATTTCAAATCTGAAATATTAAAGCTGAATATGAAAAATATGTTTGTTTTTATGTCTGAATGGACCTCTAAACGAATGTATTTAGACTGATTCATACTTCAAATTTAGAATCCAAGGGTTCATTTACCTCATAATCATTCAGAGGAAAAATAGTTGTTAGCCTCTTAATTACTTAAAAACCCAAACACTATTCTGTTAACCTTAAGTCTGAATGCTTCAGATCCAGATTTAAGAGGTAAAAACAACAAATCAACATTTGTAGAACTAATATCTCAAACACATTAATAGAATCACAATTGTTTTAATACTCTGAATATTTTGGCAAGTCTAGTAGAAAAAAATATGTACTTGAGGTTTTTAAGATTGTGGAGACCTGAGCCACTCTCCAGGATCGGGGAATACATGACATTTGTTTGGATTAATTCGAATGAAGCAAATAGTATGAAAACCTGCAAGGTAATATATTTTCTCTCATACAAAGTAACAGGAGGTGGGTATAATTTATTTTTGTGAATCCGCTTTAATTAAGAAGAAGCATAAATAGGACTTATCTATTTTGTTACAAATAATAGCAAATTCCAAATGGTTTTTAACTTGAAAAATACTAATTTATAAGTATAATCATTAAACTTTACTCCACTAGCAATGTACAGGTACAATTATAACAAATACACATCTAGGACCAAATATGAAGATGAGAAGTCCAATTTATATCCAAGAAAATGTCAGGAGTGGTCTAATGGTGAAGAAATATATTATACATACGTCAAATTACATAGGAGGAAGATTTTTAATGGCTCATTCTTTTACAACTCAACCGCATCATGTATAACCTCGGGAGCTTCAATCGGGCACAAATTAGTGGCCAAATTCGACAATCGAAGATCGAAGAGTTAATATCGTCACTAAAATAATTGCATAAGGTATGTATATTTGATTTATGTAATCATTATGTTCAGAGGTATTTTAAAAGTGTTTTGAAACATAAAATAATTTTCCAAAAGTTTTTAATAAAAAAATATTTTTATGGAAACTTGTTAGAACGAGGGACGGAATGTCGTTCGAATGAGGGTCCTTATCTCGTTTGATATCAGTAATCAAATGAATATTCTAACAACCCATTATCCTCATCGCTATGGAGTGTTGTTCAATATCTCATTCGATGTTCCTACAAACAAATTGGCATTGGTCGTTCAAACAAGGTCTGGTTCATTCGAACAAGCCTACAAAAAAAAAATTACTTTGTCTCAAATGAAATCTTTTCAAGTATATCTATTTGATATTTTTATCCCTTTTTAAAGAGATAAAAACTTTCACTTATTTTCAGGTCTTTTACGCAATTTTTTGTGATCAAACACTTTTATTTTTTAAATCCAAATCCCATGTATGTTTTGTGATCACTTTATCGAACCTTGAAGAACACATCACATGTTTATATCCATATCCATGTAGGATTGATTACTGACTATTGGAAATTGGAAAGAAGTTTCTTGAGGGCGATCGTAGGACAACAAGGCAAGTGAAGCTTTCTTCAGAGCGTTGTTGGATCTGCATCACCTTTTGTTATCAAGAAGGAAGCAGACATAACTGTTATACTTAGAAGGATACATTCTATAATGCCTAAGTTGTAACTATGATGAGAAGGGGTTTCCCCAAAAGGATTTTTCCTCATATCCTATGTTGGTATTTTTTGTGTTCAATTTAGATTCAATATCTAACATGTTTAGTTTCATATAATTAATTAAGATAAAACTTGATTAATTTGAATTTCGCTTGTTTGTGACCGAATCTACAATTTTTACATTTTACCATATAACCGAACTGTAACACCCTGCCTAATTAAATACCGGGTGGCCAGTCCCATACCAAATTAAAACATAATATACAGTTGGCTCATTCTTAGCATCACTGTCGAAAACATTTACAACTCACCCAATACTCAATTAAGCCGGTGTTAAAAACTTTTCAAATTTTAATTTAACAAAATTCATTTCTAGTATAAGAATAACACAACACATTTTATTCTACAACACTGATAACCAAATAGATAACATAAAAGAATTGAAAAGCATTTGGAATAAACATTCCCACATAATATTAATCCATTACATTAATTCCGACAATGTTAAATGTATTAAAAGACACGAATACAATAGTATTTGACCCCGATAGAAAAGAGATAACTGAAATCCTTTGGGCGACATGCCCTAACTAAGAATACTGTGAATCAAAAAGATGATAGGCATCTAAGCAAAACTCCATAAATCCATATCTTGTCTTAATCCGTTAAGGTTGACGTCCCTGTTGCTGGCCACCTGATATAGAAGATACAATAGAAAAGAAAATATGCAAGGAAATGGTTCAGAGCCCGAATGTGTAAATGATTTTTAAAACAACAAGTATTTAACAAGTGCAATAAATCTTTTATTATGTACATGTTAGACCCAACTCTCACTTGCCATTCTCACCTCTCAACTAGAGTGAACACTTAATGTTTCCTATTAACCTCCTATTTAATGGTTCCTCTTTTCTAGTCTCCATATTATAATTACATCCCAATATCATAATCCTTATATGTCCCATACCATACGTCACATTATTATTCATTCACATTTCTCATTTATATGATTAGTTTCTCATTAACATGAATCATTTCTCATTAATATGTGTTAATCTTTTCAATTCTTTAAGAATAAACATTCATTAACTTAATTCCATTATCTTTTTCTATTCACCGTTATCTACAATTATCACACAGTAGATGATTTAACCACAATAAATCCAATCATTCATTTAATCCATTATATATATATATATATATATATATATATATATATATATATATATATATATATATTCATATATAATACAACACCCTGAGTCACAGCTGCGGTGCAATGCATTACTCTGCTATCATGTCCCATTATCGTTGGTCACCGAAAAGGGGACAAAAGGTTCGGTGATTCCTCGAACCACAAACAACAACACAATCATTGGAGGCGAACATAGTTCTCATACCCATGGGTCACGCACATACCTACGTACCCATAGTCAGCGAACTTATCAACTCCCCGATAAGTCTTTCACAGACCTATGTTCTCGAGCGAAAAATCAAAGATCCCATGGATTCATCAGGATATGACTGCCCTCACGCGCAAACCTCCCACCGATAGCAAGTAAGCTAGGTATGTCATACACATAATCATTAATCAATCAATCAAATAGGTATTATCATACCTATAATATCAATAAGGTAATATCACTACCCTAAGATAATTCCCATATGTAGCATTATATCTTTCAAATCCTACGTATTAAAATATCATATCTTTACTTCATAATTTAATTATCCTCGCATCCTATAACATCTCTCCACTCCCGACGTCGTTAAGGTTCATACGCGGAGCGTCTCGCAAAGCGAAATCCAAACAAGGAACCCCTCCAATACACTACTACTTAACTTTGTCGATCGAGGAAGTCCGTCAACTTCAAATACGTGATCGGGATAACCTCATACCCTCTTTCAACCAAATGTGTTCTAAACTCCCATCTCTATCTAGGAGTCATACTGTTAAGCGCTCGTATTACACTTAGTCCTTGCACAATCAGTAATGAGCTTAAACTCAGTCCTTGATGTTCATATTGTAATCCTAAGTCTACCCAGGTGTTACATTCAACCACCACTACTGGACCTATCCTTAATCCTCATGCATATCAATTAGAATCCAACACATGAATCTAGCAACCGAAATTTCTTCCAATTTAACTAACATAATTCCAATCAATTAAATCCCAATGAAATCAATTCAAATCTTATTTAGGTCTTACTGATCTCCTCTAAGTCCCATAATATCCCATTAACAATCACCAAAAATCTACCAAAGTTTTGGAATAAGAACCAACATTAACAAGAAACAACTTCATGAATTCTCATATTTTAAATACTCAGAAAAATCAGATCCAAAAATTATTCGAATCATCAATCCGATTTCAGATTTGGATTCTACACGAAAAATTGAGTCATGTATGTGTTTTGAGTTTTTCTTAAATCTCATCCAAATGCACTCGAAAAGAAGATCTAAACATTCCCAATTGGCTCTTCTCATTCCACTCGTTTTTGCCTCTTTTTCCAGAAAATTATCAACATATTATCTTCAAGAACACTAAATTATTTTCAGAATTTCTTCCACAGATTGATGAATATTTATTGGATTATTATCATCCTACAACATGAGTTTACTTCCTATATCATTTCAGTTTCTAGAAATCCATAAAATAACTCCATTATGTCTTCCAAACATGAAAAATCATCTCTTTTCATCATTATTCTAACATGGACAATATACGAACTGAAATTGCAAATATCAAACACTTGCCTTTAATGAATATCTGATCCTTTGGGGTTGAATAACATAGGTGGTTCTCCCTTTTTCCGGCGACTTTCAATGGTGGATGGTGGTGGTGACCTTTGGTCTTTGGTTCTCATCCTTCCCAAGCAAACTTCTTTTTTTTTCCAAGCAACCTTCCACTCTCTCTAAGAAGATGACCTTTCAATTTTGTGTAGAAGAGATGAATGAACCCACATTCAACTAATCTCCAAATACTTATAATAAGACAAAACCTGAAATCACTATTCATCCCCCTTGTAAAAATAATCAAAATGCCCTTTTGGGTTGTCTTTTCATTTCCAAATGACCCGAGACTCAAAATTAACATCCAAATAGACTTTTCTGACTATTTCGAACCTTCCGGACGCAACGACGCAGTCGAAATGACTATAAGGTCGATAGAAAATAAATTTCCTTTTTAATTTAATAAATTAGTCCCGACACGTCCCATACCACGTCTGACTAAAAATCCAAATTACCGAAATTATATCACACCGTCATAATAATGACATCATATTCATATATTACCTAAATATCTTTAAGTAATATTCAGAATTATCCATTTTAATATCCACAATTCGGATAAAACCCAAATGAATTAATTTATAATAAAATCCAATTAATCCATTAATTTAAAATATACTCCATTTTAAAAGCCATAAAAATTACGGGGTATTACATACTTCCCCCCTTATAACAGAATTTTGTCCTGAAATTCAGAAAAATGAACCATACTGATAAGGTCAACTCCGAGTATAAATCTCACATCGCAAGAAATCTAAGTAGTGCCGCCCATACAGTACATTAACGAAAATCTCCATCGATGTTACACTAAGTCTCACCATATAGTTCCAACTGAATCAAATTTAAATTATACCCAATCTTCCCTATACCGTCCTCGTGACAAAGTTTGGGAAAAATGATCCTCACTTATTAAACAAATAAATCCTGAAGTCACAACTACTTACTGTGTCACAATTTTGAAAACTACTATAATCCAATCATCCAGGGCGCCCATACACACTATCGTACAACTTTCATTATAATAGCAAAGGTTATAAACTCATATCCTAAAGACCTATCTTATTTTGACTCCCAACGGTTATTAGTTTCATGCGTGGGGTGTCTCGCAAGAGAAATCCAAACAAGGAACCACCCCGATACACTACTTCCTAAAGTAGTCAGTCATCGAAACTCCTAAGGTCCTTAGTCAATAGTGTGTAAAAATTTGGTTTATCGAAAAAAAATATCAGGTTTATCGATTTTAAAGAAAAAAATATATATATCAGGTTTATCGATTTAAAACAAAAATTAGGTTTTATCGATTTCAAATAGAGTCTACGCATCTACTCTCTCATAGAAGACAAGATGCAGGATAGTAGTAGTACATACGCTCTCGTATACCACAAGTCAATGCATGCCGATAGTCACATCACGCTCGGACATGCCCAAGGTAAGTAATCCCATGATAAAAATCAAGCCCACGTGATAACATGTAATATATAGGTGTCTCACACCCCTCAGTGAGTCTACGTAAATAACGATGCTATAGGCTAAGTTTAGCAACCCTTTTTGCCCACACAATATTAATCGTTACAAAAATCAATATACGCCTCATAATTCTGTAACAACCCAGGTTTTTGAGCGGCTATTTATACTATTTTGCCTGATGGGCTAATTTTATAAAATAGGGGATGTTGGAGTAAATAATATTTCCCGTGAGACTTAGGGATAATATTTACTATGTTTTGTCTATTTACCGTTATGAGAAGGTAAATAGCGTTATATTGTGTATTATTGCGTCGTTATATGTAAAACGACGGTTATGACCTATATTTAAAGTTGGGTATAATTAATGAAATAAATGAAATTGGAACGTAAAAATAGTTCACACTTTCCCGAATGCCAAAATAGGGGGTGCGGTTGTCTTTAGAATAGTCGAGATAGTCGAAATAAGTGCCATGTTGTATTTTGGAGTTTCGGGCACTTTTGACGCGTTGTGACTCAATTATGCAGATACGAGTCATTTAATGGTGTATTAGAATTTAAAAGAGGGCAATTGTATTTTAATACCCGTTTAAGTCCCCCACCCCTTTTTCTTTCTTCATTTGTGTTAGAAGCCAAAGGAGAGAGAGAGAGAGAGAGAGCGAGAGAGAGAGTTGGAAGAAAATGGGAGAAAAGAGAGAGAAATGAAGATTTGGGCTGGAATTCCGTTGCTACCGAAGGTGGATTCGAGACTACGAACCTCGAGGAAAGTTTCTTACTTGCTAGATGTGATTTAATGTGATAAATTGCATGTATAGTTAGGTTTTGGAGATTTAACCCATAAATGGGTATTTGTTGATTTTGATGATTAAACCCTTAAATCTTAGTTTTAAATTTGATTTGAGGATAAATTATTAGTTCTAAATGGTGTAGAAATGAATTGGGAGAATTAGATGTTGTTGATGTTGGAAAAAAATCAAAGATTTGAGGTTTTGGGATTTTAGGGTTCATACAACCCGTAGCCCAAACTGGGCAAATTTCAGGACCGAATCGATTCGTCCCTTGGGGCGAATCGATTCGGATGAGGAGAGGGACATAGGTCGGGCAGACCGAATCGATTCGGGTTAAAAAACAAATCGATTCGACAATTGCAGAAAGTCAGTTTTTGCTCACCGAATCGATTCGGCTGTTTAGCGAATCGATTCGCCAGGGCGAATCGATTCGGCGCAAGGGGCGAATCGATTCGGTTGCCCTGTTTTTGTGAGATCTTCTTAGTTTGATTTTTAGCCTTTTTCTTTTTAGGTCCAAGGTTTAGGGACCTTCCTTTGGGAAGTAATGGGGAGTCCTAGAGGTTTGTATTGGGTAGACTAATGTCCTAGGCTAAGAGTTGATATTTGGGTTTACCCGAGGGCTAGTTTGTATAGGTTAATGTCCGAATGATATAGGAGGTTAACCTAAAGATAAATTGGAAGTTAAAATATTAATGTTGAGCTTTTGGGAGACACTCCACTATGGAGACTCACTTCGAGGGTTTATGAAATAATATGAACTCTTGGAGGCTATTTTGAGGTTAGTGGCACTTTGGGTCTAGGGTCATTAATAAAATATGACTTAATAAGAATGAAATGCACATTCTGAAACTTGGTGCTTAATGGTTAAATGGATGATTTTTGGAAATGTAAAATATGATGTTTTCAAAATGGAAAAGTAATGTTTTTCATAAATGTTAATTTATGGATACACACCTCTCTAAATCGCTATCATAAGGGAAGTCGCGCGTGTTGTTGTGAAGCCCCCTAGCTAATGAATGCAGGGTGGATATAGTCCCTAGGCCATGTGAGCATTTGTGATTGTATATTTTTCTGCGCTGGTTAGGAGATTACGGGTGTGGTCTTGACTATCCTACAGGCACATGGCCGCTTCCCGATGTTTCGATAGGATCCCAGGTTGTCTTGGAGGCCCTGGAAGATGATAGCCATTTAGGGGCGCGCACAGTGGGGAAACCCGGACGGGCGGTCTTAGAATCGTTATATATATATATATATATATATATATATATATATATATATATATATATATATATATATATATATATATATATATATGATTATAACTATTCTAAATCAAGTTGGACTTGATGTATATTGGGTGCCACAAAGAGCACAATGAAATGCCATAAAGAGCATGAGAAAGTGGCACAAAGAGCACGATGAAATGCCATAAAGAGCTTGTAATGATGAATATATTCCTGATAAGGAAGAGATTTTTACAAAATGCATAATTGAGATAAATTCCATAAAGAGCATAGAAACTATGATTTTATTTCCTGATAAGGAATGGAATTTCGAAATGAAATTGTATACGATGAAATTGATTGGTAAACATTTGATAAAATGTTGTACCATTTATATATATTCCTAAAGAATAAATGGTAATTACGTTTTGATGGTGAATGGATATAATTATATATCCTTGTGTAGTAATTGATGAGACCTCTCATATATATATATATATATATATATATATATATATATATATATACGAAATATTAGGACAGGGTCTAATGTATCTTGACGATTAACCTTGCCTAGTAGTAGTGTATCGGGGGGGGTTCCTTGTTTGGATTTCGCTTTGCGAGACACCCCACGCACGAATAAGGGCATAGTGTTGAGACTGGGGAGAAGTTAGCCTTCTGTTCTTTCTTTAATATGAGCATCATTTATATTACGCTAGGTTGCTTTTAGACTGAGAGGTGAGAAATATTATTGTTATCTGCGAGGGATTTCGCACTTAACTGTCATGCATTTTTAGTCACATGGTAATCATATCAAACCGGGCCCTGACCCGTATCTATATTTCTCTTTCTTCTGCATATTCTTTGCCGTTACAGGTGCTCTACCGCATAGACATCCGTGATTACATTTCCATTCCAGTTGTCATGGAGCTACAGCATATTGCGGATGTTGTAGGTTACTTGTATTAGACGCTTCTTTCTATTGCACTCTAGTTATGTTCAGTATATTTATTCGGGCGTGTTTTGCCCAAGGTATTGCACTCATTCATTATATTGTAAATATTGATATGTAATACTCTACGTAATTATTTGTATTGGTCTATTCACCGATAGCTTATTCGGTGGTATTTATTGTATTGTCATACTTCATTAATCGATTTTTGGTATCCACCATTTTTACAAATGGGATTGTCTAAGCGTTTTTCTTGTACTTTTTATTTGACAGTCCATTTTCTAAAATGATGGGTGGTTATCTCATACTATTGTTTTAATCGACAGTGATCCTGAGAATGAACCACATATGATTCATGTGATTATTAGAGTATTGGGCTGGCCACCTATTATTTTGGTAGGCGGGTTGTCACAAATTCCTTAGATAGAAAACATAGCCTCATTCGCGGGTGGTGGTTGTTGAATCCCGTTATTATATCTTTGCTCCGATGAGTCAAGAAAAAATTTTACCCCAAATTTTCGGTTCTAGTTAACCACACTCCACTATATGCCCAAGCTTTTGAATATATTGCCTTCGTTAGGTAACACACATAATTCCCGCATTTCAAGAACTTATACTAATGACTCTCCTCAATTTTTCCATAATAGGGGTGACCTCGACTACGGTCATCATACTCGAACATACTTCATAACCTCCTAAGTACGATCTCCGCTATCCGTCCAATGGCCCTCATCTGCCATACTTCTCGTATGAACTCGTCCGAACGCAAATAAGATTCACTAATATATACGGAATCTTACCAAAGAAATCAACAATCCTAAACATAGGGCTCTACATCAAAGAACGCTAAGCTGAAAACATAGTAAGCCGTACAGACCCTAAAGGACACTAGAACCTGATGCTCTGATACCACCTTTAACACCCCGCCTAATTAAATACCGGGTGGCCAGTCCCATACCAAATTAAAATAGAATATACAGTTGGTTCATTCTTAGCATCACTGTCGAAAACATTTACAACTCACCCAGTACTCAATTAAGCTGGTGTTAAAAACTTTTCAAATTTTAATTTAACAAAATTCATTTCTAGTATAAGAATAACACAACACATTTTATTCTACAACACTGATAACCAAATAGATAACATAAAAGAATTTAAAAGCATTTGGAATAAACATTCCCACGTAATATTAATCCATTACAGTAATTCCAACAATGTTAAATGTATTAAAAGACACGAATACAATAGTATTTGACCCCGATAGAAAAGAGATAACTGAAATCCTTTGGGCGACATGCCCTAACTAAGAATACTGTGAATCAAAAAGATGATAGGCGTCTAAGCAAAACTCCATAAATCTATATCCTGTCTTAATCCGCTAAGGTAGGCGTCCCTGTTGCTGGACACCTGATATAGAAGATACAATAGAAAAGAAAATATGCAAGGAAACGGGTCAGAGCCCGAATGTGTAAATGATTTTTAAAACAGCAAGTATTTAACAAGTGCAATAAATCTTTTATTATGTACATGTTAGACCCAACTCTCACTTGCCATTCTCACCTCTCAACTAGAGTGCACACTTAACATTTCTTATTAACCTCCTAGTTAATGGTTCCTCTTTTCTAGTCTCCATATTATAATTCCATCCCAATATCATAATCCCCGTATGTCCCATACCATACGTCACATTTTTATTCATTTACATTTCTCATTTATATGATTAGTTTCTCATTAACATCAATCATTTCTCATTAATATGAGTTAAGCTTTTCAATTCTTTAAGAATAAACATTCATTAACTTAATTCCATTATCTTTCTCTATTCACCGTTATCTACAATTATCATATAGTAGATGATTTAACCACAATAAATCCAATCATTCATTTAATCCATTATATATATATATATATATATATATATATTCATATATAATACAGCACCCCGAGTCACAGCTGCGGTGCAATGCATTACTCTGCTATCATGTCCCATTATCGCTGGTCACCGAAAAGGGGACAAAAGGTTCGGTGATTCCTCGAACCACAAACAACAACACAATCATTGGAGGCGAACATAGTTCTCATACCCATGGGTCACGCACATACCTACGTACCCATAGTCAGCGGACTTATCAACTCCCCGATAAGTCTTTCATAGACCTATGTTCTCGAGCGACAAATCGAAGATCCCATGGATTCATCAGGATATGACTGCCCTCACGCGCAAACCTCCCACCGATAGCAAGTAAGCTAGGTATGTCATACACATAATCATTAATCAATCAATCAAATTGGTATTATCATACCTGTAATATCAATAAGGTAATATCAGTACCCTAAGATAATTCCCATATGTAGCGTTATATCTTTCAAATCCTACATATTAAAATATCATATCTTTACTTCATAATTTAATTATCCTCGCATCCTATAACATCTCTCCACTCCCGACGTCGTTAAGGTTCATGCGCGGAGCGTCTCGCAAAGCAAAATCCAAACAAGGAACCCCTCCAATACACTACTACTTAACTTTGTCGATCGAGGAGGTCCGCCAACTTCAAATACGTGATCGGAATAACCTCATACCCTCTTTCAACCAAATGTGTTCTAAACTCCCATCTCTATCTAGGAGTCATATTGTTAAGCGCTCGTATTACACTTAGTCCTTGCACAATTAATAATGTGTTTAAACTCAGTCCTTGATGTTCATATTGTAATCCTAAGGCTACCAGGTGTTACATTTAATCACCACTACTGGGCCTATCCTTAATCCTCATGCATACCAATTAGAATCCAACACATGAATCTAGCAACCGAAATTTCTTCCAATTTAACTAACATAATTCCAATCAATTAAATCCCCATCAAATCAATTCAAATCTTATCTAGGTCTTACTGATCTCCTCTAAGTCCCATAATATCCCATTAACAATCACCAAAAATCTACCAAAGTTTTGGAATAAGAACCAACATTAAAAAGAAAGAACTTCATGAATTCTCATATTTTAAATACTCAGAAAAATCAGATCCAAAAATTATTCGAATCATCAATCCGATTTCAGATTTGGATTCTACACGAAAAATTGATTCAGGTATGTGTTTTGAGTTTTTCTTAAATCTCATCCAAATGCACTCGAAAAGAAGATCTAAACATTCCAAATTGGCTCTTCTCATTCCACTCGTTTTTGCCTCTTTTTCCAGAAAATTATCAACATATTATCTTCAAGAACACTAAATTATTTTCAGAATTTTTTCCACAGATTGATGGATATTTATTGGATTATTATCATCCTACAACATGAGTTTACTTCCTATATCATTTCAGTTTCTAGAAATCCATAAAACAACTCCATTATGTCTTCCAAACATGAAAAATCATCTATTTTCATAATTATTCTAACATGGACAATATACGAACTTAAATTGCAAATATCAAACACTTTCCTTTAATGAAGATCTGATCCTTTGGGGTTGAATAACATAGGTGGTTCTCCTTTTTTCGGCCACTTTCAATGGTGGTTGGTGGTGGTGACCTTTGGTCTTTGGTTCTCCTCCTTCCCAAGCAAACTTCTTTTTCTTTCCAAGCAACCTTCCGCTCTCTCTAAGAAGACGACCTTTCAATTTTGTGTAGAAGAGATGAATGAACCCACATTCAACTAATCTCCAAATACTTATAATAAGACAAAACCCGAAATCACTATTCATCCCCCTTGTAAAAATAATCAAAATGCCCTTTTGGGTTGTCTTTTCATTTCCAAATGACCCAAGACTCAAAATTAACATCCAAATAGACTTTTCTGACTATTTCGAACCTTCCGGACGCAACGACGAAGTCAAAATGACTATAAGGTCGATTGAAAATATATTTCCTTTTTAATTTAATAAATTAGTCCCGACACGTCCCATACCGCGTCTGACTAAAAATCCAAATTACCAAAATTATATCACACCGTCATAATAATGACATCATATTCATATATTACCTAAATATCTTTAAGTAATATTCAGAATCATCCATTTTATTATCCATAATTCGGATAAAACCCAAATGAATTAATTAATAATAAAATCCAATTAATCCATTAATTTAAAATATAATCCATTTTAAAAGCCATAAAAATTACGGGGTATTACACGAACTACTCTATAACATATTTTCAAATTGGTATTTTAATTTGCAATATGGATAAAGCCCATTGTACAACCATGTCAGGAGTTTCCAAGTTGGTCTTAGTCTTTGACTCACCATGGGCTTGATGGCACTCTCTATATATTGATGATTCTCTATGATCTACACAATTTTGTGTGGTGTATAGTGTCTAGTAAGAATTCATAAAATAGGTCACCTTTGTTTGATGTCCCATACTATGCCGATTGTAAAGCTCGACTGAGACCGTCTCCAAAATCAATTGACGAGAATGTTTGGCTTTCTATTGAAAGGGGGTGGAATCAACCTATTATGACTAATCAAATGTCATTTGTTTCAAGACTGTAACAAATTGGACAGAACATGATTTTGTATTGAGTAATTTTCAGCTCTCAAGGTTTGAATGATCTTTCAAGTTCTTCCGCACCTGAAGAATTTCGTCGCATCATAATGTGTACCATGTCTAAAGAAGCTTGGAATATCCGGTACCAATTCTATTAAGGCTTATAAACTTCAAAAGGTCACCATACAATTTAAGACTCTGTGGATGCTTGAATCTTAGACTTTATATTCATTTTAAGCCCATATCTTTGATATTGGGAAATTCTATTTTAATTTTGATGAGAAAACTTCGAAAGTGAATGTTCTTAAGATGACTATGAGATCTCTCCCATCTCGTTTTAGTGAGAACGTTAACATCCTTATTTTTTTCAAAATTCTAAACACAATTTGGCTAGAAGAAATCATAGGTGATGTCTAACTTACGAATTAGACATGTTTCCCGATTTTCAAAAGAAAGAGGATAGAGGAATAACTCTAAAATCTAAATATAGACAAAAAGGTTTTTGATTCGGATTATGAAATTGATCAAGATGGTATTTTCTTATTTGCTAAATAATTCAAAAAGTTTCTAATGTGCAAAGACCAAAATTCATCCATATTCAAAAATAAAATAAAAATGAGAAAAATAAAAATTCAAAGCGGGTATGAATTTAAATGAGAATAATCAAAATAGAGATAGAGGTTAGTATCCACGAAGGATAAATAAGAGAGATGTTATGAGTGTGAGGGGAAAGGTGACTTAAGAGACCTATAAGGACATATTTTCCATCATCCATAGTTTACAATGAGTATGTTATATCCCGTTACAACCTTCAAGAAAGTTCACGTTCAAGAAGACGGATCCGAATATCAAGCATCTTCAACATATGGGTGACATGAGGTATAACTTGGAATATATTTTGTTTTGAGTTGTTTATATTTTTTACTAAGTATTGGGATTTTATTTTTAAACTATTTTAAATAAAAATGACGCATTTTTCTAACATAAAATTTTCTCTGAAAGACTTCTAGGCAGACTTTTAAAATAATAATCTTTGAGTCAGTTGTTTAAATGACAAAGAAATGTTGTTCAAAAGACATGCTTATGTCGTTCAATTGACGTGATAAAATGACATTCACATGTCGTTAGATAGGTCATTTCTTAGGGCATCCCTTCCCTACTTTAAATGACCTTATATTCTTTTGTTTTCTTATGTAATATCATTGATCGTACCTTAAAGGATTAAACGACATCTCAATGTCATTCAAACGACATTGAGAAGTCGTGAAAATGACTTGCGCCGCCTCAACATTTTTTGCTAGCCTATAAACACCTGTTTTATGAGACTTTTCAATCAATACTTTTACTTTACAAAAACTGCAGAATCCCTGCAATTTAGTCTTTACTTTTAAGGGCTACAAACCTTCTTTTATTCACATAAACACATCCCAATTACTTTTGCGAGTCATCGTTTGAACCGAAACACTTTGGTCGAAGTTTATTCTTGTTGAGTGTTGTCTATACTACTGACTTGGGGATACTCGAGGGTATTCACTTCTGAATGGGGAGCTGCAATTCTTGTGATTCTCGAGGGATTCATTACTGAAGGGTGGAGTCCTCCCACTGTCACCGTTGAAAATGTAATTAATCCCAAAAATGTGTCTGATTGGACTAAGGAATATTATCAATGGAGTAACTATAACTCCGGCGACCTTAGTGCTATTTTTGAAGCCATCACCCCTGACGAGTTCCGTCGTACTATGACGTGCACCATATCTAAAGAGGCATCATATATCATTTAATTGACACATGAGGGTGCCAATGCGGTTAAGGTGTCAAAAATACAAAACTTGACCACCCAGTTTGAGATTATCACTATGTCAGAGTCCGAGTGTTTTGATTAGTTTTATTATTTATTATCGGACATAATTAACATGAGTTTTAATTTGGGTGACAAAATTAAAAAGATGTGACCTGTTAAAATTATTTCGAGGTCACTCCCGAAACGATTTATTGCTAAGGTCACTATTTTAAATTCATTGGGGATGTTTGATTCACTTAGGTTAGAGGAGCTCATAGGAGACCTTCAAACTTATGAAATTGACATGTTTTCCCAAACCGTTAAGCCTAATGATAGAGGGGTGGCTTTAAAAGACTCATGTTAACAAAAAGAAGTAAAAAGATTTTAGGCTTCTGATTCGGAGGGTGTGGTTGATTTAGATGACTTGGCCTTGTTTGTTAATAATTTTAAAATGTCTCTAACACTTTTCGAAGAAAAATTTTCCAATAAAAAGATTTTTGAGAAAAGAAAAAAGAAAGACGAGGCCAAAGATAATGTTAATAAAGAGGAAGAGGCGAGATGTTATGAGTTACAAGGAAAAATGACATAAAAATTATGAGTGTCCTTCTATGCTAAAAAGAAAGGGCAAGAATATTTCTAACACAACCACTCTTAAAGATAGTTACATCGAGTTGGACGATTTTGGGAATGAATCAGCACATGAAAAGTGCATTATTTCATGGCTAATTATGTGACCACATATAGTTTGTCACATGACGACGAGGACACTTGTGAAAATAAGAGCCTCGATGATGTTTTAGGCCATTCGGGGGATAGTGAGTGTGGTAGTGATATTAGAAATGAGGGTGACGGTGATATCCAAAAAGCATTTAGATATTTATACACTTAGAATTTAAAGATCAAGAAGTTGAATAAAGACATTGGTCTTAAGGTGTTAGATTTAGAGAGAGGGAGAGAGAGATATTTTAAGGGAGTGTGAGATATCGACGAGTCAACTCAAGAAGGTGAATGTTTCTTTATGTGAGCTTTTGATCATCTTAGGCCTAAAAAAGAGTGAACTTGAAGCCCCTATTTCCCACCTCGAAAGAGCTTGGGAGGTCAACGTCACTATTGAGGACACATTTAAGAAGGTTTGAAGAATTCTCCTTGGTCCTGTTTTGGGTAATTTTGAGAGACTAAGAATAGGTTATGATGGTGCATCCACTTCCAATATTGCACCCGAGCCAGTTCCTGAGTTTATGATAGATTCATACGGTTCTCAACCTAATCCACCTAGGCATTTGTTTCCCGTAGGAGAGAGTGTTATAGAAGTTTTGAGAGAGGTATTTCTAGGTCAGTTTATGTTTGCTCCTACTAGAAGAAAAGAGGACACCTTAGGGAATTTTTCTTTAAGTTGGATAGTGTGTCTCCAGTACACCGAAATGGGAAAATTGCCATCCTTTCAGCAGCTAGCCTTGTCACGGTCATTGACCATGACAAAAAAAACACGCAATTTTTGTTATGATCATTGATCGTGACAAGTCCGTGATAAGTACAGTTGTCACGGTCAATGACCGTGACAATTCTATGAACTTGTCACGGTCAAGGACCGTGACATGACCGTGACAATTCTGTCAGCAAAAAAAACTTTCCCCTCCTTTGTTCCTCACCAATTCTTTCCCTCCAATTTCTCTCTCTCTCTACCGCGATGCTCTCCCTCTATCTCTCTACTTTCAGGTTAGTTTCTCTCTTTCTATCTCTTCCATTTATATATGTGTGTGTTTGTGTATATATATGTTCATGTGTGTGTGTGTGGTGGGGGTGGGGAGGGGGTGGGGCTATGTTTGTGTGTGTGTGGTGGGGGAAGTGGGTGGGGCTGTGTGTGGGGGGGTGGGGAGGGGTGGGCTATTTGTGTGTGTGTGTGGTGGGGGAAGGGGGTGGGATGGGGGGAGTGGGAAGGGATGGGGGGTGGGTGGTGGGGTAGGGGGTGGGGTTGTGTGTGTCTGTGCATGTGCGCGTGTGTGTATATGTGTGTGTAGTGTGCGTGTTTGTGCGTGTGTGCGGGAGAGGGAAATGATGCGGGGGGTGCTATCTTGATCGTTTAGTCTTCCCAATAAGTTGCTCGGTACGCTGAGTATCTCGGTACATTTGAGTAGCTCATTACTTGAACTTATGCCATGTTGGATAACACGTATCTTTGTATAACTCGTCCACATCACCTAACTAATTTTTGTATCTACAGAAGCCCCCAATGTTCCACAATTGACGTTGGATGTGAGGGTGTGGAACATTTAACAAAAAGTGTTGCTCGGGTACATTTCTCATGCCTTGAATTATTACAGAACTTCAACACTTTAAAAAAAATTACTTTGAGTAATTTCTGATGTAAAAAACTAGATTCGATCTAATTAACTAATCACAGATAAAAAGGAATAAATAAATGAGACAAAAGATTTTTAAAGTGGTTCAGTCTTATGAAAATGGCCTACATCCACTATTTATATTGTCAATGTTTTCCTTAATCACGATGAAGATTACAAGAGATTGATCCTCCCCCTTGTGGAGGGTGTTACAATGTATTTATAGCCTTGGGGCTATCAGTATGAATAGATGATATGTCGTTGTTTAATAGACACATACATCTATACAATAAGAAAGTTCATTAAATTTGATGTTCATTGAATGTACAATTGTCACTTGATCTTCCTGGCGAGATGCTCTACACGTTGAGTAGCTCGGCACGCTAAGTAGATCGGGTGATGAGTAGCTCGACATGCTAAGTAGCTCTGTGAGCATATGTAATTGCCACATAAGATAACACCTGTCTTTATTTAATCGGTCCACATCTGCTGACTAATTTTCATATCAACAGAAGCCCCCAATGTTTCATTGTTGAGCTTTGATATGAGAGTGTGGAACATTTGACCCAAAAACTGCTCGGGTACCTTTTTGTGCCTTGATACAGATCTCCAACACTTAGGAATTTTACCTCTAGTCTCGTCATTTGAGTGTGAAATGGAAGTTTCGTAAATATTTTGAATCTGCGACAGACGCTTCGGTATTTGCATCATTTTCATCATTTAACGGCCGAAAACGCAATCGTCTTTTCTATTAATCATTTATTTTCCTACTTCCCGATGCAAGGCATTTAAAAGAGATAGAAAAAGATCATTATCTACTTTTTATCTCCAGATTTCCAAACTCTGTGTTTTCTCACTCTATTTTTATACTATCGTCCGCCTTAGTAGATTTCTCAATTTTCTGTAAGAATTTTTTCCTTCTTCTTTCTTTGCTTTAGTCATCATGTTTTATCTTGTCAAATCTTTGGATAAATTTTGATCCAATTTTGCAATCCCTCTTGGGTTATTCTAGAAGAACCTCCTTCTCCATCTGATTTATTTTCTTTGGCTAAAGGCGACTGGTTTGCCTTACTTTTCATAGTTGAATTTGGCTTTTCTTTTTCGTCTAATCCCTTGTGCTTGTAGTTTTGCCAATATTTCGATATTGTGCCTGTAAGAGTAGCTCCAAATACATATAGGTTAGTTAATGGTGTATATAGGTTAAACAAAATTCATGGGATTCGTTTAGGGATCCATGAAATTATGTTTTGTTATAAATGGGTTGCCAGTGATACCACATTTTATTTAAAAACTAGGTTTTCCAACAGAGCTTTAGTAGTCAATCTTCCTGATGCTAATAGGGACTATTTTGATCATGGGGTTGTGATGAAAAATTTGCAACACCCTCCATTAAAAAAGAAATGATGTTTATCAAGGTCCCAGATGTCCACTTTATGGCAATGGGATAAGGTGTTTTTATTTTTCTCAATTTAGCTTTGTTTATATTTGATAAAATGCGTCACTGATATTCATGTTTCTTTTTGAAGTTGATAACAAAAGAAAGCCCCCAAAAGAGAGTGACATTAATATAAAATCTTTGAAACTCATCTGGGGTTTGAATCAATTAGTTGACGGGGAGCACGTTAGAGCTGCTTCTTATTTGTTGAGATACAAAAACACCACCTCTTCCTTGATTGCTCGTCCTCTTGCCCCTCCTGTGGTAATTGATCTTGATCAAGTACTAGTATCTCGAGCAAGTGTCGAAGAACCTTCTTCTGATTTGAATACCTCTATTGTTGATTTAATGATGAAGAAAAGGAGAATGCATGTGTTATTTGTCAAAGATTCTCCTAGCACTGATGGGGCAAAGAAGAGAAAAGGGGATGTCCCAGTTGCAAGGACGAAGAAAATGGATAGTATTCCATCTAAAGGAACAATTTCACCTATCAAGGAGGTTGGTGGAAAACCACCTGCTGTCCCAAAAGAGGCAGTACCTTTGATTGAAGGTGTTGCTATTACACAAGAAGAGGCAGCACCTTTGACTGAAGGTGATCCTTTAAGGAGATTGAGGAGAGGTCTTGTAGAAAGACCTATAGAAACTGCTGCTCGACCTTGTGATATCGGGGTCCTTCCTCGGGAACTAGCGCTCCAGCTTTTATTACCCCGAGTTTGACCATGGGTTTAATTAAGTCTTGGACCATTATGGAGTATCGAGCTACTGGGGGTCCCCTTTCTCAAGAGAAGGACATTGATTTGGAGGTCCAACATATCACGTTAGTAAGTATCATCACCCCTACCACTTTATTTCCACCATTACGACTTACCATGCGAACGAACGACCCATTTTCCCCGAAACTCAATTAGGAGGCTACTGGGCGCTCCCGGGCTCCATTTGACCTAATTCAAAGTCTTCATATTGACCGAGACTGAATGAATCTTCAAAGGGAACTAAAACCCCTTTCTAAGGTCCACTCCATGCGCGAGTTTGACTTACGGTACGAACGAACGATATGTTTTACTCCGAGAGGTCACTGAATGCTTCCAGGGCCCGGTTGACCAAAATAAACTCTCTGAACCCGATCAAACTCTTTGGAATGTCAAAGTACATCTCCTAACCTTTCCAACGATCCACCCCGTGCATGATTCTAACGTACCATGCGGACGAACGATCTGTTTGCGTCCGATGATTCCACGTCCAATGGATTGACAAATGCTTCCGAGCCATATTTGACCCAAAGTCAACTACTGAACCCGGGAACAGTCCAAAGGACTTTTGAATGTCTTTGAATTACCTTTCTAATGGTCTTCCCTGTGCGCGATAGTGATGAACGGTTTGAGTTTTGCAGACGATTTTCCAAAAAGGCATGAAAAATACTGCCAAATGGTAGGGTCCAGACCCTGCCTATCGGTAGGTGCCAATAGGCAGGACCGGGTCTATGTCGATAGGAAGGACCAGGTCTATGCCTATCGGAAATGACCTAGGACTATAAAAAGGAAGCCTGACCTCACTTGCAAAAAGATCCCAGATTTGGTAGATATCACTCTCAACACAACCCAGAAAACCTCGCTCGAAGTCAGCGTGATTTCCACACCCAAATCCCTTTCCAACCTTCACTTTTCATCATCCTTTTCATCAAAGTTGGTGAATTCACTACCCTCCATCATCATCCAAGGCTAAGGGATGCTCAAGATCAAGCTTAAGATCTTCAACAAGGTCCAATTTTCTCAACTCTCTCCTTAAATTCCCATAAATTCACAATAACTTATTTTATTACTTAGCGCTTTTATTATATCATCTCACTCATCCTAATATAATTTTTATTTAGTATTATTGCACATCTTTTATTTTCGTATAAATAAAAAGCCCAAAAAAAAGAAGAAAAAGAGGGTTTGCCCATAAATTCCAAACGAGAATTCTCATACTTTTCTTACACTTTTCTCACAACTAAAACATTTTTTCTACACACACACACACACAAATAAGAGAATCCCCCGATTGGATTTATGGGATAAAACCCACCCCTCATTTTGCATACGAACTACGTGGACTTTGATGCCTTTATAGGCTACGTAGGCGTCTCGGGCAAAAACTCGAGACTCGAGTCCTATTTATACTTTTTATCTCATTTTCTATTTTCTCTAAACTCCACTCTCTTATATTATATATATACATATATTTGTTCTTAGAGCATATTATTCCATATGCGTTATCGTTCCCGCATAACGATCAACGTAAGGATAATCGTGTAAATCCTATTTTCTAATATTATATTTATACCTTCCTACGGATGACTCGCTTTACCTTTTCCATGGTACAAGTCGATAATTCCTATCTCCACTATATATACATATGCACACATATCACGGGGGAAATAAAGGAAAATAACAAAAATCCACGAGAGACCGAAATGGAGGAATGGGTGCCTAACACCTTCCCATTTCGTAACTTTGCCTCCGGACCCTTTTCGAATCATTTTTGGTTTCGTATGAATCAGTATGTCTTTGGATGCTGTCCTTTGGTATGGCTCCCCTTCTT
This sequence comes from Sambucus nigra, assembly GCA_949130495.1. NCBI lineage: Eukaryota > Viridiplantae > Streptophyta > Magnoliopsida > Dipsacales > Adoxaceae > Sambucus > Sambucus nigra. The sequence continues at coordinate 646,082,682 of OX422215.1, read as the reverse complement.
TTGTCTGTTTTGAGTAAAATAGACTGGCGACTCTAATCTCTCTACATTTCCCCCTCACCCAAATGACGTCGGCCGAAGTGCTCCCTAGAGGGACGCGCGGGACCTAGGATCCTCCATCGCGCCGCCCGCCCACCGCGAGGATCGGGGATGGACACAGTGGCGACTCCGCTAGGGACTTTCTTTTGAGGTCTAGACTCTATTTACATGGGTGTTATGTTTGTTTATATTTTCCCCCTATTTATATGTTCCCCTTTATTACTCATGTGTACCCCATGCTTATGCTCCTATTCACACACTTGTAGAAAATTCTCCATGTACACTTCGCACCACGTGCACCTAGGATCACATATATCCACATGTTGCACGCATCACCCATCCATACTTGGTCTACCATTGGTACTTGTACTTTGCTCCCTATTTGGCATAATCAAGAAAGACATTCTCATAAGATACTAATAATAGAATCACGCATGATTCACACGACATCACCAAAGAGCATTGCTATTGACCAAATTTTACACAGTAACTGGAGGGTCACTTCGTGATGGGTGCTGGTCCGGCAGGGCACAGTTAGCCTAAGCGATATGACTCTCACCTTATATTGGCCAAGTACCTTCGACGTATATCGAACGGTTCGCACACATCGTACCGCTTGACCGAAGTCATGACGGGAGGTATATCGCAAGAAACTCGTTCACGTACGCCAAATATATCGAATTCGCTCTCACGTGTACCGTCCCCACGAGGTATATAATGAGTCAATTCACGTACACTCATGTATATCAAATATCTTGTCCACACATACCGATTGCTCGCAAGAGCAATATGTATATCGTGGAAGTCACGCCAAAGGGGGAACCCTTTCATATTCACCCAACCAATTGCATACCCACATATAGGTGTCAAGCCTAGGACACAGATGTTAGATTGTCGGTTTCAACCCGAAACTCTATCGAAATTCTGGGTCGGCCTGCAACCCGAATTTTCATGCATTTTTCAAAACGGGACTGATAACAATCAAAGCTCCGATACCACTTATTGGAATAGAAGGCCTCCAAAATTTTTACGAAATTCTTTCTACTTCGAAAAGTAATAATTTCCTTGTTAGAGATGCGGAAGCGTGCGATGGTTTAATTAAACAACAAATTTATAAATTTTAGTTTCTTCCAAATTAAAACTAAAAACAAGTGAAATATGATGAAAAACACACACAATTTTAATTTCACTTAAACCAACATAACTCAACCCAAATCCTAGAAATTTTCCTAAGTCATATTTTTCTATTTTACCAAATTAGGCCAAACCAATTTTAACAAATTAAATTAATGACTTGAATTAAGTTAGCCTTTACCCAAATAATTATGTAGCACCAAATTAAACATAAGTAGTTATTAAACCAAATGTTATCTTTTTACCTAAGCATGCGTTCTAGGTGATATAGCAAGATAAAATTAAATAATGACTCACTACGCCACGATGTACGAGGAAAAACTCACAAAGGGAAAAAACCTCGGACGGCCCTAGCCTTAAGTCCACTAAGTATGGATTTACAAATTACAAGATAGATGACTTACTTCCTCGACTCAACCCCTTTCAATCCTTGATGAGTCTTCTTGTAAACACCTCCGCCTAGTAGACAACCCCGGAGATCCACCGGAATCTTGGAAACCACCAATGAGACAATAAATAAACTGTCAACCACGTATGGTTCCTTTCACCATGTGAGAATGCCGCAGCAAAACCAGCTTCTTCTTCTTTGAGGGATTTAGAAGAAAACCCAAACTTCTCTTATTCATGATGCAGAGATTAATCGGTTCCAAACACTCCAAGAAAATTATATATATGGAAGCTTGGAATTAATAAACAGTGGGTGAAAACAAAAGTGTTTTTGGAAGATTTTCTTGAAAAGTTACACTTTAAACAATGAACTTTTTCTTGGAAAGTTGAACTCTCGAAACTCTCTGTAGAAGTTCGAATAGTGTGAAAAAGTTAAGTTAAAAAATTTGGTTCCCGCACTTACATATTCAGGTAAAAAGTTAGTGGGAAAAGAAGTGGGAAACTGGGGAAAAACTACTCAAAGTGCCACATAAACTGTTCCCGCCAAAACTCGTTCGAACCAGAGTTTCGTTCGAACGAAGTCTCGTTCGAACGATACTTCTAACGAAGTTCCTATGGCAGGTCGTTGCAAACCTCGTTCGAACGAAATTCTCGTTCAAACGACAAACTCGTTCGAACGACAATATGGAACGAAAAAACAGAAAGTTGAAAATTTTATTTTTAGCCCAGAAACTTTAATTTAAAGTGTTAATGAAACTTTTTGAAATACAACAACAGTTTAAACTAAAAATCACACAATATAAAATGTTCCAAGCTCCTATATATATATATATATATATATATATATATATATATATATATATATATATATATATATATATATATTCTCAAATTGTATTCATACCTTAGGAGCAATAGAACCAATGTTGTTGACGTAAAAACGAGGCACATTAAACTTGGCATTTGATGAAGCTTTAATATCTTGGCCGCTACGTCTTCAACAAACACGTCATAGGCTTAAAGGGATAAACTTGAACTCTATCCTATGACTCAAGTGTTTTTGTCCAGAATTGAGCTAAAACTACTAAGGACTCAATTGGAAATTTGTGTCCTTACAAATCTCCCCCTTTTGATATTCCGGGACAAAAAGTAAACAAAAAATCCTAAAGGGTCGTCAAGCTAACTAGACTCAAAAACATTCCACCCAATACTTGACACAAGACCCAAGGATTAAAATCTTTGCCGGTGAAAGTTTCCACTTAGAATATAATTCCTGCACACTTAAGCAAACACATTAAACGCATTTGAAATATCGAAATATCTAATGCAATTAAAGTAAGTACTACCCCTAAATTAATTCTCCCCTTTATCAACTGTGATCTACCTAAGAAGGTCGCAACTCCCCCTAAGTAAAATCTCCCCCAAACTAAGTATGATTACAATAGGATTAGATACCATTTCTACCCCTATCCTTCTCCCCCTTTTTGTTCAGGAATAGACAAATGGCTAAATAATTAAAAATTAACTTATTTTCCCCAATTAAAACATATACACCCTCTAAACTAAGCAAGGGATAAATAGAATGGGATAACAAGCTAAGACATGCAATTGTGCATAAAGTGATGAGAACATTAAAGCACTTGGGCAACTAAAATGCAACAAATCCATGTAAAGATATGAATCTCAACTATGATGAGATAATAAAAGATATCAATTGATTGTAGTAATCTAAGCATGTGATATCGAAACAAAATTCGAAACAAGATAGATACCAAAAATCAATTAAAGCATAAATAGACTAGAAAGCAAGGTAAAGACTAAACAAAAATATCATATATATGGATACACAATAGATACAAACTAAGCATAAGTACACACATAGAGATATCAACACCAAAATGACACAAAACTAAATAACATAAGTTTTTCCACACTCTTATAGCATAAATGTGTCATATGGAAACGAAAGTGTTAGGGTGTGAACAAGATACCAATGAATTAAAACCCAATCACTTAAATGTGTTTACATAGTTCATTTGATTTCAATACTTCATCAACTCGAATTTAGCCTTTATGTGACAGGATAAAGTGAACAAATGAACAAAAAAAAAACACAATGCATACAAGCCTAGCAGTTGATGATTCTACAAACCAATAGAGTCATGACAATGAAAGCGCAACTAGGATAAATGAACATTGTGCAAACCGTTGATATATCATCCAAACTCCCTGAATAAGCATATATATTATTCTTTTGAATGAATAAATCAACTAAACAAATTAGGCTTTGGCAAATTATTTTTCTGTTAATGCCATATTTTCTTTTAGGCTTTTGGACCCCGTATTTCTTTTAGGTCTAAGCAAACGGTGGATTACTATTCGCAAAGGATAATAAATCATTTCAGAGCCCTTCCCCGTGCACACACACACATATATATATATATATATATATATATATATATATATATATATATATATATATATATATATATATATATATATATATCATTTTTTTTATATCATAAAAATCTCATGTGGAATGAATTTTGACATGCACTAGTCCTCCTAGGTCACAAATATGTAGATGATAAAATTGATAGGAGAACATCTCACAAAGCTCAAATATAACATGTGGCGTTAAGGTTCAAAAAGCTCGTGCATGTGTATAAAGGCATATAAAAGTGAATTCATTAAGCAACTCAAACTTAAGCTACTCCATGTAAGCATGATAAAGAACATTTTAAGGATTAAAATTCTAACCCAAAGTTCTAGTCACATGGAAGCGAAATGAGGATTCAAACACAAACATATGCCACAAAATGTGTGTAAAACCAAAATACACACAAAATAAAATCTTTTGAGTTTTTGAAATTTTTAAACCAAACAACAAAAATATTTACTCAAAAGACACACAAAAATCATTTGTATTTTTCATTAAGCATGAATTACGAAAATGTTAAAACACAAATGATACACAAAAATCTTTTTGTATTTTTCATTTAATGCAAACAAAAGAAATATAATACAAAAGATAAACAAGTCTTGATTTTTAGCATGAGATATGAAATAAAAGAGTGACTAGAAAATGACTAAACATGCATACACCTAGCAATGATATATAATATGAAGCACAAAGAGCTAGAGTATGCAAACAACTAACACATTCAACCATTAAATTTAGCAGGGGAGGTTTCATGTGGAAGCAAATGAGAATCAACAAATCTAATATCTAGCGCGTCTAAAAATAATTTCCAAACCCATATATATGTATATTTAGAATGATGGGATTTCGAAACGAATGAAATTCTAGACATATACTTCCTAGGACTTCTTTTTAGATCAAAACAAAATGAACTAAGGTGACCTTTCCTACCACAATGCAGGTATGTGTAAACACGAGGAGTGTTACCTAAGGTGTGACCTTTTCTATAGTATTTGGCTAAAGTAGACCCTCTAAAACAAACAATGGTTGTAGTTTTACCAATGGAAGTATTTGAACTAGATGAGCTAGAACCATCACAACTACTACTCGATTCTCGTAAGTTATTTTTTATTTTTAAAATATCGGACTCAAGTAATAAATTAGACTCCTCAATTTTACGGGACTCCTTCTTTAAATTTACAATTACACCTAGAAGGTTATCACGCTCCCCCTCAATGTGAGCAAACTTGTCCCGAATAGTCTTTTCTCGATTATCACTCTCTTTCTTGGACATTTCTAAAATATTATAATTGTGATTTATGTCCATGAGCTTTTCACGAAAAATATCTTTTTGAGATAGCAAGGTTTGCAAAAGTTCAATTGTAGATTTAAAACATAAATTTTCATTTTCAGGAAACTTAATTCTTTTTGCAAATCTCAAAATTAATTCTCTTAAATTTTCATTACACTTTTTAAGCCCATTAAATTCCTCTCAAATAGCAAAAACTTCATTATCATTAGAAATGAACAAATTATCATTAAGGCGTCCCATCGAGAGATACAAAAAATTGAGAGTGAGTCAAAAAATGAATCACCTAAAAATATAAGGAGCATAAAAATTATAAAAGCTAAAAAAAGGATCATTTACGCGATAAATTAGCGGTTCGGATTTGATACCAATTTGATAGCGGGTAGCTTTTCTCAATCAAAGCTCTGATACCACTTGTTGGAATAGGAGGCCCCCAAAATTTTTACGAAATTCTTTTCTACTTCGAAAAGTAATAATTTCCTTGTTAGAGATGCGGAAGAGTGAGATGGTTCAATTAAACAACAAATTTACAAATTTTAGTTTCTTCCAAATTAAAATTAAAACCAAGTGAAATATGATGGAAAACACACACAATTTTAATTTCACTTAAACCAACATAACTCAACCCAAGTCCTAGAAATTTGACTAAGTCATATTTTTCTATTTTACCAAATTAGGCCAAACTAATTTTAACAAATTAAATTAATGACTTGAATTAAGTTAGCATTTACCCAAATAATTATGTAGCCCCAAATTAAACATAAGTATTGATTAAACCAGATTTTATCTTTTTACCTAAGCATGCGTTCTAGGTGATATAGCAAGATAAAATTAAACAATGAATCACTACGCCGCGATATCCGAGGAAAAACCCACAACGGGAAAAACCCTCGGACGACCCTAGCCTTAAGTCAACTAAGTATGGATTTACAAATTAAAAGACAGATGACTTACTTCCTCGACTCCACCCCTTTCAAGCCTTGACGCATCTTCTTGTAAACACCTACGCCTAGTAGATAACCCCGGAGCTCCACCGAATTCTTGGAAACCACCAATGAGACAATAGGTACACCGTCAACTACATATGGTTCCTTTCACCATGTGAGAATGCCACAGCAAAACCATCTTCTTCTTCTTTGAGGGATTTAGAAGAAAACCCAAAATTCTCTTCTTCAAGATGTAGAGATAAACCGGTGCCAAACACTCCAAGAAAAGTATATATATGGAAGCTTGGAATTAATAAACAATGGGTGAAAACAAAAGTGTTTTGGAAGATTTTCTTGAAAAGTTAACACTGTAAACAATGAACTTTTTCTTGGAAAGTTGAACTCTCAAAACTCTCTCTAGAAGTTGGAATAGAATGAAAAAGTTAAGTTAAAAAACTTGGTTCCCGCACTTACATGTTCAGGTAAAAACTTAGTGGGAAAATAAGTGGGGAAAAACTGCTCAAACTGCCAAATAAACTGTTCCTACCAAAACTCGTTTGAACGATACTTCTAACGAAGTTCCAGTGGCAGGTCATTGCAAACCTCGTTCGAACGACATTCTCGTTCGAATGACAAACTCGTTCGAACTACAATATCGAACGAAAAACAAGAAAGTTGAAAATTCTATTTTTAGTCCAGAAACTTTAATTTAAAGTTTTAATGAAACTTTCTGAAATACAACAACAGTTGAAACTAAAAATCACCCAATATAAAATGTACCAAGCTCCTATATATATATATTCAATTTTCATTCATACCTTAGGAGAAATAGAACCAATGTTATTGACGTAGAAATGAGGCACACTAAACTCGGCATTTGATGATGCTTTAATATCTTGGCCGCTACGTCTTCAACAAACATGTCATAGGCTTCAATGGATAAACTTGAACTCTATCCTATGACTCAAGTGTTTTTGTCTGGAATTGAGTCAAAATTACAAAGGACTCAATTGTAAATTTGTATCCTTACAAGGACCCTACCCGTGAGCCTGGTCACAAGTCCAGCCATAACTTTACATATATTACAAACCCAATTTTTCCAGGCTCGAGTCCCATCCAACATTTTATTTTGCATTTAGGAGGATTAATACGAGTGAAAACATAATAATTACAATAATCATGCTAAGACCATCTCCAAAAAAGAAAATTCCCTTTTTCTTTATCCAAAAATCCAAAAAAAAAAAATTACTTTCTCAATCAAAAATCCAAAAACACTTATGTCTTTGCATCTGAAAAAAAATTCATCCCTTTTTCTGAAAAAAATAAATCCCATTTTATGCCTTCTCAGGTCGATCACAAACCCTTGGCCTGGCTCCTTATTGGCTTCGGTCTTCAGTGAAGTCACCCCGGAGTTTCGTCTATTCCCCTATTACTTCTTCCGAGTCCAGAATCCATCCCCCTTCCATGGAGAACACATATCAAGTACCCGTTGTCCAGTCGAATCTGACGACAGTTCTAGCTCAGCTTGTGTCCAAGATTGACAACCTCCAAATTGAGGTCCGAGAGATGCAATGAAACTAGGTTCCCACTCCTCAAGAATTCGAGGCCCTATTCCCTCATGCTATGGATCCACCCGAGACCATCTGGGTTCCTGAAGAGTATCAGCACACTCCACATGTCCCTCTTGTTAATGGGCCACCACTTGCATAACTTCTGATCCCGAACCTTGCCCAGTATGGGGCTAACTTGCCTATGATCATTGATCCGAAGGAAGAAGAGCTGAAAAAAGTCAAAGAGGACCTCAAGATGATCACTAAGAAGTTCAACCCAGTCAGAATCTCAGGAAATTACATGGACTACACCCACATGTCTCCTTATCCTAAAGCGAGGTTACTCGAGAAGTTTAAGATGCCAAATATCGAGAAATTCAGAGGAATTGGACCCCCGATTGTTCATCTCCGAATTTTTCACCATTCCATGACTCTACTAGGGTCTTCTGAAGAAGTGATGGCCCAATTCTTTCAGTAAACTCTGAAGGATAGCGCCCTCTGATGGTTTTTATCTCTCGAAGAGTCTAGAATTCGTAGATGGTATGATGTAGCCCGAGAATTCATGTCAAAGTACAAATACAATGAAGAGCTTGAGGTCACCCGTCGTGATTTAGAACTTCTCAAACAGAACCCTGGAGAATCAGTCAGTAACTTCATCACCCGATGGATGGAAAAAGCAGCAACCATGACCAATCGGCCTTCCGAGGAAGAACAAGTCAGCATAGTGAAAGATAACTTCTCACCCCATGTTCGAGCAACCATGGGAGGAAAATACTATCCCCACGTTTGAGCTCTCGGAGAATCAGGAGCAGAAATCGAGGAAGGTGTTGCCAAAATAGAAATTGACCCAAAGAAGGTGTCCGGACAGTTCACCCCCAAAAAGTATAATAAGCCTGCCAGTGCGGCAGTCTCACCCATCAACAGCATCTCTCAACCAACCACATCATGGGCATCGAAAAGTCGCCATGTCCCAGTCCGAAAGGAATACACCGAGCTTCATGCTCCCCTCTCTAACGTTTATCAAGACTTGTTAAGCCGAAACATTATCAAACCTTTGAATCCCCGTCCATTGCCAAATCCACTCCCAAGAAATTTCAAAGCAGATTCCCATTGCGCCTTTCACCAAACTGCTGGCCATACAACTGACCATTGCCTTCACCTATGAAACATAATCCAAGGTCTAATTGACTGGGGTACCATCGCCCCACCATCCAATCCTAATCCAAACACTACTCACAACCAACTTCCAAATCACGCTGATGGCATCTTTCTGGAAGAAAACCCATAATTCGATCCCTTAACTCAATTCACACCCATATACTCTGCTAAGCCTCTCTAAATTTGCCCATATTTTCTCCTACACCCTACTAGCCTCCTTGATCAGGCACTGTCACTCCTTACCAGAGCATGCATCACTGTTCGTACCCATTCTAAAAATGGAAGCATGGAATTATCAGAAGTGTTAAACCAACTCCTAGAGTTCGGGATGAAATTTCCCTCATAAGTGATCATTGATTGCCAAAGGTTCAGTATGCTATTCTTGGAAGCACGAAAATGGGCCCAAGAGTCAGATAGCTGGGTAGTACCGACCGATGAAGTCAGCCTGGATGATGCTGTCTAGATTATAGCAGAGTTATTCAGGCAAACCAACAACATTGGTAGTATCACCGAGTTATTCGATGCTTTGAAGGTACAGGGGTGCCTGGTCCCTTCAGCCTTACACATCCCTTAAGAATGGGATGACCTATATGAAGAAGCCGTTGAAATTATGGAATGCATCAACTTTACATGGAAAGATAGAATTGTTGCCACCGGATGGGGGGAAGGGTTCGAAGATTCGAATGAAGGGAAAGCTTCAGAGAAAACTGGCCTGGTAGCCGACATATATGGAATGATATCATTTAAAGAATTCCATGGAGAAATAAACAAGGTGGAAAAACAACCCGAGATCGATGAGTAAATGAGATTTATATTTTTCCCTTCTTCTGTAAATCACATGACCAGATCAGAGATGCATTACCATATTCCAAGCTCACTACCAATAAATGACAAGGGGAAGGGCCTAGAAAACCTTCATATACCAGAGATGACCATCGAGGAGAGCAAGATCCTCGATCAACTAAAGAAAAATCAAGCTAACATCATTCTATGGAGGCTTTTCATGTCTTCTCAGCTGTACAGAAATGCTTTGATCATGTTTCTCACTAGACCCATAGTTCATCCATCTACCACACCAGAAGAAGCAGTTAATTTGGTCGGATCCTTGACCTCTACTCGAATGCTATCTTTTTTCGAAGAAGAAATCCCCAAGATTGGTCCAAACCACAATCATGCACTCAATAACTCCATCGAAGTTATGGGGAGGGTCGTGCCACTCTATTTTGTCAATAATGTATCTGCCTTGAATGTATGCCCATTGAGAACTTTCAAATGTTTGGGCCTGAAAGAAAGCGACCGCACTCCAATCTCCACTGTCATGCGTGCCTACGATAATACCCGTCGGGAGGTGATGGGATTCATAAAGCTTGTAATAAGGGTTGGCCCTATAAACCCTGTCGTTGAATTCCAAGTTATTGACATCCCAACCTGTTTCAACCTATTTCTAAGATAACCTTGGTTTCATAGTATCAAGAGTGTGTATTCCTCACTCCATCAGAAATTAAAGTTCTTCATCGACGGACCGATCGTTACTATCTTGGGCGACGATGACAATGCCGAGGGTGCAAGTACCAGTAGTCCAATTCTTGAGATACAACACGGGTCAAATGATATGCTCCTATCAGGATTTTAGATTGAACCACTTCTACTCCCGGTAGGGGACGACTTCAAAGAAAGGGTTTGTCCAGAATACGACCCTCATGGCAACATCAATGTGATTCAGATGTTTAGAAATATGCACTTCATACCCAGAATGGGGCTAGGACAAAGACAGAAAGGGATACTCAAGCCGATTAAACTGAAGAAAGCTTACCGTCCTTATGGTTTGGGGTATCAACCATCAGAAAAAGAGCTCAGAATGATCCACCTGTCTCGACCAAAGAGAGGACTAGACTGCGTCCAGACCATCCCAGGTGACTCCTTGAATGGACGATTCATCAAAGAGGGCGAAGACTTCCCCTTTTACGACTTTCCAGAACCATGGTATGGCAATACAGACAAGAAGATGAAGCCTGGAATGGACATCTTCTTCCAAGACAACTACCCATGGGCTGAGAGTTCCCAACACCATATACAACCGCTTATCAAAGATATCGAAGAGACTGAGGAAAGTGACTCCGAATATTCCTTCAATGTACAAACACTAGGGCTGACACTCTGTATGGTTCACTCAGGCACTACATCACCGAATCCGTCCCAACTAATTAATGCTACTAATACTCATTTACTCATTTACTCAACTAGCATACTGCGCCAGTTCTACCTGCTAAAATCTCCCCTAATCCCAATGTTCACCCCATTTCTTCTTCTATTATCTATCCATGTTTAAATGTAATCGAGTCCTCCTTTGATGAGGTTCTCAATGCTATTTTTCCTATTAATGAAATAAACGAAGATTTTGAGTATCTTGTTATTCCTTACATTAATTGTATAAATTCTAATCAAACTTTTGATGATGATGATTTTGCAAATGAACAATTCTTAACTGATCTAAATAAGGTTAATAATAAATAACATACTCGCGTTCAAGTTAATGAATAAGAGACTGTTGTTATTAACCTCGGTTCTAGTAGCCAACTGCGCGAAATTAGCATAGGGACTACCCTTGACGAGCATGAGCATGCACAACTCGAAGAATTGCTAAAGGAATTCATGGATGTCTTTGCATGGTCCTATGACGATATGCCCGACATTGATCCTGAAATAGCTCAGCACGAGATTCCCACTCTCATAGACTATAATACGGTTAAATAAAATTGAGAAATCTTTGCACCGAATGGTTGGTCAAAGTCAAAGAAGAGGTGGTGAAAAAGTTGAATGTAGGGTTCATTCATGTGATCGAATATCCCACGTGGCTAGCCAACATAGTGCCCATGCCGAAATTAGGAGGAAAAGTTTGGATGTGTGTAGACTATCAGGATTTGAACAAAGCCTCTTCAAAGGATGATTATCCACTACCCAATATCGACATGATCATGGAAAACACAGCCAATCATGCTCTCAAGTCATTCGTCGATGTGTTTACCGGATACAACCAAATCAACAACCAAGAAAAAATTGCATTCATCACCCCATGGGGAACCTTTTTTCTACATCGTTATGCCATTTGGTCTCAAGAACAAGGCGGCTACCTACCAGAGGGTTGCCACAACCATCCTGCATGATCTGATTCATAAAGAGGTTGAGGTCTATGTGGATGATATGATTATCAAATCCAAGACTAAGTAAGGTCATTTTCCCGCTCTCCAAAATTTCTTCGAATGACTGCGACAATATCACATGAGACTCAATCCGTAGAAATGCGTCTTCGACGTTACAAAGGGAAAAATCTTGGGATTCATGGTCAGTGAGAAAAGGATAGAGGAAGATCTTGCTAAGCTGAACGCCATACTTGAGATGCCACCTCCCCGAGCAGAGAAAGAAGTCCGAGGTTTCCTTGGGAAATTGCAATACATTAGCTGGTTCATCATCCAGTTAACCTCCATCTGCGAGCCAATCTTCAAACTCCTTCGAAAGGATTCAACCAAGATTTGGAACGAGGCATGCCAAAAAGCTTTTGACCGAATCAAATAATATCTGACCCAACCCCCGATACTCATGCCACCATAGCCTAGTCTCCCCTTGCTCCTATACCTAACCATAACCGACACTTCAGCCGGGTCATTACTAGCCCAATACCTTGAAGATTCCCGTAAAGAAAGAGCCATATATTATGCCAGTCGTAAATTGGTCGGGTATGAAGTTACCTACACCACTTTGGAAATGGCATGTATCACACTTGTTTGGGTCACCCAAAAGCTACGACACTAAATGCTCTCCTTCCCCATCAAACTTATATCCTGCATGGACCCCATCAAATACCTACTTAAGAAACCCGCCTTGTCCAGCCGAATAGACCGATGGTTGATGCTCATAGTCGAGTTCGATATCGTGTACGTCACGTAGAAAGCCATGAAAGGAAGAGCCATCTCTGATTACCTCGTTGATTACCCTGTAGAAGAAACTGATGTCTAGATCTCTAAATTCCCAAATGAAAACATCATTTGCACTTCTCAGGATAACCTTCGATGGAAAATGTTCTTTGACGGTTCTGCGAATAAGAAAGGATATGGAATTGGGATACTCCTGATCACCCCAGATGACTCCCACACTCCAATCTCCATCAAGTTGGATTTCCCTTGCACCAACAACATGACTCAGTACGAGGCATGCACAGTAGGCCTCAAAGTTTCTCTCAAAAAATGTATTCAATGCCTGGATGTCCACGATAATTTCGCACTCATCATCTGTTAAGTTCTCAGAAAATAGAGAGTCAAGGATGAGAACCTCCAACCCTTTCATGCCCACTTAGAAGAACTAGCTTCCCAATTCCAAGACATCACCTTCCATTACCTACACTGCATCGCATGGGCTGACATTAAAAAGATAATGCAGAAGATCCACAGCGGGGAATGCGGATCCTATATGAACGGTCACATGCTTGCTAAGAAAATCATATGACAGGATTACTACTAGACTACCATGACCCAAGATTGCACCGCCTATGTTCGGAGATGCCTCAAATGCTAACAGTTCTCCAACCTTCAGAATCTGCTCCCGTGCGAATTATACAACATGACCTCTCCCTGGCCATTCTCCACCTGGGGCATCGACATCATAAGGAAGGTTACATAGAAGGCTTCCAATGGGCATGAGTTCATCCTAGTTGCCATTGATTACTTCACCAAATGGGTCGAAGTTGAGTCATACGCAGTGCTGAATGCCAAGAAAGTGACCAAATTCATCAAGAAAAATATCATCTGCCAGTATGGGGTCCCGCACAAGCTAGTATCAGATAACGGCTTGCATTTTTAGGTAGAAGTCACAGAGGTGGTCAACGAGTATGAGATTCAGAGACATAAATATTCTCCCTACCGAACTCAGACCAACGGTGTAGTTGAAGCCGCCAACAAGAACCTTAAATCCATTATCAGCAAGATGACCGAAAGCTATCGAGATTGGGCCGACTGAATCCAGTATGCCCTCTGGGGCTACCAAACCTCAATTCGAACCTCTACTGGGGCTAACCCTTACTCTCTGGTTTACGGCATGGAAGCAGTCCTACCCATGGAGCTAGAAATGCCTTCATTGCGTGTCAGCTTGAGAGAAAGACCAACGAAGAAGATTGGTGTACAAAGACGTCTTGACGAGATGACCCTCCTAGACGAAAGGAGATTAAAATCACTATACCACATATAAGGGTACCATCACCAAATAACACATTCATTCAACAAGAAGGTCAAGAACCGCGGTGTTCGAGAAGGGGACCTAGCCTTCAAAGAAATCATAGAACCTTTCTGGGACCCCAGAGGGAAATTCAAGCCCAATTGGAGCGGCCCCTACATTGTCAAGAATATCTTGTTCGGCGGTGCTGTCATGCTTACTGACTTAGATGCGGAAGAGATGGCTCGTCCATTCAACCTGGACCGTCTCAAGAGGTTCTACCCCTAGCCCGAAATCTTGGAGTGCTACGACGCTTCTCGTCTCCCTTATACTCTAAAAAAATATATCTTGCCTAGAACTATGTGGGACCGATCCTCAGCAAAAACCATTTTCAAACAAAATTAAAAATCTTCAAAAAACCCAGAGGTACGTAGGTTGCTCATACACCTTACATGAGTACGGCCCTTTCTTTTTTACAAAATACTATTATTTTCTTATCTCTGAGAACAACAGTTCCTTCTAACATATACTTGAACAAAAGGATTATGTATGCCTTAGCGATCGGTATAAATAATTCAAACAATACAAAATTCATCGAAAGGTATAACTGGATGATCAGAAACTTATTTATTTCACTAATAAAAAATTTTGGTATAGATTACATAAGAAAAGGAACGGATAAGTCCCTTTCCCCCCTACTTTCCTAAAAAGTCAAAATAAAATCCCCACAATTACCCCCCATCACAATAAACTTTCCAGGAGTCCTACCCACCGCTACTAGAGGAGCCCGCTCCGTCATCATCATCCGCATCCTGGGGTCACCAAGTCTCCCCTACCTAAATAGAGTGTTGTACACACTCCATGAACCGATAAGCTCGAACCAGCATCGAATAAATCACAACACCTCCTTCCATGGTGTCAAAAGAGACAAACCACTTTTATCCAGTCTCCACGTCCAACATCTTGCTAACTATTTTCCTCCACAAACACTTCATATAATCCCCAGGGACATTCCAAACTATCCCAACAAACTAAGAGAGACGGGTCGACGAACACCGACTCTCCCACAGAGAGTCAAGCCGCAGGCGCAGACGCTCGACCAAATCCTCTACCGAAAAGAAATTCAGTGTCCGAGGTGGCACAACCTGTGCCTATCCAAATTAGCGCTGAAGATGGCAAGGTAAATAAAAAGAGGTCTAGCTGAGACCAACTAGCCGCACATACGGGTATTCTCCCAGCTCCAGAATAGGAAGCAACTATCCCTACCAAGGCACTGACCAATATAGATTTAGAGCCTCATGCACCACAAGCCAATTCTCCCATCTTTCAATATCCAGGCCAACGCTGAAGAAGTGACGTGAAAAGAAGTTGGGTACAGCCGACAAAGGATATTCTGGAAGAGTCTCCAGGCAGAGTCTTTCAGAGAACCACATGAACAGTATCATGAGAATACCCCGTAGGAAGTCAGAATGACCTTCTCGCCAGGCATCCAAACCATTCAAGGTCTCCTCCAGTATCACCGCTGCAGGATTGCGACAGTATGACATCCATGAAGTAATGACTACAAGTTAAGGATCCATTAGCAATTCCCCAGTCACTAGTAACAATTTTGAAACCAGGCCCAGAGCAATGGCTCCAGCATAACCAGCATCACTTACTTACCACAAATACACAGACTGCAACACCACTGGAAGGGAGATCATTCCCCCAGCAACCAATGGCCTGGCCGCTGAAGGTGAAATGCGAAGAATCCCAGCCAACAACTCCTTCGGAGAACGGGAAAATTCGGGTAAAGTCGCAGCAACACTGGGATTTATCCCCAGCATAGTAGAAAATTCCTTTTAGGTAGGACAAAATTCATCCAACCCAAAGTGGAATATATGGTCTTCGGGGTACCAAAATTGTACCGCCGCCGTCAGCAGGTTCCACTCAATGGGTCGATTGTGCCACAAAGAGACTCAACGCATGTTGAAAGCATCGTAGTTGACATTATAAGAGCACATCGCTTCCAAGACTTTGAGGTAGTTAGCAAACTCAATGCTACCAAGGAGAGCCATCTTGCAGGACTAAGAGATAGTAGGCAAGTAAGTAAGAATGAGAAGGTGTGATGAAAACACTCCACCCCTACCCCTTTTTGTACTTGAGAACCCTCACAAAAGACATAACCCCTGCATAAATTGGAGGGAATCCTACCCCACAAAGTACCAAGAAGCTGAAGAGGGCACTAATCAAAGCTTTGAATTGATGGTACTGGACTTGACTGCCGATAGGCAGGACAATGGGCTTGCCGATCGGTAACCCCCCATTTTTGGAAATTTTCCTTTTTCCTTTTTTGTCAAAATCAGAAAAACCCAATAAAAATAAAGTTTATATTCTCAATAGAATTTCAAAAATCCTTTTCCACCCCTATATAATTTCCCATTCCTAAAACTTTCCTCAAAATCCTAAAAATATCTCTTTACAGTCTTAGCTGCAAAGTAAAAAGTGCATGTGCATACATTCACTCATTCATCATTAACAAAGTGTAATAAAACATCTCATTGCATTGCATATATATATTCTTCTATGTTACATCAAATTTTGTAAGAAATAAAAGAAAAACCAAAAACAACGAGATTCAGCCTTGACATACATTCTCTCTCACCTACCCTTCACCCCTCTCTCTAAGAGCTTCCACCACTGCGATGAGCTCTCTTTACCCTATGGTGAGACGATGCACCCCCACTACCGATCCAGAGTCCTCCCCGGACGAAGCAGAAGGCACCAAACAGAAGGAATCGGGACTGCATCCCGAATATGGGCAGTCATTGAAGAGATCCAGCCTCTGATGTCCCTCAGTCAAGTGGTCGACATGCGGACTTGCTACAAGAAGAAGGGAAAATCAGTATCAAAAGAAGGATAAAAATAGGAAAGGAACCAAAAAGAGGAAAAGAACATAAAGGTATACCGCAGGACGAAGAACTTCCTCTGTCAAACCCAACTCCTCCGAATCCATCACATGAGGACAGTGTAACATAGGCACCATCCCTCCATCAGCCCACTGAATATTGTATGAAGGGGTATGCAACCACACAAAGGGAACCTCTGAAGTCGCCGCTACCGCAGATGTCGACTGACCACCGCCGCTATAGGAAGACCCCACCGCCCGACTCGAAATCGCGGGAGGGAAATGAAAGGCATCATGTACGCTGGGCGCCATCAACCAGCTCATCAAAAAGTTCATATAGTCATACGGCGCGGCCGTATCAGTGTACAACAGGTAGGACTCGCCGATCATCGCCGCGATCCTCGCATCCTTCGGCATCAGCCGCTCCCGCCTCATAGACATCGGAGGCTGTGTAGGTGGAACCACCACCTCCTCCTCAGCAATCTGTCGAACCACCCGTTCCCGCAGATATCAGGAATGGCAAAACTCATGCGCCAGTAAATGCCTCATTTATGCATTCACCCCAGTCGCCCCGTATCCTGAATGGTTGTCCCCCAAGGATAAAAGGTCACCTGAAAACTCCCAGCAGGCATAAGTCAATACAGAATCAGAATGTCCAAAAATCAAGACTAAAAGAAAAAAGTCTTACCCTACCACTAGTTAGGCCATTCAAGACCTGGCGCACCGCCTAAAGATAGAGAGATCCCTTCGACTACCGATTAGCTTTTCGCCATCGATACAATAAGCAAAAGTCCCCAACAGTATCGTCCTTCGGGGCTATCAGCGGGGTATTGCACCCAATCAGCTCATAGAACCACGTCTGCTAAAGACAGGAATTCCCAATCAAAAAGAGACGCATAAGGAAAATGCAAATGCATGAAAGGAAAATGCACAAATTAAAGAAATACCTCAAGAAGATATGTGGCTCCAGTAAATGTTTATCGGTAACACCAGCTGAATGCATCCAAAGAAAAATAGAGGGTAGCCAAAGTCAGGCTCCCCCAATCAAAGAGAGGGATGCTAAAAAACATCCTCAAGTATGGTAAGAACCACAAATGGACGACATCTCCGCTCGACGCCACCATGAAACCTCCCAGCACTAGCAATATGAACAACTGGGCCATGTGCCTCACCTGCATCCCGTGATCCACATCAACCACCCTACTCAGCAGAACATCCTTCAGCAAGGACAACAGGATAGAATCCCTAGAGACTATCTTCCCTACATCGCTGAGCGCTGCCCTCCGGATTCACCCTCAGAGAACGATCCACCTTTATCTTCTCCCCATCGCAATCCAACCCCAGCAGTTGCTGCATGTCTATGGGAGTCACGGTCATCTCCCTAAAACCAAAATGGAAGGTGTGGTTAGTATCCCACCATCTCTCCCCCAAAGCGCATAAGACCGCGATCGAACGAGGCGTCTCCTCCAACGCAGACGCCAACCACCCAAAACCCGCTGAGAATACCACCCAACGCACCACAGGTTGAAGATGCTCCCAGACATCCTTAAGCCCCGTCGTCTCGCGGGCACGCATGTTTTTCAAATAGATATCAGACTGTCAAAAGAAGAAAATTTGTCAAAAATTCCAGAAGGAACGAAAAAATCACCAAAAACAGAAGAATGCCAAAAGTCAGGTTGCTTACATAACCGCCAAGGCTCACCACCCTCGAAGACTGATGACGCGACGACTCCAGTAGCAAAGTTCGCTCATCCGCAACCGACTCGAATGCGTCCAAAGAGTTCTCACTCCCTAAAGCAAGAGACGCCCTGTCCCTCCACTCCATGTTTGCCCAGTCATCAATAGTCAACCATTACCTATGCATTGAAGTGCTCATAAAGGTGGCCATTTCTTAGAGATCGGGATGCTACAACGATTTGCAAAAGAAAATCGCAGAAATAAAGAAAGTAAAAAGCTGTGAAAAATGAGGGGAATTCGCCTCCTATTATATAGGATGCCAAGTGTCATGCCGATCGTCATTGACCCCCCACCCACCAATTTACACTGACACCTTACTTTCCCGAGGCAGTCCAAAAGTCCGTGCCACTACCGAATGGCACCCTCTGTACCATGCTGACCGGCACCCCCTTACAACTTCGTACAAAAATTCCCAAAAAAACCCAGAAAGCCCAACAAAATTCTCAAAAAATTTCGAAAAGTCCCAGAAAGGATTCAGAAGATTTTCACCAAGAAAATCTCACACTCCCTTAAGCGGAACCCCCATTTCCCCAGTGGAACTCACAAAAACTAAGTAAAACTCCTCCCGACAATGTCCCCGAAGGATCTCTAAATATCACCCTTTATGCCCCAAAGGTCTCAAGCAATATATCCAAAATGTGGACCACCTAATCACTTCCCTAATGGAGTTTACGGTATCAAACTTGCCTTTCCTCCGTAAAATCCCCAAAATCACAAGGATTTCCCCAGCAGAGCTCCGGGGGACACTACATTTTCCCAGACCATTCGTTATTCCCTAGCGAAATCCAAGGTCTAATATTTACCCCAGTAGAATCCCTGATTGTCCCAAAGGAGTGTAGGTCAGAATTGACCTCGATCTTGGATCGTCACCTCTCTTAGGTCAGAATTGACCTCGTTCCTCGGTCGTTACCTCTCTTAGGTTGAAATTAACCTCGATCTTTGATCGTCACCTCTCTGAGGTCAGAATTGACCTCGATCCTCAATCGTCACCTCTTTTAGGTCAGAATTGACCTCGGTCTTGTATCATCACCTCTCTTAGGCAAAAATTGAACTCGGTCCACGGTCGTAACCTCTCTTATGTCCGAATTGACCTCAGTCTTGGATCGTAAGCTCTCTTAGGTCAGAATTGACCTCGATCCTCGGTCATCCCCGCTCTTAGGTCAGGATTGACCTCGGTCTTGGATCGTCACCTCTCTTAGTTCAGAATTGACCTTGGTCCTCAATCGTCACCTATCTTAAGTCAGAATTGACCTTGGTCTTGGATCGTCACCTCTCTTAGGTCATAAATGACCTCGGTCCTCAGTCATCACCTCTCTTGGGTCAGAACTGACATCGATCTTGGATCGTCACCTCTCTTAGGTCTGAATTGACCTCGATCCTCGGTCGTCACCACTCTTAGGTCAGAATTGACCTCGGTATTGGACTGTCACCTCTCTTAAGTTAGAATTGACCTCGATCCTTGATCGTCACCTCTCTTAGGTCAGAATTGATCTCAGTCTTGGATTTCCATCTCTCTTAGGTCAGAATAGACCTCGATCCTCGGTCGTCACCTCTCTTATGTCAAAATTGACCTCGGTCTTGTATCGTCACCTCTCTTAGGTCAGAATTGACCTCGATCCTCGATCGTCATATCTCTTAAGTCAGAATTAACCTCGGTCTTGGATCGTCACCTATCTTAGGCCAGAATTGACCTCGGCCTTTGGTCCTCACCTCTCTTAGGTCATAATTGACCTCGATCTTAGGTCATCACCTCTCTTAGGTCAAAATTGACCTCGGTCTTGGATCGTCACCTCTCTTAGGTCAGAATTGACCTCGGTCCTCAATCATCACCTATCTTAGGTCAGAATTGACCTCGGTATTGGATCGTCACTTCTCTTAGGTCAGAATTAACCTCGATCCTCGATCGTCACCTCTCTTAGGTCAGAATTGACCTCGATCTTGGATCGTCACCTCTCTTAGGTCATAATTTACCCCAGTCGTCACCTCTCAGAATTGACCTCGGTCCTTGGTCGTCACCTATCTTAGGTCAGAATTAACCTTGGTCCTCGATTGTCACCTCTCTTAGCTCAGAGTTGACCTCGATCTTGAATCGTCACCTCTCTTAGGTCAGAATTGACCTCGGTCCTTGGTCGTCACCTATCTTAGGTCAGAATTGACCTCGGTCCTCGATTGTCACCTCTCTTAGCTCAGAGTTGACTTCGATCTTGGATCTTCACCATAAGCCTATAGAAATGGCTTCGACTCGTAGAATTGGTCTTCTCACCTTAAGCCCGCAGAATTGGCTTCAATCCCCATAATCGATCATTTCACTTAAGCCCGCAGAATTGACTTTGACCCGTAGAATCGGTCATCCTCTCACCTTAAGCCCGTATAATTGGCTTCAACCCGTAGAATCGGTCACCCTCATCTTCAAGTCCTCAGAATTGGCTCCGAATCGTAGAATCAGTCATCCCCAGCACCTCCTAAAGAATTGGCCTAAACCTTTCCCCCAAGCCATCCCTTAGGCCCTCAGAATTGGCCTCGACCCCCTAAATTGGTCATCCTCCCTCCCTTAGGTCCTCAGAATCGGCCTCGACCCTCAGAATTGATCATCCTCCCTCAAAATCATCATGCAGTGTCTATTCGACGGCTATCATTTGTTCAAAACTCACCCGTCGAGGGACTCTATAGACACTCCATTTTGTTACCCCTTAAACTCTCCTTAGGTCCCTATCACCTCCCATCATCACCATAAACCCAGGTCATACCCCGAGTACTGACCTAGAAGCCATCGGGCGCGTTGAGGTTCCGTTTGACCAAAAGTCAAAGTCTTCAGCTCCACCGGGACTGAATGAATCTTTGAAGGGTACTAAAACCCCTTTCCAACGGTCCATCCCCTGCACGATTCCGACTTACCATGCGGACGAATGACCTATTTTCCCCAAAACTCAATTAAGACGCCACCGGACGCTCCCGGGCTCCGTTTGACCTAAGTCAAAGTCCTCAGCTCGACCAAGACTGAATGAATCTTCAAAGGGCACTGAAACCCCTTTCCAATGGTCTTCTTCGTTCGCGATTCCGACTTACGGTACGGACGAACGATCCGTTTTACTCCGAGATGTCACCGAATGCTTCCAGGGCCCGGTTGACCAAAGTCAAGTCCCCGAACCGGATCAAACTCTTTGGAATGTCAAAGTACATCTCTTAACCTTCCCAACGATCTGCCCCGTATGCAATTCTGACGTACCATGCGAATGAACGATCCGTTTGCGTCCGACGATTCCCTGTCCAATGGACTTATAATGCTTCTGAGCCATATTTGATCCAAAGTCAACTCCCAAACCCGGGAGTAGTCCAAAGGACTTTCGAAGGACTCTGAATTAACTTTTCAACGGTCTGTCCCGTGCACGATTCTGATCAACGGTTTGCGTTCTGCGATCGATTTTCCGAAAAGGCCTGAAAAATACTACCAAACGGCAGGTTCCAGACCCTGCCTATCGAATAGGTACATACATCTCTACATGGTAATGAATGAATGTAATATAATAAACATTGAATATGTCTTGGTCGTTTAGTCTTCCCAATAAGTTTCTCGGTACACTGAGTATCTCGATCCATCTGAGTAGCTCGGTACTTGAACTTATGCCATTTGGATAACACATACCTTCATATAACTGGTCCACGTCAGCTGACTAATTTTTGTATAAACAGAGACCAAAGTCTCAAATTATAAATTTACGTTTTTAACCTCTTATTCTCTAAAATTATGATATATGTGTAGGATTTATTTATTGAATTACTTAACTTCAAAATTATGTTAAGTCAAAATTAAATATTTAATTAAGTATAAGTGTCATACTTAATGTGGTCCATATAAGAATTTAGTTTTATAAGGATTCTTTTCGAGAAGTCACCATTAAGGATAATAATGATAGATTAGTTTACGAACTAAAATCTAACTAAGATGGATGGTAGAATTATAGTAAAATAAGGAAATTTGGGTCCTCTCTCACTATATATATAGCGTATTATAATTGATAAATAATCTGCATAATAACACACAATTTATTGGGCATGAGAGAAAAATCCAAATTCCAACAGTATTATGTTGTAGCAATTATTAGTATGACTCAAAGAGAATTTATACAGCAAATTTGATCAAAGCCTCAGTTCATGGTATATATTTTTTTCTATCAATTAGGAGTATTTTCTGTAAACATGAAGATTCAAGATCCCTTTATTATGAATAATTGTACGTTAAAGTTTAATTAAATTAATCAATTGTTGATTAATATTACGGTGTTCTTAAAGAATGGTTTAACAGTCTGCGCTAAGAGGTGTCCTCCAATAGGCCTCAGCCACTATGGATTTGCCTTTGACATCCAAACTTGTACTTGAGGTTAGATACAATACAATTTGGTGATGATATCCCTCCGGTTGAAGGAGAAACCAAGATCAAAATTTATTTATATACCATGAGATTTAATACAATACTCATGATTCAAATACTTTAACAACACAAATAGATCCCCAAAATTTTTTTGCTTTGAGGGGAGATCATGTAGATGCTTAAAACCAATAAAAATATGATGTAATACAACTTTAATAATACAAAAGTCCTTTACCTATTCCATGAGAGAGTAAAATATTTTGTACATGTCAGCCAATCGCACCTTAAACATATACTCAATGCAGGGCCGACTTTGGGCCAAGGTGGCCTAGACGGTCGCCAAGGGCCCTAATTTTTTGAAAAAATATATGTAAAAATAAAGGTCAAATGCTTAATATAATATCAATAATTCTAGGCTAACGCTCCAAAACAAAATCTTGGGTGCGACACCCGTATTGATTTGTATTTGGGTCCCTTTATTATTGAATAAGGACACGAATCAATAGAAATGCGACACATCAGAGTGTCACACTAAGATGTGTCGATTTTGATTGTCAGTGTATAACTACATATATAATATAAGCCCTTTTTTTAGTCATTTAAAATAGCTAAATAGGACCAATAACTAGAAAACACAACACATGTTTTTTCTTTTGTGATTTTATGGGATATTCAAACGAGCGCATCTGGTTATGGGAGGGAAGCATTTCAAAGCTCAACTCCTCAATCTCTCTACTTGTCTTCTTACCCAGGAGGCGCCCCCAACAATTCCAGTACGTCCCACCTATTGCCAGCCGTGATAATCTCTCTCCTTGGTTTTAATATTGATTTTATATCAGTTTAGTTTTTTGCCTACACAAAGTATTTTTGTAAGTCTACACATGTTTATGAATTTAGGTTTCATAATACAATCTATATATATTCTTATGTATGCAATAATTTAAAACTCTATATTTTGAGTCACATATGTATTTTTAAACAAATAAAATGGTAACTTATTGTCAATGGTACGTACTAAGCATGTACACCCGTTTTACCCTTTCATTTTCCCAATAACGCATGTATTGCAAATGAAGTTTAAGCTTTCCTTTTGTGGATCATCTCGTTGACGCCTGGGTCTAATAGACACAAATGAAGCTTTTTGACAATTATTATTATCCAAGTCTTTGTTGTTACATGCTAGTTTATCTCTTAGTGTGTTGTCTTTTACTCGTTGTTTCATTGCTGTCCCATTTATTATTAAAAAGGTTTGTTTCAATTAAAAAAAAAAAGAGTAGCGCACATTTAAGATTTATCCAGTACTATAAAAACTTATTCAAACCTTTATTGAATCAACATGATAGTACATTTGAGTTCAACATATTTATTTCCAATTCCAAACAACAATTAGGAGATTGGTGTCACATATAGTGTTTTTATTCGAAAGCAAACTGGTAGCTTGCAACTTCATATTTTGAGGCATATACCTCAAAAATAATATACACCAAAAGCCCAATTTTGGTTAATATATTCCTAGCACCGAAGATTTCCTCCAGGAGAAACGCCAAGTTGGCTACAGTATGATGTGTAATAATTGACGCGGCTAGTAACAGTTGCGGGATTTGCACCATTGCACTCAAGTTGACCGTTGATTGCGCGAATGGTTGCCCCAAACCCTTGACCAGAAGTAATGATGTTGTGAACGTTATTCATCCAAAACCACAAGGAGGCCCGGAATGAGATGACATTGTCATTGGCCACAATTTGGGGATTGTTTAGTCCGTCGAACCCAATGCTTTGTCCGGCGGGCCCGTAATTGTAGTTCCATGAGAGTTGAAGTGGACCACGACCATGGTAACGTCGACCAGGTGCGCATGGATATTGCCTGTTCTGTTCATCACAGTATACCGATGGGTCCAATGAAGGGCCAGCTATCTCTTCTCTGTAGCAAAAACCTACACAAAAAAAATATCAATGGTTTTTGAGAATAGGGCAACCAAGCTAAAAGATCAGTATTAGAGAGAACAAAATATCAGTATTAGAATTTGATTTATCATGACCTGTTTTTAGTCTATGAAAGTTACGTAAGTGGCAACTCATTTTGTTTCTATTAGTGTGACCATGGTACAATCTTTTCTGGTGGTGAAATTACAAAAAAAAAAAAGAATAAGAACTAAATTACTATATATTATTTGTATATAAAGGTTTCAGCTGTCAACCAAAATATAAAATGATTTTTTTTGCTTCACTCTTACCATCACATAAACTACTGCTCCCACATATCCTACTTAGATTCACCCAAAACTATTCTTCACATGAGATTAATAACTGGGTGGTAAGCCATATACCCCATTCTAAATTGTTCATTCTTCGGGTTCAGTGGATACCGTCTTTGAGTGTGAGCGAAGTGATGGCGACATGGAAGAGTCCTACGGGTAGGCAGGGAGACAAAAAAGTTTGGAGGTTGGTCCCACGTTGTATTCCTAAACGGTGACTGGAGAAAAACATGAAATATTTCGAAAAAAGACAGGGACAGTGGCGGAGCTAGGAATTTATCTTCGGTGGAGCATAAACCGTCGACGGGGGTTTGGGGGAGGTAGCCCCCTGAATTTGTTTTAGGGTTTTATGTTTTACAAATATTTAATTTATAATTTGTATTTAAGGGTTATTTTTACGTTTTACGAAATTTTAAGGTTTTTTTTACATTTTACATTTAACGTGTTACCCACAAATTATTTCTTAAATAAATGTTAAGAGTGACCAAATTCTCCACAAAAATATATAAGAACTTTAGTGGATTATTAAAAATTTATGTTGACACTCTACATAGTTTTCAAAATATTTAGGGGTAGATTTTTAATCTTCAAAATTTGGGGTGGGGCACTTGCCCACCCTAGCTTCCATATAGCTCCGCGCCTCCACCGAAACTATCATACATTTTTTTTAGTACGCTACTTCTCTACCACATAAATAATTAGCTATCGTCATGTGGTTCGTTCATAGATTTCTTGCACGAGTTACAGACCGGGTGACCAGTTTTTTATTTTTTATTTTTTTTTGTTGGGTATACTTCTTATATACGGCCACTCGCACCCTTAGGCGGGATTTTAATATATAATTCATTTACTTATCAAAACAATAGATTATATTGTTCGTTCAAGTTTTCTATTTTCACACAGGG
The DNA here is from genome assembly GCA_949130495.1 of Sambucus nigra. NCBI lineage: Eukaryota > Viridiplantae > Streptophyta > Magnoliopsida > Dipsacales > Adoxaceae > Sambucus > Sambucus nigra. Next base: position 646,056,405 of record OX422215.1, on the reverse strand, counting down.
TGTATGGGTGGGGTGTATGTGTGTGTAAGGTGCAGAAAAAAGAGAGAGATACTGAAGTTTTAGTGTTACTTACGTCCGGTCTCATGGCTGGCATGTGCAAAGAAAGCCGCGATCTCACGTCTAATGTCATCCCTCGAGCCGGTGGTTCCGAACCGAGGATTCGCACGGACTGCTTCAAGAAAAGCGGCTCTGGTGTAGAATCCCCTTCCGGGACAGCTCCCATCAGGATTAATAATCCCATTGAAGAATGCATTCGTCACAATATCTGCAACCGAACCACCACCACCTGGGGTTGTCCCGGTACAAGGGCCACTCTGGCACCCTTCCCCACAGTATGGATCAGTGTCCCCACAAAAACCAAACCGGCTGCAGCACAAATTTGGGGCACAACCGCAATTTTGTCCCGAAACCAATTCGGCTAGGGCGAGAACTCCGGCCACAATCATGATTGTTAACATATTTCCTCTCATTCTAAGGGCTGCCATGTTGATCAAGGGTTTAGGGAAATAACAAAAGTATTTCTGATGTGAGAATTACGGATGAGAGGGAAATATATTTATAGGGTGTTCAGATGGTAGCTGCCAATTCATGTTTGCTTTCTTTTTCTTATTAAATGATTTGTAACGGGCATAATGTCAAGTGTATGACCGAGAATTTATTTGGCTACCTTTTAGTATTATGTCTCATTTACAGGTAGTTTAATAGTGATTATACATATTATTATAAGGAAAAGCAAATTCTACCTCATATGTTTATTGCGGTATTTTGGCACTCTAATGCATGTACATTCTTATATTAGATTGCGTGTTTAAAAATATTATTGCTGTTTTTACTATTTTTGTCAATTGTATTCCAAGTTTTATATCTAAAACGAAGATAAGAATGAAGTGTTTATTTTTTTTTTTAATTTTTTTTACCAGAGATAAGAATGACTTTGAGTACGTGGTATTCAGTATGCATTGAGCACCAGCAATAAAATTAATTTAAATATTGTGAGTTATTCCGAATAATTATATTTTCTCCGATGAAAACAAAAGTAATCAACTTGAAGAGGGACAGATTTATATGTAACACTAGATTTAGAAATAAAAATGCTAGGCCGATACAATTTTATAATATAAAAGTGCCACACAATTGACATGTCGCAATTGAAGTGTCGCATTCTTATTCGCTCATGTCCGGACTCACTAAGAGTGTGGCCTTGTAGAGTACGGACACGAGCATTTTTGTGTCGCGATTTTGTCTCAACCTAAAAGGATTCATTTACAAAACATTAGACTAGTAATTATTTTTTTAAATTTACATTAAGCTAATATTAGAAAAAAGAATTTTTTATATTTATTAAAGTTATTGGTGCACATTAGACTGCAATCTTTGTTAATATACTACCGGACTTTGGTCCAATATACAAATATTAGTGAAACAGTTTTAACAAATAATATTGTGAGAAGCTTAACAAAATTGTGTGAGACCGGTTAAAGACATGTAAAGACAGACACTCACACAAAATGTTTTAATCCAAATCGATGGATTATGGGTGAGAGGTGGCTAAGCTTTTATACTAAGTTGCAAGATTTAAAACAATTGGGTATTTTATATTAGCTTCCAATTAAAAGACTGACTTAATTTAGCAGATAAAATGTGCTTTTAAAATTAGCGTGTTCTCCCTATTTCTGTAGAAAACAATAGAGTGCGGTGCCTTCGTTAAAAATCCTTGCGGGCTATAAAATGTTAAAATTAGAGGTTGTTATTAAATATCTTCCTACCTTGGATTAAAATTGACAAAACGCTTAAATTTATAAATGTACAATTCATGAATTGACAATTTTATTTTCAATAGCTATCTTACAACATAAATAGGATTGGGAATGGGCCCATATTTTTATGGTTAAATAAATTAATTGTTTCAAATTTTTTAAATTATACTTGAAATGGGCCCATATTTTTATGGTTAAATAAAGTTTAATCCTTATATTTTTCACTTAATTCACTTCAAGTTCAGTTTAATTTTAAAACTATCAAAAACTCGAACAATTATATCATAAACAAAAAAAGTGACATGTGCTCAGCATTTTGGGAAGCTGACCAGAAGTGCCAAGTCAATAATGATGGTCGCGTTTTTGCCGCGGATTATGGGGCAGCGAAACATCAACATTTTTATAAAAAGAATGATGTTGCACTGATCAATTGTGAATAGGTAATGTCATTATATTGATGGGATAGTTTCACATTAAGTAAAAAATCACTTTTACAAAATAAATCTTGAGATTTTATTTTCTTGAGATTTTATCAAATGCTCAAATTTATCTATTGAGATGGTAAGCTTAAATTTTCTATGGTAAAATTTATCATATTAACAATATAAACTAAGTATGGATTTGAATCTAAATGAGCCCTTATGCAAAGCTGCAAAACCTTGAGCCGCCCCTTAAATTATATGTTAAAAATTTGAGGTGACGCTTGACCACGGCGTCCATTGGCCGCCTCCCTTTGGCATTTCATTGTGTTACGCATAGATGCTTGACCAAACATGATTTCATATCACATGCAGATATCTTTTTTGAGGGGTTTACCCCATGTAAAGATTTTAATATCTAATTTATGAGATTAATTTTATTCTGTGGATGGAAGCTTCTATTATATGACCCGAGAAAAACAATCGAGGAGAAATAATATGATGGATAAACGGTACCATGTGTCAGATCAATTAGGGTGATATGGTGAAAACATTCATGATATTATATTACTTTCGTTTAAAAGAATATAATTTTGATTTAGTACTTTGCATTACTTATATCAAGATCTATGTAGCACGGACAAGGACACAGACACGGGTGTCGTGTCCGACACGACATGGACACGCCGACACGACAAATCTAAAAAAATCAGGACACGACACGGCGGGGACACGGTATTAAATAAATATTTTTTATAATTATTTTTATATGTAAAAAATATGAAATATCACATTAATACTAATCTCATACTAAGAACAACATTAAACATATAAGCATTAAGAGTATTAAAGCCATTCTACACATCAAACATCACAATGATACTAAATCCCAAACTAATAATAACAATCAAAATGCATATGGCTAATGCAATTTATTGAACAAGAGATTAAAAAAAAAACAGGTGAGAAAAAGGAGAAAAGAAACATATGTTTCCTGCCCCTATTTTTTTGAAGTTATTATATATTTATGTCAGTCGTGTCACTTGCGTGTCCCAGACGCGTCCCTTACGTGTCCCAGTATTTTTAAATGCCTTTTAAGCCCGACACGCCACGTGGCGTGTCGGACACGTGTCCCAGCCGTGTCCCTTGCGTGTCCGTGTCCTTGGAGTGTCCGACACTCGTACGCGGCCTTCGGAGAAGTGTTGTACTTGATTTTAGTGATAATATTAATCCTTTTGACTCTATTATTATTGGTGTCTAAGTCTGGATGTAAAACGAGATGAGTTAAGTTAGGTTAAGAGCCGAGTGTAAAATTTACCTCAAATTCTCATGATGAATTCTCTAGTTAAAAGAAGATATACAAATGAAAACAACGTATATAAAACTAGATTTGGTATGTGAAACTTTAGAACACTACCTGGAAAGTATAAAGAACTTATGGATACATTAAAATGGAGAAATATTAACACAACATGCCTATAAAAAAATAAATAGAACGATGAAAAGGCTTTAGAGATAGGAGAAGGTTATAAATTATCTTACTCGAGAGCGATAGATAATTATAGAAATGGGGTGGGCATTGTTGTAAATTACTCTATGAAAGATAAAGTCATGAATGTTAAAAGATGGGGAGATAGATTAATAAGTATTAAGATCATCATAGCTAAAACAGTATTGAACATTATAAGTGTTTACATGGAATTAATTGGGATGACAATGTGAATAATATTTGGTCAATAATAAAGAATGATATCGAGAAAATAGGTAAGCAAATTTTAGGTGAGACAAAAGGGAAAAGGATGTAAGGACAAATTTCCAATTGAGTCAATTTGTAAGTGTTGACTTAATTCCGGACAAATCTATTTGAGTTGTAGGATAGAAGTTTGGGACCTTCAGTCCTATAACATTTGAGTTGAAGACGTAGGAGCCGAGTCTAAAAGAAGATCGTAGCGTGCCATATTTCGTGTCTTGTTTTGCGTCATCAACTTTCCAAGGTCTCTCAGCTATGAATGTATATGTTATATCGAGACTTGGATTTTTTTTATCGGGTGTTAGTATTTTTGTTAAATGTTTTTGAATTCATGATATCTAAAGTTCTTGTTCCAGGACACCTTTCTGTAGAAAAATCATAACTAATTCAAACAAAATCTGAAAAATACGAAGCTGGTGACCACGTGTTCGTGACGAAATTTTCTACAACCATAGCCTAGAATGTCATTCGATAGGTTGTTCAAACGACTTTGGCACCTCGTTTAAACGAGATCGAAATATCATTCGGACTACCCTTCAAATGAAATGAAATTTTTTTCTTCTGAGATCTCGTTCGAAGTGTCATTCGAACGATCCTAGAATGTCGTTCGAACGAGATTGCAGTTTCAAGCAGTTTTTGTCAGTTTATTTGAAAAACATTTCACTACCGCACTTCTTTATTACCTGAGTTTAATAGTGCGGGAATACATTTTGTTAAGTGACTTTTTCAAAATTTTTCAAGAGCTTTTGAGAGCAAATTTTTTTTTTCAAAAAGTCCCCTTGGTGTTTGTTAATTAAAATAATTTAATCTGAAGAACAAAACCAAGTTTTTATACCCAAAAGTTATTTGATCCAAGTTTCATTATATACATATTTTGAGGTCATCATTTTGGCACTCGGTATCATTCTCTACCCAAAAAGGAGATAGTTTCCTACGGAGGATTCTATTCTGTTGATTCGTGGTGTACATACAGAGGAGGACTTCGTGTGTTGACGGTTGATTTGCCCCATCGGTGGACTTCGAGACAAAGGTGGATTCCTGAGTTGTCGACTAGGCGGATGTGGAGGATGGAAGAAGCGTCAAGGCTTGCGAGGGCGTCAGGTTATTGAGTAAGTCTTTTTGTCGTGTCCTTTGTAAAATCATACTTAGTGGACTTATAGCTGGGCCGTCTAAGTTTTTTTCTATTGTGGATTTTCCTCGTATATCGCAACGTTGTGATTGTTTTTCAAATATCTTGCAAAAATCATGTAAATGCATGATTAGGTTTGAAAAGATAAATTTGGTTTAGATCACAACCTTAGAGTAAATTGGTGAAAAATTAATTTGAGTAGTTTTTATTTAATTTATTTCAAGTCGGCATTGATTAATTTGGCAAAATTCATGTTTAGTTTGTTTGGCCTAATTTTGAACTTGAAATGAATTAATTTTGTTAAAAAGAAAATTGAAATATTTGTTTAAGTTTAATTTTATTTTGAAAGAATTTTAAAATTCAAAATATTTGGTGAACCATCACATCATCACGCTTTGAATTTAAAATTTGGGCTTCTTCCATTATTTTAGAAAAATCACATTATGACAAGTGGTATCAGAGCGGGTTACACGAAAATATTATGTGATCCTGGTTTTTAAGGATTTTTTTGTGACTATGGAAAATATATCGTTATTGAAATTTCTTGTTTTTGATGGTTCTCACATGCTAGCATAAGACTCTTCACTTGCTATATCTTAGGACTAATTGCTTGCATGTTTACATACATTATCCTTGCTTCATGATATATTATTTCTAGTTCTATGTTTATTTGTCATATTTTAGTATATGCTTCATTCTCTAAATTTTGCTAAAATTGTGACATGTTTATCTTTTGTATTTTATCCTTTTCATTTATTGAGTGTTATTAAAAAATATAAAAAGACTTTATTTATCTTTTAAGTTTTTCTTTTTGTTAGTTTAAAAAATTTGAAAAAATCGAAAAGATTTTTTTATTTTTTTTGTATTTCGTTTTTACTCATTTTTTGTGGCATATGCTTGTGTTTGAATCCTTTATCATCCCCCCACTTTCATGTGGCTAGAAATTTTCGTTACAAATTTCAATACTTAAAGTGTTCTTTATCATGATTGCATGGAGTAGTTTGATTTTTGACTTACTTAATGGATTATCTTTTTATATGCCTCTCACACACATGCACGAGCTCTTTTGAACTTTAACTTCATATGTATACTTGAGCTAAGTGAGATGTTCTCATATCAATTTTGTTATCTACACATTTCAATGACTACGGAGGATTTGTGCATACAAGAACCATTGCATTTGAGATTTATTTATATTGTATAAATAATATATGAGGGTTCACGAGAAATGGCCTAAAAAGTGCGGCATTGTAAAAAGTAGCCAAGGCCAACATAGTTTAGTTTGATATGTTCCTTCAAAAAGAAAAGAAAAGAATTATTATTTATGATGGAGTTTGGATGAAAATAGAAATGGGTTTGCACAATGATAATGTATCCTAGTTTTGCTTATTTTGTCACGACTCTATTGATTTGTAGAATCATCAAAATTCTAGGCTTGTATGCATTGTGATTGTTTGTTCTTTGAGTTCACTTTATCCTGTCACATGAGGTTATATCTAAGTTTGATAAAGTTTTGCAATCAAATAGAACTCCTTGAACCGTTTTAAGTGATTGGGACATAATTATTTTGTCTCTAGTTCACACCCCTTCACTTCATTTACCACAATGTTTATTCAGACACATATATGTGATATGCGTGTGGAACGATTATTTTATTTTGTGTCTTGTGTGGTATATATATATATATGTTCTCGTGTATCATTGGTATCTTTTGAGTATTTACAATATGGTTTCATTTATTTTTGAGTATTTTCTTTGTTAACTAGTCCATGTATGCTTCATGTAGATATAGGTATCTATCTTTGGATTATTTGCTCTTTTGTTTCCATGTTGCTTTATTATACTTGTATCTTTATACACCATTGCAGCATATACTTGTTTTTCCATTATGATTATCCCTTGTTACATTTAGGGGGAGAACTTATTTTATATGGGGGAAAATGAGTTATCATATGCATTTGATCCTTTCTCCATTCCGGACCAAAAGGGGGGGGGGGGGGGGGATGGTATCTAAAACTTTTAATTTGGGGAGATTTAACTTAAGGGGATATGTCTTTCTTAGGTAGATCATTTTAGACCAAGGGGAAGAATTTAATTATGCACTTTATATTATTATATTCCCTATGTGTTTGATGGTGTGTTTAAGTGTGCAGCTTTTCATCATTGCGGCAATATTTTAAAGCAAGCAAAGCTACTCAATCCATGTGTCAGTCAAGCATCTGTATTTCTTTAATTGTTCGGTGGGATTGTATCTTTTTAGATGAGCTTGATGGCACATAGGGTTTTCATTTTGGCTTTGTCCTGGAATAACCAAAGGGGTAGATTTGTAAGGACAAATTTTTTATTGAGTGAATTTTAAGTGTTGGTTTAATTCTAAACAAAATTATTTAAGTTGTAGGATAGAATTTTGGTATGTTAAAGCCTATGACATTTGAGTTAAAGACGTAACAGCCAAGTCTAAAAGAAGATCGTAGCATTACCGTCTTTCATGCCTTATTTTGCATCATCAACTTTTCATGGTCTCTTAGGTATGAATGTGTATGTTATGTTGAGGCTTGGAATTTCTCTACTGGGTGTTAGTATTATTGTTAAATCTTTTTTGAATTCATACTATCTAAATTTTTTGTTCTTGGACACTTTTTCGTAGAAAAATAATAATTAATTAAAAAAAATACTAAACTGAAAGCCACGCGTTCGTATCGAAATTTTCTAGATCCATGACCTGGAATGTTGTTTGATAGGTTGTTCAAATGACTCTGGCGTCTCATTCAAAAGAGATAAAAATATCGTTTGAACGAACCTTCAAACGAGATGAATTTTATCTTCGAATTCTCATTTAAAGTGCCATTCGAACGACCCTGGAATGTCGTTCGAACGAGATTATTGTAACAAGAAGTTTTTATCAGTTTTTTTTTTTGAAAACTTCCAACTACACCACTTCTTTCTTAACTGAGTTTAATAGTGAGGGAATACATTTTTTTAAGTGACTTTTTCCAGATTTTTCAAGAGCTTTTGAGAGACAAAACTTTTTCAAAAAATTTCCCTTGGTATTTGTTAATTAAAATGATTTAATCTCGTGAACCAACCCAAGTTTTTACACCCAAAAGTTTATTTGAAACAAGTTTCATTATTCAAATATTTTGATATCACCATTTTGGCACCGGGTATCATTTTGAGATCATACGTTTTGTTAATTCGTCTTGTACATATGGAGGAGGACTTCGTGTGTTGACATTTGATTTGGCCCATCGATGGACTCCGAGACGAAGGTGGATTCCCGAGTTGTCGACTAGGCAGAGGTAGAGGAACGAAGAACGGTTAAGTCTTGCAAGGGAATCAGGTTGTTGAGTCTGTCCGTTTTTCGTCTACTTTGTAAAACCATACTTAATTGACTGGTCATTGGTTCGTCCGAGGTCTTTCCCGTTGTGAGTTTTCCTCGTACATCATGACGTCGTGATTGTTTTTCTTTTATCTTGCAAAAATCACGTAGATGCATGATTAGGTTTAAAAGGATAAAATTGGTTTAAATCACAACCTTAGTGTAAATTGGTGCAAAATTAACTTGGATAATTTTTATTTAATTTAATTCAAGTTGGCATTAATTAATTTGCAAAATTCACGTTTGGGTTATTTGGCCTAATTTTGAACTTGGATTGAATTAATTTTGTTAAAATGAAAATTTAAATATTATTTTTGTTTAGTTAACTTTAATTTTGAAAGAAATTAAAATTTTAGGAGTGTAATTGTTTATCTTGAAAGAAATTTAAAATTTGGGATATTTCGGGAACCGTCACCCCTTTCAAGTTGTATAAAAGAAAAATTCATCATCCTTGACAGATCATTAAAAAGAGACTTGGTTGCGAAATGAGGAAGTGCAAAAGATAATACAAAAGAAACGAGTAAGTTTTGAAGAGTGAAAAAATAGTAAAAATCAAGATGATCTAGAAAAATATATCAAATGTTAAAAAATGAAGTAAAAAATATTATTACAAATGAGCAACAAAACACATTAAATAATCTCTATAATAAATTAGGTACAAAGGAAGGTAATAAGGAAATATATAAATTATCAATAGAGATAGACTGACAAGGGATATGGGTTATGTTAAGTGTATGAAAGACATAAATCAAAATATATTAATTAACAATAAAAAAATTATAGATAGATGGAAAGAGTATTTTTCGAGGATTATCGAGTGAAGTATATCCCTAAAAAGATATTCGGAACACTGAACCAAATATATGATAGGTATGTCCAAATACTGAAAAAGAAGTAGATATACTGATAGGAAAAGTGGGAAAGAATAAAACGGTTGGCCGAGATAAATTTACCCATAGAGGTATGGAGGACTCTTGGAAGTATCGGGATAAAATGGTTAATAGATTTATTTGATAAAATATTAAGATAATAAATCATGCCAAATGAATGGAGGAAAAGTAACATAATACTTTTATATAAAAATAAAGGGATATAGAAAACTAAGGTATTATCGATGAATCAAACTGGTGAATCATACTACGAAATTATGGAAAAATATATAGAACAAAGATTAAAAAATGATTCAACTATTTTGGATAATAAATTTGAATTTATGCGAGGGCGATCTACCACAAAAGCTATTTACTTATTAAGAGAATTAATGAAGAATTGTATAAGTAAGAATAAAATATTATATATAGTCTTAATAAACATAAAAAAAGCTTATGATAGAGTACATATGAATATAGCTTGGTGGGCTTTAAGGACGAAAAGAATACCTATGAGTTATATCAAAGTTATTGAAAATATGTATGAAAACACAAAGAATAGAGTAAGAACTATATGCGGAGAAACTAATGACTTTACGAATAAAGTGAGTCTACATCAAGGATTGACCTTAAGTCCTTACTTGTCGTAGTTTTTGATGAGATTACTACGGACATACCGAAAGATGAACCATGATGTATATTATTTGCGGATGATGTAGTTTTAGTAAACAATTCAAAGGATGGCTTAACGCTGAGAGTATATATGTGGAGAAAAGTCTTAGAGTCTAAGGGCCCAACAATCACTAGAAATAAAATGAAATTTATTGAATGTCAATTGAATAATGAAGTTTCAGATATCATAATATTAAAGATTGAAGAAAAAATTATAAACCAAACCAATAAATTTCGTTATTTAGGTTCAGTGTTACCAAGTAATGGGGATATTTATGAGGATGTTACGAGTAGAATATCAACTCGTTGGATGAAATGGAGACAAGCAAGTGGAGTGTTATGCGATAAGAGGATAACTAATAAATTAAAAGGAAAATTTTATAAAACAACTGTTAGACCAACGACCCTGTATGGAGCAGATCGTTGGCCTTTAAAAAAATTTGAACAAAGTTTCCATGGTAGTGAAATGAGGATGCCCAGATAAATGATTGGAATTACTAGAAAAGAAAAAATTAAAAACGAATATAAAGAAAGTAACAATCAGAAGAGAAGGGTTTTAAAGAAGTAGATAAACTGAATTCATCATTTCTTTCATTAAATATTTACAACAGCTAACTCTATTGATTTATACTACTCGTTGTAACTAATTCATAACAGAAAACATAAACAAAAATTACATGTGCCTGTTTATTAAGCCAAACAGAAATAATAGAAAAATAAAATATGAAATAAGGTTCTGTTTGGCTAGATATCTTTACAGTCCCCTGCAAGCTGATGGGGAGTTTGGATCAAAGAACACAGCATCTTGAATACTCTATCTAGGTTGTAATTTGTGCTATAGATACTTGAAGGGAGGAGTAAGCAAATACTTGGTAAAAATATCAGTCAATTGGTTAACAAAAGCCACATGAGATAATTTAAGTTGATGCTAGAGTTACTTTCTCTTTGATGAAGTGATAATCAACTTCAATATGTTTGCTTCTGGCATGGAAAATAGGGTTAGAGGCCATACACATAACACATAGATTATCACACCACAATATAGGCATGTGAGGATTGGAGGAATAAAGATCTTTTAGTAATTAATAAAGCCAAAGTAACTCAGTAGTTATATAGCTAAGGCCTTGTATTCGTCTTCTGAGCTGGACCTAACTAAAGTATGCTATTTTTTTGCACTCTAAGACATCAAATTAGAGCCTTAAACACACATAAACCACATTTGGATCTCCTGTCTATTATGTCACTAGCCCAATCAGAATTAGAGAAGGCATGAAAATGCAAAGGACCTGGATGTAGAAGGCTGCCTTTAGCAAGAGATCCTTTCACAAATATGAGAATCCTCTTGATAGTTTGGAAATGAGTGTTTATAAGAGCATGCATTTATTGGCAAACCTAATTTACAATAAAAGAGAGATCAAGTCTGATGATTGTTAGGTACTGCAGGAGCCCACTATACTTCTATATAGTTGGGGATCATGGAAAGGATCAAGATATTCAATGAGGGAGGGTTTAGTAGGTAAAGGTGAGTCAATTGGTTTGTAGTAAGTCATTCCAACCTTGGTCAAGATCTCAGAGGCATACTTAAATTGAGATAAAAAAAAGACCTTTAGCTTGAGATTGAACCTTTATGCCTAGAAAAAAGCTCAATGACCCCATATCTTTCATAGCAAATGTAGACTGCATACACAATACAAACTCTTGAAGTAAGGAGAAAATGTTACTTGCTAATACAATATCATCTACATACATTAGAAGAACAAGTATATGAGAAGAAGTCTTTTTTATAAAGAGAGAGGTGTCAACTTTGTTATTGACAAATCCCTAATCTGGTAAGAACTTTGAAAGTGGTGAGTACTAGGCCCTAAGGACTTGTTTAAGACCATGCAATGCTTTGTGGAGCTTGCATACATGACTAGGAAATTAAGCACTTGTGAAACAGTGAGGTTGAGTCATATAAACCAATTCCTCCAAGCTGCCATAAAGGAAGTCACTTGAAACATCCAATTATTTTAGAGGCCAAGAGTGATGTAAGGAAAGAGAGAGAGAATTAATCTAAGTGTGGGTAATTTGATCACATGGTTAAATGTCTCATAGTATCCCACCCCTTCAGTTTAGTGAGAACCCTTAGCCACAAGTTTAGCCTTATACCTTGCTAAGCTGCCATCAGAGTAGAGTTTGACCTTGAATACCCATTTATAACTAATTACAAGCTTGTGAGAGGGAGGACGAAAAAGAGACCAAGTGTGTAGATTCATAAGACTTGCATAATTTTCTTCCATGGCTTGCTTTCAAAGAGGTAGTTTATAGGCATGTGTAAAGGAGTTAGGTTCCAATGGAGTGCTAGAAGAGATAGTGGCTAGGTGTGTAGAGGGATGAAAGGGAAGGTTAGGCTTGGATATCCCTATTGTATATCTTGTAATCATTTAGTGAGTGTTGGAGCTGGGAATAGAGGATATAAGAGGAGTAGGATTTTGAACTGCGAGAGGACTTGGTTGGGTAAAGGAAAGAGTGGTAAATACAATGGGAAGAGGTGAAGAAAAAGAGCTAGTAGTTGATAAGGATTTAATATGCTCAAGAAGACATATGGATTCAGAATAAGATCTCATATCAGTAGATAAAAAGAGTGAAAATAAAGTCAAAGTGGGAGAAATCTGTGTAGAAGAAGTTATAGATAATACACTAGAGCAAGGAGTGGATTGAAAAGGGAAGTGATTTTCCATGAAGTTCACATGTCTAAAATGTAAATTCTGCCAGTAGATTTGTCTAAACATCTGGAACCTTTGGAGTTGGGAGAGTAACCTAAGAATAAATATAATTTGGATTTAGGATAAAGTTTAGAGACCCAGTATGGAATCAACCAAGGATAAAAATCACATCCAAAAGTATTGAGAGGTGAGAAATCTGGTATTTGATTAAAAAGAAGTTCGAATGGAGAGTGAAGATTCAAGACAGGAGTAAGCAGTATGTTAATTTGGTAGATAACAGTAAGGCGAGCTTCAATTAAGTAAGAAGATGGCAGGGAATCTTGACAAAGAAGATCTAATGTGGTTTCAATTAAATGTATGTGTTTACTCTCACTAACCCCATTTTGTTCAGGGGTGTGAGGATAATAAGTTTGATGCAAAATACCAGAAGAAGTAATAAATTGATATATGAGAGAGTTAACAAAATCAGTACCATTATCAGATCTTAGAGTTTTGATTTTGGAAGAGAATTGATTATCCACCATAGCTTTAAACTATACAAACACTTGATAGACTTCAGATTTTTTATGTTAAGGGTAAATACAGGTATATCTAGTAAATTCATCAACACAAAGCACATAGTATATGAACCCAGAAATAGAGGAAACTGATGTTGGACCCCAAACATTAGTATGAATCAACTGTAAGGGTTGAGAAGTGATTATGTGAGATGAGGAGAAGTGCAATTTATGACTCTTTTTAAGACAACCGGACTGATAATTGAGGGTTAGTGTCTGAGGAGGAATGAGCCCTTGAATATGAAGAGAACTCATGATAGAGAATGAAAGGTGGCCTAATTTACAATGCCAAATGTGAGTGGATCTTGAACTAGGAGTACATAAAGCTTGTGAGGTTGTTGGAGGATAGAATTTGGATGGTACGGAAGAGATAGGACGAGTTGTAAAATGAGTACAAGCCTTGGGTGGAAGGTCCTTTGTAAATAATTTTATTAGTGAGTTTGTCCTTAATGACAACTCCTTCTGAATCAAAAATTAATCTGCAGTGTTATCTCTAAAAAGTTGAGATGCAGACATCAAATTATGAATGACATGTGGTGTATGAAATTTTTTGGATAGAACTAAAGTTTTAGTAGAGGTAGGAAATAGGACATCACCTATATTATGAATGGGAATAGATTCTCCATTTCATATAGTGATAGAGTTAGATACACTATAAGATCGTAAAGTAATGAGCTCAGTAAGATTATTGGTGAGGTGATTAGTAGAACCTGTGTCCAGAATCCAGTGGGAAGAGGGTGAGGAGATCTTTTGATCAATGTAAGCTTATGGTTCAATTGAGAATGATGGATCAGATAAGAAAGGGTTGTCAGAGGTTGATACAGAAGATTCACAGGGACAATAATGATTCATGGAAGTTTGAGGTGCCATATCGATTTTAGGTGGGAAGGTAGAGGATGGAGATGGTCTAGGATTGAATGAGGATCCTTATGGAGGCATTGTGTTTGGAGAAAAATGAATGGGAAAATTGTTTAAGTTGGTGGGATATGGTGATGAGAAAGGTGTAGTTGGAGTTTGATAGGTTTGCTTAAATCTATGATAACACTCACCAGCAAAATGGTTCCCCTTTCCACAGATCTGATAAAAAAAACTTTGGATGTAATTTCTACCAAAATTCCTTCCTCTCATATTCTTGTTTCTATTACATCCTCCTCTATAAAACTAACTAAATTTATTCCCAATTGTGTTAGGATGTTGTCCACCAGTCGGTTGAAAATTTTGATTGCTCGTAGGATGAAGATTTTGAGGAGAGTAATTAGGTGTGGATTGAGAATCTATTTGGGATAAAGAAACATTGGAAGATTGATTCCATAATGTAAAATTGGATAATTATGTATCAAGCTATTTCTCTGCATTAATTAGAGAAGTTTTACTTTCTGTGCTACTAGACACTAAATAATCTCTAGTGGCATGAATTTCCTCTAATCTAAGCAAGGATTATAACTCAGTGAAAGTAATGGGTTGAGTTCTTGTTCTCAAGGCTATTTTTAATTAAGCATATTCATGAGATAGTCCATTTATAGTAAACAAGACAAGATCATCTTCCCTAATTGGGCAATCTGCAGCTAGGAGTTTATCTGCACAATCTTTAACCCTATCTATATATTCATCCATAGGGCAATCTTTTTTTACATTTAAAAGTTTCAATTTCAGTTCACAAATATGTGATTCAGAGATGAAACATATCTTTTTATCAAATATCTCCAAATTTCAAATGTATGCTCAAATCCTAGAACATCTTACAACATTGAAGCAACTAATTAATTGCCTATCTATATGAAACCATTTTTCATAAGCAGGGTTTAGATATGTACCACCATCTTCATATGTCAACATATGAATGGGAGATTGAATTGATTCATCAACATACCCTAGTGAATGATTTATCTGAAGAACATTTCTTACTTGTAGTTGCTAGATTATGAAGTTCTTTTGATCTAGCTTTACTGTAATTAAAAAATTAAGGTTAGAGATGAATAAGATCGGATTTGAAGGAAGATTGAGAGGAGTAATGATTTTTTTCCTTTTAAGAGAAAGGTGGTTAGAAATTTACAGGTTGTTGCTGTGACACCCCGCCTAATTAAATACCGGGCGATCACTCCTTTATTAAATTAAATCAAGGTGAACAGATTGGTTCATTCTTAGCATCACTGTCGTAAAAAGAAACTTTCCAATTAACACCCTAAATAATTAAGCTAAGTGTCAAAACCAATTTTAAACATTAACTTCCAAATTTTATTTAAAGAAAAGATTTATTTAATTTATTAACAAAGCTCAATGAATAAGATACACACCACAATAAACTGGAACGAAAGAATCCAATATATAAAACATTCATCAACGAATGTCAACATGCGAGAAAAATAAAGTAGTACATCCGTTCTGAACAAAATCCCATAATAACGAACAAGGAAATAACTGAAATAACAATGTCCCAACAAAAAGAAATAATGGAAAGGGCTACACATGCCCATCTGAATGAAAGTGCTAAGAGTGGATCTGAATGGACGAAGTCGTCTAATCAAAAGACCTGCAACTCCCACCTAAGCTGCAGCGCGTTCCTTCCAATAGATCCTAAGCAAGACGCCCCTGTGGCTGGGCACCTGAAATACATACATATATATACAAGGGGGAGAGGGAGAGAAGAAACGGGTCAGAGCCCGAAAGTGTGTGTTATTTATAATCAGTTTAGCAAGTATTTAAATTGATACAGGCCAATGCAACAACCTATTAGTTCGACACTCCCTTGAGAAATTCTCACCTCTCTTCTAGTGTGCACGCCTATCGTACTAACCTTCCCAAATTGTTTAACTTAACATTTTAGATCATACTAACCTTCCCAATAATTTAGTTTCTCTTAACTTACTCATAAGTTTTAAAACCGAACCATGTCAACGTGTGAAAAGGTTACTTTCAATGAGTAGCACAACTCTCGTTTTAGCTTCATTAATTTATAAAGTTTCCCAGTGTCATATTATACTTTCGCAAAACAGTATTTATTATATGAGTCAACAACCATGTCCTACTTATCAAGTCACAGTAGGTAGTTTAAATTCCATAATCTCATATATATATTAACTACTCGAATAATATATATATATATATATATATATATATATAACAGCACCCCAACTAAAACTATGGTGCGGGCGTACTCTGCTATCCAATCCCCGTATCGTTCACACAAAGGGAAGTACAAATTCGGAATCACTCACGAACTGTATCAACATATACACAAACAAGATTGAGGCGAAGCATAGATTCCAAGTCCAAGAGATAAGTACATACCCTCACATCTCTTAGGACCGTCCGACTATCAATCTGATAGCCCGTACCTAGGATCTCTATCTTCTAGGGTACGAATCAATATCCCCCGTAAGACAACACAGGATAAGACCGTCCCAGCGCGGTAACCTCAGGGATAGCAAGTAGCGCGGGTACGTTTTTCACATGTATATAATATATGCACACACAATCATATAAATATTCCAATTTCCTCATATTAATATAGGTTCCTCTCATTACCCATAATTACAACATTTATCCTTAATTTCACATTATTAATATTACGTATAAGGTTTCGACTCTAACCTTGACTCGAAGGGTTTTCTCACTAATTACGTGACACTCGTGGATTCTAACTATCCAAGTAGGAAATTCAGTAGGTAGACGCCTATTCACTATCGTAAGTATTTGACGTAATCTCTCACTTGAAATGTGTAGTTTCATCATTCCTTAATTAATTGTCCCTAAAATGCAATTATCGTCTCATAATAAAGTTCCCATCCTTTAACCATATGTCCTACTGGTCTCTCTTATATCCCAAAACATTTTATTTATAATGCCCAAGAATCATTCTACGATAAATTAATTCAACTAATTAAACAAGGGGAAATAAGAGGCTGCCAGGAAGGGTCGATCGATCGACGACTGGGGCTCGATCGATCGACGACTGGGGCTCGATCGATCGAACCTTCGATCGATCGACGCTCTAGGGTCGATCGATCGATCAAGCAGGTCTGCGAAAATTCTGCAGAATTGCAGTTGCGGGTTTCACCAAAGTTCTTCATTCAAATTCATATTTTCCAACCCTAATCGTCCCAAAACTTATACCACAAACATAATAACATATTACCAGATGTTTCTAACGTTAAGCATGCGTATAACCATCATTAAACATGATTAAACAACCTAAAATCTCATCTAATCATCAAGAACCCTAAGTTTTCTTAACTTCTGTTCTAATCAGTTTTTCTCCAGAATTTCCTTCTAACATAACATCACAAATTCGTGGGTTCATCATCTACTTCACATATTATTTTCAGAATATGGTTAAAACGATTTCTACATGCAAATCCCTATCAAAAATTGGGGTTTTCTTCCTTTAATTATACTCCTAATCATTCCTACACTAATATGATTATTGCACCAACGAAAATACGCAAGTTAAACACTTGCCTGGGATTTCAGAGGTCTGGTTTCCTGTAGATGTTGGTGTGGTTGCGTTCTCCTCCTCGCGATCTACGCGTTGGTGGTGACGGCGGTGAAATCGGTGGTGTTTTGGGCCTTGAATCACCTTGAGAGTTCTCTCCTCTCTTCTCCAATGGCCGTTCTAGGGTTTTGAATGTTCTAACCCTAAAAGGCTGACTTAAATGGCTGCTAAGGATGGCTGAAATTCATGGGTTTAATTACCCTATTTTGTAAAATGACTAAAATGCCCTCCCGGGTCACTAATTAGGCCTAAAAACACCCCGAGGCCCGAACTAAACCCCCGGGTACACTTTTCTGACTATCTCGACCCTTCCGGAGGCGTTGGCGCACTCAAAACGACCATACGGACAACTTATAAAATATTTACTTTTTAATTAACATAATTAGTCTCGACGTGACCCGGGCACGTCCCGACTAATTTTTCCGAAATAGTCATTTAATACACCTATGACATTCAATATAACCAATATAATATACTATGCTCATTAGTAATATTCAACAAGTTTCTTATAATTACTAACTCTAGTCACGTTAATAATTATAACATAATTAATTTCCGGATTTTTATTAAATAAATTATCACATTAAATTTAATAAATCCCCAAATTAAATATAGCATAAAAATACGGGGTATTACATACTTCCCCCCTAATAACGGAATTTCGTCCCGAAATTCAGAAAATAAGGCATACCTGGTAAAAACAACTCTGGATATCTCTCGCGCATATCTGCCTCACGCTCCCAAGTGGATTCCTCCACATTATGATGCTCCCACTGGACTCGCACAAGTGGAACTACCTTCGACCTCAATCTCCTCTCACTGTAGTCTAGGATAGCCACCGGTCTCTCCTCGTAAGAGCTATCAGGCTGTAAATCGATCTCGTCTATCGCGATGTGAGTATGGGCCTTATCATCCCGAAGATATCATCTCAGCGACGAGATGTGGAATACATCGTGGATGCGATGTAAATGTTCTGGCAATCCCAACCTGTATGCTACTGGCCCAATTCTCTCGATGATGGGAAATGGTCCTACGTACCTCGGAGCCAACTTCCCCTTCTTCCCGAACCTCATCACTCCTTTCATAGGAGATATACGCAACAACACTTGATCTCCCACATTAAACTCACGGAAGAACCGTTTCGCATCGGCGTAGCTCTTCTGCCTGTCTTGGGCTACCCGAATACGACTCCTGATTATCTCAATCCTCGCGGAGGTCTCCTGAATCACTTCTGGCCCTAATAACTTGTTGTCCCCCACCTCGAGCCAACAAGTTGGAGAACGACAAGGCCTGTCGTACAAAGCCTCAAATGGAGCCATGCCAATCGTAAACTGATAGGAGTTATTATAAGCAAACTCTACCAGTGGAAGGTGTGGCTCCCAACCTCCTCCGAAATCGAGAACACACATGCGCAGCATATCTTCCAACAACTGATTAGTACGCTCTGTCTGTCCATCTGTCTGTGGGTGGTAAGCTGAACTCAGTCTCAACTCGGTACCCATAGCCTCCTGAAAGCTTTCCCAGAAACGTGACACAAAAATCTTGTCTCTATCTGACACAATATTCAGGGGCACCCCATGCAATCTGACAATCTCAGCGATGAACAACTGGGCATACTGACCCGTGGTATAATCTGTCCTCACTGGCAGAAAATGAGCCACCTTGGTCAAACGGTCTACAATCACCCAGATAGAATCATGGCCCCGCTGTGATGTAGGCAACCCGGTAATGAAATCCATGGAAATACTTTCCCACTTCCACGCGGGTACTTCCAATGGCTGAAGTAATCCTAATGGTTTCTGGTGGTCCACCTTCACTAGCTGGCAAGTAGAACACTTGGACACAAATTCAGCGATGTCCTTCTTCATCCCACTCCACCAGTACTGTCGTCTCATGTCCTGGTACATCTTATCGCCTCCCGGATGTACTACAAACAGGGACCCATGAGAATGAGTCATCACTTCATGACGTAGCTCCGCTCCTTCTGGGACCACTAATCTCCCTTTAAACCGCAACCCTCCATCCGAACTAACAGAATAGGACTCAGCACCCTCGGCTAGAAGTCGTACAATCTGCTCCTGACAAAACGGATCTGTGGTCTGTGCCTGTATCATCCTCGTAATAATCTCGGGTGTGACTGACATCACGGATATGAAAGAACGTGCTACTACGTCCTGGTGACCCAACTCCTTCCACTTTGCTTTCCAGATGTCCGCTACATCGTCAATCGGTCTACGGCTCAACGCATCAGCAACTACGTTGGCTTTCCCCGGATGATACTGTATATCGAACTGGTAATCTTTCACAAACTCTAACCATCTGCGCTGACGCATATTCAGCTCTCGCTGAGTGAACAGGTACTGCGGTGACTTATGGTCCGTGAACAAACGGAATTTCTCGCCCAACAAATAGTGCCTCCAAATTCTCAATGCAAAGACGACCGCAGCTAACTCCAGGTCATGGGTGGGGTAATTCTTCTCATGCGGCTTAAGCTTGCGGGAAGCAAAAGCTATAGCCTTCTCCTCCTGCTGAAGTACTCCCCCAAGTCCTCGTAAGGACGCATCTGTGTAAACCAGGTACTCTACACCCGGCTTAGATAAAGCAAGGACTGGTGCCGAAGTAAGCTTGTCCTTCAGCTCGTCGAAAGCCAACTGACAAGCGTCATCCCAGACATATGGTACCCCCTTGCGAGTCAGATTCGTCAATGGACCCGCTATTTTGGAGAATCCCCGAATGAACCTCCTGTAGTATCCGGCTAACCCCAAGAAACTACGCACTTCCGTCGGTGTAGTCGGCTGCCCCCATTCCCTCACCGCTGACACTTTGCTCGGGTCAACTACTATCCCTTGCTCAGAAACAACATGGCCCAAGAATTGTACCTCTCGCAACCAGAATCCACACTTCTCGTACTTAACATACAACTGATGCTCTCGTAGAGTCTGAAGAACCTGCCTCAAGTGTTCGGCATGCTCCTCCTCGGAGTGTGAATATATCAAAATATCATCAATGAAGATGATGACGAACTGATCCAAGAACTCTCTGAATACTCGGTTCATCAAGTCCATGAAAACGGCTGGGGCATTTGTGAGTCCGAACGGCATCACCCTAAACTCATAGGACCCATATCTCGACAAGAAGGCAGTCTTTGAAACATCCTGCTCCCTAATACGTAGCTGATGGTACCCCGACCTCAGATCTATCTTCGAAAAGAAAGTTATTTCCCTCAGCTGGTCGAACAGATCATCGATTCGAGGCAACGGATATTTATTTCGTATCATGACATTGTTCAACTCCCGGTAGTCCACGCACAATCTCAGTGAACCAACTCTCTTCTTTACAAATAAGACTGGAGCGCCCCAAGGTGAGGTACTCCTACGAATGAAGCCCTGACCTAATAGCTGCTCAATCTGATCTCGTAGCTCTCGCATCTCTGCCGGAGCCATATGGTACGGTGCACGTGCTATAGGTCTCGTATCCGGCAATAAATCTATAACGAAGTCTATCTCCCGACTGGGCGGTAGGCCTGATATAACCTGAAACACATCGGAATACTCACTAACAACTGGGATCGAATCCAAAGGAATCACAACCTCCTTAGAGGTATCCTCCTCAATGTAATATAAATGAGCGGTCGAACCTCCCTCTGGGCGAGGCATCGCTACTACAAACATCTCTTGCCCCGGAATGGCAAAAACAATGCTCCCACCAAAGCAATCAATCATGGCTCTATAAGATGCGAGCCAATCCATACCAATGATCACATCATGCTCGTGCATGTCTAAGACTACCATGTCTGCAGGCAATACCAAGCTACCAATCTCTACCCCTACTCCCCGGCATATAAAGAATATAAGGACCCACTCCCCAGTGGTGAGTCGACACACGTCACGGTGCTCTCTGCTGTAGCTAACAACCCTAAGGACTTCGCAAAATTCGTAGCTATAAAATAATGCGTTGCCCCCGTATCAAACAAAACTTTACCCATAGTACCATGGATAGGAAACATACCCTCAATCGCGGGTGGTGCCTATGGAGCTGCTGCCTGGTGGACGTTATAGACACGTCCATACTGTAATTGCCCCTGCTGCACTGGAGCTACTGGAATGGCTGGTAGGGCTGGCACCTGAGCTGGAGCTGGAAGGGCAGGTGGGAAGAGTGGTCTCTGCGGCTCATTACGGGCTCCCTGCTGCTGTGGGGACCTATCGCCATCTGGGCAATCCTGACACTTATGGCCGTGCTTGCCGCACACAAAACACCGGCCTCTGAAATTACCTCCCCTTTGTCCCTGCTGACCACGGCCCTACTGGCCGTTACCTCCACGCCATTGGCCCTGATGTCCACGCTGTTGGCCTTGTTGGCCCTGCTGCTGCCCCTGCGGTCGGTGTTGACCCTGCTGGCCCTGCTGATTAGGCTGACCCTGATGGCCCTGCCTGAATCCACCGAATCCCTGCCTAGAATCACCTGAACGGAATCGCTTAGCAGGGTCCCCCTGATGGGAACTCTGCTCGTGCTGACGAGTCTGTCCATGAGTTGGTGCCCCACCGGCACTATTACCCCCGGTCCTGCCCTGCTGGCTGGACTCTCCTACTCTCTTGCTTCCCTGAAGATGGAATCGGTGATCCTGGCAATGTAGTAACGCTGCATTGAGTACATCAGTGAACGTACTCAGGGATAGGTTCCCAATAAGGTGCTGAGGGATCCTCCAAGATAACCCGTCAACGAACAGAAAAATCTTCTTGCCCTCAGTGGGTGCCTCATCCGGAACAATAGTGAGAAGTCTCGTGAACTCCTCCTCATACTCTGCTACAGTAAGATTATCTTGCTTCAGATTTAGTAGTTTCCGCCTCATCTCCGTCTGCACTGCGGGTGGAAAATACTTGCGGTCAAACCGCTCCCAGAACAACTGAATAGGGATCTTGTCCCTCTCCTCCAAAGTAGTGGTGGACTCCCACCACTGTAATGCGGCTCCCACCAGCTTGAAAGAAGCCAATAACTGCTTTTGTACTTCGGTGCACTCATACATGCGAAGATGCCGCTGGATGTCTTTCTTCCATTGGCTAACCGTGATAATGTCGGAGCTACCAGAGAACTCAGGGGGATGTGCTTTCTGAAAAGCATCCCGAACCCTCTCCCATGCAGATGGAAGCTGTGCTGGTACTGGCGCCACTGCCTGGACCTGGGGTGGAGCCTGCTGAATCACCGCTATCGCGGCATTCACCGCCTGAGCAACTATGGCGGCCACTTCATTAGCATTCATTGTGCCTGGTGTCGGAGCTGCTGGTTGCTCGGCCTGGGCACGCCTATCTTTCGGAGCACGTCTCGGAGGCATCTGAAACGTGAAAAAAATTTATCAGTCTATAGTTATCATCGAATCTCAATTAACTGAAGACTTAAACGTAAAAACAGGAATACAACAAATCCTAAAAATAGGGCTCTATAGCAAAAAAACGTTAAGCTGAAAGCAAAATAAGCCGTACAGATCCTATGGACACTAGAACCTGATGCTCTGATACCACCTGTGACACCCCGCCTAATTAAATACCGGGCGATCACTACTTTATTAAATTAAATCAAGGTGAACAGATTGGTTCATTCTTAGCATCACTGTCGTAAAAAGAAACTTTCCAATTAACACCCTAAATAATTAAGCTAAGTGTCAAAACCAATTTTAATTATTAACTTCCAAATTTTATTTAAAGAAAAGATTTATTTAATTTATTAACAAAGCTCAATGAATAAGATACACACCACAATAAACTGGAACGAAAGAATCCAATATATAAAACATTCATCAACGAATGTCAACATGCGAGAAAAATAAAGTAGTACATCCATTCTGAACAAAACCCATAATAACGAACTAGGAAATAACTGAAATAACAATGTCCCAACATAAAGAAATAATGGAAAGGGCTACACATGCCCATCTGAATGAAAGTGCTAAGAGTGGATCTGAATGGACGAAGTCGTCTAATCAAAAGACCTGCAACTCCCACCTAAGCTGCAGCGCGTTCCTTCCAATAGATCCTAAGCAAGACGCCCCTGTGGCTGGGCACCTGAAATACATACATATATATACAAGGGGGAGAGGGAGAGAAGAAACGGGTCAGAGCCCGAAAGTGTGTGTTATTTAAAATCAGTTTAGAAAGTATTTAAATTGATACAGGCCAATGCAATGACCTATTAGTTCGACACTCCCTTGAGAAATTCTCACCTCTCTTCTAGTGTGCACGCCTATCTTACTAACCTTCCCAAATGGTTTAACTTAACATTTTAGATCATACTAACCTTCCCAATAATTTAGTTTCTCTTAACTTACTCATAAGTTTTAAAACCGAACCATGTCAACGTGTGAAAAGGTTACTTTCAATGAGTAGCACAACTCTCGTTTTAGCTTCATTAATTTATAAAGTTTCCCAGTGTCATATTATACTTTCGCAAAACCGTATTTATTATATGAGTCAACAACCATGTCCTACTTATCAAGTCACAGTAGGTAGTTTAAATTCCATAATCTCATATATATATTAACTACTCGAATAATATATATATATATATATATATATAACAGCACCCCAACTAAAACTATGGTGCGGGCGTACTCTGCTATCCAATCCCCGTATCGTTCACACAAAGGGAAGTACAAATTCGGAATCACTCACGAACTGTATCAACATATACACAAACAAGATTGAGGCGAAGCATAGATTCCAAGTCCAAGAGGTCAGTACATACCCTCACGTCTCTTAGGACCGTCCGACTATCAATCTGATAGCCCGTACCTAGGATCTCTATCTTCTAGGGTACGAATCAATATCCCCCGTAAGGCAACACAGGATAAGACCGTCCCAGCGCGGTAACCTCAGGGACAGCAAGTAGCGCGGGTACGTTTTTCACATGTATATAATATATGCACACACAATCATATAAATATTCCAATTTCCTCATATTAATATAGGTTCCTCTCATTACCCATAATTACAACATTTATCCTTAATTTCACATTATTAATATTACGTATAAGGTTTCGAATCTAACCTTGACTCGAAGGGTTTTCTCACTAATTACGTGACACTCGTGGATTCTAACTATCCAAGTAGGAAATTCAGTAGGTAGACGCCTATTCACTATCGTAAGTATTTGACGTAATCTCTCACTTGAAATGCATAGTTTCATCATTCCTTAATTAATTGTCCCTAAAACGCAATTATCGTCTCATAATAAAGTTCCCATCCTTTAACCATATGTCCTACTGGTCTCTCTTATATCCCAAAACATTTTATTTATAATGCCCAAGAATCATTCTACGATAAATTAATTCAACTAATTAAACAAGGGGAAATAAGAGGCTGCCAGGAAGGGTCGATCGATCGACGACTGGGGCTCGATCGATCGACGACTGGGGCTCGATCGATCGAACCTTCGATCGATCGACGCTCTAGGGTCGATCGATCGATCAAGCAGGTCTGCGAAAATTCTGCAGAATTGCAGTTGCGGGTTTCACCAAAGTTCTTCATTCAAATTCATATTTTCCAACCCTAATCGTCCCAAAACTTATACCACAAACATAATAACATATTACCAGATGTTTCTAACGTTAAGCATGCGTATAACCATCATTAAACATGATTAAACAACCTAAAATCTCATCTAATCAATAAGAACCCTAAGTTTTCTTAAACTCTGTTCTAATCAGTTTTTCTCCAGAATTTCCTTCTAACATAACATCACAAATTCATGGGTTGATCATCTACTTCACATATTATTTTCAGAATATGGTTAAAACGATTTCTACATGCAAATCCCTATCAAAAATTGGGGTTTTCTTCCTTTAATTATACTCCTAATCATTCCTACACTAATATGATTATTGCACCAACGAAAATACGCAAGTTAAACACTTGCCTGGGATTTCAGAGGTCTGGTTTCCTGTAGATGTTGGTGTGGTTGCGTTCTCCTCCTCGCGATCTACGCGCTGGTGGTGACGGCGGTGAAATCGGTGGTGTTTTGGGCCTTGAATCACCTTGAGAGCTCTCTCCTCTCTTCTCCAATGGCCGTTCTAGGGTTCTGAATGTTCTAACCCTAAAAGGCTAAACTTAAATGGCTTCTAAGGATGGCTGAAATTCGTTGGTTTAATTACCCTATTTTGTAAAATGACTAAAATGCCCTCTCGGGTCACTAATTAGGCCTAAAAACACCCCGAGTCCCGAACTAAATGCCCGGGTACACTTTTCTGACTATCTCGACCCTTCCGGACGCGTTGGCGCACTCAAAACGACCATACGGACAACTTATAAAATATTTACTTTTTAATTAACATAATTAGTCCCGACCTGACACGGGCACGTCCCGACTAATTTTTCCGAAATAGTCATTTAATACACCTCTGACATTCAATATAACCAATATAATATATTACTATGCTCATTAGTAATATTCAATAAGTTTCTTATAATTACTAACTCTAGTCACGTTAATAATTATAACATAATTAATTTCCGGATTTTTATTAAATAAATCATCACATTAAATTTAATAAATCCCCAAATTAAATATAGCATAAAAATACAGGGTATTACAGTTGCATCATAAGCTCTGATACCATAAATAAAGTATCAATCAGGAGATAAGAGTTTCAAAGAAGTAGACAAACTGAATTAATCATTTCTTTCATTGAATCTTTGCAGCAGCTATCCTCTATTGATTTATAGTAATCATTTTAACTAATTAATAATATAAAACAAAAATATAAATTACTCATGGTTGTTTATTAAGACAAATAGAAATAACAGAATATGAAATAAGGTTTTGTTTGGCTTGATATCTTTATAGAATATCATTAGGCATAAATTAATCCAAATTTACCCCTTAATTTAGATACTTTTATTACCTCGGACAACGTAAAATGAATTAGTTTATCTCATATCAGTGTTAATGGTTTCGTCTAACAAGTATCCCGAGTTTCTTGTATTTCTTATTAATTTTACAGGTATTTAACACATGAAAAAAAAGAAAGAAATCAGAAGAAGCGAGAGAAAATAAGGAGGACAAAGCAAAAGGGCAGAAGCATAATTTTTCGAGGAATCCGGTTGAGGCCCAAAATAAAAGTCGAAGATCTCGCATTTATGAACACATAGAAAGAAACGGCGTCCCAATCTGAGTTCTGGATAAGAAGTTAGGAAGACCTGAAGATGCGAGATAATCATGAGATTTTTAAAAGAAATTGAGAAGACAACACGGACCAATGCGGTTTACCAAAAAACCGGATCAATCCGGGGTCCAAAATCATTGAATAAAAATATGTCTACCGGACCAATCCGGTATCCCCAAAAATGGATCAGTCTGACCCTTAAAATCACTGAATAGCTACATGTTTAGCGGACTAATCCGGTTTGTTTGGAAAAGGGATCAATTCGGTTGTCAATCGGACCAGTCCGGTATGTCCTGACCGGATTGATCCAGTGTTCAAGATTTGATATGATCTTCTTCTTCTTAGAGTTAATCATTAATACAACTCTTGTCAATTTCATAGGATATAAATTTAAAAGAAATCCCAAAAATAGAGGGGGGCTTCTAATTCGTTTTTAGAGACGCTTTGAAATTAGCTTAGAGAAGAAACAACAAAAACCCTAGTTTGATTCTAGTTTTGGAATCCAAGTAAATTTATTCCAATTCTTGTGTTCATTATTGTAGTAGTTACTTTCTTTAGTAGTAATTTCATTATTCTTCATCTTCAATAGTGAGTAAAAATGTTTTCTTTCCATCAGAACAAGTTTCCTTCTAGTTTTAATATGTCAGGCTAAGTTTTCAAGGGTTTGGGTACATGAACCCCACCCGATGTAAATCATGATAGTGGAAATAGAAGTTGAAATTAACATTTTAGATGAATTGTATCGTAGTTCATATGATGCTACTTTAATTCAACATTTGCTTACATACTGTGCAGGTTACGATCCCTCATATATGTAATACTTAGGAGAAATAAAGATCGAATTTTAATTCAACCTTTGCTTACACACTGTACGAGCTACGATCCCTTATATATGTATTTCTTAGGGACATTAAAAAGTCAGATTCATTTAAAGCTTTAATTATGAATCTAGTATCCTACGAAGTGAATTACTAGGGCGTGGGGGATTGTAACCCGCCCTATCTTTCTCATCTTATAGTTAAAGTTTTATTTAAATCGCCATTCATCTTTTAGTTAATTAAAAGAAATTGCACTTCATTTAGTCAAAATTCCATTAATTGGTCATTTTCAAAATTGCATCTAGTTGTAGTCATTTCACAATCCAAATCACCTTTTTGTTCTTTTTAGAAGCCAAGGCCTTCGTCTTTCCAACGTCGTTATAACTCCGTTCGTCTTATTTCCCTCAGGATCGATACCCGATTTATCGGATTATTACTTGAGAGACGGTCTTGCACTTGCGCCTAAATAGCATGCACACTGGACACATTTGTGGTGGCGTCCAGTTTTTGGCACCGTTATCGGGGAATTGAGTAGACTTTGGTTAGATCAAGTCAATCTAAAACATTGACCAAGAAAATCGAAAAAAAAAAAAAAAAATAATATATATATATATATATATATATATATATATATATAATTAATTTTCATCTCTCAAAAAGCCTTTAATGCAAAATCTTGAACACACTCAGACTCCTCACAATACTCCAACCACAATCCACGAAAATCCAATCATTGAGTACAACTCTGAAAGCCCCCACACACCTCGTGTTCCACAATTCTGGTTTCCAACTCCTACTCCCGAGAACTCTATCAGTAGCTACACCCGGAGTCAAACTTCGAGTCACACATCTAGGACACCAAGTGAGTACACAGAGTCATTTGAAGAGAGTGCGAGCGCAATGTCTGACACAATAAGTTTTCGTACTAGAGACGGAGATCTCCCCTATC
Organism: Sambucus nigra; assembly: GCA_949130495.1. Taxonomy (NCBI): domain Eukaryota; kingdom Viridiplantae; phylum Streptophyta; class Magnoliopsida; order Dipsacales; family Adoxaceae; genus Sambucus; species Sambucus nigra. Next base: position 646,027,758 of record OX422215.1, on the reverse strand, counting down.
GTCTTATGAAGGGCTTACTCTTTCCTGAGAGGACTGTCACCCCTGATTGCATTTTACTCCCGTATACTGTCGGTTAGTTCCACTTTCATAATGGGATGATACAGATTATCCCTACATTTCATGGCATGGATTCAGAGAAACAATACGTACATATTCGTGAGTACGAAGAGGCATGTCACACATTTGGTGATCAAACTTGCACGCAAGATGTCGTTCGCCTAAAGCCTTTTCCTTTTTCCTTAAAGGATAAAGCCAAGACCTGGCTATGGTCTCTACCCCTGAACTCTATCACTTCTTGGGGAGATATGCAGCCTAAGTTTATCTCAAAATTCTATCCGCATCACAAGACCAACTCTGCCAAGACTCAAATCCAAACTTTATGACAATACGATAATAATGACAAATGTTAGGAACAATTCCAAGAGTTAGTAAGCGCATGCCCCCATCATGGTTTTGAAAAACACTTTGTGATATCTTTGTTCCATAATGGGTTGACAATAGATTCTGTAGAGGGGGCTTGAAGGTAATCTTGAGATTAGGGATAATTCCCTAATTTGCTATAGTGTTTGAGATTAACCAACCGAGGCAGCTCAAGTGTGGCAACTCAGGCATGGCAACTCAGCGAGACAGCTTGGCATGGCAACTCATACTTTAGCTTGTTGTATTAGTCATATTATATCTTTATTTATATTGTCTATGAGCCATAACGATTGTAATGATGTAATGAGAATAATGAACCTGTGTGAGATCGAACGGTACTCGTGAGAGACCAGGCTTGGCAGGGCCTGGGAGAACTTTCATGCTCTATCGAACGACCTCACCGAAGGACCCTGACCGTGGAACCTCGGGCGGAGCATCTTTGAGGTCCATCGGGCGATGAGTTGTGAACCAAACAACCATCTACTTAATGTCACATCTACTGTAGGTGATGTCACTATCCAGCTAAATAATGTCAGACATGCACTTGAGTAAACCACTGTAGTATTTGGGGGTGTCAAGCAGTTGGTGAGCCACCTTTGCGACAACAGCCCCCTGACACACATTGGTTAGGCAAAAGGCATGTCTTGGCATTTAATGTTTATGACGTAGAGACAACTAGTGCATCAGGAATTTAATGTTGTGACATAAAGTACGAGGCATATCTTTCATAGTCTTTAATTACTGAGTTGCCTCGGAGACGGTGTGGGGGGCTATTTAAGGACCCCAATCACCCCCGAGGAGAGGATGATCTTTTTGAGAGTTTAAGGAGTTATTGCTAGAGAGAGGACAGAGAGGAGGGAGTTATTGCAAACCAGAGGGTTTGCCCACTCACCATTGTTACTTATTACGAAGATTTTAATACGTGACAGGGATTCCTGAGGTGTTTGGTGTGTTTTTCACCTGCCTACCAAGGTGTATTCAAGGTTCTTACTTATCTCTCCCTCTAGCTAAGTTACTTCTAAGTTTCATTACTACTTTTTGAGTTATACACGAGAGACTTGTGACTTTAAACTGAGTCTTATCTTCATTAAGTTTTTGTTTCATACCTTATCATTAATCAAAATCTTTAGCCAAATTAGCTTATCATTACCAAACTCAAATAGGGGTTACGCCTCCATCTATAATATAAAGTACCCTCTTACATTTGGAGATTCTGCTGGGGAGGCATTCTCCTAGGTAAGGAGTATGGCGCAAGATAATGCTACTCGAAGACTGAAGTTTGATGATATACAACATAATGAAGAACAGGCCGCAAGGGAGCAAGAGGCCTTAAGGGTTGGGGCTCCGGGAGTAGAGATACCTCTGGTTTCGATGACGTCAGGCGTTTCAGGGGTGACACAACCTTCCACGAGCGTGGGGTTGGGTCCCGCCCAGATTACGCTCCTCATGAGAAAGGTTTATGAGTTTTTACAAACCCCAGTAGCTTCAACTATGCTGGGAGGATTGGAGGCTAATGCTTTCATAACACCAGGAGTAGCTCCCACGACCCCACCAGGTCAGGGTATTGCTGAAGCAATCCCAGCAAGCGTACCCTCTGTTGTGAATCGGGCAATGGGAACCTCAGGAGTTTCAACGGAACCACCGGTAATGTTTGTTTCAGTTGCAACGAGCACTCAGCCCATGGCCCCACTGCTGGTTACCCCAGTAGCCTCGCCCATGGAAGAAATGAGAAAAGAGATGCAGAAAGAGATGTTGAAGTTCATGCAGGCGTCCTCGCAATCAGATGGTGAGGTGGCTTCGATTTATGATGACTTCCGAACACCCTATCCTCAAGCGTACAACGATGAGCCTTACCCAAAGGACTATATTCCATCAATCTTCGAAAAATATATGGGGAAAGGTGGGAACTCGAAGGAGCACATAAAACGTTTTGTTGAACACTTGGGAGCACATTGTAATGATAAGAAGCTTAGAATGAGGGAGTTTTGCAAATCCCTAATCGACAACGTATGCACCTGGTACTCCCATTTGACTCCCAACAGCGTTTCTACGTGGGAGGAGATGCATGTATTGTTTGTCCAAAAGTTCTTTCTGGCGGAAGATGAGTTCACATTTACCCAACTTGGGAGGGAGAAACAGAGACCTGGGGAGGAGGTGGTGGCCTACGTTCGAAGGTTCAGGGAAAGGTCCCTCGATGTAAGGTAAGAGGCCAAAGAGTCCAAGTTATTACAAATTTGCGCTGAGGGACTGCTTCCTGAATACATCTTCCATCTTATCAACGAGACGCGCGAGGGGACTTTTGCTGAATTCTTGAAAGCAGCGAGAAACATATCTTTGGTGGTACGACCCAATCCGGTGGTAATACCCATGATTTTCAGGCAGCCGATGCAACCTATGGGGGGAGGCCTCAGCCCCCATGGGTAGGGTACACCGAGGGGGGGATAGGGCCAAAGAACCGAAGAAGGACAATAAGAGGAAATTCTGGAGAGACAAAGAAGACCCACCACCATTGCCCTGTACAATAGAAGAAGCTGTCAGCTGTTGCAACGCGATGGTTCAAGGGTGAACGGTCTATGAGCCAAAGGACATTCTCATGGGGGAGCCCGACGCAGCAACGAAGGCGGATCCAAAGTACTGCCAGGTTCATCGAAGAATCCAGCATCCAACGGAGAGATGCTTTACGTTGAAAAGGATTATCGACAAATATGTAAAGGCAGGGAAATTACAAATCCCTCCCCAAAACGTCAAGAACAACCCTTTTCTAGCACATGGGACCAATCTCGTGGTGTCCTATAATGAAGAGGCCGAGAGAGGGGAAAGGGGGTCGAATCCAAGACAAGAAGAGTACGAAGAGGCTCTAGAATACTGTACGAAGGGAATGGAGAACGTTGTGTTGGCCTACGACGAAGCAAGTGCCAAGAATGCGAAAGAGCTGTACAGTCTTGAAGGCAAGGAAATGAACCCAACCCTTGAATGATGCGCGGTTTTGAAGTCCCCGAAGTTCACTTAGTTTTTTGACCAGGTGGGGGTACCGAAGGAGATTAGGCTCGAGATAACCCAGGTAATACTTGATATTGCGAGGAGGAACACAGTCCCTTCGTTGAGATGGAGGGGACCCATGGCCAGGTTGGTGAGAAGGTTTCTGTCAGAGGTAACCTTCAGCGATGCAGATAGAGCGGTAAGGTTCCCTCATAATAGGCCATTATATGTGACTGCTAGTGTCAACAGAGTTAGCTTCGCAAGGAATCTCATGGATGGATAAGCTTCCATCAATATTATGCCAATCAACTCCTTTCATGCGACTAATATTCCAGAAGAAAGCCTGGTCCCCATACCTTTAGTAATTTCGGGGTATGATAACCAATCTTAAAAATCTATTGGATATGTTAATGTGGGGATTGTGATGGGAAACTTGAGTTCCCATATCAAGTTCCACATGACAGAGAGTGAAACTTCCTATCATCTGTTAATAGGAAGAGTGTGGATGCACAACCAAGGCCTAGTTCTTTCTACATACCACCAATGTGCTAAAGCGAATGTCAAGGGTACAGAGGTGACCATTGGGTCCACAAAGAGGCCCTTAAAGGTCGAAGAAGATCACTTGGTGGACGCAGCGTTGTACACGGAGTTAGAGGAAGATGTCTGAATCTTGACAAGAAGAATGGAGGGAGCATGGGTTCCCCCGATCAAAGAAAGGATGGGGCCTTTAAACGAGTAGGAGGGGATTACGAGCGGCCCAAAGGGAACAGCCGAAGAAGCTCAGCAGGTGGCCCCTGAGCCCCAAGGCATCTTGAAGAAGCTTAAAGACAGGATGAGACCCAGAATTGACCCGATAGAGCATGAGGCTCAGCGACAGAGCGTGCTGAGCGGGTTCTCAGGAGATAAAGTGGCTGAAAGCTTCTAGAGAGAAGAAGAGGAAGACAATCACCACTACCAGCAGGCAATGTAAGAATGTCGTTACCAAGGAAGGAAATGTGGTGTACCGATTGTAACGGTGTGAGCGGGAGACCGAAGAAACTGAGGAGGAGGTTGACCCGATATATGAATGCTTTTTGGTAGATCAACGGGGGCAGTTCATGATGATAGACAATTCTAGCATACAGGAATACGTGGAATAAGTCGTTAAGGAACCAGATTACATGGAAAATCAGCCAAAGCCTCAGGCACAAGAGTTGGAGCAATTGGACCTGGAAAAATAAGGAGAGGATCCGAGACGAATCTTCATCTCGAAGGATCTCAGCACTCAGAAACGAGAAGCCTTGGTCAAATTGATTCGGGAGTTTGTAGATGTCTTCTCTTGGAAATACACGGAAATGGAAGGGATGGACGAGGAAGTAAGCTGTCACAGGTTGAACATAAGGCCTTCATCCATTCCAGTGAAATAGGAAATAAGAACATACAAACTCGAGCTGGATGTGAAGATTAAAGAAGAGGTCCAGTGTCTGCTAATAGCTGGGTTCATCATACTAATACAACACCCACACTAGCTATCCAGTATTGTCCCAGTGGGAAAGAAGGACAAAAACCAGATAAGGATGTGTGTGGATTTCAGAGATTTGAATAGAGCTTGTCCTAAAGATGAGTTCCCTCTACCCTCCATCAATATCCTGATAGACGCGACGGCTGGTCATGAGATGTATAGCTTCATGGGTGGGTATACGGGATACAACCAGATCAAGATGGACCCCTCTGATGCAGAAAAGACAACATTCATAACTCCATTGGGTAACTTCATGTACAAGGTGATGCCGTTAGGGCTCAATAATGCTGGGGCGACCTACCAGAGAATAATGATGGCTATTTTCCACAACTTCTTTCACATGTTTGTGGAATTTTATGTGGATGACTTGGTCATCAAGTCGAGGAAGGAGGAGTCTCACCTAAACGATTTGACGAAGGTGCTTTCCCGTTGCAGGAAGTTTATGTTGAAAATGAATCCGTTGAAGTACGCCTTTGGTGTGACAAGTGGGAAATTTCTAGGCTTTGTGGTTGATCGATAAGGGGTACAAGTGGACCAGGACAAACAACGGGCGATCTTGGAAATTCCAAGCCCTAAGACAGCGAGGGAGTTGAAGAGATTCCTCGGTAAAGTCTCCTACCTTAGGAAATTTATGCATGGATTGGCCGAAGTAACACACTCGCTGATGCAGCAGTTGTGAAAGAGCACGATGTTTAGGTGGGAGGAGGTTCACCAAGAGTCTTTTGCTGGGCTGAAGAAGCTGCTGGTTTTACCACAGACCATGGTTCCCCCACAAGCAGGAATGCTGTTGTAGTTATATCTCACATCCACCACGAGGTCCGTTGGAGCTTTGGTGGCACAAGAGATTGATGGGAAAGAACAACCAGTCTACTACCTCAGTAGAATCATACATGGGACATAGAATAGATATAGCAGCCTAGAAAGGCATTATTTAGACTTAGTATTTGTAGCACAAAAACATAGGAATTATATGGTGTCTTTTAAAATTCATATTGCAACGAAATGAAATCCTATTAAGTATTTGTTGGAAAAAACTACATTGATTGGCAGGGCATCTAGGTGGTTCCTCATCCTCTTAGAATATGACTTAAAGTGTGTAGTTCCTCGCTCGATCAAAAGCAAGGCGTATGCCGATCTATTGGCAATCTTTCCTTCAGGAAGATTTGAACCACCTAAAGAAGACATTCCAGGAGATGACCTACAAGCCAATTATCTGGGTGCAACTGAGGAGGAGTGGACGATGTAGTTCGATGGATCTTCAGCAGAGAAGAAGGGAGGGGCAGGGGTTATTCTTTGAAAAGGAATAAAAGAGATTTGCTTTTCCTACAAGTTAGATTTCCCTTGTTCCAATAATGAAGCAGAGTACGAGGCATTGGTACTAGGGTTGCTGGAGGCTCTTCGAAGGGGAATTCGTTCACTCTGCATTAAGGGAGATTCGAACTTAGTGATCCAACAAGTAAACAAAGAATATGCTGTAACAACCCGCCTAATGGGATACCGGGCGATCACTCCTATATCAAATTAAAACAAGAGTCACATATGGATCATCCTTAGCATCACTGTCGAAAATCCATTTAATTACTAATATCCTATTAGGCGAGCGTTAAAAACGTTTACTTAACTACTCTTTTTACGATCAAAATGAAACATCCACAAGTTAATGCGTAAATGAAACTGAAATAAATTAAAATAACCGAACACTCGGTTCAAATATACAACCATATCGAATGATGTACTGAAAGAGTAAATAAATGAAATTGGACCATTGGCCCAAATATTTATACAGTACCTCCTATCTAGAGTACAAGGATGGAAGCGGCTATCAAAAACCTGCACGCATCCACAGCTGCTGCAGCTGACGTCCGACTCGAAGGAATTGTCATCCAGGCATCCCTGTGTCTGGACACCTATGTATATATATAATATAGCAAGAAAGGAAAAGTAGATAAATGGGTCAGAGCCCGAGTTTTGAAAATATTTTGCAAGTGCATAAATGCCTTATTATTTTGAAAAAGGTTTTATCTCATATTTAAGTTTGGTATCGCACTCCCATGAGATACCCCTCACCTCTCCGCTAATAGTGCACTCCTAGCGCGTCCCTCTAGACATCCTAGTCAAGCTATCCTGCTAAACTAGTCTATCACCCCACCACTATCTACCCTAGATAGTCCAAGTAATGTACTAAGGGCTAAGCTTCACCTGAGTCTCAACGCTATGCCATGTTCGTGCGTGGGGTGTCTCGCAAAGCGAAATCCAAACAAGGAACCCCCCCGATACACTACTATGAGGCAAGGTCGATCATCGGGATCCATTAGACCCTCGGTACTCGATTCATCCATATATACAAATTCATATTACAATATACATCCGGATCTATCTCCCGGACTGAGGATTTATATACAAGTATTTATTAATACTATTCATTTTCTCAAAACTTCCCATTTCCCTTTTCATACTCAGGAAATGTAAATATTAAAACCAATTCATTATCATGAATTGCTTTAACAAATCTTATACTTTTAAAAGCCAGTTTTATTATCATAAAAATGCTTTTCCTTTATGTCATCCCATTTCCCTTTTTATACTCAGGAAATGTACCCAACGCCATTTCCATTATCATGAAAATGCTTTGATCATATCATGCTTCCACATCCCTTCTTCCATCCGGGAGTGTTACCGAAGCCAAACATTTATCCCATTTCCTCAGGAAATGTAAATTGAAGCCAATCCATTATCATGAATTGCTTCAATAAATCTAAGACCGCCCCTCCGGGTTTCCCCACTGGACGCGCCCCTAAATAGCTATCATCTTCTAGGGCCTATCTATAGAAGATAACCTGGGAACCTACCAACGTCGGGAAGCGGCCATATTGCCTGCGGGAAAGTCAGGACCACACCCGGAATCCCCTAACCAGCGCAGTAATACAAATGCCCATATGGCCTAGGGACTATATCCAACCTGCTCAATAGCCAGGAAGGCTTCACCACAACGCGCGCAACTTCCCTTATGATAGCGATTTAGGGAGGTGTGTAACCATAATTTATCAATTATGAAAATCATTTATCTTTTTCCCATTTTGAAAATATTCATCTATATATTTTCAAAATCATTTAGATCATATCATATATATATATATATATATATATATATATATATATATATATATATATATATATATATATAATCACATAGTATATATATATATATACCATATATTCCTACCTGAATATATAAAAATGGCTATATTTGCCAAACCATCTATCGATGACCAATAATCCCAAAGATTCTCTCAAAGAATCATAATCATGCAATCATATGTGCATGATACTAAACCCAAAATATTTTCTTACTTTAACAAGTAATATATACTAAAATCCCATCTATGGATTCATTTGGATATCTCCAATTATACCAATTCACTCTAAGTGAATATACACATATATAAATTCCCAATTCCTCAAGTCCTTTAGGACATAACCCTCCATAATTTCTTATTTGGAAGGGCCTTAAACATTAAACTCAAAAAGGAGAAATAATCCTAATCTCCAAAATCTTGGGCTGAAAACAGGGCACTGGTCGACCGGTCCTAGACCCCCGGTCAACCGCGGGTGGCAATTAAGCCTACGAAACAAAGCCGTAAGCCCTTTCTCCTTGACGCGGTCGACCGGCCATAGGAGCGCGGTCGACCGGTCACACCAGGTCCTCAAAATTTTAATTCCTTAATTCCCTTAACCAACAACCCAAATTCATTTTCGGGGTTTCTAAACTACCCCAAAAATTATCCCGAACATCTACGACATTAATTCTAGCCGTAAATTTTCCAATTCCCGATTTGATTTTCGAGTTGATGATTTCAACCCGGAGCTGTCATCTTGTAAAAATAAAATCAAATCGTAGAAAAATCAGAAAAATACGCGGTTGGCGTTCACGCGACCGTATCGAAAAGATCTACAACTTTCCTGTTTTGGCAGAAGGCTAAATCAATTCTTTTCCTGGCCAAAAAGGCCCCCTAAGGTGATGGGTTACTATTCATCATCTTCTCCGAGACAATTTCGGCCATTAAAGCTTCTCCCAAGCTTTTGTCGCCTCACCCAACGTCCTACAACCTCAACCAACTACAACTACACATATATTAAGAGTTCTAAACATCCTAGAACCCAAAACCATCAATTAATTTAGGTTAAAACCTAAGTTCCACAAAATTGAAATATTATTGGGGTTTAATTGTTTTAACTCCCAAAAACCCGTTTTTATCCACGATAACCCACCCCAAAACCATTAGGGTTTGTTTATACCAAACTACGGTATGAGATATTTATGCAAAAAGATAAATAAAGCAAGTAAACACTTGCCTCGTGGATAAAATCCGACGACCTCGAGTTGAATCCGGCGGAGTTTTGCCCAAATCTCCATTTCTCCTCCTCTTTCCTCTCCTCCTCTCTCTCTTCTTTCCTTTATTTCTCTTGTCTCTCTATTCTCTTCCCTTCTCCCTCTTTAAATAGGAAGAAAAAGTGTTTTAACCTTTAAAACCCAAAAACGACTCATTTACCCAATTACGAGTTACTTTTACCTCTAAAATTATCCGAAGCTCATTTTCGAAAATCGTACACTCTTTTCCGACTATCTCGGACATGCCGAGACTCACGGCGCATTCGAAATTCCCATCCTAGGTACTTGACCGCAAATCACTATTCCAACCCAAAATAAATAAATGCGGGTTTTCCAATTAAAAATCTTACCTTGTGTCGCTTTACTCAACGACGACATATAACTAAAATATTTCGACCTATATAGTCCCAAAAATAATTACAGCACCCATCGAAAATCATTCAATCCTCAAAAATTACTATTTCGGGAAATTCCTCAAATCTCCAATTATAATTAATTATGGAATTTAATCGTCTCCAAAAAGGACGGGTTGTTACACTCCCCCCCTTACAACGGAATTTCGTCCTCGAAATTCGGATACAACCTACACCATCTACCTAGGATCACTCCAAATCCTAATATCTCAAGGGAAACGATACTAACCCAATGGTTTCCAACCATATGCTACACGACTACCACAATCTCAAAGTGACTCTTATACGTCACATAATACCCATCATCTATAATGCCTATCGGCATGAATTTCAACCTTATATACTACGCCCATTCTATTTCAGGCGGTATATAAATCAACTTACCAAGGTGCCCATACACCTTTCTAACTTGTGCATATATGCACATCCGTAGTGAACGCTCGACACGTAACACTCTCTCCCAAATAAGGAGCTCATTTTCTCGGTGTAATACTCATATATGGGTCCTCCCGACCCGCGAAATCAATTCTCCTAACCTCGGTGCCACTAACTCTAGCGAATCTACATCCTACTAATGCTACGGTCTAAGCGTTACCCTACCTAAGAGAAATGAGTATCCTAAATATGTCCCTAGTGCCAAAGGCCTCTCTCGAATCCCGACATTTTCTCGGTTTCGTGCGTGGGACGTCTCGCCGAAGCGAAATCCTAACAAGGAACCCTCCTGTTACACTACTCCCTCGCGTAGTCGATCATAGAGATATAGCGACCTAAGGCACACTAGCGGGACGTCCTAAATCCTACCTCGCTAACCTACGAACGCATTCCTACTATCTTATCCTTCCGCCCATACGAAAGGAGACCTAACTAATCAAAGTGCCCACATTCTGTAGAAAGTGTCACGAACATATTACCCAAATTGTATCTCCTCAAAATTTTCCTTTTCATTAAGGCAGGGATATCATCCTCAAATCAAATTCTCTAAGTCCCACTCCAGCCAACTACTTGTGGTGAGAGGACCAATTTAGTGCTTTTCCATAGCACAATATTTTCATAAACATACCATCATCACAGGGCTCGTAGTCTATAGTGATTCATCCACACTATAAGACTAACCCACATCCTTGCATCCAATAATAGCTCTCCACGCCCGACGCCGTTAAGAGTCATGTGTGGAGTGTCTCGCAAAGCAAAATCCAAACAAGGAACCCCTCCACACATTAACCCTTGACTTCGTTGGTCATGGAGTTCCGTTAGTTCAACATGCAACCGGGATAATCCTATCCCTAAACAACAAAAGGTGGTTTGAACTCCTATCTCTAACTAAGAGTCACACCACCCAGCGCTCGCACTATTTCTAAGTCCTTGCGCAAACCGGTACTGAGCTAAACCTTACAGCTCAACAATAATCCTGTGGGCCTTAAATTATATCTATAAGGTTGCCACATATACCAACCAAAATAAGGAAGCCTCTGCTCATCGAGGTTCCATCATTCCATAACAATAAAGGTGAACTCAACCTTTATCAAGGTGAGACACCAAAATAACAACCTGTTCCCTCCAGGAACTGCGGACATGATAGACTTGCCATTCTTAGCCTGCTATCGTTCTGAATATACCATATACCTCATACGTATATATACAAAATATAAACACCCGTCTCTATGACGAGCGAAAGAAAATAGAATTCCGCTACCGCGGAAAACACATAGGCCTAAATGATATTATGTTATTGTGACTGCCATAACTCAAATTACACACACGAGTCTAGGGCTAACTAACACCGCGACTTTATCTAGCCATTCCAATTATACCTCCTAGATTGAGGTACAACTCATAACAACATCCTTCTCGTTTCGACTAAATCGTGGAGACTCACGGTTAAGACTATCCATAAGATCCCTTTCAAACCCTCAATTTTAATGAGTAATCAGACTTTAGAACCACTCTCGACTTGAGTGGTACTGCGGTAATCCTAACTACCATTATTTAGTAGTCGCCGCCAAAATCCTTAACAATTACCATAAGGAGAGTGACCAATACTATGGTCCTCATCCCAACCTTCTACCAGCTTCTCCATGTAAGCCTCACCTCCTGCTACCATCCAAGCTCCGCACACGATTCTCAAACGAGCGCGCAAAAGATTTCTATAATCTTATAATATGGAAGGAGAAAGAAATCTCACAAGAGAAATCAACAATCCTAATCCTGAGGCTCTATAACAAATCGAGAGCAACGCTGAAAGCGTAGTACGTCCGCACAAATTCCTAAGGACACTAGAACCTGATGCTCTGATACCATCTGTAACAACCCGCCTAATGGGATACCGGGCGATCACTCCTATATCAAATTAAAACGGGAGTCACATATGGATCATCCTTAGCATCACTGTCGAAAATCCATTTAATTACTAATATCCTATTAGGCGAGCGTTAAAAACTTTTACTTAACTACTCTTTTTACGATCAAAATGAAACATCCACAAGTTAATGCGTAAATGAAACTGAAATAAATTAAAATAACCGAACACTCGGTTAAAATATACAACCATATCAAATACTGTACTGAAAGAGTAAATAAATGAAATTGGACCATTGGCCCGAATATTTATACAGTACCTCCTATCTAGAGTACAAGGATGGAAGCGGCTATCAAAAACCTGCACGCATCCACAGCTGCTGCAGCTGACGTCTGACTCGAAGGAATTGTCATCCAGGCGTCCCTGTGTCTGGACACCTATGTATATATATAATATAGCAAGAAAGGAAAAGTAGATAAACGGGTCAGAGCCCGAGTTTTGAAAATATTTTGCAAGTGCATAAATGCCTTATTATTTTGAAAAAGGTTTTATCTCATATTTAAGTTTGGTATCGCACTCCCATGAGATATCCCTCACCTCTCCGCTAATAGTGCACTCCTAACGCGTCCCTCTAGACATCCTAGTCAAGCTATCCTGCTAAACTAGTCTATCACCCCACCACTATCTACCCTAGATAGTCCAAGTAATGTACTAAGGGCTAAGCTTCACCCAAGTCTCAACGCTATGCCATGTTCGTGCGTTGGGTGTCTCGCAAAGCGAAATCCAAACAAGGAACCCCCCCGATACACTACTACGCGGCACGGTCGATAGTCGAGATCCTCCAGTCCCTAAGTAAAGAAAGATATATAATAATATATATACCATAAGAATTAATAATATAAGAGCACTAAGGATTAAACTTCTCCCCAGTCTCAACACACTGCCATATTCGTGCGTGGGGTGTCTCGCGAAGCGAAATCCAAACAAGGAACCCCCCCCCCTCCCCCAATACACTACTATGCGGCAAGGTCGATCGTCGGGATCCATTAGACCCTCGGTACTCGATTCATCCATATATACATATTCATATTACAATATACATCCGGATCTATCTCCCGGACTGAGGATTTATATACAAGTATTTATTAATACTATTCATTTTCTTAAAACTTCCCATTTCCCTTTTCATACTCAGGAAATGTAAATATAAAAGACAATTCATTATCATGAATTGCTTTAACAAATCTTATACTTTTAAAAGCCAGTTTTATTATCATAAAAATTCTTTTCCTTTATGTCATCCCATTTCCCTTTTTATACTCAGGAAATGTACCCAAAGCCATTTCCATTATCATGAAAATGCTTTGATCATATCATTCTTCCACATCCCTTCTTCCATCCGGGAGTGTTAACGAAGACAAACCTTTATCCCATTTACCTTTTTATACTCAGGAAATGTAAATTGAAGCCAATCCATTATCATGAATTGCTTCAATAAATCTAAGACCGCCCCTCCGGGTTTCCCCACTGGACGCGCCCCTAAATAGCTATCATCTTCCAGGGCCTATATATACAAGACAACCTGGGAACCTACCAACGTCGGGAAGCAGCCATATTGCCTGCGGGAAAGTTAGGACCACACCCGGAATCCCCTAACCAGCGCAGTAATACAAATGCCCATATGGCCTAGGGACTATATCCAACCTGCTCAACATCCAGGAAGGCTTCACCACAACGCGCGTAACTTCCCTTATGATAGCGATTTAGGGAGGTGTGTAACCATAATTTATCAATTATAAAAATCATTTATCTTTTTCCCATTATGAAAATATTCATCTATATATTTTCAAAATTATTTAGGTCATATCATATCATATATATATATATATATATATATATATATATATATATATATATATATATATACCATATATTCCTACCTGAATATATAAAAATGGCTATATTTGCCAAACCATCTATCGATGACCAATAATCCCAAAGATTCTCTCAAAGAATCATAATCATGCAATCATATGTGCATGATACTAAACCCAAAATATTTTCTTACTTTAACAAGTAATATATACTAAAATCCCATCTATGGATTCATTTGGATATCTCCAATTATACCAATTCACTCTAAGTGAATATACACATATATAAATTCCCAATTTCTCAAGTCCTTTAGGACATAACCCTCCATAATTTCTTATTTGGAAGAGCCTTAAACATTAAACTCAAAAAGGAGAAATAATCATAATCTCCAAAATCTTGGGCTGAAAACAGGGAACTGGTCGACCGGTCCTAGACCCCAAGGTCGACCGCGGGTGGTAATTAAGCCTATGAAACAAAGCAGTAAGCCCTTTCTCCTTGACGCGATCGACCAGCCATAGGGGCGCGTCGACCGGTCACACCAGGTCCTCAAAATTTTAATTCCTTAATTCCCTTAACCAACAACTCAAATTCATTTTCGGGGTTTCTAAACTACCACAAAAATTATCCCGAACATCTACGACATTAATTCTAGCCGTAAATTTCTCAATTCCCGATTTGATTTCCGAGTTGATGATTTCAACTCGGAGCTGTCATCTTGTAAAAATCAAATCAAATCGTAGAAAAATCAAAAAAATATGCGGTCGGCGCCCACGCGACCGTATCGAAAATATATACAACTTTCCTGTTTTGTCCGAAAGCTAAATCAATTCTTTTCCTGGCCAAAAAGGCCCCCTAATGTGACGGGTTACTATTCATCGTCTTCTCCGAGACGATTTCGGCCATTAAAGCTTCTCCCAAGCTTTTTTCGCCTCACCCAACGTCCTACAACCTCAACCAACTACAACTACACATATATTAAGGGTTCTAAACATCCTAGAAACCAAAACCATCAATTAATTTAGGTTAAAACCAAAGTTCCATAAAATTGAAATATTATTGGGGTTTAATTGTTTTAACTCCCAAAAACCCGTTTTTATCCACGATAACCCACCCCAAAACCATTAGGGTTTGTTTATACCAAACTACGGTATGAGATATTTATGCAAAAAGATAAATAAAGCAAGTAAACACTTGCCTCGTGGATAAAATCCGACGACTTCGAGTCGAATCCGGCAGAGTTTGGCCCGAATCTCCATTTCTCCTCCTCTTTCCTCTCCTCCTCTCTCTCTTCTTTCCTTTCTTTCTCTTTTCTCTCTATTCTCTTCCCTTCTCCCTCTTTAAATAGGAAGAAAAGGTGTTTTAACCTTTAAAACCCAAAAACGACTCGTTTACCCAATTACGAGTTACTTTTACCTCTAAAATTATCCGAAACTCATTTTCGACAATCGGACACTCTTTTCCGACTATCTCGGACATGCCGAGACTCACGGCGCAGTCGAAATTCCCATCCTAGGTACTTGATCGCAAATCACTATTCCAACCCAAAATAAATAAATGCGGGTTTTCCAATTAAAAATCTTACCTCGTGTCGCTTTACTCAACGACGACATATAACTAAAATATTTCGACCTATATAGTCCCAAAAATAATTACAGCACCCATCGAAAATCATTCAATCCTCGAAAATCCCAAAAATTACTATTTCGGGAAATTCCTCAAATCTCCAATTATAATTAATTATGGAATTTAATCGTCTCCAAAAAGGACGGGTTGTTACATATGCGTTGAAGCATATGACCTTGGCACCATACATAACGATCATCCAGAGGCTCCTCAACCTATTCCACCGGACCAAGATTAAGAGACATCCCAGAATGATGAATCGCCAGCCAGATGCGTATGCAACTATTGCCCATAAAATGGTCATGAGAAACGATACAACTATCGTCATGATCCAATGGAGAATAGATCCTTTGGTGATACAATCAAGTCTACCGATGGAGGAGGACGCGGACTGGATGGGAGAGATTACGAGGCAGTTAGAATCTGGCGAAGGGGCAATGGGGCTAAGAGAGTTGGCCTAATATTTTACAAACTAAGGAAATCTCTACTTCAGAAACGTAGGGGGCTGGTTATCAAGATACATTGGCTCAGAAGAAGCAGAGCAAAGGTTAAAGAAAACACATGAGGAGTACTGCGAAATAACTTAGGTACCTCTTTATAGGAGAATTCAAAAAGAGGGATATTTTTTGACTAGAATGAAGTAGGACACGACAGAGCTACAACGGAGGTGCGATAAGTGCCAACTTTTCTTCGAGGCAGCTGAATGTCATTTCGTTGAAACTCAGGCCGATTAAAGGTAACCTTATATTGACTTCATTAAAGATGGAGTTGTCCTGACAGAGAAAATTGATACGATAAGACTGAAATGAAGGGCCCCAATGTTCTATATCCAGGAGGGGCACCTCTACCGAAGGGGATACTTCAACAGGCCATTGCGTTTCATCACGAAGGAAGAAGTAGTTGAGGTCCTCAAACAGACGCACGATCGATCTCACATAGGAGGGGTCAGGTTGTATGATCAGTTGATGACGTTGGGTAATTATTGGCCAACGATGGAAAAATATGTTGCTGAGTTCGTTCGAAAATGTAAAGCTTGCCAACTACATGGAAATATGATCCATGCCCCATCGGTGGACTTACACTCTCTGGCAACGCCTTACCCTTTTCACACCTGGGCGTTTGACCTAGTGTGGGCAATACATCCTTCTTCGAGGGGGAAGATATGGATACTAGTTGCAACGGAGTGCTTCATAAAGTGGGCCGAGGCAATACCACTCAGGAGGGAAATGGATGGGGTGGTGAGCAACTTCATCAGATAATACATTATTTATCATTTTGGGATCCCAAAGGTTAGTCTATCAAATAACAAGACGCCCTTCGTCAATTCAGAAGTAATAATGCTCACAGATAAGTACTCAATTATTCACCATACTTCAACGGTAGCATACTCGAAGGGAAACAGTCAGGCCAAAGAGACTAATAAAATGTTGGTTAATATTCTGGCCAAGGTGATGGAGGAATTCCCAGGATCGTGGGACGATAAGATACCAGCTGTGTTATGGGCCTATCGAACAACCAAGAGAAAACACAGGGTACACCCCGTTCTCACTTGTTTATGGGGCGAAGGCAATCCTTTCAGTAGAGTTAGAAGGTCCCTCTGCCCGATACGCCTTACGAAGAAGCGTGCTCCCTCATAATAGGCACGTGCAGTTGGAAGCGTTAGATGAACACATAGATAATGTGATACAACACTTTCAAATGTACACGAAACAGCTCTCTAGGCCATATGATAATCTAGTAAGACCCAAGAAGTTCATGGAGGGAGTCCTCATTTTAAAAGCAACGGTGAAGCATATCTTGGGGCTTCCTCTACCAAAGTTTGCATCCAATTGAGATGGACCTTTTGTTGTAAAAGAAGCGCATGAATTAGGATATTGCTTAATTTCTATGATGGAGAAAGACAAGCCATTTAAAATTAACAATAAATGGCTGAAGGTTTATCATGTGTAGACAATTAAGTTTGAACAATAATTATAAATAGTTGTTATTATGAATATACAAGTTTTAGTTATGACTTGAGCAGAGCGAAAGAGTTACAGAAATATAAAAATTTATAACATACAAAAGCAGTTGTAACATATAGAAGAAGTGGAAAATATACATTTTTCATTCATTTATAAATGATGGACCATTACAAAATTGGGAACTATTGCCCAAGAATTATATAGAAAGAGGCAAGAGGAAGATATATACAAGTATTGACTAGCCTAAGAGGAACCATAGGTCTCAAGATGAGAAAAAATCTCCGGGAAGGCTTGAAGAAGCTATAGTACAAGACTGTTGGGCATTGATGGAAACCTCCAACCTCGTTTGTACTTGTGCACGCCTGATAAGGAGTCTTTCTCGTTTCAGCTTCTCCAAACGCAAAGCTTCTTCGGCATCATCTACCTCCTTATCAACTGCTTCTATAAGGGGTGCTATTTCAGCCAATCTAGCTTCCTCAGCCCGTTGGTCCTGCTGATGCTACTGTAATAATTCCCTCTGCTTGATCAGTTGCTGGCTCTTCAAAGTTTTTAAATACGATATAAGCCAGTTTAAATGAAAACCATCATGACCCAACTCCTTCAAATTGCCAAGAAATTAGTTAAGGAGTGGTCTGGTAACGATCGCAGTGGGAGTGCTAGCAATTTTTGCAACAACAGTAGCCATGCCTTGCAGCCTATAACTCATGACAGAGATATTAGAACGTAGGCAATCCACCGAGAAGGTTTCAGGGTGGTGATTCACAAGTTTCTCGATCACTAGTCGATGAGTGGCAGACAATTGGGGAGAATGTTGAAGCACCATTAAGCAAAATGCATGAGGAGCCAAATTCGGCAGAGGAATCTCGCACATGGATTCACTCTCCGCTGCAGCACCGGTCATAGAACCTTGGTCAGCATGATCAGAATCTTTCGAGACGGCAGGTTCCCGGTGAGGTGAGCCAATAGGCGAAAAAATGGGTGGAGAGGTCTCTCGTGCAACCTGAGATAACAAAAGTAATGAGTTTACATAAAAGCTTAACAATTGTTTTCATTATTAAGTCACTGTTATAGGTGGAGTTCATGAAAAATATTAACAAGTGTTTTCATTGTTAAGTCAACGTTATAGGTGGAGTTTATGAAAAAACTTAACAAGTGTTTTCATTGTTAAGTCATCGTTATAGGTGGAGTTTATGAAAAATCTTAACAAGGGTTTTCATTGTTAAGTCACCGTTATAGGTGGAGTTTATGAGAAAAACTTATTAAGTGTTTTCATTGTTAAGTCACCATTACAAGGTGAGTTTATGAAAAATCTTAACAAGTTTTTTAATGGTTAAGTCATCGTTATTGGTGGAGTTTATGAAAAATTTTAACAACTGTTTTCATTGTTAAGTTTTATGAAAAATCTTAAAAAGTGTTTTCATTGTTAAGTCACCGTTATAGGTGGAGTTTATGAGAAAAACTTAACAATTTTTTTCATTGTTAAGTCATCGTTATAGGTGGAGTTTATGAAAAATCTTAACAAATATTTTAATGGTTAAGTCACCGATATGGGTGGAGTTTATGAAAATTCAAAAATACAGAGAATTAGAAAATACCTCGGTCATGGAAGGAGCCAGAACTTGAGTAATTGTGGCAGTAGTAGGGATAAGAACCGTTGGGAGCGAGCTCGTTGCCTCAGAAGCTATAACGGGATCCCCGGTTACAGAAGCCTCAATGGCAGGCAAAACTCCCTCACCAACATAAGGGACCAAAGCCAGCATGGGCAGTTCACTGGAAGAAGATGATGGACTCCCAAATGAGGCCCCAACAGGGGTAGGTGCAGAAAAACCACCACGAGGGGCAAAAAGCACCAACCTTGGACTTATATGCAAGCAGACCATCAAGAGAAGATGGAGTAAGGCTGGGAGAAAGATGCAATATGAAGCTAAGTGTTAAAAAGGAGAAATAAGTACAAAAAAGGGAGAAATACTTCTGGGTGTTACTTACCTCGCTTATGGTACTGAAAAGGGGAATGGCGGTCAAAGGTCTCACCAGCATCGTTGGAAGAAGAACATTAACTAATAACGAGGACACTTCAACCAAGGGCACCCAAGGTTCATCATGATAAATAAATAAAGTGGTGATACTGAAAGGACGTTATACCAAATAAATTATAAAGAAAATCATACCTCCATCTCATTTTCTTCAGCCAGAATAATAGGCAGAAGAAGCTCGGATAGAGAGGATAAACCAGAAGGGATAGGGAGAGTTGTCTCTCATCTCGAAGAGATGCCCACAGATTCAGCACCACAATAACCCATGGAAACATCTCTTGCACGTTAAGAGGTTGAACGATGGGTATAGGTAAGCCCGGTCATGGGCGAACGAGGAGAAGTCACAATTGGTGGTGAAGCACCGAAACGTCCCCCCACAAAAGGGCTCACGGGGGGCTAGGTGGATTGGCAGTTTCTTCTTCAACCTCATGCGCCAAAGTTACCAAAATGCATAAGTAAATGCACTTTTTCCTTAAGAAAATGGTAAATGATAATAGAATAAGTATACATACCTCAGATCTAACAGGCGAGGAGGTAGGAGATCAGTGCACTTCAGAAGTTTGTCTCCTCTGGGACTTGGTACCCAGAGTCTTCTTCCTCGTTCCTGATACACCGAGGCCATTCCCTCGCAAAATGTTTTATCATTTTCTCCTCTTCGTCGTGGGATCGGTGGGATCAATAATGATTGTGGGGAAGGTTCCCGGTGGAGGAACAGCTGGAGCGCACCGTTGAAACTCAGCATTTATGCGTGCGACCTCAGCTTGCACTTTCCTTCTTAACTCCTCAGCTTTCTCTGTAGGCATAGGAGGAGGAACGGAGGCAATGGGGAGGGCCTCTTTAGGAACTTGAGGTTTAGTCTGAGACTAGGTCATAGACATGGAAGAAGTCCCACTCTTTGCCTTCTGACCCGAGGGTTCATCGGTAGTAACTTTGGTCGAAGGGGCAGCTTTCTTAGAGGCTGTAGCACTCTTAGGTTTGGGCGTAGTAGTGGGAATCATGGAAAAAGGGGAGGAAGCTTAATGAGACATGCCTTAGGGTTATTACTCATAGGTAACTCAACCCCAAGTATGGAGTTGCCTTTCAAACCTAGTTCCAAAGCAGAAAAGGAAAGAACTAGAGGGTACACTGGATCCCCCTCGATGAACTCTACAATATCAGCCAATTATTTTGGCCAGTATCGTGTAGCGAATAGAGAAGACACATTCCCTTGCCTTTTGTTGCTGGGAATGGTTACTCGCCCAACCATGGCAGAACTTATTCCCCATGCAGCGATAGATGAAAATAGGGAGCAGGCCTCGCTAAAAGAAACCTTGGGGTTTGATGATTGAAAAACTGGGCGAGGAGCCCCCTGATCAAAACCAAATTGGCGACTACATCGATTGGGATGGTAGTGATCTCTAGTATATCCCCACTCGGTATAGGAAGACAGATACCCGGGGGGGGGGGGAACAGAACAACCACGGCCAGCGAAGGATCTTCAATATCTGCGCCTACCTCCACTAACCTGGCCTCATGTTAAAACAAGTCACAGTTGTGAACAAAGATGTCCTCTTCGTAGGGTCTCATAACAAAGTCCTTAAAACGATAAATCACAGGGATCAACTCCTTTCGACTCAGTTTCCTATGATAAAAGTAGGAGCGTGGGGGTAGAATTCTTCCCCCAGAAGGAGGACGGTTGATCTTGGCCGCTATGGCAGGGAAACGAACATAGAGGAAGCTCATCAGAAAGACATAGTTGGCAAAATTTTCCAAGTTATAACGACCGAGTGATCGTTCCAGGTCGAAGAGGGTCATGTCGATCCATGTACCTCGGGCCAAACGAAGGGATATATTAATAAGGTCCCTTCGGGGCTGATAGTTGGGTTTTCCCGATAAAAGGAAACGGCAAAGAATGACAAGGATGTACTTAGGAATTTCCAGCGATGTACCTTGCCCTGGGGCACCTCCAGAAGAACTGCCTTCAGAAGAATCCTTAAAGAAATAATTGATAAGTGGGGAAAAAGTGGCCTTGTTCGAGGAACTGGTGCAGCTTCGGTATATTCGGTCCAGCTCCAAACGATCAGTAGTCTCCTGGGCATCCAGAGCCTCATTAGTATAGGGCTCGTGGCCTGTTGCTTCAAGGCCCAGGAGCTCACACACATATTCCAATGTCACCGTGAACTCATCCCACGTAGCGATGAAGGTGTGGGTAGTAACGTTCCAACGAGACACCAGAATAGGAAGGGAAATTGTATTCTTGGATAAAGTGAACTCACCAAACCACTTGGCTCATTGTAGCCCAATCTTGACGAGCGTTTCAGCATAAGACCTCTCCATATGGGAGTTCCACGCAGCAAAATGAGCAGGAGAACCCCCGGGCGCTTCAAACTCAATGTGGGACCATGGGAAGTCCCCTCGATCCAAACGAAATCAGAGAGTCCCTTCGGGACGAAGAAAACCCCACTCAGTAGAAGCTTAGTTCTCATCACCCAATAATAGAGGGCAAACTTAGAAGAAAAATGGACCCTCTTACACGCACCAGCAAAATCACCACCTTATCCAAAAATAGGTGATCAACGATAAAACCTTACATGTTCCTGGCGGGAAGCATCCAGGGTGGTGGTAATGGTAGAGGTAGTGGGCGGAGCACTGCCAGCAGACACGGCGGGGTTACTTGAGGACGCCATGGTAAATAATGATAAAGTAATGGAAAAGCTTTGAACAAGAAGGGTTTGAGAACGAGAATTGAGAAACACGAGCACAAGTGGAGATAGAGATGGTAATAGAAGAAAGAAGTCAGGAGGTAAGAGCTTAAACAACAATGGAGTTCTCACACTTTCTTTTCTCTCTCTAAAAGACAATGGAAGCTTGAAGACGATGAAAGCAAAGTAAGAGAAAAGAAAGGTTAAGTGTTGGGATATAGACGTTTGAAATTTTTGAGTTCGGCGTTTAGATTTTCCCACCCTCGCACGTGTGCAGCCGCCTATAATCATTTCACATGAACACGTGGCACTTAGGGAAGTACTTTGGCAGTTGAAAAGACAGCGCCACGTCATTAATGAAGTCACGCGTAGAAAACCAAAAGTGTTTCCTTCTTCAAAAAGTTTCATTTTTGGCACGAGAATTTTTTTCAGGCATATCCAATAAATATCTAACGAAGAAGATCGTACATGTCTAAACGCTATTCAAACAAAATGAAGCACCACGGGGGAGAATTTTATTTACCAGGAGTCCAAACGAGTATTTGAGAAGGTTATTAGGTCTTTCGGCAGAATTTCAAATATTAAAGCTAGAACGGTTGAAGATCAGCACGAGGAAAAAGCGACGATGTACCTTCATCCTAGCCCCAGTGAGAATGGATCTTCAGCTTAGGTACATTGGGGAGAATTTTGATTTTTCCCGGAGATTATATCATTATGGTTCTAACAGGGGAAGGAAGGCGAGAATTATTTTTCACGCAGAGAAGGTTCATCGGATTGAGAAGTTTTCGTGCAGGTATTTCTTGTTCCCATAATAAATCCCTCCACGAAGGGGAAAATGTAGAGGGGGCTTGAAGGTAATCCTGAGATTAGGGATAATTCCCTAATTGGCAATAGTGTTTGAGATTAAACAACCGAGGCAACTCAAGTGTGGAAACTCAGGTATGACAACTCACACTTTAGCTTGTTGTATTAGTCATATTATATCTTTATTTATATTGGTTATGAGCCATAATGATTGTAATGATGTAACGAGAATAATGAACATGTGTGAGATCGAACGGTACTCACGAGAGACCGGGTTTGGCAGGGCCTGGGAGAGCTTTAATGCTCTATCGAAAGACCTCACCGTCGGAACATTAGAGGGACTTGGTTTGGTGGATTGTGAAGTGAGGCACCGTTGGGGCTTGTCCTGACCATCTTAGATACACCTAGTAAAACATCGAAGGACCCTGACCGTGGAACCTCAGGCGGAGCAGCTTTGAGGTCCATCGGGCGATGAGTTGTGAACCAAACAACCCTCTACTTAATGTCACATCTACTCTAGGTGATGTCAATATCAAGATAAATAATGTCAGACATGCACTTGAGTAAACCACCGTGGTATTTGGGGCTGTCAGCAAGTTGGTGAGACACCTCTGCGACAACAGCCCCCTGACACACATTGGTTAGGAAAAAGGCATGCCTTGGCATTTAATGTTTATGACATAGAGACAACTAGTGCATCAGGCATTTAATGTTATGACATAAAGTAAGACGGATGTCTTTCATAGTCTTTAATGACTGAGTTGCCTCGGGGATGGTGTGGGAGGTTATTTAAGGACCCCAACCCCCCTGAGGAGAGGATGATCTTTTTGAGAGTTTAAGGAGTTATTGCTAGAGAGAGGATAGAGAAGAGGGAGTTATTACAAACCAGAGGGTTTGCCCACTCACCATTGTTACTTATTACGAAGCTTTTAATAATTGACAGGGATTCCTGAGGGTGTTTGGTGTGTTTTTCACCTGCCTACCAAGGTGTATTTAGGGTGCTTACTTCTCTCTCCCACTAGCTAAGTTACTTTTAAGTTTTATTACTACTTTTTGAGTTGTACACGAGAAACTTATGAGTTTAAACTGAGTCTTATCTTCATTAAGTTTGTGTTTGCACGCCCTATCATTAATCCAAAGCTTTGGACAAACTATCTTATCATTACCATACTAAAATAGGGGTTATGCCTCTATCTATAATCTAAATTACCCTCTTACAGATTCCATACAACTTATGCAAACTATGTGTGAAAGACCCTTTTGGGATTTAAACTCATGCAGTGTCGATGCCCATCTTAAGTATGTCGCAGAGACTACTCAAGCATGGGACACATCTGACCCCAACTAAGCTCGACCTAGACAACCATCTATTAATCAAAATACATTCGGTCTATACGACTTGGATAGAAATACCTTAATAGACTATCGATTTGATCAGTTTCAGAGAGATAGGAAATAATGGTTTGATGGTCAGTTGAAAAACATCTCCGGATCCATCCAGGGTTCGAAAGATAAAGTGTGTGCTATCTCTGAGGCACGCCACTCCAAAAAGGCATGCCTGACAATTTCTACCTACAATGCCATGGGCACTGAGCACGTGGATTCTATAAGAGGATTCATGGGGAATTTTAATGCCCCGCATGGGAATTCTTACAACCTTTCATGGAGGCACCATCCTAGTTTCAACTATGGATAACGACAAGCTGGAATGAACCCACATTCACAGGTTGTCCCACCTCCACCACCTACTCAATACCAATAAGAGCCACCACCTCCAGTCCCATATGTATCTCCACCGCGGAGGAGCCTCGAGGATACAATGAACTAATTCATAAATTCTCAAGGTGCAAACACTTCTCGATATGAACGCTTGTTTGCCAAAATAAATGCAACCATCTCCAAGATGCAATCCACATTGAGCATCCAAGAGAAGGGAAAGTTCCCTGCCCAAGGACAAATACCTCCCTAAGGTTAACCTAGTGTTAGATCCACCTCTACCTAACAGCAGGAACATTGTTAAGAAATAACCACTCTTCGTAGTGGACGAGTTATTGATTTATCACCTCCCACACGCGACATTTCAAAAGACAAGGAGAATTCACCCGGCACGAAAGAGGTCGAAGATATTTCTTTGAACGAGAGTGAAAAAGAAAACACTAGTGAGCCTGAGGTAGTTGTAAAACCACCTCCCGCTGCGCTATTCCCTCAAAGATTGGTTTCTACCCATATAAGGACCATAAGTGAAGAAGTGCTAGAACTTGAAACTAAACATACCTCTCCTCGATGCAATAAGGCAAATCTTATCCAATGCAAAAGTTATAAAAGACTTCTTGACATTCAAGAGGAGGATCAAGGTAAAGAAAAATGTGTTTCTATCACAAAATGTGATCTCAGTCCTTCTAAACGATCTCCCACTTAAATATAAAGATCCTGGTGCCCCCACCATTTCCTGTACTATTGGAGAGACCAAATTTAAAAAATCCTTACTCCATTTGGGGGCAAGTGTTAATATCCTCCCCTATTCGATTTATTAGAAACTTGATCTGGGAGATATCAAGCCCACAAGGATCACTCTCCAGTTTGCGAATCGAACCTTGAAGATACCAAGGGGTATAGTTGAGGACGTGATAGTCCAAGTGGACACTTTCTACTTCCCGGTAGATTTTGTTATTTGGGACACGAATCCCTCCTTCACCTTGAAAAATCATATTCTCATCATCCTTGGACGCCCATTTTTAGCCACGACTAATGCAGTTATCAATACTAGAAATAGGCAGATGCAACTCACTTTTGGGAATAGGACTTTAGAAGCAAACATCTTCAACATATCCCAACAAGAAGGTGAAGAATATGATCTTCATGCGATGAGCTTAATTGAGGAGATTGTAGAAGAGAAATTAGAGGAAAATTACTACGGAGATGCGTTAGAAGCTTGCCTAGCTTCTAGTCATGAGAGTAAAGGAGCCTACACCGAGTTTGAGAGGGAGATAGAGAAGTTGAGAGGCTTACTCGATGAGAGAGCGTCAGACGAGGATGCGAGAGATGCTAATTGGGTTTCTCAATTTAAAGAGTTATCGATAAGGAAGCATGCATCTTTCCCTATAGCGACACATTCCTAACTCTCGAGTTGAAAACACTACCCTCCAATGTTAAATATGCTTTCCTAGGTAAAAGTGAGACATTTTCTGTTATGGTCTCTTATAGCTTAAATGAAGAGCAGGTAAACTATTAAAGATTTTGAGTAAGCACCAAAGTGGTTTTGGTTGGTGTATATATGATTTAAAGGGGATAAGCCCTTTAATTTTCACACATAAGATTCACCTGGAGGAGGACGTTAAGCCTTCGAGAGAAATGCAAAGATGGAAAAACCCCACAATAAAAGATGTGGTGAGTACTGAAATTATAAAGTCGTTGGATGTCGGGATTATCTACCCAATATCAAATAGCAAGTGAGTGAGCCCCGTTCAAGTCTTCTCGAAGAATTCGGGCACGACCGTGATTGAAAACGCCAAGGGAGAGTTAGGTCCCAACGTACGACCACTTGGTGGCACGTTTGCAGTGATTATCAGAAACTCAATGCGAGAAATCGAAAAGACTTTTTTTCCTTACTGTGGCCATCACCGATCCCCGCCGCGGAGGAAAAGGATCCTTTGGGTCCCGCGCGTCCCTCTCGGGAGCGCTTCAGCTGGCGTCGTTTGAGATGTGATGTAAAAATGTAGAGAGATTCAGAGTCTCCAATCTATTTTACTCAAAATAGACAAAAGAAAAAGGGGACGCTATCCCGAAGGATGGCATCCAAAGAAATACTGGTGCGTGCAAAATCAAAATGATTCGAGAAGGGTTCGGAGGCTTAGTTACGACATGGGAAGGTGTTAGGCACCCATTCCGCCCTTTCGGTCTCTCATGGATATTTTCTATTTTCCTTTATATTTACCCCCTATGATATGTGTGCATGTGTATATATAGAATGGAGGTAGGAATCCTCGACTTGTATCATGGAAAAGATAAAGCGAGTCATTCGTATGAAGGTATAAGAATAAGATTAGAAAGTAAGATTTACGCGATTACCCCTATGTTGATCGTTATAATGGAATGATAACGCATATGGGGTAAGACGTCACTAGGAACAAGTATATAGAATATAAGGAAATGGATTTAGAGAAGATAGAATATAAGATAAAAATTGAGAAAAAGGACTCGAGTCTCGAGTTTTACCCCGAGACGCCTACGTAGCCAATAAAGGCATCCAAGTCCACGTAGTTCGCATACAAAATGAGGGGTGTTGTCTATCCCATAAATCCAAATGGGGATCTCTTATTTGTGAGTGTGTGTGTGTGTGTGTGTGTGTGTGTGTGTAGAAAAAAGTGTTTTAGTTTTGAGAAAAGTGTGGAAAAATGTGAGAATCCCACTTGGAATTTATGAGCAAGCCCTCTTTTTCTTGTTTTTTGGGTTTTTATTTATATGAAAATATGATATATGAAATAATACTAAATAAAAAGTATATTTAGGATGTGTGAGATGAGATAATAAAAGTGCTAAGTAAGAAAACAAGTTATTGGAAATTTAAGAGAATTTAAGAGAGAGTTTGTGAAAGTTGGACCTTCTTGAAGATCTTGAGCTTGATCTTGAATGTTGGAGAGCAGCCCTTATCCTTGGATGATGATGGAGAGTGATTAATTCACCAAGTTTGATGAAAAGGATGATGAAAAGTGGAAGCAAAAAAGGGATTTGGAAGTTGAAATCACGCTGCCTTCGAGAGAGGTTTTTGGGATTCACCGTGAGATATTTTTATCACATCTGGGCTCCCATTGATAAATGATGTGAATGCCTCCTTTTATAGGCTCAGGTCACTGCGGATCGGCATAGACCCCTTCCTGCCTATCGGCACCTATCTGCTGATAGGCAAGGTCTGGAACCTTTAATTTGGCAATGCGCTTCGGGCTTTTTCAAAAAATCGGACGCCGAGGGAAAACCATTGGTCAGAATCGTGCATGAGGCATACCGTTGGAAAGATAATTCAGAGACCTTTGAAAGTTCTTTGGACGGCTCCCGGGTTCAGGAGTTTACTTTCAGTCAAATATGGCTCGAAAGCATTTGTCGGTCCATTGGACGGGGAATCGTTCGGACGCAAACGGATCATTTATCCGTATGGTAAGTCCGAATTGTGCACGGGGTGAATCGTTGGAAAGGTTAGGAGATGTACATCGACATTCCAAAGAGTTTGACCCAGTTTGATGAGTTGACTTTGGTCAACTGGGCCCGGGAAGCATTCGGTGACCTCTCGGTGTCAAACGGATCGTTCGTCCGCATGGAAAGTCGGAATCGCGCACGGGATGGACAATTGGAAAGGGTATTCAGTGACCTTAAAAGATTCATTTATCCTCGGTTGACATGAAGAGTGGACTTAGGTCAAACAGATCTTGGGAGCGCCCGGTGGCCTCTAGGTCAGGTTTCGGACGCAAACGGACAGTTCGTCCGCATGGTAAGTCATAATCGCGCACGGGGTAGACCGTTGGAAAGGGTATTTAGTGTCGTTCAAAGATTCATTGAGTCTCGATCAAGATGAAAAGTTTGAATTTTTGGTCAAACTGAGTCGGGGAGTGCCCGATGGCTTCTAGGTTAGTACTCGGGACATGACCTAGGTTTGTAGTGATGAGGGGAGGTACTAGGGAACCAAGGAGAGTTAAGGGGGGTAACAGAATGGGGTTGTATAGTTCCCCTCGACGGGTGAGTTTGGAACAAATGATGACCATCGAATAGACACTACATGATGCTTTTGAGGGAGTATGATCGAATTGGAGGGTCGAGGCCAATTCAGAGTACCTATTGAGTGTGCTAGGGATGATCAATTATGCGGATCAAAGCTAAATCTGTGGTATTAGGGTAAAGTTTTGATAACCAAGGTCAATTATGACCTAAGATTGGTGACAATCGAGGACCGGGGTCAATTCTGACCCAACAAAGGTGACGATCCAAGATCGGGGCCAATTATGACCCAAGAGTGGTGACGACTGAGGATCGAGGTCAATTCTAACCTAACTCAGGTGAAGATCCAAGATAGGGGCCAATTCTGACCCAAGAGTGGTGACGACCGAGGACCGAGGTCAATTCTGACCTAACTCAGATGAGGATCCAAGACCGAGGCCAATTCTGACCCAAGAGTGGTGACGACCGAGGACCGAGGCCAATTCTGACCTAACACAGGTGACGATCCAAGACCGGGGCCAATTATGACCCAAGAGTGGTGACGATCGAGGATCGAGGTCAATTCTGACCTAACTCAGGTGACGATCCAAGACCGGGACCAATTATGACCCAAGCGTGGTGACAACCGAGGACCAAGGTCAATTATGACCTAACTCAAGTGACGATCCAAGACCGGGGCCAATTCTAACCCAAGAGTGGTGACGACTGAGGACCGAGATCAATTCTGACCTAACTCAGGTGACGATCCAAGACCGGGGCCAATTCTGACCCAAGAATGGTGACGATCGAGGACCGAGGTCAACTCCGACCTAACTTAGGTGACGATCCAAGATCGGGGCCAATTCTGACCCAAGAGTGGTGACGACCGAGGACCGAGGTCAATTCTGACCTAACTCAGGTGACGATCCAAGATCGGGGCCAATTTTGACCCAAGAGTTATGAAGACCGAGGACCGAGGTCAATTCTAACATAACTCTGGTGACGATCCAATACCGAGGTCAATTCTGACCCAAGAGTGGATAAAGATTGGGTTTTGATTCTGCTGGAGAAAGAGATTTATGATTTTGATCTGAGTTGGGGAGCTGATAGTTGAGGAAGCTTTTAGGAGGCCTCGCAGGGGGAACAACCTATTTTGGGTGCTGTAAGAGAATTCTGTTGGGGAAGTGATCAGTTGATCCTTAGGGATCCTCCGAAGTTTTATCGGTAGGAGATTCACTTGGTTTTTGAGGATTACGCTGGGAAAATAAGGGGTTGCGCTCGA
Organism: Sambucus nigra; assembly: GCA_949130495.1. Classification (NCBI taxonomy): domain Eukaryota; kingdom Viridiplantae; phylum Streptophyta; class Magnoliopsida; order Dipsacales; family Adoxaceae; genus Sambucus; species Sambucus nigra. The sequence goes on along the minus strand of OX422215.1, from coordinate 645,997,812 downwards.
GGGAACACGAATTTTTTTTGGTGAAAATGTTCAAAATCCAACCTCGGATTTTCAGGAATTTTCTGAGGATTTTTCGGGGCTTTCTGGTATATTTTGGGAATTTTTCTACAAAATTTAAGGTGGGGTGCCCGTCGGCATGGTATGAGGGGTGTTATTCTGCAGTGGCGCGGACTTTTGGGTTGCCTCGGTAAGGGGAGGAGTCAGTGCCAATCAGTATGGTAGGGGGAGGTGCCTATCGGCATGGCGCTTGGCATCCTATAAAAGGGGGCGAATCCCTTCATTTTTTCACAGCTTCTTTTACTTTCTCTCTCTCTTCCATTCTTTTACAAATCGTTCTAGTGTTTTGATCTTTAAATAATGGCTGCCTTTGTGAGCACTGCAGTCCACCGGGAGTGGTTGTCCATTGATGACTGGGAAAATGTGGATTAGAGGGACAGGGTGCCCCTTACTTTAGGGAGTGAAAACTCCTTTGATGCGTTTGAGATTGTTGCGGATGATTGGACTTTGCTGTGGGAGCCATCGCATCATCGCTCTTCGAGAGTGATCCCCTGCGGTTATGTAAGTAACCCGACCTTTGGCATTCTTCTCTTTTTGGTAATTTTTCTTTCTTGACTTTTGATGAGACTTTTCTTCTTTCCAGTCTGATATTTCTTTGAAGAACATGCGTGCACGTGGGACAATGGGGCTCAGGGATGTCTGGGAGCATCTCCCACCCATGGTGCCTTGGGTGGTCTCATCAGCGGATTTTAGGAGGTTGGAATCTTCACTGGATGAGATTCCTCGTTCGATAGGGATCTTGTGCGCTTTGGGAGAGAGGTGGTGGGATACTACCCACACCTTTCATTTTGGCTTCAGGGACATAACTGTGACTCCTATAGACGTGCAACAGCTATTGGGGCTGGATTGTGATGGAGAGTAGATAGAGGTGGATCGCTCTTTACGGGTGAGACCGGAGGTAGTGCATGTGGCACTTGGTGATGTAAGGAGGACAGTTTCTGGATATTCTATCCGACTGTCCCTGCTGAAGGACGTTCTGTTGGGTAGGGAGATTGATGTGGAGGACGGGCATCAGGTGAGGCAGATGGCCCGGTTATTCATTCTACTGGTGTTGGGAGGATTCATGGTGGCATCGAGTGGCGACGTCATCCATTTATGGTTTCTGTCGTACCTAAGGATGTTTTCAAACATCCCTTTCTATGATTAGGGGAGTCTGACCTTAGCGACCCTTTAATCCTCTTTGGATGCATTCAGCTGGTGCTGTCGGGAGACCTTTACTAGGGGCTACATACCTTCTTCAGTTATTCTTTAACTTGCGCATGTCTTTTCATGCATTCGCATTTTCCTTATGCGTCTTTTTTTTTTACGAATTTTGACGTGGTTCTACGAGGTGATTGGGTGCAACACCCCGCTGATCGATTTGAAGGACGACACTATTGGGGACTTCTACCAATTGTATCGATGGTGTAAGGCCAACCGACAGTCAAAGGGATCTCTCTCTTTAGAGGCGGTGCGTCAGGTCTTGAATAACCTGACCAGTGGTAAGGTAAGACTCTTTCCATTTCAGTCTTGGTCTTTTCACCTTCTGGTCTTGTATTGATTTATGCTCGCTTGGAGATTTTTAGGTGACCTTTTATCCCTAGGGGATAGCCATTCAGGATATAGGAGTGACCGGGGTGAATGCCCGAATGAGGCGCTTGCTGGCGCATAAATTCGGCCATTCCTGGTACCTCGGGGAGAGGGTGATTCGTCAGATTGCTGAGGAGTAGGTGGTGGTGCCACCCGCGCAGCCTCCTACATCTATGAGGCGGGAACGACTGCTGCCAGAGGATGAGAGGATCGCGACGATGATTGGCGAGTCCTACGTGCTATACACCAATACGGTCGCGTCCTATGACTATATGGACTTTATGACGAGATGGTTGATGGCACCCAGCATATATGATGCGTTGCCCTTCTTTTAGGCGGGTTTGAGTCGAGCGATGGGTTCTTCCCATAGCGGCGGTGGTCCGTCGGTATCTACGGCAGTGGAGACCTCGGAGATCCCTTTAGTGCGGTTGCATACCCCTTCATACAACATTCGGTGGGCTAATGGAGGGATGGTGCCAATGTTGCACCATCCTCATTCGATGGATTAGGAGGAGTTGGGTTTAACATAGGAGTTCCTCCGACCTGCGGTATACCTTTCTGTTCCTTTCTCTCTTTCTTTTCTGTTTTGGTCATCCTTGACTTGATACTGATTTTGCCTTTTCTTGCAGCAAGTCCGGGTGTCGACCACTTGGCTCAGGGACATCATAGACTGGATATCTTCGGCGACTACCCATATTCGGTAAGCGGTTCTAGTTCCTTCTTACTTAGTGCCATCTACCTCATTCGAAGAGGACTCTGGCTCGGGTAGTGGTGGTGCATCATCTCGTCGTAGGGGGAAGAGAGCACGTCGCAAGGGTGGAAGCTCTTAGTGTGTGTGTGTGTGTGTGTGTGTGAGAGAGAGAGAGAGAGAGAGCATGTGGATTCGGGCTGAGACCCATTGTTTTTGCTTTTTCTTTTTATTTCCTGCAAAATTAATGTAACACAGAACACAAATATATGCAATGCAATGGAGTTTTTTATTATCTTATGATGAATGAATGCACATGCGCTTTTTACTTTGCTGCTGAGATCGTAAAAAGGAATATTTTTGGAATTTTTTGAAGGAAAGTTTTTAATTAAAAGGAGAAAATATATAAGGAGAAAAGGGGGATTCTTGAAATTCTGTTGAGAATATCAATTTATTTTTATTGAATTTTCTGATTTGACAAAAGAGGAAAAAAAAGAAATTTCCAAAAATGGGGGGTGGTGCCGATCGGCAAGCACCCTGACCTGCCTATCGGCAGTTCAGTCCAGTCCCATCAATTGAAAGCTTTGAATGGTACCCTCTTTAGCCTTTGGTACCCTATGGGGTAGGATTCCCTCCGATTTCTACAGGGATTATGTCCCTTATGAGGGTTTTCAAGTATAAAAGTGGGTGAGGGTGGAGTGTTTTCATCACACCTTTGCATTCTTACCCACTTTATCTTTTAGCCTTGCAAGATGGCTCTCCCTGGTAGCGCTGAGTTTGACAACTACCTCGAAGACTTGGAAGCTATGTGCTCTTATAATGTCGATTGTGATGCTTTCAACATGCGTCAGGTCTCTTTGTGGTGCAATCGACCTCTTGAGTGGAACGTGCTGATGGCAACGGTACAATTCTGTTACCCCGAAGACCATGTATTCTGCTTTGGGTTGGAAGAAGTTTGTCCTACCTATGAGGAGTTGTCTACCATGCTGGGTGTAAATCCCAGTGTTGCAGCGACTTTGCCCGAATTTTCCCTCTCTCCCAGGGATATGTTGGCCGGGCTTTTTCGTATTTCTTCTTCGGTAGACAGATCATTGGTTGCTGGAGGAATGATCTCCCTCCAGGCAGTACTGCAGTCTGTGCATTTGTGGGAAGTAGGTGATACTGGCTATGCTGGAGCCGTTGTTCTGGGTCTGGTTTCCAAATTGCTACTGGTGACTGGGGAGGTGTAAGTGGACCCACAACTTGCAGCCATTATCTGATAGATGTTATATCATCGCAATCCTGCAGTGGTGATACTGGCGGAGACCCTAAATGTCCTAGATGCCTGGAGAGAAGGCCGTTCTAACTTTTTTAGGGGTAGCCCTATGATGCTGTTTATGTGGTTGTCTGAAAGATTCCTCTTGGGGACTCCTCCGGAGTGTCCCTTGTCGGTCGTATCTAACTTATTTTCACTCTACTTCATCAGCATTGGCCTATATGTTGAGAACTGGAAAAATTAACTTGTGGAGCATGGGGCTCGTGGGATGTATTGGTCAGTGCCTTGGTGGGGACAGTTACAACCCGTTCTGGATCTAGGAGAGTATTCATATGTGCGGTTGGTTGGTCTCGGGCAGACCTCTTTTTATTTCCCTTAGCGGCTTTTGTGCCAATTCGGTTGGGCGCAGGTCGTGCCCCCTCGGACCTCAGATTTATTTCATGTAGAAGATTTGACTGAGCACTTGCATCTGTTGCTTGGGTCCATGTGGGAAAATCAACGTCCGTCAACCCGTCCCTCTCAATCTGTCGGGAAAGTTTGGCATGTCCCCAAAGATTATATGAAGTGGTTGTGGAGGAAAGTAGTCAGCAAGATGTTGGCAGTGGAGAATGGACAAGGATGGTTTGTTTTATCTAACACCACGGAAGGGGGTGTTGTGGTCTTTTCAAAGATGGTTAAGGCTCATCGATCCATGGAGTGCTTATGGCATTCTATTCAGGCAGGGGAAACTTGGGGACCTCCGGATGTAAATGATGAGGGTGCAGGATCCTCTGGTAGCTGTGGGTAGGACTCTTGGAGAGTTTATTTATGTAATAGGGAATGTATGTGGGGATTTTATTTGGCTTTTTATGGTAGTAGGGGAAGGGAGTTATCCATTCCTTTTTCTTATGTAATCCGTGCTGAATTTTCTTCTTAATGAAATAAACAAGTTTCTGATCATCCAGCTGTGTCTTTCGATGAATTTTTTATTTTGAATTATCTACACTGATCTCTAAGGCATACATAATCCTTTTGTTCAAGTATTTTTTGAATGAACCGCCGTTCTCGGAGGTAAGAAAAGAATAGTATTTTGTGAAAAAGAAAGGGCCGCACTCATGTGAGGTGTATGAGTTGCCTATGTACCTCTGGGGTTTTTGAAAAGTTTTAAAATAGCTTTTTGTAGGGATCAGGCCCACGTAGTTCTGGGTAAGGGGAAAGGAAGATTTTTTTTAGAATAGAAGGGGGATGAGAAGAGTCGTAGCCCGAAAAGATTTCGGACTAGGGGTGGAACTTCTTGAGACGGTCCAGATTGACTGGACGAGCCATATCTTCCCCATTTAGGTCAGTGAGCATAGAGGCACCGCTAGATAAGATTTTCTTCACAATGTAGGGGCCGCTCCAATTGGGCTTGAACTTGCCTTTGGGGTCCCAGATGGATTTTATTATCTCTTTGAGGGCCAAATCCCCCTCCTGGACACCGCGGTCCTTGACTCTATTATTGAATGATAGCACTATTCAGCGATGGTACCCTTGTATGTGATACAGTGATTTTAACCTTCTTTCATCTAAGAGGGATAGCTCATCAAGATGTCTTTGGCACCAGTCTTCTTCACTAACTTTGCTTTCGAGCATGATGCGTAAAGAGGGTATGTCCAGCTCCACATGTAGGACTACTTCCATGTTGTAGACCAGGGAGTAAAGGGTAGCCCCAATAAAGGTTCGGATTAAGGTTCAATAGCCCCAAAGGGCGTACGGGATCCGGTTGGCCCAATCCCTACAACTTTCGGCCATCTTACTGATGATGGCTTTGAGGTTTTTATTAGCGGCTTCAACTGCACCATTGGTCTGAGGTCGGTAGGGAGAAGATTTGTGTCTCTTAATCCCATACTCGTTGACTACTTTTGTGACTTCTGCTTTGAAATGCAACCCGTTATTTCATACCAGCTCGTGTGGGACCCCATATCGGCAGATGATATTTTTCTTGAGTAATTTGGCCACTTTTTTAGCATTTAATACTGCGTATGACTCAGCTTCGACCCATTTGGTGAAGTAATCGATGCAGACTAGGATGAACTCATGTCCGTTTGAAGCCCTTGGTGTAATCTTCCCTATGATATCGATAACCCAGGTGGAGAATGGCCAGGGAGAGGTCATGTTGTATAATTCTCACGGAGGCAAGTGTTGAAGATTAGAGAATTTTTGGCATTTGAGGCATCTCCGGACATAGGCGGTGAAATCCTGGATCATGGTGGTCAGTAGTAGCCCTGTCGGGTGATCTTCTTGGCGATCATGTGACCATTCATATGGGGTCTACATTCCCCGTTGTGGATCTTTTGCATTATTTTCTTAATCTCAACCCCAGCAATACAGTGTAGATGAGTTCCATCGAAGTTCCTCTTGAGTAGGGTTTTATGACAGATAATGTACTGGGTGACCAGTCTTCGGAGAGTTGTTCGATCTTTCTTATTGGAACCTTCGGGATACCTGCCATGTTTGAGGAGGCACTAGATATCATAGTACTAGCAATCGGCTAGTTTAGGATCTTCGGTGGAAACAAGCTCAATATGGTAGCAATGGTTCGGTTTTGTCTTGCTTTTGAACTAGGAAGGGAGTCATTATTATTCCTTTGGGCATGTCGACCATGGAGGCCAAGGTGGAGAGAGAATCGTCTAGGTTATTCTTTGCTCGGGGTAGGTAATGGAAGGTGATATTTCTGAAATGGGAGGCTAATTCTTCTAATTGGGCATGAAAGGGTTGGAGCTTTTCATCCTTGACTTTCCACTTTCTGAGCACTTAATCGATGATAAGGGCAGAATCCCCGTTGACATCAAGGTATTTAATACCTTTCTTAAGAGCAACTTTGAGGCCCACTATGCATGCCTCGTATTCCGTCATATTGTTGGTGCAAGGGAAATCCAATTTATTGGCGATGGTAGTGTGGGAGTCATCTGGGGCGATCAGGAGTATCCCAATGCCATATCCCTATTTATTGGTAGCGCTATCAAATAACATTTTCCATCGAAGGAGGTCTTGAGTGGTGCAGAGGATATTTTCATCGAGGAATTCGGAGATCCGAACCTCCGCTTCTTTTACAGGGTAATCGACGAGGTAGTCAGAGATGGTTCTTCCTTTAATAGCTTTCTGTGTGACGTACACGATATCGAACTTGGTTAGGAGCATCAACCATCGAGCCATTCGACTAGATAAGGCGGGTTTCTCAAGAAGGTATTTCATGGGATCCATTCGGGATACAAGTTTAATGGGGAGGGTGAGGATGTAGTGTCGCAACTTTTGGGTGACCCAGACAAGTGCCACACACGCCTTTTCTAGAGTAGTGTAGTTGACCTCGTACCCGACCAATTTATGACTGGCATAATATATGGCTCTTTCTTTAAGGGAGTTTTCAAGGTAATGGTCTAGCAAAGCCCCAACTGCAGTGTTGGTTATGGTTAGGTATATGAGCAAAGGGAGACCAGATTGTGGTGGCATGAGAACTGAAGGTTAGGTTAGGTATTATTTGATTCGGTCAAAAGCTTCTTGGCAGGCCCCGTTCCAAACCTTAGTTGAATCCTTTTAGCTGGCTGATGAACCAGCTGATATCTTATAATTTCCTAAGAAAACCTCAGACTTCTTTCTCTGTTCGTGGAGCTGGCATCTCAAGTATGGCCTTCAGCTTTACAGGATCTGCTTATATCCCCTTTTCGCTGACCATTAATTCAAAGAGTCTTCCCTTTTAACTCTGAAGACTCACTTCTGTGGATTAAGTCGCATCTGATACCGTCGCAGTCGTTCGAAGAACTTCTGAAGATCGGGAACATGACCTTCTTTAGTTTTGGACTTGATAATCATATCATCCACATAAACCTCGACCTATTTGTGAATCAGATCGTGAAGGATGGTTGTGGCAACCCTTTAGTAGGTAGCCCCAGCATTCTTGAGACCGAATGGCATAATGGTGTAGCAAAAGGTTCCCCATGGGGTGATGAATGCAGTTTTTTATTACTATTCGGGGTGTATCTTGATTTGGTTGTATCTGGAAAACCCGTCGATGAATGACTTGGGAGCATGACTGGCTGTGTTGTCAACGATTATGTCGATATTGGGTAGCGTATAATCATCCTTTGGAGAAGTCTTGTTTAAATCTCGATAGTCCACACACATTCGGACCTTCCCTCCTGATTTTGACACATGTACAATGTTGGGTAGCCATGTGGGATATTCGATCACTAGAAATGAAACACACGTTCAACTGTTTGACCACCTCTTCTTTGACCTTGAGCGACCATTCGGTGCGGAGTTTTCTTAATTTTTATTTAATTGGCTTGTAATCTAGGAGAGTGGGGATCTCGTGTTGAGCTATTTTGATGATCAATGCCGGGAATATCATCACAGGACCATGCGAAGACATCCACGAACTTCTTCAGTATTTCTTCGAGTTGTTCATGCTCATGCTCGTTAAGGGTGGCCCCTATACTAATCTCGCGCAATTAGTTACTAGAATCGAGATTAATAACAACAATCTCTTCTTCATTAAATTGAACGCGATTATGTTGTTTATTATTAACCTTATTTAGATCAGTTAAGAATTGTTCATTTGGAAAATCATCATCATCAAAAATTTGATTAGAATTCAAGAAGTTAATGTAAGGCACAGCAAGATACTCAAACTTTTCGTTTATTTCATTGATAGGAAAAACAGGATTGAGAACCTCATCAAAAGAGGTCTCGATTACATTTGAGCAAGGATAGACAACAGAAGAAGAAATAGGGTAAACATTGGGGTTACGGGAAATTTCAAGAGGTAGAACTAGCGCAACATGCCAGTTGATGAGGGGCGTATTAGCAGCTTTAATCAGATGGGATGGACCCATTGATGTAGTGCCTGAATGAACCATGCAAAGTGCCAGCCCCAGTGTCTGCAAGTTGAAGGAATCTTCGAAATCACCTTCCTTAGTCTCTTTGATATCTTTGATGAGCGGTTGTACGCGGTGTGGGAAACTTTTAGCCCATGGGTAGCTATCTTAGAAAATGATCTCCATTCCCGGTCTCATCTTCTTATCTGTGTGGTCATACCATGGTTCTAGAAAATCGTAAAAAGGGAAGTCCTCGCCTTCTTTGATGAATTGTCCATTTAAGGAGTCTCTTGAGATAGTTCAGATGCAGTCTAATCTTCTCTTTGGTCGAGACTGGCGGATCATTCTGAGCTCTTATTTTGATGGTTGATACCCTAAGCCACAAGGAGTAAAAGCTTTTTTCAGTTCGATGGGCTCATGTATCCCTTGCTGCCTTTGCCCTAGCCCCAGTTCGGGCATGAAGTGCATGTTTCTGAATATCTGAATCACATTGACATTGCCATTAGGGTCATATTCTGGACAAACCCTTTCTTTGAAACCATCCCCTGCCGGGAGTAGGAGTGGCTCAACTCGAAATCCTAATAGAAGCATGTCACTTGACCCGTGTTGTATCTGAAGAATTGGACTGCTGGTGCTTTCACCCTCGACATTTCTGTCGTCACCCAAAATAGTGATGACTCATTCGTCAGTGAAGAACTTTAATTTTTGATGGAGTGAGGAAGATACACCCTTGATATTATGGAGCCAAGAGCGTCCGAGCAACAGGTTAAAACAAGCTGGGATGTCTATGACTTGGAATTCAACGACAGGGTTTATATGGCCAACCCCTATTACAAGTTTTATTGATCCCATCACCTCTCGATGGGTATTATCGTAGGCATGAATAACGTCGGACGTTGGAGCGAGGTCGCTTTCTTTCAGGCCTAAGCACTTGAAGGTTCTCAGAGGGCAAATGTTCAAGGCGGATCCGTTATCGATAAGGGAGAGCGGAATGGCCTTTCCAATAACTTTGACGGAGATGTTGAGTGCATGATTATGATTCAACCCAAATCTAGGGATTTCTTCTTCAAAAAATTATAGCATTCAGGTAATGGTCAGGGATCCAACCAGATTTACCGCTTCTTCTTGTGTGGTAGAAGGAGGAACCATGGGTCCAGTGAGTAATTTGATTAAAGCATTTATGTTCAGCTGGGAGGACATGAAAAGCCCCCATAGAGTGATGTTAGCTTGGGTTTTCTTCAGTTGGTCGAGGATCTTTCTCTCCTTGATGGTCATCTCTAGCATAGGAAGGTTTTTAACGCCCTTCCCTTTGTCATTTGCTGGTAATGTCTCCCTGATCTGGTCATCTGATTTACTGAAGAAGGGAAGAATATGAATCCTATTTCCTCATCAATCTTATGTTGTTCTTCCACCCTATTTATTTCTCTGAGGAGTTCCTCAAATGATATCATTCCACATATGTCGGCTACTGGTCCAGCTCTTTCTAAAGCTTGTTCTTCACTCGAATCTTCGAATTCTTCCCCCCATCAGGAGGGTACAATTCTGCCTTTCCCTATAAAGTCGATGAATTCCACAACTTTAATGGCTTCATCATACATGTCTTCCCATTCTGTGCGGATATGTGCGATTGAAGGGACCAAATGACCTTGTAGCTTCAAAGTTTCAAGTAACCCGGTGATACTGCAAATGTTGTTGGTTTGCTTGAATAATTATTCCATAGTCTTGACAACATCATCTAGGCTGACTTCGTCGGTTGGTACCACCCACTGGTCTGAATCTCGGGACCATTTTCGTGCTTCCAAGAATAGTATACTGAATCTCTGGAAATCGATGACCATCTGTGAGGGCAATTTCAGTCCGAACGCTAGGAGTTGGTATAACACCTCTGACAATTCCATACTTCCATTTTCAGAACGAATACGGACAGCGCTGCATGCTCTGGTAAGGAGTGACGGTGCCTGATCAGTGAGGCTAGTAGGGTGTAGGAGGAAATATGGGCAAATTTGAAGAGGTTTAGGAGAGTATATGGGTGTGATTTGAGTTGAGGGATCGAAATCTTGGTTTTTTTCCAAGAAGATGGAATTGGTGTGATGTGGGAGTGGATTGTGAGTACTGTTTGGCTTAGGATTGGCTGGTGGGGAGATGGTACCCCGGTCAATGCGATCTTGGATTATGTTCCCAAGGTGAAAGCATTGGTCGGTGGTATGGCCAGCAGTTTGGTGAAAGGCGCAATGAGCATCGGTCTTGAAGTTTCTTGGGAGTGGATTTGGCAATGGACGTGGATCCAAGGGTTTGATAAGGTTTCGACTTAACAGGGTTTGGCAAACTTTGGAGACGGGAGCATAGATCTCAGTGTATTCCTTTCGAATGGGGGTAGGGCGACTTTTCGGTGCCCATAATATGGTTGGTTGAGAGATGTTGTTGATGGTTGAGACTATAGCACTGGCAGGCTTGTCATACTTTCTAGGGGTGAACTGTCCAGACACCTTCTTCGGTTCAACCTCTATTTTAACGAGACTTTCCTCAATTTCTACTCCAGCCTCTCTGAGAGCTCGGAGGTGGGGATAGTATTGTCCTCCCATCATCGCTCGGATATGGGGCAAGAAGTTCTTCTTCACTATGTTGACCTGTTCTTCTTCAGATGGACGATTGGTCATGGTAGCTGCTTGCTCCCTCCACCAGGTTATGAAGTTACTGATTGATTCTCCAGGGTTCTTTTTTAGTAGCTCCAAATCATTATGGGTGACCTCAAGCTCTTCGTTGTATTTATACTTCAACATGAATTCTCGGGCTACATCCTCCCAGCTACGGATTATGGATTCCTCAAGAGATAAAAACTATCGGAAGGAACTATCCTTTAAAGTTTGCTGAAATAATTGGGCTATCACCTCCTCAAAAGCCCCTAGTAGAGTCATGGAACGGTGGTAACTGCGAAGATGAACAATTGGGGGTCCACTCCCTCCGAATTTCTCGATGTTTGGCATCTTGAACTTCTCGGGTAACCTCGCTTTAGGATAAGGAGACATGTGGGTGTAGTCCATGTAATTCCCAGACATCATGACTTGGTCAAACTTCTTGGTCAGCATCTTGAGATCCTCTTTGACTTTATTCAACTCCTCCTCTTTTGGATCAGCGACCATAGGCAGGTTAGCCATAGGCTGGGCAATGTTTGGCATTAGAAGCTGGGCAGGCGGCGACCCATTGGCAGGAGGGGCACCCGGAGCGTGCTGATATTCTTTGGGAACCCAGATAGGCTCGGATGGACCCATAGTACGAGGGAATAGGGCCTCAGTCTCTTGAAGAATAGGAACCTGGTTTTATTGCATCTCTCAAACCTCGATTTGGAGGTTGTCAATCTTGGACATGAGCTGAGTTAGGACTGTCGTCAGATCCGGCTGCATGACTGGTACTTGATATGTATTTTCTATGGAAAATGGATGGATTCCGGACTCGAAAGAAGTAGTAGAGGAACGGATGTAACTCTGGGGTGATTTGATTGAAGACCAAAACCAGTAGGGAGCCAGGCCAAGGTCTAGCGATCAACCTGAGAAGGCGTAGGATGAGATTTATTTTTGAGAAAAAAGGAAGAACTATTTTTGGATTTTTGATAAAAAGGGAGAAATGTTTTTGAAATTTTTATAAAGAAGGGAGAAATGTTTTTGGATTTTTGATAAAGAAGGGATAAATGTTTTTGGATACGTGACTCAGCATGATTATTACAATTATTATGTTTTAACATGTATTTAATTCTCCTAAATGCAATGCTGGACGGGATCCGATCCTGGAAAAGTGGGGTTCTTAATATATGCAAAGCTACGGCTTGGACTTGTAACCAGGCTCACGGAAAGGGTCCCATTTTAAAAATGGGCGAAAATTGGGCGTTAGATCGACCCGAAATTTTGACAGAGTTTCGGGTTGAAATCGGCAATCTAAAGTGTGTGTCCTGGGTTTGACACCTATATGCGGGCATGCAGTTGGTTGGGGGAATCGTCATGGGTTCCCCCTTGGCGTGACTTCCACGATATATGTGTTGCTCTTGCGGGCAATCGGTACGTGTGGACAAGCCATTTGACATACCTAAGCGTACGTGAATTACCTTACCATATACCTCGTGGGGGCGGTACATGTGAGAGAGAATTAGATATACTCGGCGTACGTGAATGAATTACCTGTGATATACCTCCCGTCATGACTTTGGTCAAGCGGTACGATGCGGGGGAACCGTTTGATATACGTCGAAGGTACTTGGCCAATGGAAGGTGAGAGTCATATCGCTTAGGCTAACTACGACCTGCCGAACCAACGCCCATCACGAAGTGACCCTACAGTTACTAGGTGAAATTTGGTCAATAGCAATGCTCTTTTGGTGATGTTGTGTGAATCATGCATGATTCTCTTATTAGTATCTTATGATGAGAATGCCTTTCTTGATTATGCTAAACAGGGAGTAAAGTATAAGTACCTCAAAAGGTACACCAAGTATGGATAGGTGATGCGTGCAACATGGGGATATATGTGATCCTAAGTGCACGTGGTGTGAGGTGTACATGGAGAATTTTCTACAAGTGTGTGAATATAAGCATAAGCATTGGATACACATGGAGAAGGGGAACATATAGATATGGGGGAAAAACATAAACAAACATAGCATCCATGAAAATAGAGTCAAGACCACAAACAAACACATGTCCCCAGCAGAGTCGCCACTCTGGCCATCCCCGATCCCCATCGCGGAGGAAAAGGATCCTTCGGCTCCCGTGCATACCTCTCGGGAGAGCTTCGGCCGGCGTCGTTTGAGATGTGATGTAAAAATTTAGAGAGATTTAGAGTCTCCAGTTTATTTTACTAAAAATAGACAAAAGAAAATGGGGAAGCCACCCCGAAGGATGGCATCCAAAGACATACTGGTGCGTGCGAAACCAAAATGATTCGAGAAGGGTTCGGAGGATTAGTTACGAAATGGGAAGGTGTTAGGCACCCATTCATCCCTTTCGATCTCTCATGGATATTTTCTATTTTCCTTAATATTCCCCGCCCCCCGGTGATATGTGTGCATGTGTATATCTAGAATAGAGGTAGGAATCCTCGACTTGTATCATCGAAAAGATAAAGCGAGTCATTCGTAGGAAGGTATAAGAATAATATTATAAAGTAAGATTTACTAGATGACCCCTATGTTGATCGTTATAATGGACCGATAACGCATATGGGGTAAGACGTCACTAGGAACAAGTATATAGAATATAATGAAATGGATTTAGAGAAGATAGAAGATAAGATAAAAAGTGAGAAAAAGGACTTGAGTCTCGAGTTTTACCCCGAGACGCCTACGTAGCCAATAAAGGCATCAAAGTCCACGTAGTTCGCATACAAAACGAAGGGTGGGGTTTATACCATAAATCCAAATGGGGATCTCTTATTTGTGAGTGTGTGTGTAGAAAAAAGAGTTTTAGTTGTGAGAAAAGTGTGAGAATCCCTACTTGGAATTTATGAGAAAACCCCCTTTTTCTTATTTTTTGGGTTTTTATTTATATGAAAATATGATATGTGCAATAATACTAAATAAAAAGTATATTTAGGATGTGTGAGATGAGATAATAAAAATGTTAAGTAAGAAAATAAGTTATTGGGCATTTAAGAGAGAGTTTGAGAAAGTTGGACCTTCGTGAAGATCTTGAGTTTGATCTTGAATGTTGGAGAGCAAACCTTGCACTTGGATGTTTATGGAGAGTGATTAATTCACCAAGTTTGATGAAAAGGATGATGAAAAGTGGAAGTAAAAAGGGATTTGGAAGTTTAAATCACGTTGCCTTCGAGAGAGGTTTTTGGGATTCGCTGAGAGAGATTTTAATCAGATCTGGGATCCCCTTGAAAATGAGTTGAATGCCTCCTTTTATAGGCTCAGTTCACTATCGATCAGCATAGACCCCTTCCTACCTATCGAAACCTACCTTCCGATAGGCAGGGTCTGGAACCTGCCATTTGGCAGTGCGCTTTGGGATTTTTCGGAAAATTAACCGCCGAGGGCAAACCGTTAGTCAGAATCGTGCATGGGCATACCGTTGGAAAGTTAATTCAGAGACCTTTGAAAGTCCTTTGGACCTCTCCGGGGTTTGGGAGTTGACTTTGGGTCAAATATGGCTCGAAAGGATTTATCGATCCATTGGATGGGGAATCGTTCGGACGTAAACGGATCGTTCGTCCGTATGGTAAGTCTGAATCGTGCACGAGGTGGACCGTTGGAAAGGTTAGGAGATGTACTTCGACATTCCATAGAGTATGACCCAGTTTGGAGAGTTGACTTTGGTCAACTGGTCCCGGGAAGCATTCGGTGACCTCTCGGAGTCAAACGGATCGTTCATCCACATGGAAAGTTAGAATCACGCACGGGACAGACCGTTGGAAAGGGTATTCAGTGCCCTTCAAATATTCATTCAACCTCGGTTGAGATGAAGAGCTGACTTAGGTCAAACAGATCCCGGGAGCGCCCAGTGGCTTTTAGGTCAGGTTTCGAATGCAGACAGATCGTTCGTCGACATGGTAAGTCGGAATCGCACACGGGGCAGACCGTTGGAAAGGGTATTCAGTGCCCTTCGAAGATTCATTGAGTCTCAGTATAGATAAAGAGTTTGACTTTTTGGTCAAACTGAGCCGGGGAGTGTCCGATGGCTTCTAGGTCAGTACTCGGGACCAAACCTAGGTTTATAACGATGAGGGGAGGTACTAGGGACCTAAGGAGAGTTAGGGGGTAACATAATGGGGTGTCTACACTTACCATTTATCGATCAAATACTTGAAAGAGTAGCGAGTCACCCTTATTATTGCTTCTAAGATGGTTATTCCAGATATAACCAAGATGTACTTAATCAAGAGAAGACGACCTTCACTTGCACCTTTGGAACATTTTCCTACAAACATATTCCATTTGGCTTGTGTAATGCACCGGCGACCTTTCAAAGGTGCATATTGAGCTTATTCAGTGATATGGTTGAGAGAGGTATATAGGTGTTTATGCATGACTTTAGTATTTTTGGCACCTCCTTCGACCAATGTTTAGCTAATCTTCAGAAAGTACTAGCCTAATGTGTGGAAAAGAACTTAGTGTTGAATTGGGAAAAATGCCATTTCATGGTAACCGAGGGTATAATTCTTGGCCACATCGTGTCATCCAAAGGGATCGAGGTTGATAGAGCAAAAATAGATGTCATAGCTGACCTACTTCCGTCAAAATCGCTGAAAGACATGCCCTCTTTCGTGGGCCACGCGAGATTTTATAGAAGGTTCATTAAGGACTTTAGTGCCCTAGCTAGACCCTTAAGTAACCTTCTTATGAAGGACACCCCTTTTGAGTGGACGGGAGCATGCCAAAGTGCTTTTGAAAGACTCGGAAACATTCTTGTGTTTGCTCCCATCATACAAGCTCCGGATTGGTCCTTACCATTTGAGCTCATGTGTGATGTTAGTGATTATGCAATAGGGATGTTTTGGGCCAAAGAAAATACAACAAGGTTCATGTGATCTACTACGCTAGACGGACTCTTACCGGACCATAACATAATTACTCCACCATAGAGAAGGAATTTCTAGCGGTAGTATTCTCTCTCGATAAATTTTGGTCCTATATTATCGGATCCCCCATCACTTGTTTCACCAACCACGTGGATTTAAAAAATCTACTTGCGAAGAAAGATGCAAACCCGCGTCTCATAAGGTGGATCCTACTCGTACAAGAGTTTAATCTCTACATTAAAGACAAAAAAAGAGTAAAAAATGTCGTTGCCGATCACTTATCACGGCTTTCGTCCGACGTACCTAGTGATCCTATAACCATAGACAAGTATTTTCTGGATGAGAAACTTTTTGCCTCCTCATCTTTGGCCTGGTTTGCGTATATAGTGAACTATCTTATCACGGGAGTCGTCCCTCCCGATTGGACACCGCAAGATAAGAAGAATTCCATCACTTGGTCGCACATGTTTTTCTACGATGACCCATTCCTTTTTAAATATTGCGCAAATCAAATCATCCGACGATGCGTAGCGGATGAAGAAATTCCAAGAGTCATCCAATTCTGTCATTCGAAAGCCTATAGAGGCCACTTTTCATGAAAAAGACAACCGCTAAAATTCTCCAAAGTGGTTTGTACTAGCCCACAATGTTCCAGGATGTTAATAATTGTTACAAATCTTGAGACAAGTGTCAATGGATGGGGGCGATCACGTGACGAGACATGATGCCATTAACCCTGATTCTCATCATGGAGACTTTCAATTGTTGGGGTATTGACTTCATGGGCCCTTTTCCCCCGCCCTTTAGCTACCTATACATCCTAGTCACGGTAGACTATGTTTCTAAATGGGTGGAAGCTATAGCTACCAAAACCAATGATAATAAGGTGGTGATCAAGTTCCTACACGAACACATACTTTCTCGCTTCGGTGCACCGAAAGCGATAATCAGTGATAACGGCACACACTTTTGCAATAAACCGTTTGAAAAACTCATGAAAAAGTATGGTGTAATTCACAATTTTGGAATGAAATATCACCCACAAACGAATGGGAAGGTTGAGTTAGCTAATCATGAAATCAAGCACATACTTGAGAAGACCGTCAATCACGATCGAAAAGATTAGTCCCTTCGATTGAACGATTATGTATGGGCCTACCGTACCGCATACAAGAACCCACTCGAAATGTCCCCATTCTTCTTTGTGTACGGGAAACCTTGCCATCTTCCTGTCGAATTAGAGTACAAAATGTATTGGGCAATTAAGAGGTTAAATTATGATATGGACAAAGCCGGTGAAGCTCGCAAGGTTCAACTAAATAAGTTAGAGGAGATACACAATGATGCGTATGAGAATGCCAAGATCTCCAAATCCTGAATGAAACTTGCACATGATAAGATTATTTGACGAAAAGAGTTTTAACCGGGACAAAAGGTACTCCTCTATAACTCTCGGCTTCACCTATTTTTGGGTAAATTATGGTCTCGATGGACTGGCCCATCCATTGTGAATATCGTATTCCCCCACGGATCTGTAGAATTGGAAGATCCCAAAGGGGGACGCATTCAAAGTCAATGGACATCGCCTAAAACTATATGTTAAGGAGTGCGTAGAAGAGATCAACACCATTTGGTTGTCGGACCCCATTTACGGGGTAGAGTGCGCTTGAATTGAGAGGTCGTCGCACCCCCGATGCATATGGGGTGAATTCTTATGTATAGTAGCTACACATAGGTTAGGATAGTGGAGTCCGTAGGATAACACCACGTGAGGAGAGGAAATCTAGTTTAAAAATGCTTTACGAGGCAAACATTTTTCTAGAGCCACAATATTGAGGAGAGAGATAATCAAGTCAAACAGATGTTGGATCATCAGTAGGAGCAGTCAAAAGTCGTAGGAGGAGTTATACTAGCCCATAGGTGGAATAAAGCATTTTTGGGGACCGGGTCGATCCGGTCCTGGGCAACCGGATTGGTTCGGTTTGGCAAATATCGATATAAAAATTACAGGGACCAGATCGATCCGATCTTGGAGACCCGGATTGGTCCGGTGTCTGCAACTCTTGCTTTTCCCTAAGTTCACCACCTTTTCCACCAATCCCTCGATTTCCCTCTATTTTCTTCCCCTCCCTTCCCAATACCCATTTCCCTTCCAAATCCCTCCCCCTTTTCCCT
Source organism: Sambucus nigra (assembly GCA_949130495.1). Lineage (NCBI taxonomy): Eukaryota > Viridiplantae > Streptophyta > Magnoliopsida > Dipsacales > Adoxaceae > Sambucus > Sambucus nigra. The sequence continues at coordinate 645,979,727 of OX422215.1, read as the reverse complement.
CCAAATCCTACCCAAACCTCCTCCCTTCACCACCTATATAATTCGGCCTTTCCCCACCCTTTTTCACCACCACAACGCACTCTCATCCTCTCTTTCCCTTATTCATCCCAAACCCTCTTATTCCATCCCATTACCATGGCCAACCAACTGACTCCCCAAAAATACGATTCCGTCACAATTCTCGATGACGGAGCCGCCGGCTACCGCTCTTGTTAAGAAGAACGATGGTATGAATGTTTCTTCGATCAACCTCAAAAACTCTAAATAGAGAGCCAATTCATTTGTAATGACATGCCTAATTCTGTCACCACTATTTTTATGGCACGGGGTTGGTGTTGTTTCCTCAATGAACCTCATGACGCGGTCTGTACCAATGCGGTACGCACCTTCTATGGCACCATTGTTAGTACCGGCCACTACACGGCTGAAGCTTACATTGGCGGCGTCCATTTCCCTTTCTCTTTGGAACTTCTGTCCCAGAAGTTGACTGCCAAAGATGTCCGATCCCCACAGAATTACATACACCAAAACCCTCTCGCCCCGCTTGAAAAAGACATGTGCATGTCTTGCATCGACCCCAATGCTAATTGGAATACCGAAACCTACCCGGTGGTCTAGCTAAGCGACAAAGCGAGCCTCGCTTTCAAAATAGTGTGCGCCAACATTCTCCTCACCGGAAATCAGTCGACGATGCACCCGCGTCATGCCACCCTCGTCTACCACCTCTTCGACCACAACTCCCCCATTAACCTGGTTGCGTGCATTTACAAAGATATATTCTTCTCCACTAAGGATAAAAAGGGAATCACCCCTCTCCCCTTTCCCCAGCTCATCACATCCATGTTAGCCGACGCCAGTATTGCACCCCCGTAATATTTCCCACGCCTACCAACCCCTTTTGCATCCACCACCCGGACCAAATGGGAAAGACAACAAGCCTGCATCCAAGCCCGAATGGCACAAGTGGTTAGTGATACCGAGGAGGAGGATAGTGATGAAGAGGCGGAAGAGAGCAGTGACTAAGAGAGTAGCGATGAAGAGGAGGAGTACATTTTGATGGGTAAGGGCGACGCAAATTATGACAGTGGTGAAGATTCTGATTTTTCACCCGCCAACGCAGAAATCATTCGGCATCTTTCAGCGGTCTAATCTCGGGTTAACGGTTTCATCACACAATATAATAGGGACCAAGCGGTATATCAACGGGATCAAGCGACCTACCGAAGGGACACAGTCATTATGCATCATCTCCAAACTCACATGTACGAGCTCAACTTCAGTGGACCCCCCCCCCCCCCCCAAGTTTTTTCTATGAGCCGTATGATCCAAGCATACCCGGAACTTCCAATCTGCTTCACCTGTGAAGCCCATTTCTATTGTTTGCTTTTTGCGTGTTGTTGGTAGTTTAAAATTTTTTATTATGTGTCCCCCCCCCCCTGTAACACAGTGAAATACCCCACACTTTTATGAGAAATTCAATTTAATAATTAAGTGCAATTTGGGAATTTGAGGAATTATCGTGAATAGAAAATTTTGAGGTTGTCAAGGATTAAATGATTTTTGATGTATGTTATATTTTCTTTTGGGATTAATTAAATGAGTCGGAGGATTTTTATTTTTTTTGTAGTTGGGTAAAGCGACAAAGGATAATATTTTAATTGAAAAACCGCATTAAGTTGTGTTGGGTAAAATTAGTGATTTGTGGTTAAGTGACTCGGATGGAATTTCGATTGCGCGGTTGGCCTCAAAATGGACAAGATAGTCAGAATAGAGTATCCGGGAGTCGTACTTGAGTTTCAAAAAATTTTGGACCAGCAGGGACTCGTAATTGAGTAAACAAGTCATTTTTTGGTCAATGAGGGATAATCCTTTATTTTCTCCCTTATAAGGCACGGGAGAAGAAAGAAGGAAAGAAAGAGAGAAGGAATAGGAGAAAATAAGAGAGAAATGGGGGATTCCGGCCAAACTCCGTCGGATTCGACTCGAGGTCGTCGAATTTCATCCTCCGGCAAGTGTGTACTTGCTTTATTTTAATTTTTGCATATATCTCATAGTATAGTTGGTAAACTATATGATTTTGGGTTAGAACCTTTGAAATAAATTTGGAAAAACTTGAGTATGAATTTACATATTGATGTAATGTAAACTCTTAATTATATCTAGTGTTAAAAACCATGTTAATGGAATGAAGAAATGAATTGAAATGGGGGAATTGGAAAAACTAGGGTTTAATGGGTTATTGGATTCAAATCTAAGAAAATCTGTTTAATCCTTTAAATTTATTGATGCGTTGGTTAGAAATCATTGATTAAATGAATTTAGTGTTGTTGGAGGAGATTTGAGGCCGTAAAAATGGAGTTTGGGGTTGTTGGTTGGCATTTTGGAGAACATATTTTCGAGGATCTAGTATGCTCAGTCGATCGTGTGTGGGAAGAAGGACCTACTGTTTGGTTCGTTAAGCTTAATTGCAAACCGCGATCGACCAGGGGTCCAGGGCCGATCAATCGGCACTCTGTTTTCAGCCCAAGATTTTGGAGATTTTTATTCCTTCTCCTCTTTGAGTTTAAAGTTTAGGGGATTTATAAATTACAGTATTATAGAGGGTTATGATCTAAAGGACTTGAGGAGTTGTGAATTAACTTTGGGTGATTTAAGAGGTTGATCCTGGATATGGAACTATCGAACGTTTAGGATAAGAGAAAAATTCTGGGAAGTTATTCGGTAAGCATATGCGAGTATATTTATGTGGTGAGGATAAGTATTGGGCCAATTGTGATTGAGGAAATCCTAGTACGCTATTAGGATGAAATTTAAAATACGGTCTCAAGAGAAATTTGGTGGTTATACGGTATGTCTATTGACGACTATTAACATAGATGATGCGACACCCATGAGACTAAGTTAAGAAAGTAATATACTTGCATAGTTAAAATTGGTATATTCGGGATCTTATGCGTATCCTTAAAAAGTGATTAAGGTATAATTTATAGATCAAGTGAGAGAATACCTTTGGGTTTAGTATTATAAGTGTACAAATACTTAAATGTAGTATGAGTGAAAAATATTTGGGGTTATTAGTCATCGCTATGAGAGTTTGGAAATTTTGGCCATGTGTATGATTGAGGAGGGGTGTGGATTATATATACAATGTGATTTCAGTATATATATTATATGACATGAATATGTATATATATCTATGTGTGAATGTTATATATATATTTATTTATGTGAAGCATACCCCCTCTTTTCTATCATGGGAAGTTGTGCGATGTGGGTGAGGCCCCTGGATTGAGGAGGAGGGAGCGTATAGTCCCTAGGTCATAGTGTCCATTTTTATATTGTGTGATTTTGATTAGGGGTGAGATGTGGTGGGTATGGTTCATCTCATTTTTGGGAAGGAACTATGACCACTTCCCATACGTTGTGAATTGGTTTTTACCAAGGCGGTGTGAGATTCCGACCGTTGGTACCCAGGATGATACGTGAGTGATTCCCTCGTAGATGATAGCATAGAGACTGCATTCTCGAGTTATAGATCGTTGAGATGGCTATTATACTTGTGTGTATAGTATATTATTTGTGTATGAGAACAAGATATTATAAATCTCTAACTAGAGTAAAGAGATAAATTGAATACGAATAAATTCTCATTCCGGGAGATTCTATCTGGACTTAAATTGTGATATGTATAATAAAAAGAGTATGCTATGTATATAATTATATGAGTATGTAAATAAACGTTGTGTATTGAGGGCCTAATGGATCTCGATGATCGACGCTGCGAAGTAGTAGTGTATCGGGGGGGGGGGGGGGGGGGGCGGTTCCTTAGTACTCCGGTTAATTAGGATTTTTAGAGTTTTAGTGGAGCGAGTTTAGTTAGGCAGGGTAGCTTAACTAGGTTTTCTATATGGATACATTAGGTGTGCACTATTAGAAGAGAGGTGAGGGGTATCTCATGAGGGGGAGATACCAATACCAGGCGATACCAATTTAAATATGAGGTAAAATATATTTTTAAAAATATAGCATTTATGCACTTGCAAAATATTTTCACAACTCGGGCTCAGACCCGTTGATCTATTTTCCTCTATTTTGCTATACATGTATATATATATATATATATATATATATATATATATATATATATATATATATATATATATATATATATATATAGGTGTCCAGACACAGGGACGCCTGGATGATGATTCCTTTGACTCAGACGTGTGCTGTAGTGGCTGTGGATGCATGTAAGTTTACTATAGACGCTTCTATCCTTGTAATCCTAATAGGAGGTATTGTAGTACATTCGGGCCGAAAGCCCAATTGTATTTATTTATTATTTTATCGCATTTTTAGTGCAGTATGCGATTGGGTTGTATTATTCTAAACCGAGTGTTTGGTTATTTTATTTCATTTCAATTTCATTTACATTTAAACCGTGTGAATGTTTTAATTGAATAATTTGTTTAAAAAGATTAGCTAAGTAAAATTTTGACGCCAGCCTAATATGTTATTAGTAATTAATTTGGTTTTCGAAAGTGATGCTAAGAATGAACCATATGATACTCCAGTTTTAATTTGGTACAAGAGTGATCTACCGATTTTTTATTAGGCGGGGTGTCACACACAGGTGCTACGTATCTATAAAAAAATCTGCATTTATGTTTTATTTGTTCGTTTTATGTTATCGCACTTTTAATTCTCTTTGAGTTAGATTTTTGTCATTTTTGCTTGAGGACGATGCAACAGTATAAGTTGGGGGGGTCACAAGTGTGTCTTTCTAAAACTTCACAAATTTTCAAAAATGCCCTGAAATTTAAAAAAAATCGTAAAATTTTGAAAAAAAATAAAAATATTTTTCTTCAAAATAAATAAAACTTGGAGTTCAAATTTTTCAAAAACATCATTAAAAGTCACTTTAAAGTCTCAAATTGATAAAACATAATATAGAAAGGCGAAATTGACCAAAGATGGAAATTGAGAGAAAATTGATGACTAAACGAATAAATGTGGAGATTAACAACCCGGTGAGATTCGAGCCTTTCATTATTACAAATTTATAAATCAATCCGAGTTAATTGTTAACTCAAAGTTCGTTGCAGCATTCTAATAAGTCATCAAAGATCTCAAATCTTTCACGTTGACTAGTTATGGAAAATATTTGTGATATTACCTTGAAAAACATGTCAAATAAATCTCTAAACTAAATTAGTCTCGAGACGCATATGGTAACACAATTAGTATTTCGGACAATGAAGTAGCCCCTCGTTTGTCATCGAAAAATATTGACCAGAAAAAGTAGCGAAAAATTTCCCCTTTTGTAAACCAAAATTGAGCCGAATAAGTTTTTCCCTTTCGTTTGACAACCCAAGGACCCCAATTGGCGCGGAATTGCAAAACTTAATAATCCTAGAAATTAAGTCCGGAAAGTGCATAAAAAGGGGCAAGAAAAGCATAGACATGCTCAACAAAAATAGCAAGAAAAGAAAAGTGTGAAAAATAGAAAAAAATTGAAAAAGAAAAGAAAAAAAATGAATGAGCAAAATCCCGAAAAAGCACTAACGGGTATCATAAGAAAAAATTTCCAATTCCAGATTTCCATACCATTCCCATTTTACCCAACACACCTTTAACCCTAAAAAGTCCTAACCAAGTCCAAATTACGAAATTGGTTAACGCGTGGAGAGTTAAAACACGAAAAGATAATAAAAGAGACTATAGGTATGAATTAGAGGCAATGTTCCCATTTTCTTGTAACCATAACCTGATGATGAGATCCATTTACCATAAAATTCCATCTTTCTATTTGTGTGCATGAACTTGGTTCCAATGCATTTACTCCTATAAATCACGGATACCAAGAGAAAATAACCACCCCTCTGAGAGATTAGTTTGTGAGAGCATCGCGTGAGATTTTGAAAATCAAAACGAATTTTCGGAAAGTAACGTAATGATTAATCTGTGGAAATCTACGGTTAAATTTATGACTTCGCACACATGCACTATGATTTGAGACTCTTTAACATGAATTTATGATGACTATTTTCTACAAAAGTTTGAGTTATATAATTTTTTCGTATTTTTCATTTTCTTTGAGTCGAATTTTGGGGGTATATTCACTGCGAACCCTCACGAGACACAACTCCCCCTATTAGGGTAACTTAGGGGTTTAAAGGCTTGTTGCATACGTTAAATGAAATCATTTTCCCGCGAAAGACGTATTCTTTCCTAATTTTTGAGATGGATCATGTTTGATTCTTTTACATTGATTGGGACAATCAAAGTTTTAAGTTAGGGGGTTTGATTGGGAATAAATTCTTCCAAATTTACCCCTTAATTTAGAGACTTTTATTACCTTAAACAATGTAAAATGAATTAGTTTATCTCAAATTTGTGCTAACGGTTTCGTCTATCAAGTATCTTGGGCTTCATGTATTTCTTATTAATTTTACAGGTATTTAACACATGAAAGAAAGAAAGAAATCGGAAGAAGCAAGAGAAACGAAAGAGGACAAACCAAAAAGTCAAAAGCATTATTTTTACCAAGAATCCGATTGAGGACCAAAAATAAAAGTCAAAGATCTCACATTTATGAACACGTAGGAAGAAAGAGCGTCCCAATTCGAGTTCTGGATAAGAAGTTATGAATACCCGGAGATTCAAGATAATCAGGAGATTTTGAAGAGAAATTGGGAAGACAACATGGACCAATCCGATTTACTAAAAAATGGATCAATCCGGGGGTAAAATCACTGAATAAAAAGATGTGTACTGGACCAATCCGGTATCCACAAAAAACGGATCAGTCCGGCCTTTACAATCACTGCATAACAACATGTTTGGGGAACCAATCCGGTTTGTTTGGAAAATGAACCAATCCGATTGTCAACCGGACCAGTTCGGTATGTCCTGACCAGATCGATCCGGTGTTCGAGATTTGATATGATCTTCTTCTTCTTAGAGTTTTTCATTAATCCAACTCTTATAAAATTCATAGGCTATAAATTTAAATGAACTCACAGAAATATAGAAGGGTTCTAATTCGTTTTTAGAGAATCTTTGTAATTAGCATAGAGAAGAAACAACAAAAACCTTAGTTTGATTCATGTTTTGCAATCCAAGTAAATTTATTCCAATTCTTGCATTCATTATTATAGTAGTTACTTTCTTTAGTAGTAATTTCGTTATTCTTCATCTTCAATAGTTAGTAAAAATGTTTTCTTTCCTTCAATACATGTTTTCTTCTAGTTTTAATATGTCTGGCTAAGTTTTCAAGGGTTTGGGTGCATGAACCCCACTCGATGTAATTCATGATATTGTAAATAAAAGTTGGAATTAACATTTTAGATGAATTGTATCATAGTTCATACAATACTGCTTTAATTCAACCTTTGCTTACATACTGCGCGGGCTACAATCCCTCATATATGTAATAATTAGGAGAAATAAAGACCGAATTTTAATTCAACCTTTGCTTACATACTATGCGGGTTGCGATCCCTCATATACGTATTACTTAAGTACATTAAAAAGTCGGACTCATTTAAAGCTTTAATTTTGTATCTAGTATCCTACGGAATTAATTACTAGGGTGTGGGGGATTGTAACCCGCCCTATCTTTCTCATCTCATATTTAAAGTTTTAGTTCAATCGTCATTCATCTTTTAGTTAATTATAAGTAATTTCACTTCATTTAGTCATAATTCCATTAATTAGTCATTTTCAAAATTGCATCTAGTTGTAGTCATTTCACAATCCAAATCACCTTTTCGTTCTTTTTAGAAGTCAACGTTAGGTTACCTTCGTCTTTCCAACGTCGTTATGACTCCGTTGTTTTTCAACTACTAACTATGTTTGATGTTTTAGTCTGCATCGATCAACTTTAATAGAAAAGCAATTATAAAAACCTACAAATGACAAAATTTATTCACTAGCTTGCATCGCATGTTCATCATGGGGATTTAACTATTACCATATTTATTGTTCCACTTTTGAATACATGATTATTAGATGTAGTGATTACAAAAGATTTATCTCAATGGGTGTAAAAATTACTTTCATAATAATAGTTGATTTAGTTCTAACATTAGCATGTAGTTGTTTCACATATTTTTATGATTGAAATCCTAATTATGATGGTGTTTCTTTAACATCATAATAGTGTTTAACCAGTCCTTTCATGGAAAATGATCCCAATTAAAAAAATGGGTTCATGTCGATTTTTATAACTACATTTGTAGTGGAACTTAAATGTTTATCCTAGGTAAACTCTTACCAAGTCTTGCTGATAATGATGTGATTAAATTTGGTTTAAGAAATCCTATTGTCATTTGTATAATAATTATGTCGAAGAAATCAATGCCCTATTTTCTCATTTCATGCATTCATATGACAGATTATAGAGTAAAGCTAGGAATATTTCTCTCCACTTAGTCTCACTCCTTCACTTTCTTGATATTTCCCATTTATCACTCCACATTTTGTGTTCAGAAGAAATAAATTCCATATTATCTTAACCTCTTAGTATACTTTCCCTCCATCCCACCAGATTTACAAAACGGGCGAAATACACCATTGTGTCTTAAACTTCATCCTCTTCTTGCCACAGAATAACCATCCCCCCCACCTTTCCCTAGCCCCAATATGAACATTTTCCATTAAAAACATGACACGACTTACATAATATGCAAGTTTACACTCAATTCAACCCGATACCAATATTGTCTAAATAAATACTATAATCAACCCTACTTTCTATTGGCATTAATATAAGGAGAAAAGACTATTATGGTTGGTCACATAATTTTGCGTTAATGACGTGGGAGTTGTAAATTTTAATTTTTGATTCTTATTACTTTAAGACATTTCTTTGTACTCAGTAATGAGTTTTGGTTATTTGTTGCAAATGACATCAATGTTTATGATCAAATGATTTACGAACTCCTTTTTAGAGCTATTGACACTCCAAAAACATAAGTTAATGCTCATATTTACCACCAATAAAACAAAATGTAAACATGATTGGGCATAAATTCTTCCCATTTATCCCCTTAATTTAGAAGCTTTTATCGTTCTGCAAAGTGTATTTCGAGTGGATTTATCTCATATCATCGCTATTGACAGTTTCTAATTAGTACGCCGAGTTTCGTGTATTTCCTATCTAATTTGTAGCTATTTAATGCATAAGGAACGATCGGCATCCTAATCCGAGTTCTGGACCAAAAGTCACAAAAATACAAGGAGGAAAAGTTCCTAAAAAAATGGAACCGAACCAAATGGGTTGGAAAAACAACCGATCCCATCCAGGGAGACTTCCTGTGAAGAACTAAAAAATGGAACCGACCCGAAGAGGAAGAAAAATGAATCGATCCTATGCTTTAAGAACTTCCTGTAAAAGCACTGAGAGATGGAACCGAACCGAAGAGAGGAAAAACAAACCGAATCGGTTCGTGGAAAAACTTATGTCAAAGATGGAACTGAACCGAATCACCTTAAGGGGATCGGTTCGGGTATCGAAAATTCAAACTCATCCACTTGTAAAATTAGAGTCCTGCATGGTTGAAACTCATAGAAATAGTAGATTAAAATTAGAGTCCTGCATTTTTACAATTCAAGTAATACCATTCTAATTCTTGCTTTCATTATTGCAGTAGTTACTTCTCAAATATAAATTTCATCATTCTTCATCTTCATTCGCTAGTAAAAATGTTTTCTTTCATTCCAAACATGTTTTGTTCTAGTTTTAATATGTCCGGCTAAGTTTTCAAGGGTCGAGGTGCATGAACCCCACCGAATGTGATTCACGATATTGGAAATAGAAGTCGGAATTAAAACCTTAGATGAATTATATCGTAGTTTATGCGATACTACTTTAATTCAAACTTTTCTGACATACTGTGCGGGCTACGATCTCTCATATATGTAATACTTCGGAGAAATAAAGACCGAATTTTAATTCAACCTTTTCTTACGTATTGTGCGGGCTACGATCCCTCAAATATGTAATACTTAGAAGCATTAAAAATTCGGATTCATTTAAAGTTGTAATTATGAATCTAGTATCTTACAAAGTGAATTACTAGGGTGTGGGGGATTGTAACCCGACCTATCTTTCTCCTTTCATAGTTAAAGTTTTTGTCAAGCCGTTCGTAATTCTGCACTAGAATAATTGCATTTCATTTATTGATAATTTTATTAGTTAATCAATTTAAAAATTGCATATAGTTGTTGTTGTTTCGCAAATCAAATCACATTTTCCTTCTTTTTATAGTCAAAGTTAGGTTTTCTTCATTTGTACAATGTCGTTACGAATCCATTCATCCTATTTCCCTGAGGATCGATACCCGACTTATCGAATTATTACTTGAGCGATAGGCTTGCACTTGAGCCTAAATAGCTCGCACAGTAGACACATTTGTGGTCACGTCAGAATACATGAGAGAAAAGTTATCAGTTGCTTTCATTAACAATAAATAAAGAGAAATTATACTTAGGTGGTACGGACATGAGTTTCTTAGGCCAATAGATGCGCCTATAACAAGAGGAAGACTATTAGAAATATAGGGTAAAAGAGATAGGGGCCACCCTAAGCTATCATAGCATGAAATTTTTAGGAGATATCTCAAGTCATTAAAGTTGAATGATCATATTTCATATTGATAGATTAGAATGGAAAATGAGAATATATGTGGCCGACCCCATATGATGTTAATTTATAGCATTAATTGGACTCAATTGCCATAAGATATAAGAAAAAAAATAAAAGGATAAGTAGTACTATGTATGGATGATAAAACGTGTCCATTTTGACATCAACTATTGGTGGTTAGGGTACAAGTTTTTCTCGGAAATTCCATTTTGGTATGAAAAATATGGTTTTTGCTTATGATTTTTCATTATAAGAAATGGACAATAATGAAACTGAAATTACCAAAACTTTTGTGCATAGATAAGTTATATCAAAATTATCTTACAAAAATCTAACTATGAAACTACCATTGAAAAATGTTTATTTAATATGCTAGAAATACCAAATACGTATTAGATTTGTAAATTTCTATTATTAATTGGACTCAATGTCCACTAGAATCAATATGAAATTGAATGCCAACCACTATTTCTCTCATCCATATAAAAACTATCAGTTTATTTTTCTTCCCTTTTAATAAGTCTTATTTTTAACAAAATACGTGTGGTAATTTTTCTGATCAATAAGAATTAACGCTTATTAATTTATGTGATATTTGATAATTTATGTGGAAGTTTAGTTATTTTTTTAGAATTGACAATATCAAAAATCTAACCACACAATGAAAATTAAAAATTGAAAAAAGTTAGAAAATGTGAAATTAAAAATACTAAAATTACCAAAAGTAAAAGTTGCCAATAAAACTTATGTACTCTTAGGGATTGATTAGTTGGAAAAAATTATTTTCCATACATTCATGGATCAATTATGCATTAAAAGGAGGAAAAAACTAGTTGTAGAAAATATATTTTGGGTTTAAATTAGTTTACCTTTATGGATCTGGTATATGATTCTATACGGAGGCTTATATTTAATGAAGATGTAGAGACAACTCACATATTCCAATATTTTATCCTTCGAAGTAAGATTAATGCATGGTCACCTCCGGAGATCGTGATCTTGAAGAACCGAATAAATATCTTATCTCCATTTCTCTATGTATATAACTATTTGTTTCATTATCTTGCCTTTAGTCTCTCTCTCTCTCTCTCTGCACACACACACACACTGGGGGGTTAGGGTAGAGATTTGGTTTTGTTAATTGTAATATCCCGTAATTTTTTTGAATAAAATACTATGATATAAATGGGTTTAATGATTCTGAATTTATTTTGAGAATATATAAAATTGGAAAGATAATAAATTTAAGCAAGTAATTTTTTTTATTTAAGTAAACATTCTGATTTTATAAAAAAATAAAACTTAACTGGACATAAGGGCCCTCCAAGTGAAAAATAATTAACACATAAATAAATTTTATGGGCGCGTGTCGTTTTAACGTAATAAAACGTCCAAGTGAAATAAAAAAATTCGGGATGCATTTTTGGAAGCGTTAGAGACTCGGTTTAGTGTTTTAGATATTTAAAATTTGTCCCATGTCATAGGTAAATGAGTTGGGCAACTTTTGGGCTCATTGGGTTATGGATTCTGACTTATTTGGAGGTCCGAAAGTTGGGCTTAAGGCCCAACTCGGGATTAACACTAATTAAGTGTTTAAGTGGGGGTAAACCACTCCTCCACTATCATTCCACAAAACCTACATTAGCAGTAATAGGAGAGAAAAAGGATAAATACCAAAGAATGGAAAAAGAGAAAGAACCAAAAGGAAAATCAAGGGATCTTAAAGAGGAATACTTTTACAGTTTTTAGGACAAGAATTCTCTTGCCTAATTTATATTTCCAGTTTATTTTTTGATGTGTATAATTATCTCCTTTAAATTTCTGGGATTTAGGTTTGAAAATATTTGATTTGAGGATTGAACATCTCATATAAAGGATTAATTTCAATGTAGGATTTGTCCGAGAAAGTAAGGTATCATAAATCTGAATCTTTGGGATAGATTCCCTAAGGTTGAATATTAATTGGGGATATTTTAATGAATTAATGTAGGAGACATTACTTTAATGTTTAGACTGATATTGTGATATAAACACCATCATTACTATCCAGATTTTTGTCGGATCAGAATAAAAGTTGAGAATGAATTAAATGTTAGACTCCCTAATAAATATTGGGATCATCTTTAAAGTTGGGTATACCACGTATAAACTGTTTTGGGATTTGGACGTATAAGGATTTCTGGGTTGATATTTGGAGAAATCTCATAACTAATCTGGGTTGAAGTTTACATCTGGGGAGACATGGAAATGGAGGAAACATCTTGGGAAGGATATGACTTCGTTCAAATGACATAACACATCATTCGAATGACATGTTAGGCCACTAAAACGACCACGACACTCGTTCGAGCGACGCCAACTATATTTTGGCTTTCTGTTCCACTTTTCTAAGATAATGTAGGGGTTACTTTTTCATTCTCATATTTGGGTTGGTTCTGTAGAAATATTTTGATGAATAAAAGAAAATGGAATTTGTTTTTATGAAGGGCTAAATAAGGTTAGGGCCATATTTCATTAAGAATAACTAGTACTAATTAGCCAATTAAGTAATCTAATATGCAATGAAATTTATAAGTTATTAGATGGTAATTACGGGGATATTGAGGACTATAAACAATAACAACAGTATTGGGCCTGGGATGTAGTTATGAGCATTTTTATGAGTACATGTGAGTGAGTGGAATTGGGTTTGGGAAAAATAAAGAATTTATTCAAAATACGAATGTGCCCACATTAAACGAGAGAATTACAATTAACTAGTTGGTTAAGTAATTATTCTATGAAGTGTAATTAATAATTTATTAGATGGTAAATTACAAATAAAGGAAAAAATGTTGTGGACTTTGATTGGACCCTTTACGGTAATTATGGAGTAATTACCTTTACATATTATATGGGATAAAAATATGTATTATTATATATTTGTGTGTGGACATACCAGTGGATCGTCCTCTCGGCTTGGGGGTTCGCGCATTTGGGTTGTAGACCACATGTTAGTACAGGTGAACTTGATGATGTGTAGGCCATATAGGTACTACGTAGAGGCTCCACCCTCGAGGGGTAGGTGTGGCGTCTACCCTTTATGTATCACCGCTGGGTATGGACCATATACAGGTGTTCTACATAGGGACCACCCCCAACTTACGTGAGTTTTGTGGTGTCCACTTAGGATGGAGGGATTCCTCCGGACTTGCCGATAGAGCAAGAATTAGACACCAAGGATAGATGCCCTTGCTTGTCAATTATATGGAAGGACATATTATTAATTATCTGGAGACTATGGAAATAAATTTAATTGTCCAAGGATGTGGACAATAAATATTATTCTTGGCCATATAATGCATAATAGCTTTTTATGCCTTATACATGATACTGATGTGATTGGAATAAATGTAAGTTGACAATTTAAATGTAGGGATTACATTTAATTAATTAATTATTGATAAAATCATTATATAGTTGAAGTAATGTCACAATTTATTGTTTGGGACGTATTGGGGTGCAAGTGTATCATACTTAGATGAGGGGTGAGGTGTATGCACGTGAGTGACTAAGGGGGAATAGTTATTATGCATTGACTATACTATTGTATTCTAAATTAATTAAGTTAATTATTTCACACCTTGGGCTCTGACCCAAATTATAAATGGTCCCCCCTCCCTAGGGTATTTCTAGACAGGGATAGCATGAATGTTGTTGTACCATCCAGGTGATCTTTCGGTGCTTAGCATATTCTAGATTCTTAACTCTCGCCTAAGTGCTTTTCTGTAAGTGTTCAGATATTTTATTTAGAAAAAATTGTAAGGGAATAAGACGAAGATTCATTTATCTATTTATTTCTTTAGATCATGCTGGAGTTTAAATTTTAGTTGAGGTGGGATTTATTTATTTAGTTGGTGTTGATTTGAGATTTATTTATTGTCCACGAGATATTCATAAAGTTTAAAGTATTGGACTTTTTAAATAATAATATTTATTGTACTTTGTGTTGAGAATGGTATTAATTGATCGATAGGCCTCATCTTCGAAATATCGTGCCTAGCCAGCCTTTACATGAGAAAATGAGGGTTGTTATAGTTGGTATTAGAGCACGGTTCTAGTATCCTTAGGATATGTGTTTGAGCTCGTTACATTCTGCATTGCGTTCTTTGATGTAGAGCCATACATTTAGGAATCATTATACCCTTTGTAATTAGTTACTAATATAACCTCATTTACTTTCAGATTTCAAATGGTATTAAAGGCAGACCGAGGCGTGCCACTTCCCTAACTATAGAGGAGGGGGACCAGGAGGAGCCATAGTAGCAGCCACCTCCAGCACCACCTGTGGTAGGACCTACAGAGATCACCACTATCGTGGTTGAGGCAGTGTCCACCATTGTGGCTGCTATGTTAGGGCATTTTACACCACCATAGCCTTAGAAACAACCACCACACCCACAACAGGTGGTGGATTGTTTTGGAGCCGAACGAGGGAGGCCTTCTCAAAAGGCCAACCACCAGAGTTTGCAGGCAGTTCATATATTTTAGTGGCGAGTAGGTGGAAGAGAGATATTCAGCGACACTTAAGGATGGTAGAGTGTACACTCGTGCAAAAGGAGATGTTAGCGTCATTTATATTGATGGGGGCAACTCTTCAATGGTGGGAAGTGACTACAATGACTGTTTAGAGGGACAGTCTCAGCATAGATTACTTTTGGGAGAGATTTGAGGGGAAGTACTATCCTCAGGTAATGCAAACAGATAAGCAAAAAAAATTCATGGACCTTAAGTAGGGGAGTCTTACTATGGCAGAGTACAAGCAAGAGTTTATCGCTCTTTCCTATTTTCCTAGGGAGGATGTGAATACAGAGGAAAAGAAGTTAGAGAAGTTTATGCCGGGGATAACTTGGCACATCAGGCACTCATTGTTTAGGAATTCGGATTTCACTACTTATAACCAGGTAGTGAATGTTGCTTTACTTCATTTCCAAGACCATGGGGCATTTCAAAAGGAAAGAGGGAGAAGACACACCACTCTGAGGCGTCCAACTAGCAAAGTAGGGCAAGTGGGAATAAAATCTAGGAGGCCCAATAATCTTGGGGTACTTAACCTTCAGGGAAACAAAAGAGACATAGGGATCCCGATTATGGGAAAAGACAGGGCCAGGGCCAGTAGGGCCCACAATAGAGAGGCCACCAAGGCCAGCATCAAGGCAATTGTTATGTTTATGGGGAGAAGGGTCACTATGCCAGGTGGCCCCTCAAGGGAATCGAGCGACACAGGAGTCAGGGGGGCAACGAGGCCACCAGGTACCCCAGGAGGAGTGCTAACCACTGCAGGTACATCTAGTGGCAGTAGTGCCAGCCGCACTAGCACTTACCGCTTAACCTCAGTGATATCAGTCGTAGATGCAGTACATGTGCGTGTATCACCTCGCATCAGGAGAGGGACCAGCGCTAGCATAAATAGTAACAGTATGACACCTAATTCTTTTATTTTATAGGGAGTGCCTAGATTAGTACTAGTGCATGGTAGTCCTTGGTAGATGATATCTCATTTGCACATTGGGGAGGGTAGACTCCGTTTTACGTTGTTTCTCCCACGAGTTGATTGACATACACCTATGATGCCTCTTATGTTAGGGTAAGGGAATTTACCTCAGTAGAACTTAAAGTATTGTGTTTACATTGATATTTACAGAAACAAGTGACTTTAATAGTCAAATGTGGTTTTACTAGTTGGCATTAATATTTATTTTCATGGTGGAAAATACTAAAGAAAATTGTGACACTTTGAGTTTAAATATGGTTAAATCTGTTACTGTAAGGCCTGGAGAGCCTTATAAAAATATGTGAGTACATTATTAATATGGGTCCTTGACTGACGGATCTTAGAAATCGATAATGCTATATAATAGTGTATCGAGAGGGTTCCTTATTTGGATTTCGCTTACGAGACATCCCGCGCATGAAAGTAGAAAAGGTCGGGAGTTGAGAGATGTTAGGCCCTGGACATTTTGGGGTTATGATTATTAGTATAATTAAATGGGTGAATTTATTATGAATTTAGTATATTCCTTTTGCGATATGGGACTTTAATTGGCAATGGGAAAAAAGTTGAAATTTATATTATTATTGCACACATTCATGATTATTTCCTTTTCTTTTAATTTTGGTCCGAGGGATCTCAATAAGTGACTAAGCTGTACAGTAGTGTATCCCGAGGTTTCCTTGTTTGGATTTCGCTCGTGAGGCATCCCACGCACGAAATTGGCAAAAGTCGGGAGTTGAGGGAAGTCGGATACTAAGATCATTATTTTCTTTCTCATGTACATGTATGGTGGTGTATTTGGTGTATGGCTATGCTTGTATGAATGATACACATTATATGTATATGTGCCATCCATCTTTGTTAATATTATGTGTGTGTACATATAATGTGGAATAGGGGTAAACCACTCTGCCACTGTCATTCCACAAAACCTAGATTAGTAGCCACGGGAGAGAAAAGGGAGAAATACCAAAGAAGGGAAAAACAGGAAGAACAAAAGGGAAAATCACGAGAACTTCAAGAGATATCCTTTTATAGCTTTTAAGTCAAGATTTCTCTTGCTTTATTTATGTTTACAATTTATTTCTTGATGTATATAATTATCTCCTTTAAATTTATGGTATTTAGGTTTGAAAATGTTAGATTTGAGGATTGAACATCACATATAGATGATTAATTTCAATATAGGATTTGTCCCAAAAAGTTTGGTATCGTAAGTCTGAATATTTGTGATATATTCCCCAAGGTTGCTAATTAATTGAGGATATATTAATGAATTAATGTAAGAGACATCACGGTAATGCTTAGACTGATATTGTGATATGAACACCATCATTAATCCAGATTTTTATCGGATGAGAAAAAAGTTGAGAATGAATTCAATGTTAGACTATGTAATAACTATTGAGATCTTCTTTAAAGTTGAGTATATTATGTATAAAATGTTTTGGGATTTGGACGTATTAGGATTTCTAGGATGACATTTGGAGAAATTTCATAACTAATCTGGGCTGATGTTCACATCTGAGGAGAACTGGAAATTGAGGAAATGTCTTGTGTAAGGGGACAACGTCGTTCAAACGTCGTACCCATTCGTTCGAACAACATGTTAGGTTGCTTGAATGACCACGCCACTCGTTCGAGCGGCATCTGATGTATTTTGGCTTTTTATTCCCTTTTCTTATGATGTTACAAGGGTTATTACCCCCTTATCATATTTGGGTTGATTCTATAGAGAAAGTTGGATGAATTAAAGAAAATGGATTTTTTCTTATGAAGGGCTAAATAAGGTCAGGGCCATATTTAATTAATAATAATTAGTACTAATTAAACGATTTAATAATCTATTATGGAATGAAATTTATAAGTTATTATATGGTAATTACGGGAATATTGATGACTATAAACAATAGCAAGGGTATTAGGCTTATTATGTGGTTATGAGTAATTTTATGAGTCTAAGTGAGTGAGTGGAATTGGGTTTGGGAAAAATAAAGAATTTATTAAAAATATGAATGTGCCCACATTAAATAGGATAATCACAATTAACTAGTTGGTTAAGTAATTATTCTATGAATTGTAATTAATAAGTTATTATATGGTAAATTACTAATCAATGGAAAAATGTTGTGGACTTTGGTTGGACTATTTACGATAATTATGGAGTAATTACCCTTACATATTATATGGGATAATAATATGTACTATTATATATTTGTGTGTGGACATACCAGTGGATTGTCCTATCGTCTTGGGGATTCGCGTGTTTGGGCATAGACCACACATCGGAACAGGTGTACTTGACGATATGTTGGCCATATAGGTACTACGTAGGGGCTTCATCCTCGAGGGGTAGGTGTGGCGCTGACCCTTCTTGTATCACTGTAGGGTATGGACCGTATATAGGTGTCCTGCGTAAGAAACTCCCCCAACTTACGTGTGTTTTTTGGTGTCCTCTTAGGATGTAGGTATTTCTACGGACTTGCTAATAGAGCACGAATTAGACACCAACGGTAGATGCCCTTGTGTGTCAATTATATGGAAGTACATATATTATTAATTATTCGGATACTATGGAAATAAATTTAATTGTCTAAGGATGTGGACGATAAATATTATTCTTGACTCTTTTATTCATAATAGGTGTTTATGCCTTATACTTGATACTGAAGAGATTGGAATAAATGTATGTTGACAATTTAAATGTAGGGATTACATTTAATTAATCAATTATTGATAAAAATCATTCTATATTAGAAGTAATGTCACAATTTATTATTTGGGACTTATTGGGGTGTGAGTGTATCACACTTAGATGAGGGGTGAGGTGTTATATGCATGTGAGTGACGAAGGGGGACTAGTTTTCATAAATTAATTAAGTTAATTCTTCCACACCTCGGTCTCTGACCTAAATTATAAATGTCCCTCGTTTATTTATAGATAGGGATAACAGGACTGTTATTGTACCAGCCTTGTAATCTTTCGGTGCTTGGATGATTTCCAGATTCTTGACTCTAGCCTATGTGCTTTTCTACCAGTGTTCATATATTTTATTTAGAAAAAAATTATAAGGGAATAAGCACAAGATTTATTTGTTTACATCATGCTGAAGTTTAAATTTTATTTGTTATGGGATTTATTTACTTAGTTGGTGTTGATTTAAGATTTATTTATTGTCCATGAGATATTCATAAAGTTTTAAGTATTGTCCTTTTTAAATAACAATATTTATAATGGTATTAATTGATCGACAAGCCCCATCTTTGGCATATCGTGCCTGGCCAGCGTCTACGTGAGAAAATGGGAGTTGTTATTAGGGATAAGTTTCCATTTAGAAAATCATAGTTATGCTATTTAAATAAAAAAAGGACATGTGTAATAATGTGAATTTCATGTAAGTATGATCAAAGTTGATTATTGTGGTGTGCCCCTTAAATTTGCATGACGTTGAAATTAGAATTGCTGAATAAAATAAATCATGTTAATTATGATGATGGATTAAATGAAATTTAATTAAAGTAAATTTGTGACTGTGTGGTTTGTTGATAAATTGAATTATGTGACTTATTGTGTTAATTATATTTATCACTGTGGGGACAACGGGATTTCGGGTAGTATGCTCTCACCTTAATCTTAGGAATACTTGTTTGGTATGAGACTAGTGGGTATGCATTGGTTGGGGTTATCAATTTGTACGTGTGGGACTATTAAGAGTATTTTTTCACGAATGGCATATTACGGGGCGGGGATGATTTGGGTGTCACTCCATTATTATGGACAACCTAGACACGAGAATATGAAGAGATAATTGATAGAAATTCATTATATAATATAGGGTAAGACGTGCTTATGTTTTGGAGGCTTAAGGTATTGGACTAGGGGTAGGTTTGAGGATTATTGATCAATAATAGGGTGGGGTTAATTTAACATAATAAAAACATGAGAAATTGAGAATTAATGCCTATGATAGTAAACGGGTATTAAAATGAATTGACGTCGTTAATAAGTGCATGACTGAAAGTTGAACCGGTTGTTTAACTATTGCGACGTGTGGGTGTGTGGCATCGTAATAAGTGCAGGGCGGACAGAATACGGGTTGGATGGATATTATGACGTGTCGTGCATGAAACCTAGTCAATAAGTGCTGGGCTGACTGAATACTGGATGGATGGCTATAGCGAGGGGAATGTGTGTGGTGTAAAACTTGAGACGGGCCCGAATAACTGCTGGACATAAAGTAGGATCATCTAGTTGTGATGACACCGCAATAATGATAATAATAATAATGTCAGAAATCTATTTAAATAAAGATGGTGACCATAGGGTAATTAACGAATTGTTATAACATAAGTTGAACTTAAACATTAGGGTGGCATAAGTACGGGATTAGGTGTTCGCAGTTATTTTACTCGCATGTTTATAAAGATTGCATTAATTTAAAACATTCAATTGTGGTATTTATTACGTATAATACTACTTTATGGGATCACACACCCTAGTTGGGGAGAGTGTCTTGTATTCATACAGTGGGCTCCGGCCCATTGTGTTGACTAACATTTCAGGTATAGTGCTGGAGTAGCTGCATAAGAATAATTAGAGACATTCTGGATGTGCAACTGAAGTTTATTTTAGATGCTTTAGTAGTTAAATTTATTTCCTTTCCGTCGCACTTTTATTATGAGACTCTACTTCGGCATTTGGTGGGCCAATCGGTTCTGCAGTTAATTACAATTTTATTCAGATATTTATAGTTGGAGCATTTATATGAGTTTATATTTATTTTGGGGTTGGATTATTTTGGAGATTATCATGGTGATGGATTTTAATATTGCATCAATGGTTTAATATTTATTGGATTTATTTAATTAAGGTCTTGTGGAATGAACTTTTATATGTCTCATATCTATCACATGCTAAGAATGACTACTTATTTGGTGACACCCTACATAGTCTGGCGGCAGTGGCTGACCACCCCGCTTGTCAGATTGCGTAGGGTGTTACAAATGGTATTAGATCATGGTATTAAGTCTCGTAGGTTGTGAGTCTATTTTAGCTTCAGCATTACTGATCTTTGATTCCTTTTGATGATTTGTGAGCTTAGTTATTATGAGTCTTTCCAGATGGAAAACAATAAAAGAGCCATAGATAGGAGAGTGGGTTCATTTTCGGGATCCTCTAGTCAGGAGAGGCCGATGCAGTTTGTATTCGATGCCTAGGAGTTAGTGGTTATTGAGCGTGAGGCGACGGCGACCGGTATCAAAGTAGGGAGACATAGGCGGGGTGATTTTAAGGCGTTGCACCCCTTCGGCTTGGGATAAGGGGGGGTCAGCTTCCATAAGGACAATACTCCTACTTTTGTACGGGGATCTGACCAATCAGGTACTCACCAGTGGAGGAGAGACATAGAGCCGAATTTGAGTATGGTGGACTGCATAGAAACAGATGTTGGCTACGTTCAAATTGACTGGAGATACATTATAGTGGTGGGAGAGGGTCACCACATCGGAGGATAGGGATCGATTGAACTATGGAGATTTTCAGATAAAGTTTAATGATAAGTATTTTTCCTATGCGATTAGGAATGCAAAGAAGAGGGAATTTCTGGACTTAGAGCAACGTTCAAAATCCGTTGCGGCATATGAGCAAGAATTTACGAATATATGAATGTTTGTATTGAAAGAGGTAAATGCTAAGTCTAATAAGATGGAGTGCATCATTAAGGCTTTGTCGTGGTCTATTAGGTAGATGGTGTTTGGGAATCCATCGTACACTACATACACTTAAGTAGTGGACGTCATAATATTGTTGTGGCACGAGAAGATAAATTAACAAAAGAAGTTGGGTAAGAGACAAAAGCCAAATGGTCAAGGAGGAGAGAACAAGGGTCGAAATGACCAGCAGTGGAAGAGATAACAAATGAATTAGGAGCAGTAGGGCCATAGTGTTTAGCAAGGCCCTCAGGGGCAGGAACATTAGGGTGAGCAAAACTCGGGTAGGTATTCCGAATCTTTTAAGGAAGAGTGTTTTGTTTGTCGAGAGATTGGGCATCGATTTTCTGAGTGTCCTAAAAGGGAGGGATAGCAAGGCTAAGGGACTCGAGGCTAGTAGGGCCAAGGGCTTCCGGTACCTGTAGCACCAGGTGTACAAAGAGCGCCCGCAGCACCACTGGTGGCCGCAGTAGGTAGGTGTTATATGCTTTCGACTCGGGAGCTTCAGTGCAGGTAGGCGTCGTAGGAGCCACAACGTGTTTAGTGTATACGGTACGTACTATTTTCTTATATACTTATATATAGGTGGTATATATATTGTATATTTGATCGTGGGGTGTGTGCGGGTAGGATTGGGTGTATTGGCGCCTAATCATGGTATCTTATGTGTGACTTATTTTATTGTGCACGTTTACACTTCGTAGAATTTGGAGGATGAAATTAATGTGTTAATGGGGAAATATGGAACACCCATAGATTTTAAACCGAAATTTATTTAAATTAATTCAGAATTCGAAAATATTAAATTCTTAGATTTAATTATTTTTAGCAATTTAAAATGTTGGATTTTATTTATGGAAAATTTTATTTCAATTAGAATTAAAATTGGAATTAAAATTTGGACTTTAACCATTTTTATAAAAAACTTTGGCAAAGCTGGGTTGTTTAGGTCGACCGAATTGATTCAGCCTATAGATCAAATCGATTCGGCGAGTCTGGTCTTGGCACTTCGTTGTTTTCTTAGAGTTTATGTTAAAGAAAACTCTTTATATATATATATATATATATATATCATTCTGGGTTAGGATTTTTAAAACATGTTTTCATAAATCCCAAGAGTAGTAGTCCCCAATATTTTCACCTTCTTCCACCCACAAAACCCTAGCCCCATTTAAAAGAAGATTTAATTCAAGTTTTGAAGGATTAGTTGGTGATTTCTCAAGAGTGTTCAAGAACGAATCTTTATTAACTTTTCGACAGGATCGCAATCTATAATCAGAATCTCCTATCGACTCTTCGGCGGGAATGAATACTTATATTCTCTCTCTTTAGTATTATGCATTTTCGATGTTGCCTAAACATTAATTTACATGTTTTTCTTAAAATAAATTAGTGACCTTAATTAGGGAAAGTGAAAGCTAATTTAGAACTGTTTTGCTAAAACTCAAAATCTAAATTAAAACTCATAACCCTTATGTGCTTAGGGCAGAGATTTGGTTTTATTAATTTGGGGGTAGGTTTCCATATAGAAAATCATAGTTGCGCTATTTAAATATACATGGACTTGTGTAATCATGTTAAATTCATGGAGGTATGATCAAAGTAGATTATTATGGTGTGCCTCTTAAATTTACATGACGTTGAAACTATAATTGTGGAATAAAATCAAATGTGTTAATTACGACGATGGATCAAACAAAATATAATTGAAGTAAATCTGTGACCGCATGGGAAATTGTATATGTGTTGATAAATTGGATTGTGCGACTTATTGTGTTAATTATATTCATCAACACGGGGACAACGAGATTTTGGGTAGTATGCTCTCACCTTAATTTTAGCAATACTTGCTAGGTTTGGAAGTAGTGGGTATGCCTTAGTTGCGGTCATCACTTTCTAGGTATGCGACTAGTTAGTGTAGTTTTTCATGGATGGTATATTTCGGGGTGAAGTTGATTTTGGCGTGGTTCCATTATTTTGGACAACCTAGATGCAAGACTAAGAAGATATAATTGATATAAATTCATTTTATAACATAGGATAGGAACTGATTGTGTTATGTAGACCTATTGGGGTAGCTTAGAGGATTGTGATCTATAATAGGGTTGGGCTAATTTAAAATAATAAAAACTTGAGAAATTGAGAATTAATGCCTAAGATAATAAACGGGTATTATCTTAGGAGAAACTTTAATCAACACCTGATCTCTGTCATTAAAACATAAATGCCTTTGGACCAAATACACATAAGTCTTTTGCCTATCTCGAGCTATCCGACTCCTGGCCTAAATCATCTTCACCTTCTACGAGGTGTCTTGAATAAAATCTGGTCTGATAGGTTTGTTTTACCCTACCTCCAACCAACATAAGGGTGAATCGCAAGGTCATCCATATAACGCCTCAAATGATATCATGCCAATAGTAAATTGATAGTTGTTGTTGTAAGAAAACTTTGGCAAATGCAAGTACTGCTCCCAACTGTGACACCCCCGCGCATTATGGTGAGCCAGGTTGCCAACCGTTACAACCAAACTACGTAGGGCATCACTAAATAAAATATCATTCTTAGCATGTGATAGAAATACGAGACATTAAACCAGAAGATATAATTTGAATAAATTTAGTGAATATAAACATCCATGCGAATAAAAATCATCACTATGAAAACTCTAAATTAAAAATCAATTCCAAGCGAAAGATTAAGACTCTAGATAAATAATCCAACTAAAATCCCTGACTGAAATCATAAACAACTGTGGAACCGAATGGCCCACCAAATCAAAAGTAACTGTCTCATAAATAAAAATGTTGTAATAGAAAAAATATGAACTGCTAAAGCAATAAAATAAATCTACAACTATACTCCAAATATCTCCAATTTATCTTATGCAACTACTCGAGTAACTATACCTAAAAGGTTAGTCAACGCAATGGGTGAAAGACCACCACATGAACACTAGATATTCCTCCCAATTAGGGTTCATGAACCCAGACATAAGCATCATACATGATAAATATCACAATAGAGTATTTAAATTAAATGATATAATTACGTGCGAGTAAAGTAACACAACACTAACTACCCACATAACTAAGCCACCCCACTACTACAGTTAAAGTATTAAATTTCAACATTAACATATCATTTCGTAATTATTTATTTAATTAATGTAGTCAATTTTATTCATGAAACATCATCATAGTCAGTTCATCCTATTACGAGTCCTGCACATCCTCTTGGCGTGCCCAAAATTATACACCACACTCATTCCCCACACTATAGTCGGTTCGCCCAATTTTGTTATCACTTCACATACTCATGAGGTTCCATACACGACACCTCACTATAGACAATTTTGTTAGCCCTGCACATACTCGTGACGCCAACACACATCAACACCATTATATCCAATTTGCTGAATTTCATTAGCCCTGCACATACTCGCGACGCAAATCCATTTTATTGCCCATTCTTTAACTCAATCATTAATTGTCATTTTATTATAAAATTGTTATCAAGTTCCTTTTTTCCTCTATTAGCCCCACACTTTATTTGGGCATCACATTCGAAACCATCCCATGTCCCATACCTAGAGATCACGAAAATCAACAGTATTTCCTAGACCCTTAGGGAAAATACCTACCAACAATTACCACCTAGTCTCACACCTAGGCTAACAAAAATAATGGATTGGCATTCTACCTAGACCAACCCAGTAAATACCCAACCATACTGACCTTCACTCCCTAGTGCCATACTTAGAAAGTGTTACCAAGAACGAGGCCTACCTAATAGTCCCATACCTAGCAAGCAACCAAATAAATACGGGTATAACCATAACTACACCCAAAAAATCTTGACGTTTCCATGGTGTTGAAATGTTGACACTAGAAATGATTCCACAAAGCATATTTGTAAATTTATAGCTTCAATTCTTCCAATTAATTCTCTAATTACAACATCATCAAAATTACTTTCTTTTAATTACAAAATTAATTAAGTCTTAACAACTGTCATAAAAGTTGATAAATTTCATAATTTCCATGCAAGCGATATTTTAGCCGTTAACACAATATTCCATTTTTAATATGCATGTTCACAATATTACGCACTAATAAATACATCCTATAATCTACACATAAAAATCATGATTTACTGAGTCGAAACATTATTAAAATCATATTTTTAACTTTAATATGCTGAATGTTCCGCAATTCTATCATTGTCCAAATCTTTAATCTAAGCATGCGATTATTTCACATCTTAAGAATATTTTAAGATTTGAATGAAAATATCTCGGGAATTATTTTCACTTTCGCTAATTATTCTTTCAAATTTATTTTAAGAAAAACATTGTTTATTAAAGTTTAAGCAATATCTAAAATGCATAATACTTATAGGGAACAATAGAAGCATTCATGCATGTAAAGAACTCGTCTTGAAAATTTGATTACACTATTATGTTTCTTTCACCAAAATATCAAAACCAACACTTTTACATCCTAAAATTAATTCAATTCCAAAACTTATTTTCCTGAAATATTTAATTTACCACAGATTTTTACAACTTAAGGAAGTCACGTGGTGTCATATTCTGCACCACTAGTATAATAATTTCTTCCATGAAATTCAGCGAAGTGTAAACATCAAACGTATATTGCGCAAATAAAATGAGAATCGCATATGCCTACCCATCGAATGCTACGATTGGGTGCACATACACCCAATCCTACAACACCTACCCCATGAACAAAAAATATAATATATATATATATATATCAGTAAAAAAGTATGTACAACGTTGTCCCACTAGCCACGCCTTCGTTCCTACTAGGTCTGCCTTCCTGAGTTTCCTGAACATGAAGGGCATACACCCTAGTCATAATAGGTCTCCGCTACCCACTGCTGGTGCTTCTGGCGCTCCCTATGCACCTGGTACCTCCACTACTAAAGGCCCTTGGCTTTACTGTGCCTATGCTTTCGGACACTTGAAAGCTCGATGTCTTATCTCCCCACGATTGCAACTTGAGCCTAAAAAGTTCAAATTGCCTAGATGATGCTCTCTCACCCTGTTGTTCATGTCCTTGTCTTTAAGGGCCTTGCGGGATGCCCTTGCCTTGCTGAAAGGCTTGATGATCCTGGACCACTCGATGCCCCTTCCATGGTTGGTCATTACGACCCGTGTTTTATCCACCTGCTTCTCTCCCAACCCGATCAATAAACTCTTGCATCTTGCCCAAATTCTTTTCATAATTCACCTTTTTTTCCCATAACAACAATGCGATGTCCACCACCTCAGTGTAAGTAGTGTACGTTGGATTACCCAAACCAACTGCTTAATTGAACACTCCATCTTATTCTCCTCGTTATTTAAACATCGATAGATTCGTGAACAGTTGTTCATATTAAGTAACCGACCTTAAACAAATTCTAAATCCATTAACTCTTTCTTCTTAGCACTCCTAATTGAATACGAAAAATATTTGTCATTAAATTTCACCAAAAAGTCCTTATAATTCAGATGATCCCTATCCTCGGACGTGGTAACACTCGCCCACTACTGCAACACATCTCAAGTCAACTTAACGTATTTAACACCTACTTCTTCAAATTCGTATAATCCAAAATCCTTAATTTCCTATCCTTATCATGCCTCCATTGTTGAGCAACCGTTGGGTAAGATCCCCCTATGAAAATGGGGATTGCCCTTGTAAAAATTGGCCCTCACCTTGTCCCAAATTAGGTGTACCTTGCGGCGGTACCTATAGGTTTACCCATCTCTATCTCCCTATCTCAATATCGGTTGTTATGGCCTCATAAACAATATCCTCTAACTCCTCGATACCCAAAACAAATTAATTCGCCCATCATAACATGAGCTCCTTATGTACCCATCGCTGGTGCGGTTGGTACTCACTGTGCACCTGGCACTACCGGTGCTTAAGGCAATTGGACTTTTGATTTCGAACACTTGACATCTCGACGTCTTAGCTCCCCATAATTGTAACTTGTGCCTTGAAAATGTAATAAATTTCTAGCTGCCACTCACTCACCATGTTGTTCTTTCCCCTTTCCCTGAGGGCCTTGTGGGATGACATTGCCTTACTAAAGGCCTGTTGCTCCTGCACCACTTGTTGCCTCTTGCATGGTTGGTCATTACGACCCTTATTCTGTCCACTTGCCCTGCTCCCATCTTGATCACTTGACACCTTCCTATTACCCAAATTCTTTATGTAATTAACCTTTTCTTATCATAGTAACAATGTGATGTCAACCTCCTCAGTGTATATAGTGTACATCGAATTCCCCAAAACCACCTGCTTAATCAAGCACGTCAGTCCCTTAAATAGACACTCCATCTTGTTCTCTCCAGTATTTAAACATCGACACATTCGTGAACTTTTGTTCATATTCAGAAACTAATCGCAAACCCTAATCTAAATCCATAAACTCTTTCTTCTTTTAACTCCTAATTTAATATAGAAAATATTTGTTACTAAACTTCACCAAAAAAGTCTCCATAATTCAGACGATCCCAATACTCATATGTGGTGACACTCTCCCACAACTAGAACACATCCCCTATTAACTTAAACGTGGCTAATAGCAACTTCTAAAAATATGTATAATCCATAATCCTTAAATGCCTTTCCCTATCAAGCCTCAATTATTGAGCAACTGTTAGGTCAGACCCCCAATGAAAGTGGGAGAATTGCCCATGTAAAAGCTGGCCCTCACCTTGTCCCAAATTAAAGTGGGTGAACCCTGCGGCTGCACCTCTAGATTTTCCCATCTCTATCTCCCTATCTCAATATCGGTTATTGTGGCCTCACGAACGATAGAAGCTAAATCCTCTAAACCCAAAACAAATTGACCCACCCATCATCACATGTGGTCCTTGTGTACTCAACGATACTGCAGCTGACGCTCCCTATGCACCTCGCACTATTGATGTTGTAGGAGTTGGTCCTGTTGGACTTGTGCTTTCAAACACTTGATAGCTCGATGTCCTAGCTCCCCACAATTGTAAGATGTGCCTTGAAAAGGTAAAAGATGCCTAGCTGGTGCACACTCACCATGTTCTTTTTTCCCCTTTCCCTGAGGGCTTTTTGGGGTGCCATTGCCTTACTAAAAGGCTTGTTGCTCCTGCACCACTCGCTGCCTCTTCCACGGTTTGTCATTACTACCATTGTTCTCTCCACCTGCCTTACTCACATCTTAATCACTCGACATCTGCCTCTTACCTATGTTCTTTATATAATTAACCTTTTTCTTTTCATAATAACAATACGATGTCCACCACCTCACTGTAAGTAGTGTACATCGGATTCCCCAAAATTAACTGCTTAATCGAACATGCATGTCCCGTAATGAAACACTCCATCTTCTTCTCCCCAGTATTTAAACATCAAAAGATTCATGAACTCTTGTTCATATTCAAGAAACCGACATCAAAACCTATTCTAAATCCATAAACTCTTTCTTCTTTGCAGTCTTAATCAAATAGGAAATATATTTCTCATTAAATTTCACCAAAAAGTCTCCATAATTCAAACGATCCATATCCTCATATGCGGTGACACTCTTCCACAATTGCAACACAACCCCTATCAACTTAAACATAGCCAACATCTTCTTCTTTAAATATGTATAATCCACAACCCCTAAATGCCTCTCCATATCACTCCTCCATTGGTGAGAAACTGTTGGGTCAAATCCACCTATGAAAGTGGAGGGATTACCCCTATGAAAACTATCCCTCACCTTGGCCCAAACTGAAGTAGGTGTACTTGCAGATGCGCCTCCAGGTTTCCCATCTCTATTACCCTACCTCAATATCGGTCGTTGGTGCCTCACAAACGATAACCACTAATTCCTAGACAGCAAAAACAATATGACCCTACCTCCCCTGAGTTGTAGAACCATACACTAAAACTTTTCTCCTATCTCTAGATCTCCTAGTGTTCCCCATCTGAAATGAGGAGAACAAACAATCATAAGACTCGGAAAAAATACAGAGTGAAAATTATCAAAAGAAATCAAAGATAGGTAATGTCATAACTATAATGGACTCATAACCTATGAGACCTAAGACCATTATATGATACCATTTGTGAAACCCCACTCTACCAAGCGTGGTGGCCAACTTCCGCCACCAAACTACGTGAGGCATCACTAAAACAAATATCATTCTTAGCATGTGACAAAAATATGATATATTAAAATATTTTCCCACAAGATATAATTTGAATAAATTCAAAGAATATAAACATCCATGCAAATGAAATAAATCACCATGCTAACTCTAAAATAAAATTCAATGAGAAACGATACATTAAGACTCTACAATAAAAAAATCCAACTAAAATCCTTGACTGGAACCAAAAATAATTGTGGAACCGAATGGCCCACCAAATCCATAATAACAGTCTCATAAATAAAAATGATGGAATATAAATACTCTAAAGTACTAAAGAAATGAAATAAGTCTCCAGCTTCACTCTAAAGATCTCTAATCAATCCTATGTAGCTACTCCAGCAACTATACCAGAAAGGTTAGTCAAAGCAATGGGTGACAGCCCACCGCATGAACACTTTCTACTCCTCCCAATTAGGATCCGTGAACCTAGACATAAGCATTATAAATGATAAATACCATAATAGAGCATTGAGAATTAAAAATATAATTACATGCGAGTAAAGTAACACAACAATAACTACCCACTTAACTAAGCCACCCCACTATTACAATTAAATTATTAATTTTCAAAATTAAAATATCAATCCATAATTATTAATTAAATTAATTTACCTAGTTGTATTAACACGACAACAATATAGCTAGTATACTGTATTACGAGTCCTACACATACTCCTAGCATGCCCATAATTACACAACACACTCATTTCCCTCACAATAGTCAATTTGCCCAATCTTGTTAGCACAGCACATACACGTGAGGTTTTACTCACGACACATGACTATAGCTAGTCTGCCTAATTTCGTTAGCCCTGCACATTCTCATTACGTCAACACACACCTAGGCTAATATGACTACTTTTCCATATTTCATTAGGTATACACAAACTCGTGATGCAAATCCATTTTATACATGTTCTCTATCTCATGCATTAATTTTTATTTAATTATTAATTTGTTATCAAGTTCTTATTTTTCTCTATTAGCCCCCCCCCCCCCCCCCCTTCATTCGGACATCAGATTCATAACCATCCCTATTCCCATACCTAGAGATCATCAAAACCATAAGTATTTCCTAGCCTATTACTTATGAATAATACCTATTAAAAATCATCAACTAGTCTTGCACCTAGGCTAATGAAACAATGGATCAATGTACTACCTAGCCCCACTTGGGAAATACCTAATTGTACAAACCTTCACTCCCTAGTGTTATACGTAGAAAGTGTTAACAACAATGAGGACTACCTACTAGTCTCATACCTTGCACTCAACCTAAGAAATAAGGGTAAAAGCATAACTACCCAAAAAAAAAAAAATTGGACGTCCCTGTAGTGTCGAAATATTGACACAAACAACATTCCCATAAAGTATATCTTTAATTTATATCCACAATTCTTCCAATTAATACTCCGATAACAACATCATCCAAATTATGCATGTGTCATTATATAATTGATTAAATCTTACCACTCATCACACAACTTGTCAAATTTCTTAATTTCCATACAAGAGATATTTTCATGGTTAACAGAAGATTCCATTTTTAACATGTATGTTCACAATATTACACACTAATAAATCCATCCTACAATCTGCACATAAAAATCATGATTTTTTGAGTTCAAAACATTATTAAAAATCATATTTTTAACGTTAATATGCGAAGCATCCCACAATTCTACTGTAGTCCAAATCTCTAATCTAAGCATGCTATTATTTCAACTCTTAAATATATTTAAGATTTGAATAAAATCAATCCCAAAATTATTTTTACTTTCCCTAATTAGTGTTTGTAATTTATTTTAAGAAAAACACCACTTATTAAAGTTTAGGCAATATCTAAAATTCATGGAACTTAAGGGGAACAATAGAAGCATTGACGATTGTAAATATACATCTTGAACATATGATTACATGGTTGTGTTCCTCTAGAGAAAATATTTAAAATACATTATCGACCATTCTTGAGAAAACTTGATTTAGATATTCAAATCTTGGATTGAAAATTGTGTTTAATGGGATTTAGGTTTTGTGGAAGAGATGAAGTAAAATTATGAGAGGTTACTGATTTTTAAGAAGGGTTGGAAGTGTTTTAAAAACCCAAAACCCATGTTTAATTAATATGGGAAGGAGGGGGAGTTTATGTTTAACATTAACTCTGAAAAAAGACCACCTGCACACCAGCTGCAGGTGAGAACTGATTCGCCCCTAAGGACGAACCGGTTCGGTCGGCCTGACGAGCCCACTTCCTTCGGTTTTTATGTATAAGACTAGATATTCTTGGTTTTACTCCTAAATTAAATTCTACTTCAAACCTTATTTTATATATATCAAAACCAAAATTTCTACATCCTAAAATTAATTAAATTTCGAAAAATATTTTCCCCCCAAAATTATTTTTCAACACATTTTTAGGGCTTAAGGAAATCATGGGGTCTTACACCAACTACCCTTAAGTCTAATATGCACATCCAAAATATATCCTCTAGCATCAAGTTTACTGTCACCGTCTTCTCATCTGTATGTGGGCGATACGAGGTACTCATCATCAATGCTACCCCTAAGGACTACTGGAAGCACTTTCAAATGTGGGACATAAATATCTGTATAAATACCTAACGTTCACTAGTAAGGACCAAAGGGTAGTTGTTAATGTGTGTTTGGTTATTTAAAAATTCTCCAACTCTTTTAAATCTTTGATAAAAAAAATCTATTTTAAATTTTAAGTGAGAAAACACTCACGCACACTAGTAAGTAAAAGGTGATGATGCTGGATGTAAAGAATAATTCCCTTTAAGAATGAGATGAGGAAAAGCAGAGTGTGACACAAGATTTGTGTAACATTCTGATTAATTAAATACCGGGTATCCGCTCCTTTATTTAAATTAAAACAAAATGTCAAGTTGGTTGAGTTCATAGCATCACCGGCGAAAGAATTTTTAAACAATTACTAGCCACTTAATATTTAAAAAGTGAGTTGCCCAATTTTATTAAATTTAAATTAACATGCATCCAATTGAATTATAAGCTAACTATACAACATCCACATCACAGTTACAATAGAATAACAATGGAATGATAACATGAGTTTGGAGTAACACACCCCTGAATAATACAAATACTGAACAAAAACACATACAAAGTCTGAATAACTAATTAAATCCAAAACTGAAATGAAACTGGTAGTCTGAGAATGCTATCTCTAAATGGAAAGGGGAGACATGCCTTAACTCATAAATGACCTGAATAGAATCAAATGTAGAATATGGAGGCATCTACTACCAATATCATGTAACTTCCACAGCAGCTACAACACATTAATATAATGGAACTCCTAAGCTTGGCATCCCTGTGGTGGGGCACCTAAAAGGTTTTACAAGAAAGATAGATTTGAAAGAAAACGGGTTAGAGCCCG
This sequence comes from Sambucus nigra, assembly GCA_949130495.1. Taxonomy (NCBI): domain Eukaryota; kingdom Viridiplantae; phylum Streptophyta; class Magnoliopsida; order Dipsacales; family Adoxaceae; genus Sambucus; species Sambucus nigra. The sequence goes on along the minus strand of OX422215.1, from coordinate 645,946,216 downwards.
AGGTGAAAAGAGTTTAAAATACAGCAAGTGTTTAATTGCATTAAATAGTAAATATTATATACATGTTAGTTATGTGCTCTCACATGAGTCCCTTACCCCTCAACTAATGTGCACGACTAATGTATAACCTTAACCCGTCGCAGTTATGTCGTTAATTAACTAATCTGAACTACTTCTTGTCCTTACATATAATATAAGGGTCTGTTTGTAACTTCCTAACATATTCTACGTATAACTCACCTTTTCATTTAATTGATTAATTTATAACAATTACGATAGAAAATTCTCATATTAAATCCCATTCAAACATGTCACAATTATTTATTGTCGCATTAATAAAGAGTCCGTTATAATCAAAAGTATATTATTCTCTGCAAAAATATACAAATAAGGCACCCCTAGTCTAAGATGTCATGCACACATACTCTCATATCGAATCCAGGTACATCGCGTACATAAGGACTACGTATTCCGAATATCTCAGGAATCGTTTCAGTAAGAAAAATCACACATATTGGAGGCGAAGATAGTTCACATACCCATGGGTCACGCACATACCTACGCTCCCATGTTCAGCTGACTTATTAACTAAAAAATAATCCATTCATAGCCCTATGTTCTTAAGGTAGCAAATCTAAATCCCCCCGTAGGTACACAAATATTAGATGGCCCTATTTCGAAAGCCGGCCTCCTGTGATAACAAGTATAGTAGGTATGTCATACACATAATAATCCATATACTAAGCATTCACACAACTTAAATAACTTGTTATAATTATTAAAAGTATATTCTTTGTGTTATATTGTTAGTCAAATTCATACACTATGATTATTCTGGATGATATATAGTATATTTTATCGATATGTCTCACGTCGTATAATTTCGAGTACTTAAACCTAACCAAAAAGTTTACTAAGTCTCCTAACTTTACCACATATTAATTCAGTACCCTTAACTCTTTATTTATGTCCCAAATCCTAACTTATCACTCATAAGAATTTAAATCATGTTTTCGCAACATAAAATAGGAAATTAATCATCGGACACTCAAAAATTCAATCACTACGTTCCAAACCAATTCTAATATGTTATGGGCTTTAATTACCTCCCTATTGGTCTCCCTAAAGTCCTAACGTATTTACATAAACCCCTCGTTCAACTTTCAATGGCCGGAATTGGTTAAATCCAAAAAGGGGTAAAAGTTCACTATTTCGGGAGAGGTCGATCGATCGACCTATGATCATCGACCAATCGACCTATGAATGTCGATCGATCAATCAAGTAGGTGCAGGCTACGGGTTTGCTTTATTTTTAGTCCCATTTTTGTCCGAAATCATCATTACAAGATGTTAAAACCTAAAGTAAACATATTGGGTCATTAAACAACCTAATTACATGATTCTTAATGTTCCATAACTCTCAATATATCATCAATTTGATTTTTCTTGGATCAAATCATCATATTTTCATGAAAAGTTCTATTTCTTCTATTTTCTTCAAAAATCATCCTAATCTCCTCATAATTTCAAAATTAACTACACATGGTTTATGATCTCATAAATGAGATCCATCCATAATCAAAATGACATAATCATACTTCCCATAATTATGGTTTCATCTCCAAATTTCATGAGTTTTAATATTTTTAAGGATATCATAAAATCCTACACTAACATGGATAAATTATTTGTTGAACCTTAATGGATTAAATCAGTTGCCTATGTCTAGAAGTTCTGAGCCTTTGATGATGATCTAGGTTGGTTCTCCTTCTCTTTTCGATCACAATTCCGGCGATCGTGGCGGCATGTGGTGGTTATGGATTTGGAAAACCCCTTGGAACTTCTCCTCTCCTCTCTTTGCCCAAGACTTGATTTTGAAAATTAATGGCCCCAAATGGCCCTAATATAGACTGATAACAGGACCTAATTTTCGTGGGTTACTATTCCCTAAAAATAAAAATTACCAAAATACCCTCTCGGGTTGCCGATTGGCCCTAAAAATGCACCGTGTCCCAAACTAAACCACCGGCTAGTGTTTTCAGACTTTTTCGACCCTTTCAAACACAATGGAGCACTCAAAATGACCATACAGATGATAAAATTATAATTTACTTTGAAATTCAATTAAATTGATTCCTGACGCAACTAACACGCGCGTCCCAACTTAATTTCCCAATTTGTCGTATTTATCCCTTGTGACAATTTTAATAATTTCAATAATCATATACTACCATATTTACCCAATAATATTCAACCTCGTCATCATAATCAAATACCAACTCATGTCTCGCTACTATTTATATTCGGATTAATTTCCATTTAATTTAATTAATCCCATTAAATAAAATCAAAAAAATTATGGGGTATTCATACTCCCCCCTAATAACAGAATTTCGTCCCGAAATTTGGAATTAAAATATACTTAGCAAAAATAACTCTGGATAACACTCGCACATCTCATCCTCACGCTCCCAGGTAGACTCCTCGGCATTATGATGCCGCCACTAAACACGTACTAATGGTACTATCTTCGACCTCAATTTCCTCTTGCTATGGTCTAGAATAGCAACAAGCCCCTGCTTATATGAGCTATCAAGCTATAGATCAATATCCTCTAAAGTAATGTGAGTATGGGCCAAATCGTCTCGAAGATATCTCCTAAGTGAGGAAATGTGGAACACGTCATGGACCCTATACAAGTGTTCTGGTAATCCAAGTCTATATGCAACTGTCCCAATTCGTTCGATGATAGGGAATGGCCCCACGTATCTAGGTGCCAACTTTCCCTTCTTCCCAAAATCCATAATCTCCTTCATATGAGATACTCTGAGCAACACCTGGTCCCCCACATTGAACTCTCGAAAGGACCTCTTGGCATCGGTATAGCTCTTCTGTCGGTCCTGAGCTACCCGAATACGTCTCCGTATCATCTCTATTCTCGTTGAAGTATATTGAATCACCTCCGGCCCAAGGAGTTTGTTATCCCCCCACCTCTAGCCAACATGATGGGGAACGACAAGGTCTACTATACAACGCCTTGAATGGAGCCATACCAATAGTGAATTGGTAGAAGTTATTGTAGGCAAACTCCACTAGTGGAAGATACTGATCCCAACCACCTCCAAAGTCTAGGATTAACATACGCAACATGTCTTCCAACATTTGATTCGTCCGTTCAGTCTGCCCATTTGTCTGTGGGTGATTAGCTATACTTAATCGCAACTCTGTTCCCATGGCTTCCTAGAAACTCTCCCAAAACCGTGACACAAATATTTTGTCTCTGTCAGATATGATATTGAGAAGCACCCCGTGGAGTCTTCCTATTTCAACTATGAAGATCTAGCCACACTGTCCCGTAGTGTAGTATGTCCGGGCTGGTAGAGTGTGATAACCTTTATCAAGGCCGCCACCAAAATTAAGACGGCGTTAATAAATTAAATATCATCCTTAGCATGCGAGAGATGTGAGACATATTAAATTTTAATCCACAAGATAAATATTTTAAATCAATCCCAAATATTAAGAACATCCAACTGATTTATCACCAAAGTGCGATATAAAGTCCGTCACATGCAATCTCTGAATATCTCAATTATTACAATAAATCAAATCCAACTGAAGTTTTAGTACAACTTTGGAACCGAAAGGCCCAATAAAAACCCACATATAGTCTCACAATAAGTACGACTGAATAGAGGAAGAAGTAAACTACTAAAATAATTTTATAGCTCCAGTTGCACTTTCGAAGGATCTTTAATAATTTCTATGCAGCTACTCCAATTAAGTCCCTGAAAATATTATTCAATGCATGTGTGAGAGCCAAGGCCCTGAGCATGAATACCAGCTACTCCTTTCAATTAGGGTCATTGAACCCCGATAATAGTGCTATACATATCGACCATAATAATAGAATCTTTTAATTAAAAGAAAGTCCATAATCCTTGACAATAAATTTCTAATTACCCGCAAGGTTTAAAAGTGCTACACCAATATTATTTTAAATTAACCAAAGTACCGCGATGTTAATGTGTTTGAATTAACCAGGATGATTTGTTCTCACTTTATTAATTAGGTATAGCGGTCCTCCCACCATAGGTGATTTACACTAAAATATATTATAAAAGCGGTCCTCCCGCCACGGGTGATTTTCTCCACCAAAATTTTGACGGTCCTCCCATCATGGGTGATTTACACCACAAACACTTTCCCTTGTCATACTCGCCATCTGACCCGTTTTTATCCTGCAATCCTCGACATATGACAAGTTTCCACACACGACACAACATAAATCGCCCTCTGACCCGGTTAAACTATCGACCCTGGACATATTATGTGGCTAATAAATTTTAATACCAGTTTTAGTCTTGCGGTATTAATTTCCCAAAATTTCTCACACTAGTTATTAGCATAAATTTTCCCCACCCTTAAAAGTGAAGTGAAAATCCTCAAAAATATTCCTTAGCCCCAATTAAATGTTCCCAAAACATAATTCCATCCCATCATTAATAAATGATGATTATAACAATTTTACTCCACCTAGATATCAGTCTTAGGTTATCACAACAACAGTAAATATAGAGAATTTACCCCCACCCCAATTTATATAACCCGCATAGATTTATAATAATTAGGCCCATACCTAATTAGCATAAATCGTAACTAAGGCCCACTTATTAGTCCCATACCTAACAAGTGAACTATAATAAGGGGTGAAAACCAATTATCTAAAATACCAACGTTCCTGAAATATTCAATATTATAATATTTCATAAGTGATACAATCAACAATTTATGATAATATTCTCAACAACACTAAATTCCCAATAAACGATTTTTAATCTAAATATGGAGAAATTAAGAACACGTAACTATTATGACTTTTTCAAATCATTATTACTCGCAAGTTCCATAGTTAGCTATTATTCTTTTAGCACGAGTAATTTAATTAATTTATGAATTTTGACATAAAACATCCAAAATTAAATTGCTAAGGGCTCCTCTACATTTATATGCCCACAATATCACCAACTAAGTAAATACAATCCAAATAATAACAAAGTTATAATTATTTGGTATTATTAATTATTTTCACAAAATAGAAGATAAGTCACCTAGTATAGAGGAAACACTATAGACTCAAAGACATTTGATGATTGTATAATTATATAGAGATATAAGTGCTATGGAGAAGCACTGGAATTGTTCTCTCACCGCATGTATGTGGGTGAGGTAAGGTAAAGGAAATTTATTTGAGACTTATATCCAGGCCTTGAATAGAAGGAAAATTCAGAGTAAATAAGTTTTGGGTATGATGTTCATAATGCTTTTGCTGAGAGTAGGTGCCCTGATTAGTTGGACTTTCCATTTGGTCAAGATGGAAGGATATAGTGGTAGAAGTACGTTAGTAGCTTAACGAGGTAAGATTTAGAACGTCCCGTTTGTGTCCCTTAGATCGTTATATCTCGATTATTGACGAAGAGAGGGAGTAGTGTATTGGGAGGGTTTCGTGTTTAGATTTAGATTTGCGAGACATCCAACAAATGAAACCGAGCAAATGTCGAAAGTTGAGACAGGTCTTGGGCACTAGGGATATAGTTAGGATAGTACTCATATTACGTGTGTTGATAACACCTTGATCTTATAACTACCATGAAGTAAGGGCAGTAGGATTATTAGCACTGATATAGGAAGATTTTTGTGAGTTAACCACAAGAAGATTGATAGGTTAACCTTAATAAGGATTGAATTTCCATGTATCCGAAGAATTGAATTTTGAATTATTCGGGTTAAGGGTATCCAGGTGTTATATACCATCGAAAATAGTAGGGACATGGTATATAAAGCTAGAGATTATGTTGGAAGGCTATTATAAATAGATTTGAAATGGATTGGATGGAACGTCGTAGGAAGTACACAATGATCCAATTATATTTATGCAAAGTGTTAGAAAACTTAAGATAAGCGAGAAGACTGACGAGAATAGTCAAACGCTAGCGTAGTTTCCTTTTTGAGGGAAATTAGATGTCCTGATGAAAATGAGTGAATGCTTGGAGTAACAGATCTCCGATGCGACCAATAAGTTAGAGCAGTGGTTATAGCCTAGTTTTCTTTATATGCACTTAAAGAAGCACTAGGTGCGATACGACGTTAAAGTCAACCCTACGACTGAGGTAGCGTTGTAACATATAGAGATTTGGTTAGGTTAGAGCGTTAGAGCATACACCTTGAGATAGGTTGAATATGGTGGGAGACCATTGTGTTAGTACCTGTCGACTTTGGGGAACTAGGACGTTGTGTATATAGCGATCCTAGAGTTGTGGTATAGGCTATATCTAAATTTCGAGGAAGAAATTCTATTGTAAGGAGGGAAGTATGTAATACCCCATACTTTTAAAGATATTTAAATTAAACTGTGGACGTAAATTGGTAATACTAATTCTGGAATTTATGACGTTATTTGGTAATTTGAGGAATTACTATGAATAGTAATTCTGGAATTTATGAGTAAAATTAAATAAGTTTAAATTATAAAGTGAATAGTAAATATTAGTTTTCGAGTGTCGAATTAATATTTGCATGGATTATATTTTCTTACGGGACTAAGTATATAAGTGAATTATTTTTATTACATGTCGTAGTTGGGTAAAACGACAAAGGAAAATATTTTAATTGGAAAACACGCGTATTGAAATGTGTTGGGTTTAATTGTGAATTTTCGTTAAGTGACTCGGATGGATATTTCGAGTGCGCGATTGTGTTTGGAATGGCCAAGATAGTCAAAATAGAATATTTGGGGTTAGTCTTTAGGTCTCGGGGATTTTTGGACTAGTAGGGACTCGCAATTGAGTACACGAGTCATTTTGCAATTGGGTATTGTAAGGACACAAATTTCCAATTGAGTCCATATAGAGTTTTGGCTCAATTCCGAACAAAAACATTTATTCATAGGATAGTATTTATTTGTAATATTCACAAGCCTATGAAGTATGTGTTGAAGACGTAGCGGCAAAGAACTTAAAGCTTCATCAAAATGTCGGTTCGTGTGCCTCGTTTCTACGTCATCAATTAAGGTTCCATGCTCCCAAGGTATGAATGTAATTATATGTATATAGGAGATTGGAACAATTTGTATTGGGTGTTAGGTGAAATAAAAAACTGCATTTTATTTTCAGAAAGAATCAATTAAGAACTTTAAAATAAGTATATAAAAGTTTCTGGGCCAAAATCGAATTTTTCAATCTTTCTGGTTGTTCGTTTGAAATGTCGTTCGAACGAGTTTTTTCATTCGAACCAGATTTCGTTCGAACGAGTTTTGTCGTTCGAACCTGTTTCGTTCGAACGAAGTTTTGTCGTTCGAACCAGGTTCGTTCGAACGAGTTTTGCCAACGACCCTAACTGGATAGTCGTTCGATATGTCGTTCTAACGAATGTTCGTACTAACGAGGTATCTAACGAACTTCTAACGAGCCCATGCTGGTCACTCGTTAGAAGTCTCGTTCGAACAAGAATCACGTTCGTTCGAACGAACTTCCAGCGGGAACAGTTATTTGGCATTTTTTTGCAGTTTTTCCCCACTCCTCCACTTGGTTTTCAACCAACCTTTTTCATACATTATTATGTGCGGGAAACACATTTTCCAACATTTGTTTATCTCCAAAAGAGAGTTTGAGAGCAAAATTACTTTAGGAAAATGTTCAAGTTTTGTGTGTCAATTTTCAATGAAAAATTCATAGACACTCTAGTTTACACCCAATAATCGTTTATCCAAGTTTCTATATTTATATCAATTGCTTGGAGTTTTTGGCACCGGTTTTCTCTACCGAATTCAAGAGACGTTTCGGGTTTGCTTCTACACCCCATCATAAAGAAGACTTTTGTTGAGATTCTACCCACAAGGAGAAAGGCTCCATGCTTGGGTGACGGTGACCATATAAAGTCCCATCGGTGTATTCCGAGACCACGGTGGAGCTCCGTTAGTTATCCGCTAATTGGAGGTTGATACAAGAAGGAGCATCACGGCTTGAGAGGGTTCGAGTTTAGGAAGTAAGTCTTTTGTCTTGTATTTTGTAATACCGTTTTTAGTGGATTTGAGGCTAGGGCCGTCCCGAGGTTTTTTCCCGTTAGTGGGTTTTTCCTCGTACATCGCGGTGTAGTGTGACATTGTTTATTTTATCTTGCATAAAATTTAGAATGCATGCTTAGGATAATTTCAAGATAAAATTCGGTTTAATTTTCACACACATTTAATTTGGGACTTAAATTAAATATTGAGTAAAATTGGTTTATTCAAGTCTTTTGCTAAAATTGGTTTCGCCTAACTTTGAATAATTGTTAATGATGACTTAGGCAAATTCTAGGACTTGAATTATGTTCTAATTTGTTTTGTAAAATTAAAACTTGTTGTTGTTTGTTTTGAAAGTTAAAACCATCTCAACGCTTCCGCATTTATTTTCATTTATTTAAAAGGAAATTAACATTTTAATTTGTCATAATTAATCACCGGGGATCCAACTGCGTTTTCAAATTGGTATCAGAGCCAAAAACGATAAATTACTTCGTTACGATCCTTTAATTTTTAGCTAAAATGGAATTTTCCCCATTTTCAAAATTTCCTATTTTTGATGGTTCAAACTACGCGTATTGGAAAGCGTGAATGAAATCGGCACTTAAATCTATCGATGAATGTGTTTGGATGTCTGTTGTTAACGGTTGGACCCCACCAACACATTTAATTGAAAATGAACATGTTCCCAAACCCGTTGATAGATGGACTGAAAATGAGTTTAAGCTAGCAAACTTTAATTCCCGTGGTTTAAATGCATTATTTAGCGCTGTCGCACCGGATGAATTCCGACGTATTATGACGTGTGAAACCGCTAAAGAAGCTTGGGATATTTTACAATTAACTCATGAAGGAACTAGTGTCGTTAAAGCTTCAAAACTCCAAAACCTCACCACTCAATTTGAAACTATCAAAATGGATGAAAAAGAAACTTTTGATAAATTTTATTCTAGACTTTCTGATATTGTCAATTCATCCTTTAACTTGGGAGAGAAAATACCTGACGACCGTGTTGTAAAGAAAATTTTGAGGCCCCTACCCGATAGATTTATTCCAAAGGTGACCGTTTTAAATTCTTTACCCACTTTAGCCTCTACGAAATTAGAAGAGCTTGTAGGTGATTTACAAACCTATGAACTAGATATGTTTCCCTCTAAAACTGAAAAGAAAATTGAAAGGGCGTTGCTTTAAAAGCCCGAAAAGAGGTCAAACAAGTAGTAGAGAGCGATAGTGATAGTGACTCGGAAGACATGGCTTTGTTTGCTCGTAAATTTAGAAAATTTCTTAAATTTAACAAAGATAAAGTTAAAAATGATTTTAAGAAATTTGAATCTTCTAAACATGATAAAAACGAGAAGATTTCTAAAGCCGATAAGATCCCTAAACCTAGTAATGAAAATATTGATAGGGACGAGTCTAATAAATGTTTTGGTTGTGAAGGTTATGGACATAGGGCTTATGAGTGAGCCACTAAACTAAGGAAAGAGGGTAAACGACCCATTTCATATAATGCGACCCTTAGTGATAGTGATAAGGAAGAGAAGCCCGAATCTTCCACTAAGAAAAATTTTGTGGCTTTTATGGCTAGACATGTGAGTGATAATGAGATCTTGTCGAATGATGAAATTATAGCACATGCCACTTCCAAGGTCATTGTACATGATTCTCTTATTTTTTATGATAGTGAGAGTGAAGAAGAAAGAGAGAGTGAAAATGAAGAAGTGGTTGATGAGAGTGAACTTCAAAATGCTTTTCATGAATTATATAAAGAATCTATTAAATTGAAAAGAGCAAATTTGAAGTTAGAAGCGAGTTTAAGAGAGAGTGTCAAGGTCATTGATGAAAGTTCCTTAATAGAAGACCTTAGGACACATGAGAGGACTCTTCAAGAGAAGCTTAACTATGTAGAAGGCGAGAGAGATAGCCTTAGGGGTTTAATGGAATCCTTGAAAAAGGAGCTTCTTGCTTTTGAAGAGCAAAATGTTTTACTAGAATCTAAAATTTTAGAATTGGAAAATAAATTAAAAGATTCTAGTAATGTCAAATTTGATTTGGAGTGTCGTTCGGAAAAACTAGATAAAATGTTAGGAACGGTCCAAATTAAAAATGACACTTTTGGTTTAGGCTTCAATTCTTGTAATGATTTTAACCCTAAAGTCAAAACCAATGTTTTAGGAGAATCTTCTAGGAATGCATTTAATGATCACTCCTTAGATAAATCTTTTCGACATGCTCTTACTTGTACACATTGTGGTCGACAAGGTCATCTTAGGAAATTTTGTTTAGATCTTAAACGAATTCCTAGAAAATCCCATAGTAAAGTAACCACGATAGCTAATGTTTCTACACCCCAAGATAGTAATTCTTCATTAATTTGGGTTAGGAAATCCGACTTGGTTGCCTTACAAAATAGGGATTTTGATTCTCATTTACTTTCACATCCTTCCTCCCTTGCTAAATCTAAAGGATAAATGTGTTAGTGTTTGCATACTTTAGCGTTTGTACTTCATGCTATATTCATATGCTCAATGTATGCTTGTTTAGTCATTTTCTAGTCATTGCCTATTTTCATATCTCATGCTAGAAATCATGACTTGTTTATCTTTTTGTATTATATTTTGTGTTTGATTTAACTGAAAAATATAAAAAGATTTTTGTTTATCATTTGTGTTTTATTTATTTCATTTAAGCTTAATGAAAAATACAAATGATTTTTGTTTAGTCTTTTGAGTATATATCTTTATTTTTTATTAAAATGTTAAAAACTCAAAAAGATTTTGTTTTGTGTGTATTTTAGTTTGACACACTTTAAGTGGCATATATTTGTGTTTGAATCCTATCGTTTACGCTCCCATGTGGCTAGAACTTTTGGTTTAGATTTTCAATCCTTAAAATGTTCTTTACCATGTTTTATATGGAGTAGTTGGATTTTGTATTGTTTAAATGGATTCTATTTCTATATGCCTCTATTCACACATGCACGAGCTCTTTTGAAATCTTAATGTCACATGTTATATTTGAGCTTTTTGAGGTGTTCTCCTATCAATCTAGTCATCTACATATCTATGACCTAGGAGGACTAGTGCATGTCAAAATCCGTTGCATGTGAGATTTTTGTGAAAAATGAAAACATGATAAACTATTATGTGCACGGGGAAGGGCTCCGAAAGGATGAATTAAATCCTTTGCGATAGTAAGCCACCGGTGATTGGATCTAAAAGAAATACGTGATCCAAAGGCCTAAAAATAGAATATTTGGCATTAAATAGAAAACAATTGCCAAGGCCTATGTTTGTTTGGTATATTCATTCAAAAATAAAAGAATATATATGCTCATTGAGGGTGAATTGGATGGTATATCAACGGTTTGCACAATGTCCGTTTATCCTAGTTGTCTTTAATGTCATGACTCTATTTGGTTTGTAGAATCATCATCATGCTAGGCTTGTATGCATTGTGTATGTTTGTTCATTGAGTTCAATCTTTATATTGTCACATGAGGTTATATTTAACTGTGATGAAGTTTGCAATCAAATGAGAACTCCGTGAACGTTTCTTAAGTGTTTGTGTCTAAATTTAATTGTTGCTAGTTCACACCCCTACACTTTCGTTTCCATATGACACAGTTTTGCCATACGAGTGTGCAAACTTATTGTATTTTGTGTCATGTGTGTGTTTATATCTATCTATATATGCACGTACTTATTGGTATATTTATAGTATATATATATATATATATATGATATTTGTTTGTCTTTGCCTTGCTTTAATTGCCCATATGCTTTCATGTCTTATCACTTTAAGCTTTCACATGCTGTTTATTAGTTCTTTATCCTTTGCCTATTCCCGAACAAAAAGGGGGAGAATGATGATAGGGGGAGAAATGGTATCTAATCCTATTATTATCGTATCCTCGTTTGAGTTTGAGGGAGATTTATCTTAGGGGGAGACGTCTTTCTAAGTAGGTCATGTGTTTGAAGGGAGAATTAATTTAGGGAGAACTTTAATTAATTGCATTTAATATTTTGATATTCCCTATGCATTTGATGAGTTTGCTTAAGTGTGCAGGAATTATTCCAAAGCGGCATCTTTCTATGGCAAAGCGTTTTGATCCTTGGGTTGAGTCAAGATTGGGCGGGTTATGTTTTGAGTCTAGTAGAGCTTGACGGCCCTTTAGGATTTTTGTTTGGTTTTTGTCCCGGAATAGCCAAAGGGGGAGATTTGTAAGGACACAAATTTCCAATTGAGTCCATATAGAGTTTTGGCTCAATTCCGGACAAAAACATTTATTCATAGGATAGTATTTATTTGTAATATTCACAAGCCTATGAAGTATGTGTTGAAGACGTAGCGGCAAAGAACTTAAAGCTTCATCAAAATGCCGGTTTGTGTGCCTCGTTTCTACGTCATCAATTAAGGTTCCATGCTCCCAAGGTATGAATGTAATTATATGTATATAGGAGCTTGGAACAATTTGTATTGGGTGTTAGGTGAAATAAAAAACTGCATTTTATTTTCAGAAAGAATCAATTAAGAACTTTAAAATAAGTATATAAAAGTTTCTGGGCCAAAATCGAATTTTTCAATCTTTCTGGTTGTTCGTTTGAAATGTCGTTCGAACGAGTTTTTTCGTTCGAACCAGATTTCGTTCGAACGAGTTTTGTTGTTCGAACCTGTTTCGTTCGAACGAAGTTTTGTCGTTCGAACCAGGTTCGTTCGAACGAGTTTTGCCAACGACCCTAACTGGATAGTCGTTCGATATGTCATTCTAACGAATGTTCGTTCTAACGAGGTATCTAACGAACTTCTAACGAGCCCAGGTTGGTCACTCGTTAGAAGTCTCGTTCGAACAAGAATCACGTTCGTTCGAACGAACTTCCAGCGGGAACAGTTATTTGGCAGTTTTTTGCAGTTTTTCCCCACTCCTCCACTTGGTTTTCAACCAACCTTTTTCATACATTATTATGTGCGGGAAACACATTTTCCAACATTTGTTTATCTCCAAAAGAGAGTTTGAGAGCAAAATTACTTTAGGAAAATGTTCAAGTTTTGAGTGTCAATTTTCAATGAAAAATTCATACACACTCTAGTTTACACCCAATAATCGTTTATCCAAGTTTCTATATTTATATCAATTGCTTGGAGTTTTTGGCACAGGTTTTCTCTACCAAATTCAAGAGACGTTTCGTATTTGCTTCTACACCCCATCACAAAGAAGACTTTTGTTGAGATTCTACCCACAAGGAGAAAGGCTCCGTGCTTGGGTGACGGTGACCATATAAAGTCCCATCGGTGTATTCCGAGACCACGGTGGAGCTCCGTTGGTTATCCGCTAATTGGAGGTTGATACAAGAAGGAGAATCACGGCTTGAGAGGGTTCGAGTTTAGGAAGTAAGTCTTTTGTCTTGTATTTTGTAATACCGTTTTTAGTGGATTTGAGGCTAGGGCCGTCCCGAGGTTTTTTCCCGTTAGTGGGTTTTTCCTCGTACATCGCGGTGTAGTGTGACATTGTTTATTTTATCTTGCACAAAATTTAGAACGCATGCTTAGGATAATTTCAAGATAAAATTCGGTTTAATTTTCACACACATTTAATTTGGGACTTAAATTAAATATTGGGTAAAATTGGTTTATTCAAGTCTTTTACTAAAATTGGTTTCGCCTAACTTTGAATAATTGTTAATGATGACTTAGGCAAATTATAGGACTTGAATTATGTTCTAATTTGTTTTGTAAAATTAAAACTTGTTGTTGTTTGTTTTGAAAGTTAAAACCATCTCAACGCTTCCGCATTTATTTTCATTTATTTAAAAGGAAATTAACATTTTAATTTGTCATAATTAATCACCGGGGATCCAACTGCGTTTTCAGGTATACACTTAATTTCGGGTTTAATAAGATTAGAGCCCTCATTTCTAACCCAAATCTTCCTTAAGAAAGAGAAAGAGAAGATAGAAGGAAGGGAAGAAGGAAGAAGAGAAGAGAGGAAGGAAAAAAGAGGGATTTCCGGCCAAGCTCCGCGGGATTCAACTCGGGGTCGTCGGATTTTAACCACGAGGCAAGTGTTTAACTTGATTTATGATTTAGTGTGTTTATTTATCATATCATAGTTGGTGTAAAACTATAAATATTTTTGGGTTGGATTTTCGTGGATCAAACGGATTTTCGGAAGATTAACAGATAAAACTCGGTTAAAACCCAATTTGAGAAATTAAGAATTTATTAAAATTAGTTGTTGATTATTGGTTCTAGGATGATTAGAACCATTTTATATGTGAATATATTTTTGGTTGAGGTTGTTTGATGATGGTAGAGAAGATAAAAAGTTTGGAGATGCATTAACGAAGATTTGTAATTTGGAGAAGATGGTGAATAGTAACAAAGCAGCTTGCGGGGTCGATTCGGCCAGGAAGCTAAATTATTCAGCTCTTGGTCAAACATGAATGTTCTAGATCTTTTTTATGCCGACCGTGTATTTTTATGATTCTTTTTTGAATTAGTTATGATTTTTCTAAGGAAGCAGTTCCGAGGATGAAATCATTAGCTTAGAAATCAAACCGAAAATTGGAAAAATAAAGGCTAGAATTGTTTGGAGATAAATATTAGGGGTTCCTAAATAAAGTTTTTGGACTTCTAAATAACTTAAGGAAAAATATAAACCTTGGTTTCGTAGAAATAAATCTGGGCTATATTTGTAAATGATTATTTAGGATGGATAACACTCGAGAAAAGTGTTTGGCAAGCGTGTTTATATAGTTTGCGAAGAAAATAACTATGGGACAAGTACATTCGAGTAAATTATAGAATGAAAGTAGGATGGAATTTAATATATGGGCTAAAGATGTTTAAGCAACTATCCGATATGTCTGTATTGACGACGATTATTATAGGTGATGAGATACCTACGGAATCAAGATACGTAGTGCGTATATTATTTAATTATTACGAATTGATATATTAAGGATTATATATACAAATCCTTTTGAAGTGATTAAGGAGATATTTGAATATTAAATAAGAGAGTACGTATTGGGGTAGTATTTTAAGTGGGTGAATGCTTATATTATTACGAATGGGAACATTCGAGGTTAATGTCTATCGCTATAAGAGTTTAGAAATTATAGCCATAATATATTGAGAAGTGATATAGATTATATATATATGCTGTCGTTAAAGTATATATAATATGAGACGAATAAATAAATCGGTGCTATTGGTATTATCATCGTGTAGTGAGAAAATCCAGGAAATAATATATTGAGGATTGGTCATAACAGATAAATGCGTATGATATTTGAGATATCAATATACTGCGTATGGGATTTATTATATGCGCTATGTGTATTCCCTGATGTTATTATATATATGGGTTAAATGAATAACTATGGGGACTATGTGTGGATGAGATGAAAACCCGTTTTTATTATATGTATAGGTGAGATGTATACCTATCGTTATCATATAGTTGTGTGAATAACTCACTGATGTTATATTTATATAGGTGGAATGTGTACCGATATTATTGTTTACTATGTGTATGACATACCTACCATACTTGTTATCACGGGAGTTCAGCTTTCGAAAGAGGACAATCTTATCTTATGTGACTTCGGGGGATTTAGATTTGGTACCTCAAGAACATAGGACTATGAAGGGCTTATTTGTGAGTCGATAAGTCTGCAGACTATAGGAGTGTAGGTATGTGAATCACCCAGGGTATTTGAACTATGTTCTCCTGCAATATGTTTGAATTGTATTGATACAGTTCCTAAGTGATTCAGAACGTGTGATCCTTATGTACGTGATGTACTGGGATTTGATAGCAGAGTATGTGTGCATCGCAGCTTAACCTCGAGGTGCTATATATGTATATATGTACAGAGAATAACATATATGTATACTTGTCATGTTCCACCGTTGCTTAGTAGATAAGAATGACTAAGATAATTATATTATAGCTCGGAGGATTGATTATTATACTTGTTGCGTATAGTATATTGTTTATATATGAGACAAGATATCATATAACATAACCTTATATGAAGTGAAAAGTATGAATAAAGTGATATACTCCTTCCGATAAATTTATATCCGGACTTATATGAATATGGATCATAGGTGATAATGAGAACTAAAATATATATATACATGATGGTATAATATGTGGTATGTACTGAGGGCCTAATGCATCCCAACGATCAACATTGTCATGTAGTAGTGTATCGGGGGGTTCCTTGTTTGGATTTCGCTTCGCGAGACACCCTACACACGAACATAACGTAATGTTGGGAATGGGGAGAAGTTTAGTCATTAGTACTCAGATTAATGAGGATTATTAGAATATGGGTAAATACATTAGTTAGGCATGGTAGCTTAACTAGGTTGTTTAAAAGGTATGTGATAGTGGTTCACTATTTGAAGAGGGGTGAGGTGTATCTTGTGCCTGAGCGATACCAGTTTAAATATGAGAAATATCATATTTTAAAATATGGATTTTAAGCACTTGCTAAAACGTTTTCAAAACTCGAGCTCTGACTCATTTCTCTACTTTTCCCTCTCTTGATATATATATATATGGGTGTCCAAACACAGGGACGCCTGGAAGATGATTCTTTCGAGTCAGATGTTTGCTGCTGCAGCTGTGGATGCAAGCAGGTTTATAGTAGACACTTATATCTTTGAGATCTAGATAGGAGGTATTGCAGAAATATTCAGGTTGATGGCCCAACTGTACTCATTTAATCTTTTATCTCCTTTTAGTGTGGCATTCGATTTGGTTGTATTATTTTGTACCGAGTGTTTGGTTACTTTTTTCATTTCAGTTATTGCATATAAACTATTGTAATTATTTTATTTAAATGGTTTGCTAAAAATATTAGTTAAATAAAATTTTGACACCAGCCTAATAGGATATTAGTAATTAAATTAGTTTTCGACAGTGATGATGAGAATGAAACATATGAGACTCCTTTTTCAATTTGATATAGGAGTGATCGCCGGGTATTTTATTAAGCGGGTTGTCATAGATGGTACACATAGGGATTTCTAATGGTTGTTAAAGTCCTGCCAGCCTCTGATGGTCCACCTTTACTAGTTGACATGTGGCCCATTTCGAAACAAACTCGGTAATATCTCTCTTCATCCCTCTCCACCAGTATTTTCGCCTCATGTCCTGGTACATCTTATCCCCACCAGGATGCACCGCGAATCGTGACCCGTGCGACTATATCATTACCTCGTGTCACAAGTCTTCCCCCTCAGGAACAACTAACCTTCCACTGAAGCGTAAGCTCTCATCTAAACTAATGGAATAACACTAGGCTCCCTTTACTAACAGTTGTAATATCTGTTGTTGACAAAACGGATCTGTTACCTGGTCCTTTATTACCCTCATAATAATCTGGGGCGTAACTGTCATTACAGACATGAATGATCAGACCACTGCGTCATGGTTCCCTAACTCTTTCTACTTTGTTTCCAAACCTCATCCACCTCACCTACTGGCCTGCGGCTCAACACGTCTTCTACCACATTAGACATCCCTGGTTGGTATTGGATATCAAACTGACAATCCTCCACAAACTCGAGTCACCGGTGATGACGCATATTCAGCTCCTTCTGGGTTAAGAGGTACTGAAGGGAATTTTGGTCTGTGAATAAGTGAAATTTCTCCCCAAGAGATAATGTCTCCAAATTCGAACAGCAAATACGATAGTCGCTAAATCCAAGTCATGGGTGGGGTAATTCTTCTCGTGAGGCTTAAACTTACGAGAAGCATAAGCTATGGCATAGATCTCCTGCTACAGTACACCCCCAAGTCCTTGTAAGGATGCATCAGTGTAGACTAGGTACTCCACTCCTAGCCTGGGCAATGCTAACACTGGTGATGAGGTCAACTTATCCTTCAACTCGTTGAAAGGTAACTGGCAGGCATCGTTCCAGATAAATAGAACACCCTTGCGAGTTATATGTGTCAAAGGGCCCGCTATCTTCGAGAATCCCCGAATAAACCTCCTGTAGTATACCGCTAAGCCCAAGAAACTACGTATCTCGGTCAGTTTCGTGGGTTGTACCCACTCCCTCATCGCGGATACCTTCCCCAAATCAGCAGATATCCCCCTGTCCGAAATGATATGCCCCAAAAATTAGACCTAATTCAGCCAAAACCCACACTTCTCATATTTTGCATACAACTCATTCTGACGTAGCGTCTGCAAAACCTGTCTCAAGTGGTCAGCATGCTCTTCCTCAATCTGGAGTAAACCAGAATGTCATTAATGAAGACGATGACAAACTGGTCTAGGAATTCTCTGAACATCCTATTCATCAAGTCCATAAGCACAGCTGGGGCGTTGGTCAGGCCAAAAGGCATAACCTTGAACTCGTAGGAACCATATCTCGTTAGGAAGGCAGTCTTCGAGACATCCTACTCCATAATTCGCAACCAATGGTATCCCGATTTCAATTAAATATTTGAGAAGAAGGCGACTCCTCTCAACTGGTCGAATAAGTCATCGATTCGGGGCAATGGATACTTATTTCGTATCATGAATTTATATAACTCTCGATAATCGATACACAACCTTGAAGATCCATCCCTCTTCTTAACATACAACACAAGAGCACCCCGCAGTGAAGTACTCCTATGGATAAACCCCTGACACAACAGTTTCTCTATTTGATCCCGTAGCACCTTCATCTCCGTTGGGGCCATACGGTAAGGTGTGCAGGCTATAGGCTGAATGCCCGGTGCCAAATCTATAACCAAGTCTATTTATCGACTAGGAGGAAGTCCAGGAATATCTCGAAATACATCATCGAACTCCCTAACAACTGGAATCGAATCAAGTGGTATCACCACCTCCCTAGAGGTCTCCTCCTCTATATAATACAAGTGAGTGGACTATCCTCCCTCAGGATGAGGCATCGCCACTAGAAACATCTCCTTCCCGGGTATGGCAAAAATAATACTCCTACAGAAAAAATCAATCATGGATCGATACTCAACCAACGAATCCATACCAATAATTGCATCCTAATTGATCATATCTAATACTAACATGTCGGCAGGCAAAGTAATCCTTCCGATCTCTACAGCCACACCTCTAAATATTAGAGAAATCATAGACCCCCTACTCAACAGTGAATCTACATGAGTAACAGTTCTCTCTGCAGTATCTAATAACCCCAAATCGCATGCAAATCTCGTGGAAATAAAATAGTGTGTGGCCCCCCTGTTAAATAAAATACGCCCCATAGTCCCCTAAATAGAAAACATACCCTAAATCGCGGGTGGGTCATGTGGGACTGCAGCCTTATGGAACTGGTAAACTCGACCATACTAAAGGTGTCCCTATTAGACTGGGACGGTTGGGATCGATGGTAATGCCGACATCTGCGGTGGCGCTGGGAGGGTGGTGGGAACATTGGTCTCTGGAGCTCATGTCGGGCACCCTGTGGATGCTACTACTATGGTCCCCTACCCATTTTAGGACACTCCTAGCATTTGTGTCCAATATTTACACATATAAAAGATCTCCCCATGAAGTTTCCCCCTCTCTGACCTGGATGCCCACGACCCTGATGGCCGTTACCACCCCTTCGTTGGCCATACTGCTAATTTCCCTTATGGCCATGCTGGCCCTACTGGCCATGACTAAAACCTCCTTGGCCATTCCTAAAGCCTCCTAATCCAAATCTCTTAAAATCCCCCTATTGGGGACCCTGCCTATATTGTCCCTAAGTTGACTGTACTCCGCTAGCACCATTTCCCCTATCCAGACCCACAGGTTAGACCCTCCTTCTCGCTTACCCTTTGACAAGTGAAAGCGGTGGTCCTTGAAGTGAAGTAATGCTACATTAACCACATCTGAATAGGTGGCCAATGAGAGATTTCCCAGCAAGTGCTGACGAATCCTCCATGTCAACCCATCCGTGAACCTCTGGATTTTCCTCTCTTCAGTAGGGATCTCATCAGGGACGATGTTCAGAAGATTAGTGAATTCAGTCTCATACTCCGTCACTGTCCTTCCTTCCTGTTTAAGGTTCATTAATTTTTGCCTCATCTTGGTGTAAACTGCCGAGGGAAAATATTTGCGGTCAAACCACACCCAAAACTCCAGTATAGGAAGAACATCTCTCTCCTCTTCAGTGGTAATGGACTCCCACCACTGCAATGCCGATCCCAGTAGCTTAAATGTAGACATTATTTGCCTCTGTACGTCCGTTCACTCATACACCCTCAAATGTCTTTGGTTGTCCTTTTTCCACTGGCTCGACATGGCAATATCAGAGCTCCCTGCGAACTCCGGAGGGTGCGTCTTTTGAAAGGCATCACGGACACGTTCCCAAGAAGACGGGAATGCCTGAGCCTGGATTGGGGCTACCACTGGTGGCTGAGGTTATGCTTGTGGCACAACTGCTAATGCGGCGTTTATCGTCTGGGCTACATGTGACACGCCGACTAATTAAATACCGGGTAGGTACTCCTTTATTCAAAGTAATACAAAATGTCATGTTGGTTCAGTTCATAGCATCACCGTCAAAAATGTTTACTCAAACAATTACTAGCCACCTAATATTTTAAAAAGTGAGATGTCCATTTTAATTTACTTATATTAACATGCAACCAATTAAATTATGATCTAAAGGTAACACAATCACATCATAGTCACAATAGAATAATAATGGAATAAAAAATGAGTCTGGAGGAACACTCCTCAGAATAATCCAAATACTTAATAAAACCAAATACAAAGTCTGAATAATTAATAAACCGATAACTGAAATAATGAAAGTATGCAACTACAACCTCTAAATAAGAAGGGGAGACTCGACATAACTGATACAAATGACTCTGAAGGAATCAAGGATAAAATGAGAGAATCTACTACGAAGATCCTGTAACTTCCATAGCAGCTACAGCACGTCATCAGAATAGAACTCCTATGCTTGGCGTCCTACGACTGGGCACCAAAAATGTTTGTACAAAACAAAAATAGATTTGGAGGAAAACGGGTCAGAACCCGATGTGAAAACAGTTTAAAAGTTTAGCAAGTGATTTAAATTGCAATTAAACATCACATATTAATAACATGTTAGTTGCATACTCTCACATGAGTTTCTTACCTCTCAACTACTGTGCACGCCTAACGTATGCCTTTAACACATCCTAGTTATGCCACTATCTAACTAGTTTGTACCACTCCAAACTTTGCATTCTATCACATAATATCTACACGCAACCCCCAAATTAGCCATATTTATAACTCATGTTCACATTCATTAAATTACTTATCTCAAGTATTAGTTAAATTCTCATTATTAACCCATTCGAATATCTTAGTCATTCATATCTACTAAGCAATAATGAACCCATCACAAATACATAAGTACATCACTCTCAATACATAAATACATATATGGCACCCCTAGGCTCAGATGCGGTGCACGCATACTCTGCTATCAAATCCATGTACATCATGTACGTAAGGATCACGTGTTTCGAATCTCTCAGGAACCGTCTAAATACAAATCACACGTATTGGAGGCGAACATAGTTCACATACCCATGGGTCGCGCACATACCTATGCTCCCATGGTCAGTTGACTTATCAACTCATAAATAATTCATTCATAGTACTATGTCCTTAAGGTACCAGTTTAAATCCCCCCAAAGGCACACAAGGATAAGAGGGTCCTTTTCTAGAATAAAAACTAACCTCCCGTGATAGCAAGTATGGTAGGTAAGTCATACACATAAGAAATCCATACACTAGGCATTCACACAACCTAAGTAGTCATATATCAATATAGATATTCACACATTTCATCTAGTTAATCTTGTACGTAGCATGTTTACCCCGAACATTACATACAATATATATATTTCGTTTGATAACTCTCTCGTCGTATCAGTTTGGGTACTTAACCTGTCTAAAAAGATTACTCGATCTCTCATTAGTTTCTAAGGTTCTCTCAGTACTTTAGGTCCCTCCATTACTGCCCTTAACCTTACATCATCATTAATTCCCATTATAGTTCCAATTCGAACGATTTCTAATCGTACCTCACTCGGTAGACCCTCGTAAATAATAACGTTCAATTCCATAAGTTATAGCATTCTCCGATAATGGCTAAGGCCCTACTGACTTTATCTTAAGTCCCACAAGATTATATTACTCACCCTAATAATCAACATTGGAGTTGGAATAATACTTAAACCTTAAAGAGAAACAATTTCCAAAAATCAGCATGGGTCGATCGATCGATGCTTCGATCGATCGACATTCTTGAGTCAGTCGATCGATCAAACAGGTATCAACCCAGAAATTCTTAACAGTTACGGGTTTGCATCTTTTTACACTTCTTAATCATCATCCCAACATCCAAAAATCATAATTAAGTATACTAATTATCCTACTAACATAGTTAAATCATTCCCCACGTTTTAGATTCATCAAATCGACCTATAACATCAATTACTTGGATCAATTTACCCAATTTTCATATAAAAACCTAGTTTTCCTATTTCTTCAAGAACATCCCATAATCCAATCAAATTTCAAAATTCTTTACCCATAATTCTTAAATTCGTAGGTTTTATCATCTCCAACAAACCTGCATGCAAGTCCTACCCAGATTATGATTTTAAACCATTCAAATCCATTCAATTTTCATTATTTAAGAGAAATCTTCAATTATATAAAAACTGTTGTGGTTATATGTATATGAGTGGTGATTTGGGAAAGGAGATTAGGGTTTAAAAGTATAACTTGGGTTTTAGTTTTGGAAGAAGAAAGAATCCTAGGTTTGCTATGACCGGTCGACCGCGATCCTAGGACCGGTCGATCGGGCCTTCAGGGGAAGGCATACTGCTTTCCCTCAAAGGCATAAAAGTTGGTGTGAGGTGTAATACCCCGTACTTTTGGCTATATTTATTTATGGGATTAATTAATTAAATGCGTATTAATTGGAAATTAATCCGGGTTATAAATACTAATGTGATGCGAATTGGTATTTGATTATGTGCATATATGATTATATATGAACTTGGTATTATAAAATTTGTCGTGGGATTTATATACGGCATTTTAGAAATTTTTGTTGAGACGCGTGGAACCGCCGCGTCACGGTATAATATTTTGATTATAAAAAGTGAATTTAAAATCTATAATCCGTATGGTCGTTTTGAGTGCGCCAACGCGTCCGGAAGGGTCGAGATAGTCAGAAAACACTAGCCGGGGGTATAGTTTGGGGGTCCCGAGGTATTTTTAGGCCATACCGGTAACTTAAAGGGGTATTTTGGTAATTTTACATTTTGAGGAATTAAAAGTGACGAAAATTAGAGATGTAAATCTGATGTGGATATTGACCCTCTAAGCCCATAACCAACCCATATTAACCCTTTAAGCTACGGAGGCTAACATTAGGTTTACAATCTTCCCCAAATCAAACCCTAGCCACCTTAAGCCACCATTGGAGGAAAAGCTTGGAGAGAGGAAATTTCTGCAAAAAACTTCATCAAATCTACACCAAAACCAGAAATCAAACCAAGGCAAGTGATTTAAATTACATTCCTTATGCAGTGAGTGCTTTTTCCATGTTAGAAACCTTGTTAATCAATCTTATATAAGAGATAAAAGAAAACCCATGAAATTGGAAGTTGTTATTTAATTTTGGGATAGGTTTGCATGTAGAAACATGGTTTGAAGATTAAATTCAGAGATTTCATATCTATTTGATGTATAAACGGATTAAAATCTGGGAAATTTTGATGAGAAGAACCTAGGGTTTATGTTCTTGAAGGAAATTGGGAATTAATGTAGAAATTTGTGATTTAATGATGTTTAGAAGGTATTAAACCCTTTAAAGATGTTAGTATAGCACCTTAGAATGTTTGAGGATGATTAGAGAACTCAATATATTGTTGGAACGAATTTTAGAAGAGATTTGAGGAGTAAAAATGGTGAAAAACGTATTTTGGAAAAATCTGGGCCGAAGCTGGTAGCTCGTTAGAAGCAGCCCCCAGGTCGTTCGAACGAACTCGTTCGAACGAGCTTCTAACGAGTTGACCAGTCGTTACTAACGAGTAGGGATTTCGTTCGATACCTCGTTCGAACGAGATATCGTTAGAAGGGACAGTTCGTTCGAATGAACTGGGATCTCGTTCGAACAGCCTCGTTCGAACAAGACTTCTAACGAGCTGACAGTCCAAACTCGTTCGAACAGTCTCGTTCGAACGAGACTTCTAACGAGGTGGCAGTTTGGGCCTTTTTGGACTGTTTTGATTTTTGGAGTCCCGTGAACTAGTTCGAGGATAGAGATAGTATTCCTTTGATGATATATGGATAGATTTGGGACCTTTGGACTATTACGAGGAGTAAATTATATACGAGAGTTACATTAAATGTACGGTTTGGGTTGAGACGTGAGTGTCTACTACGACGTGAGAATATATTATGGCGCATATGATGATAAATCGGATTAGTATAAATTGTGATAATTATAGTTAGTGCGGGAATGCGATACGTACTACGATTAAAATACGGTATTACTAAGATGTGTGTTTACTTAGTATTGGTATATGGATTGTGTGTATGACATACCTACCATACTTGCTATCACGGGAGGTTGCGTTCGCTTAGGACCCTCTAATCCTTGTGTGCCTACGGGGGGGATATAGACTGGTAGCTTGATGAACATAGGTCATAGAAAGACTTATTGGGATATTAATAAGTCCGCTGATCATGGGAGCGTAGGTATGTGCGTGACCCATGTGATGGTGACTGTGTTCGCCTACATTATTTGTGATGTTGTTATCGGTAAACTATTCCTGAGAGATTCGGAATATGTAATCCTTATGTACGTGATGTACCGGGATGGATAGCAGAGTATGTGTGCACCGCAGCTTAGTTCTCGGGGTGCTTGTATTGTATATTTATGATGTGAATAATATACGGTTAATTAATAAGAACCTCCATGTTAATGTTGTGAATATAACTACAGTATTGTTTCGAGAATCACATAACGGGTTAGTGATATATATATATTGCATATTGAGTATCCGAGTTTACATTGAATCCCTATCTAATTACGAGCGTTGTATGTTTATAGAACCGGGTAATAAGGGTAGGTCCTATTACAGTCTAGCTAGTTATGATGTCACTTAGCTAGTGGTTTATACCGTTGTAGATGGGTACTTACGTTAGGAGTGCACAGTTAGATGAGAGGTGAGAATATCATGTGAGTGCACGTCCTAACATGTACTTTGCATTTAATGTTTTAAATGTTTTTAAAGCACTTGCAGGTTTTTAAAATATAACTCCACTTTCGGGCTCTGACCCGTTTGCTTTTCAAATCTTTTTCTTGTAAAACCATTTTAGGTGCCCTGCCACAGGGACACCAAGCATAGGAGTCTCACTCAGGTGACGAGCTGTAGCTGGTTGTGGAAGCTACAGGGATTTGCATGTAGACGCTTCTATCTTTTGGATTCCAGAGTCACTATCTATCATTTGTATGGCATGTTGCCCATTTCTATTAGACATTCCTCTATTACAGTTTTCAGACTTGGACTTGTATTGTTTTAGTATTCGTTTTACTTTTCAGTTATGGGATTGTAGTGAGGAGTTTTTCCTCCAGACTTTATTTACTCTATTGTGATGGTTATTCGTTTTACTTCATTGTGGTGAATGGTGTTATAGTATTCTTTATTACACTTGTTGCATGTTAATCAGACTTAATTAAAATTTGGCAACTTACTTTTTAAATACTAGGTGGTTAGTAATAATAAAATGTTTTCGACAGTGATGCTATGAACTGAGCCAACTTGGCATTTTGAATTAATTTAATAAAGGAGTAGCTACCCGGTATTTAATTAGTCGGGGTGTCACAGGTGGTATCAGAGCATCAGGTTCTAGTGTCCTTTAGGATCTGTACGGCTATTATGTTTCCACTACGTTTCTTTAATATAGAGCCCTATATTTTAGGACTGTTGTACTCTTTTTGTGTATGCTTCGTTCTTCAGCTATATGAAGTTTATAACCGTGAACTTATAAACTTTGTTCTTATTTCAGATGCCTCCACGACGTGCACGATGAGTTCCCAGGGATGCAACGCCCGAACCCCAGCCCGCTCCAGTTCAGGGCATGATGAACGCCGCTGAGGTTGCTGCTATAGTAGTCCAAGCGGTAAATGCCGCGATTGTCGTGATTCAGCAGGCACCACCTCAGGCGCCGGTAGTCGTGCCAGTACAGGCTAATGCATTCCCGTCTGGGTGGGAACGTGTACGTGACGCTTTTCAGAAAGCGCATCCGCCAGAGTTTGCAGGAAGCTCAGATGTGGTTGTCTCGAGCCAATGGAGGAAGGACATGCAAAGGCACTTGAGGATGCATGAGTGGACTGATGTTCAGAAGAAGGTACTAGCTACTTTCAAGCTAGTTGGATCTGTGCTACAGTGGTGGGAGTCCATTACCACCGCGGAGGAGAGGGATACCCTCACGATTCAGGAGTTCTGGGTGCGGTTCGACCGCAAGTACTTTCCGTCCGCAGTTCATACAGAAATGAGGAGGAAGCTGATGAGTCTGAGACAGGAAGGCAAGATAGTGGCCGAGTATGAGGCCGAGTTTACTAATCGGTTGAACATCGTTCCAGACGAAATACCAACAGAGAAGAAGAAGATTGAGAAGTTCACCGATGGGTTGAATTGGAGGATCCGTCAGCATCTGCTAGGGAACCTATCGTTGGCCACGTATTCTGATGTGGTTAACGCTGCATTATTGCACTGCCAGGACCACCGTTTTCACATGGCCGAGGGTAAGAGGTCGGGAGAGTCTAGCCATCAGGGCAGGACTAGAGGACATAGTGCCAGCGGGGCACAATCTGATCAGGGGCAGAGACAGACTGAGCAGGGCTCCCAGCAGGGGGATAATAAGAGGTTCCGGTCAGGGAACTACAGGCAGGGACAGGGAGGTTTCCGTCAGGGCCATCAGGGTCCAAACGGCCAGCAGGGGCAGAATGGGTAGCAGTTTCACCAGGGCCAGCAGGGCCAAGGGAGGAACGGTAACGGCCACCAGGGCCGGGGTCAGTAAGGGCAGAGAGGAGGGAACTTCCCAGGGAAGTGCTTCACTTGTGGCAAGACTGGCCATAAGAAGCAGGACTGTCCTGATAGGGGCAGGGCCCCACAGCAGCAGCAGGGTGCTCGCCAGGAGCCACAGAGACCCATGTTTCCCGCCGCTCTTCCCACACCGCCACAGATGGCAGCATTGACACCCATTCCAGCAGTCCCAGTTCAGCAGGGGCAGCTACAGTATGGACGTGTCTACAACGTCCACCAGGCTGCAATTCCACAGGCACCGCCCGCAATCGAGGGTACGTTTCCTATCCATGGCACTATGGGTCGGGTGTTATTTGATACGGGTGCTACACATTGTTTTATAGCTACACACTTCGTGAAAGCTTTAGGATTGTTAGCTACGGCAGAGAGCACAGTGACGTGTGTCGACTCACCATTGGGGAGTGGGTCACTTATTTTCTTTATATGCCGGGGAGTGGGGGTAGAGGTTGGTGGTTTGGTATTACCTGCGGACATGTTAGTATTAGACATGCATGTTCACGATGTGATCATCGGTATGGATTGGCTCGTAGCATATAGGGCCCTGATTGATTGCTTCAGCGGAAGCATTGTTTTTGCCATTCCGGGGCAAGAGATGTTTGTAGTGGCGATGCCTCGCCCAGAGGGAGGATCGACCGCTCATCTGTATTACATAGAGGAGGATACCTCTAAGGAGGTTGTTATTCCTTTAGATTCGATCCCGGTTGTCAGGGAGTATTCAGATGTGTTTCAGGAGATACCAGGCTTACCACCCAGTCGAGAGATAGACTTCGTTGTAGATTTACTACCGGGTACGAGACCTATAGCACGCGCACCGTACCGTATGGCTCCGGCTGAGATGAGAGAGCTACGGGATCAGATAGAGCAGCTGTTAGGACAGGGCTTTATTCGCAGGAGTACCTCACCTTGGGGTGCTCCAGTTTTGTTTGTGAAGAAGAAGGACGGTTCACTGAGATTGTGTGTGGACTACCGAGAGTTGAATAAGGTCACGATACGGAATAAGTATCCGTTGCCTCGAATCGATGACTTATTTGACCAGTTGAGAGGAGCTTCTTTCTTCTCAAAGATTGATTTGAGATCAGGATACCATCAGTTGCGTATCAGGGAGGAGGATGTCTCGAAGACTGCGTTCTTGTCGAGATATGGTTCTTACGAGTTTCGGGTTATGCCTTTCGGCTTGACCAACGCTCCAGCAGTGTTTATGGACCTGATGAACAGAGTGTTCAGGGAGTTCCTAGATCAGTTCGTCATTGTCTTCATTGATGACATTCTGGTTTACTCTCAGACGGAGGAGGAGCACGCCGAGCATTTGAGGCAGGTTTTGCAGACACTTCGTCAGAACGAGTTGTATGCAAAATATGAGAAGTGCGGGTTTTGGCTGAAGGAAGTCCAGTTCTTGGGTCACATCATTTCCGACCAAGGGATATCTGTTGATCCGGGGAAAGTGTCAGCGGTAAGGGAGTGGGGACAGCCCACGACACCAACGGAGATTCGTAGTTTCTTGGGTTTAGCAGGATACTACAGGAGGTTTATTCGGGGTTTCTCTGAGATAGCAGGTCCTTTGACACATCTTACTCGTAAGGGTGTGCCATACATCTGGAGTGATGCATGTCAGTTGGCATTCGATGAATTGAAGGACAAATTGACCTCAGCACCTGTGTTAGCATTGCCGAGACCGGGAGTTGAGTATTTGGTTTACACTGACGCGTCTTTGCAAGGACTTGGAGGTGTATTGCAGCAGAAGAGACAGGCCATAGCTTATGCTTCCCGTAAGCTTAAGCCTCATGAGAAGAATTACCCTACGCATGATTTGGAGTTGGCAGCGGTAGTATTTGCCCTACGGATTTGGAGGCACTATCTTTTGGGGGAGAAGTTCCAACTGTTCACGGACCACAAGTCCCCATAGTACCTGTTCACGTAGAAGGAGCTGAATATGCGGCAGCGTAGGTGGCTTGAGTTTGTGAAAGACTACCAGTTCGACATCCAGTACCACCCGGGAAAGGCTAACGTGGTAGCAGACGCATTGAGCCGTAGGCCAGCAGATGAGGTGGCAGAGGTGTGGAAGGCCAAGTGGAAGGAATTGGGACACCAGGATGCAGTGGCCCGATCTTTCATGTCTGTGATGACCGTTACACCGCAGATTGTCACGAAGGTAGTACGGGCACAGGCTAATGACTCGTTCTGTCAGGAGAAGATAGTTCGATTACTAGCAGAGGGAGCCGAATCCTATACCGTTAGCTCAGACGGGGGATTACGCTTCAATGGGAGATTGGTAGTTCCGGAAGGTGAAGAATTGCGACACGAGGTGATGGCAGATTCGCACGGCTCACGGTTCGCGGTACATCCCGAAGGGGACAAAATGTACCAGGACATGAGACGCCAGTATTGGTGGAGCGGTATGAAGAGGGATATCGCTGAGTTTGTTTCGAAATGCGCCACTTGTCAGCTTGTAAAAGTGGATCATCAGAAACCGGCAGGATTGCTACAGCCATTGGAGGTCCCGGTGTGGATGTGGGAGAGCATATCCATGGACTTTATCACGGGGTTGCCTACGTCGCAGAGGGGTCACGACTCCGTTTGGGTAATTGTGGATAGGTTGTCCAAAGTCGCTCACTTTTTACCCGTGAGAACAGACTACACTGCGGGACAGTATGCCCAGCTCTTCATTTCAGAGGTTGTGAGACTTCACGGTGTGCCTCTGAATATCGTGTCTGACAGAGACAAGATATTTATTTCGAGGTTTTGGGAGAGTTTCCAGGAGGCAATGGGCACGGAATTGCGGTTGAGTACGGCTTATCATCCGCAGACCGATGGCCAGACAGAGCGCACCAATCAGATGTTGGTGGACATGCTACACATGTGCATTATTGACTTTGGGGGTGGATGGGAGCAGTACCTTCCACTGGTGGAGTTTGCTTACAACAACTCCTATCAGTTCACGATTGGCATGGCTCCGTTTGAGGCACTGTACGGTAGGACTTGTCGTTCCCCAGCATGTTGGTTGGAGGTGGGGGACAACAAACTACTTGGGCCAGAAGTGATTCAAGATACTTCGGCAAGGATTGAGTTGATTCGAAGTCGCATTCGGGTAGCTCAAGACAGGCAGAAGAGTTATGCTGATGCGAAGAGATTTTTCAGAGAGTTCCAAGTGGGGGACCAGGTTCTGCTCAGAGTATCTCCTATGAAGGGGATTATGCGTTTCAGAAAGAAGGGGAAGTTGGCACCGAGGTATGTGGGGCCGTTCCCTATTATTGAGCGGATCGGACCGGTCGCGTATAGACTTGGGTTGCCGGAACATTTGCATCGGATTCACGACGTGTTCCATATTTCCTCGCTGAGGAAATACCTTAGAGATAATTTGGCTCATTCTCACATTACTGTGGAGGACATCGATCTCCAGCCAGATAGCTCTTATGAGGAGGGGCCGATTGCTATTTTGGACCGAAGCGAGAGGAAACTGCGGTCAAAGATAGTCCCGTTAGTGCGTGTTCAGTGGCGACATCACAATGTCGAGGAGTCCACATGGGAGCGCGAGGATGAGATGCGCGAACGTTATCCAGAGTTGTTTTTAGCAGGTACTTTCTAGTTTCGAATTTCGGGACGAAATTCAGTTATTAGGGGGGAAGTATGTAATACCCCGTACTTTTGGCTATATTTATTTATGGGATTAATTAATTAAATGCGTATTAATTGGAAATTAATCCGGGTTATAAATACTAATGTGATGCGAATTGGTATTTGATTATGTGCATATATGATTATATATGAACTTGGTATTATAAAATTTGTCGTGGGATTTATATACGGCATTTTAGAAATTTTTGTTGAGACGCGTGGAACCGCCGCGTCACGGTATAATATTTTGATTATAAAAAGTGAATTTAAAATCTATAATCTGTATGGTCATTTTGAGTGCGCCAACGTGTCCGGAAGGGTCGAGATAGTCAGAAAACACTAGCCGGGGGTATAGTTTGGGTCCCGGGGTATTTTTAGGCCATACCGGTAACTTAAAGGGGTATTTTAGTAATTTTACATTTTGAGGAATTAAAAGTGACGAAAATTAGAGATGTAAATCTGATGTGGATATTGACCCTCTAAGCCCATAACCAACCCATATTAACCCTTTAAGCTACGAAGGCTAACATTAGGTTTACAATCTTCCCCAAATCAAACCCTAGCCACCTTAAGCCACCATTGGAGGAAAAGCTTGGAGAGAGGAAAATTCTGCAGAAAACTTCATCAAATCTACACCAAAACCAGAAATCAAACCAAGGCAAGTGATTTAAATTACATTCCTTATGCAGTGAATGCTTTTTCCATGTAAGAAACCTTGTTAATCAATCTTATATAAGAGATAAAAGAAAACCCATGAAATTGGAAGTTGTTATTTAATTTTGGGATAGGTTTGCATGTAGAAACATGGTTTGAAGATTAAATTCAGAGATTTCATATCTATTTGATGTATAAACGGATTAAAATCTGGGAAATTTTGATGAGAAGAACCTAGGGTTTATGTTCTTGAAGGAAATTGGGAATTAATGTAGAAATTTGTGATTTAATGATGTTTAGAAGGTATTAAACCCTTTAAAGATGTTAGTATAGCACCTTAGAATGTTTGAGGATGATTAGAGAACTCAATATATTGTTGGAACGAATTTTAGAAGAGATTTGAGGAGTAAAAATGGTGAAAAACGTATTTTGGAAAAATCTGGGCCGAAGTTGGTAGCTCGTTAGAAGCAGCCCCCAGGTCGTTCGAACGAACTCATTCGAACGAGCTTCTAATGAGTTGACCAGTCGTTACTAACGAGTAGGGATTTCGTTCGATACCTCGTTCGAACGAGATATCGTTAGAAGGGACAGTTCGTTCGAACGAACTGGGATCTCGTTCGAACAGCCTCGTTCGAACAACACTTCTAACGAGCTGACAGTCCAAACTCGTTCGAACAGTCTCGTTCGAACGAGACTTCTAACGAGGTGGCAGTTTGGGCCTTTTTGGACTGTTTTGATTTTTGGAGTCCCGTGAACTAGTTCGAGGATAGAGATAGTATTCCTTTGATGATATATGGATAGATTTGGGACCTTTGGACTATTACGAGGAGTAAATTATATACGAGAGTTACATTAAATGTACGGTTTGGGTTGAGACGTGAGTGTCTACTACGACGTGAGAATATATTATGGCGCATATGATGATAAATCGGATTACTATAAATTGTGATAATTATAGTTAGTGCGGGAATGCGATACGTACTACGATTAAAATACGGTATTACTAAGATGTGTGTTTACTTAGTATTGGTATATGGATTGTGTGTATGACATACCTACCATACTTGCTATCACGGGAGGTTGCGTTCGCTTAGGACCCTCTAATCCTTGTGTGCCTACAGGGGGGATATAGACTGGTAGCTTGATGAACATAGGTCATAGAAAGACTTATTGGGATATTAATAAGTCCGTTGATCATGGGAGCGTAGGTATGTGCGTGACCCATGTGATGGTGACTGTGTTCGCCTCCATTATTTGTGATGTTGTTATCGGTAAACTATTCCTGAGAGATTCGGAATATGTAATCCTTATGTACGTGATGTACCGGGATGGATAGCAGAGTATGTGTGCACCGCAGCTTAGTTCTCGGGGTGCTTGTATTGTATATTTATGATGTGAATAATATACGGTTAATTAATAAGAACCTCCATGTTAATGTTGTGAATATAACTACAGTATTGTTTCGAGAATCACATAACGGGTTAGTGATATATATATATTGCATATTGAGTATCCGAGTTTACATTGAATCCCTATCTAATTACGAGCGTTGTATATTTATAGAACCGGGTAATAAGGGTAGGTCCTATTACAGTCTAGCTAGTTATGATGTCACTTAGCTAGTGGTTTATACCATTGTAGATGGGTACTTACGTTAGGAGTGCACAGTTAGACGAGAGGTGAGAATATCATGTGAGTGCACGTCCTAACATGTACTTTGCATTTAATGTTTTAAATGTTTTTAAAGCACTTGCAGGTTTTTAAAATATAACTCCAGTTTCGGGCTCTGACCCGTTTGCTTTTCAAATCTTTTTCTTGTAAAACCATTTTAGGTGCCCAGCCACAGGGACACCAAGCATAGGAGTCTTACTCAGGTGACGAGCTGTAGCTGGTTGTGGAAGCTACAGGGATTTGCATGTAGACGCTTCTATCTTTTGGATTCCAGAGTCACTATCTATCATTTGTAGGGCAAGTTGCCCATTTCTATTAGACATTCCTCTATTACAGTTTTCAGACTTGGACTTGTATTGTTTTAGTATTCGTTTTACTTTTCAGTTATGGGATTGTAGTGAGGAGTTTTTCCTCCAGACTTTATTTACTCTATTGTGATGGTTATTCGTTTTACTTCATTGTGGTGAATGGTGTTATAGTATTCTTTATTACACTTGTTGCATGTTAATCAGACTTAATTAAAATTTGGCAACTTACTTTTTAAATACTAGGTGGTTAGTAATAATAAAATGTTTTCGACAGTGATGCTATGAACTGAGCCAACTTGGCATTTTGAATTAATTTAATAAAGGAGTAGCTACCCGGTATTTAATTAGTCGGGGTGTCACATGAGGTCGACCGCGATTCCCTGACCGGTCGACCGACCCCTCTAAACCGAGCTTTCTTCTTTTCTTCTTAAGTAAAATTTTGAGACGCGGTCGACCGCGGTCTCAGAACCGGTCGACCGGTCCCCTATTTTTCACCTTTAAACCTTATTTTGTTTCCTAAATTTATTCTCTTCAATAGGGACTAGGAACCTTCTTGAATGAAGTAAATTTAGATTTTTAGAGTCCTAGATGAGTGGGGTAACCATCCTAGATTAGAAATGCGTTATGCGGGGACTTTTTTGGGGATAAGCCAATTAATGTTAGGTCATTCTATTCTTGTAGTAATTATTATGAAACTAGAAGTTGTAGTATTTTGTTCGGGAGACTTTAGAAGCTCAATTGAGCTATGTTGCCCTTGATGGTTAATAGTATAACACCATGAAATAGTGTAGGGTGAATTTAATTGGGAGTTCACTTATTCTTTAAGTTTATAATGACGATATAAATTATCGTATGGCTCCGGATAAAAAGGTGAATTATTTACAAAATGAAAATGATTATGGTTTCGGGTAAAAATGAAACTTACATATGAATAATGGTGAATGAAAATGAAATGGAAATGGTAATAATTATGGTAAATGCTAATTTACTTCATAATGAAATTGGTAAACGATAAATTTACTTAAACACACCTCTCTAAATGCCATCATATGGGAAGTTCGCGCACGAGGTGAAGTCCCCTGGCTAGTGAATGCAGGGTGGATATAGTCCTAGGCCATATGAGCGATATGTTATGTTTTCTGCGCTGGTGAGGAGATTCCGGGTGTGGTCTTGACTCTCCCACAGGCATATGGCCGCTTCCCGACGTCTTGTGTTATAGGTGCCCAGGCTGCCTTGTTTGATAGGCCCTAGAAGATTATGGTTATTTGCGGGCGTACCCAGTGGGGAAACTCAGAGGGGCGATCTTAGAATCGTTATATGTATATAAATATAACAATTCATAATCAAGTGGGACTTGATGTATTGAGATATGACATAAAGAGCATGATGAAGTGCCATAAAGAGCACAATGAAATGCCACAAAGAGCATTTGTTGATGATGATATTACTGATAAGGAATGGGATGCTATAAAGAGAATATGATTGAGATAAAATCCATATAGAGCTTAAAAGTTTGAGTATATTTTCATGTTAAGGAATGGAACTATGAAATGGATTAATGTTTTTGATGAA
This sequence comes from Sambucus nigra, assembly GCA_949130495.1. Taxonomy (NCBI): domain Eukaryota; kingdom Viridiplantae; phylum Streptophyta; class Magnoliopsida; order Dipsacales; family Adoxaceae; genus Sambucus; species Sambucus nigra. Next base: position 645,911,223 of record OX422215.1, on the reverse strand, counting down.
AGCGTTTAAATTAATGTTAATTATTCTTATTCTCTTGCATAACTTAATTAAATTTATTGATAAATCAAAATGTCTTAGATTATGTTTTAATATGTGTAGGTAGATTCATATTCCTATGTAGTCATGATTTACCATTCATAATTGTTATACATTTTATTCATCTGGTGATCATATAAAGTCAGGCCCTAACCCGTTCATATTTCTTGTTGTGCATGCATCTTGTTTCCGCTCAGGTGCTCCGCCGCAAGGATGCCTGTTCTGACTCTCCAACCCCGGTGAATTTTTGGTGAGCCATGACAGTTTGCAGGTATTACGGGATATATTGCAGTAGACACCGTCATCCTTATTCTCTAGTCAAGATCGGGTCTTTTACTCGGGCGCGTGGCCCAAACCGTTGTATTTGCTTAATCTAATGTATTATGTAATTTACATTAAAATGTTTTATCACGTGGTATGTACCTGATGACCGACAGTATATTCGATCCTCTTATTGTTTACTTGTCGTTATTGTAATATATATTCTTGGGGTTTCCACCTTCTTTTTTTAAATTGGGTTGTTTAAATTCTTTCTTTAACTTTAAAACCAAAATTTTTGGCAACCCGTTTTTCTGAAATATGGAGTGGTTATCCTGTATACTTTGTATATTGTTGTGATGCTGAGAAGGATTTCATCCATGATTCATGTTATATTGGAGTATCGGGCTGGCCACCCCCTATTTCGGATCATTGTCACAACTATCGGTATAAGCATATTATAAAACCATATTTATGATAATATCATACTCGTATAACACAACACCAAAACGAGTAGTTTCAGTAAAGTATATACCACTATTAATATACTCATTCATCCTCCGCGGATGAAAATAAATATAACACCACACTATCAGGGAAAAATATTCACATAAATATATAAAATTGTCGATACTCACTAAACTCAACTCTCAAGCAAAAATAACTCAACTCTCAAGCAAAAATATAACAATAATAACAATTGTAGCAACTCATTCATGCCACAAACAATATGCAAAATCATCTGAGGATATAAATACTACTTTTATCCCGACAATTGTCCTGCTGCTCAAATGGTTCCTGGACTTAACACACCTGTCTGTACCAAACCGAGTATTCCAATAATTGTTGCCCTTGCCAGGCACAATACCTTTATCCCTACACTTGCTTTGGGAAACATTTATAACACACGGGTTTCACTTCCCACAAAATACCTCTACACCTACTCGACTTATCTTTGGTCACACTGACCATATCAAGGTGGTCCTTCTCTCGAACGTTGGTAGTCTCAGCTCTGACGACTACCTTCATTGTTTCCTTAGCTTGGTGGACATAAGGAACACGCTACTAGTTTCCACATCTCTTACTAAAATCACCATCGCTCGGTAATAATTTGGCTATCCAAATCATTTTAACGGGTTCCCCATTGAGTCTTCCCCTTGTGGTGCTTCTCCAACACCATTTTCCCAGTCTTACTCTATAAAGATCCTCAATTCTTGCATCTCCCCACCCACGGAAACGCTTACCTCCAATTTAACACTACGCAACATTATTACCATCTTCATTGACCGTCCAAGCAGAATTCCCCATAAGAGCTAACAATTCTTCTTGTATGTAAATTCTCCCTTTAATATCCGCTTCTCCATTTCACCTACTCCGCCCGGTGTAAGGTTCACTACAATATTAGATTTCTCCTCACAAAGTGGCCTATGTCCTTCCCTCTTGTGTGAGTTCAGGACAACATTCGCTTTTCACCCTGAACATCTGATGAAGGAACTTATGGTCAAACCATATGTGTACGCCTTCTCTCGACGTCACATTCCGCTTCTAAGTATGGTGATTACCTCTCACCATTGACACTCCGATCTTACGAGCCAAGAAAAATTTACCCTAAATTTTCACTCCCGATTGGCCATACCCCGACATATGTCCAAGCCTTTGGATATATTACATTCATTTGGCTAGCACACGCCATCTCCGCATTTCGAGTATTTCCATTGTTGGTTCTCTTCAAAGTTTCACCTAACTCTTTCTCTTTCATTCCAACCACATTAGGTGAGTCTAATTTGACCCCCACTTCTACTTTAGTTGTGCCTGGAAGTCACAAGTCGCGCCTTGGCCATATGTGCCATCCAGGACTTCCATGCCATAATATGGGTGACTTCAACTACGGTCATCCTTCTTTAATAAATCAAATAACCTCACTGATCTTTGCCTCCTGATGTCCGCCCAACAGTCTTCGCCTGACATACTGCATTGTTCAGCACACGAACAAACCCGAATGCAAATAAGATTCACTGTCATATACATCATAGCAGGAGCACGAAATATTACCAAAGAAATCAACAATCCTAAACATAGGGCTCTATATCAAAGAAAGCTACGTTGGAAGCATAATAAGCCGCACATATCCTAAAGGACACTAGAACCCGATGCTCTGATACCACCTGTGACACCCCGACTAATTAAATATCGGTTAGCTACTCCTTTATTCAAATTAATATAAAAATGTCATGTCGGTTCATTTCATAGCATCACTGTCGAAAACGTTTATTTAAACAATTACTAGCCACCTAATATTTTAAAAAGTGAGATGTCAATTTTAATTTACTTAGATTCACATGCAACCAATTAAATTATGAATTAAAGGTAACACAATCACATCACAGTCACAATAGAATAATAATGGAATAAAAAATGAGTCTGGAGGAACACTCCTCAGAATAATCCAAATACTGAATAAAACCAAATACAAAGTCTAAATAATTAATAAACCGAGAACTGAAATAATGAAAGTATGCAACTACAACCTCCAAATAACAAGGGGAGACTCGACCTAACTGATACAAATGACTCTGAAGGAATCAAGAGTAAAATGAGAGCATCTACTACCAAGATCCTGTAACTTCCACAGCAGCTACAACACGTCATCAGAATAGAACTCCTATGCTTGTCGTCACTGTGGCTGGGCACCTAAAATGTTTGTACAAAACAAAATTAGATTTGGAGGAAAACGGTTTGGAGCCCGATGTGAAAATAGTTTAAAAGTTTAGCAAGTGATTTAAATTACAATTAAACATCACGTATTAATAACACGTTAGTTGCGTACTCTCACATGAGTTTCTTACCTCTCAACTACTGTGCACGCCTAACTTATGCCTTTAACACATCCTAGTTATGCCACTATCTAACTAGTTTGTACCACTCCTTCCTTCGCATTCTAACATAGAGTATCTTCACGTAACCCGCAAATTAGCCATATTTATAACTCACGTTCACATTCATTAAATTACTTATCTCAAATATTAGTTAAATTCTCATTATTAACCCATTCGAATATCTTAGTCATTCACATCTACTAAGCAACAATGAACCCATCACAAATACATAAGTACATCACTCTCAGTAAATAAATACATATATGGCACCCCTAGGCTCAACTGCGGTGTACGCATACTCTGCTATCAAATCCATGTACATCATGTACGTAAGGATCACGTGTTCTGAATCTCTCAGGAACCGTCTAAATACAAATCACACATATTGGAGGCGAACATAGTTCACATACCCATGGGTCACGCACATACCTACGCTCCCATGGTCAGCTGACTTATCAACTCATAAATAAGTCATTCACAGTACTATGTCCTTAAGGTACCAGTCTAAATCCCCTTGAAGGCACATAAGGATAAGAGGGTCCTTTTCCAGAATAAAAACTAACCTCCCGTGATAGCATGTATGGTTGGTAAGTCATATACATAAGAAATCCATACACTAGGCATTCACACAACCTAAGTAATCATATATCAATATAGATGTTAACACATTTCATCTAGTTAATCTCGTACGTAGCATGTTTACCCCGGACATTACACATAATATATATATTTTGTTTTCTCACTCTCTCGGCGTATAAATTTGGGTACTTAACCTGTCAAAAAAAGTTACTTGATCTCTCATTAGTTTCTAAGGTTCTCTCAGTACTTAAGGTCCCTACATTACTTCCCTTAACCTTACATCATCATTAATTCCCATTATAGTTCCAATTCGAATGATTTCTAATCGTACCTCACTCGATAGACCCTCTTAAATAGTAACGTTCAATTCCATAAGTTATTGCATTCTCCTATAATGGCTAAGGCCCTACTGACTTTATCTAAGTCCCACAAGATTATATTACTCACCCTAATAATCAACATTGGATTTGGAATAATCCTTAAACCTTAAAGAGAAACAATTTCCAAAAATCAGCATGGGTCGATCGATCGAAGAAAATGGGTCGATCGATTGAAGAAAATGGGTGGATTGATCGATGCTTCGATCGATCAACATTCTTGAGTCGATCGATCGATCAAACATGTATCAACTCAGAAATTCTTAACAGTTACGGGTTTGCATCTTTTTACACTTCTTAATCATCATCCCAACATCCAAAACTCATAATTAAGTATACTAATTATCCTACTAACATAGTTACATCATTCCCCGCGTGTTAGATTCATCAAATTGACCTATAACATCAATTACTTGGATCAATTTACCCAATTTTTATATAAAAACCTAGTTTTCCTATTTCTTCAAGAACATCCCATAATCCAATCAAATTTCAAAATTCTTTACCCATAATTCTTAAATTCGTAGTTGTTATCATCTCCAACAAACCTACATGCAAGTCCTACCCAGATTATGATTTTGAACCATTCAAATCCATTCAATTTTCATGATTTAAGAGAAATCTTCAATTCTATAAAAACATGTAAAGTATATGCTTTGAATCTTTGCAAGATAAATCACTTGCCTGTAAATCTGATATTCTAATCCTTTTTTGTTGTTCAAGGGCTGGTGCTCTCTTCTTTTCGGTCACAATTTCGTCCAAATTGGTGGTGGTTGGTGGTGGTTTTGGTTTTGGGGACTTTTTGTAACCTCTCCTCTAACTCACGTAACTCCCCTCTTTGTTTTTAGCTGATAATGGCCCTAATAGCCTAACCAAAAATAAATAAATCAACACTAAAAATAGTGGGTCATAATTCCTTAATTTTTAGAATTACCAAAATACCCTTTTAGGTTGTCGGTTTGGCCTAAAAATCCCCCGGGACCCAAACTAAACCTCCGGTTAGTGTTTTCTGACTATCTCGACCCTTCCGGACATGTTGGCGCACTCAAAAAGCTCATTCTGATGACATTAAAAATATACTTTTAAATCCATTAAATTGGGTCTTGACACGACTGACACACGCGTCCCAACTTAATTACTGAAACTGTCGTATTTTCATTTCACGATAATTTTAATAAATTCAATGATCACATATTACCATAATCACTCAGTAATATTTAATAACATAATAATAACCAAATAATAACTCTCGTCTCGCTATCATTTATATCCGAATTAATTTCTAATTAATTATTTTTCCAATTAATTATCCCAAATTAATTTAATAAATCCCGTAATTAGAAACAATTTCCATATCGTTAACCTCATAATTAAAAGCCATAAAAATACGGGGTATTACACTACAATGGAGGCAACTTCAACAGCGTTGATAGAACCCTGAACTAGTGTAGGTTGAGGTTTGATTTGGGCATCCCTGGGAACTTGTTTTGCACGTCTAGGAGGCATCTGAAATGAGAGAGAAGTTTTATAAGTACACAGTTAACATCTCAAAATAGCTGAAGAACGTAGGATACACAAAAGAGTACAACAATTCTAAAATATAGGTCTCTATATCAAAGGATGCTACGTGTAAACATAACAAGTCATATAGATCCTAAGGACACTAGAACCTGATGTTTTGATACCACCTGTAACATCCCGACTAATTGAACACCACGTAGCTACTCCTTTATTGAAATCAATACAAAATGTCAAGTTGGTTCAGTTCATAGCATCATTAACGAAAGAAATTTTAAACAATTACTAGCCACCTAATATTTAAAAAGTGAGTTGCCAAATTTTATTAAATTTAAATTAACATGTAACCAATTGAATTATAAGATAGCTATACCACATCCACATCATAGTCACCATAGAATAACAATGGAATGATAACATGAGTTTGGAGCAACACTCCCCTAAATAATACAGATACTGAACAAAAACCCATACAAAGTTTGCATAACTAAATAAATCCAAAACTTAAATGAAACTAGTTGTATGAGAATGCTATCTTTAAATGGAAAGGGGCGACATGCCCTATCTGATAAAGGACCCTAAATGGAATCAAATGCAGAATATGGAGGCGTCTACTACTAAGATCCTGTAACTTCAACAGCAGCTACAACATGTCAATAAATGGAACTCCTAAGCTTGGCAAACCTATGGCGGGGCACCTAAAAGGTTTTACAAGAAAAATAGATTTGAAAGAAAACGGATCAGAGCCCTAGGTGAAAACAGTTTAAAATACAGCAAGTGTTTAATTGCATTAAAGAGTAAATATTATATTTATGTTAGTTACATGCTCTCACATGAGTCTCTCAAACCTAACTAATGTGCACGACTAACATATAACCTTAACCCGTCCCAACTATGTCGTTAATTAACTAATCTAAACTACTTCTTGTCCATACATATAATATAGGGGTCTATCTGTAACTTCCTAACATATTTTGCATATAACTCACCTTTTCATTTACATGATTAATTTATAACAATGACGATAGAAAATTCTCATTTAAATCCCTTTAAAAAATGTCACAATTATTTATTTTCGCATTAATAAAGAGTACGTTATAATAACGAGTATATTATTTTCTGCACAAATATACAAATAAGGCACCCTAGGCTAAGCTGCGGTGAACACATACTCTATTATCAAATCTTGGTACATCACGTACATAAGTACTACGTATTCCAAATATCTCAGGAATCGTTTCAATAAGCAAAATGGCACATATTGGAGGCGAACATAGTTCACATACCCATCGGTCACGCACGTACCTACGCTCCCATGGTTAGCTAACTTATTAACTCAAAAATAAGCCATTCACAAACCTATGTCCTTAAGGTACCAAATCTAAATCCCCCCGTAGTCACACAAAGATTAGATGGCCCAATTTTGAAAGCCAACCTCGCGTGACAGCAAGTATGGTAAATATGTCATACACATAGTAATCCATATACTAAGCATTCACACAACTTAAATAACTTGTTATATTATTAAAAGTATATTCTCAGCCTTATACTATTAGTCAAATTCATACTCTATAATTATTTTGGATGATATATAGTATATTTCCCCAATAATACGTCTCGCGTCGTATAATTTCGAGTACTTTAACCTAACCGAAAAGGTTACTAAGTCTTTTAACTTATCCACATTTTAATTCAGTACCCTTAACTCTTAGTTTATGTCCCAAATCCTAACTTATCACTCCTAAGAATTCAAATCATGCTCTCGCATCATAAAATAGGAAATTACTCGTCGGAGAATCGGAAATTCAATCCCTACATCCCAAACCAATTCTAATATGTTCCGGGCTTTAATTACGTCCCTACTGGTCTCCCTAAAGTCCTAACGTATTTACATAATCCACTCGTTCAACTTTCAATGGCCGGAATTGGTTAAATCCAAGAAGGGGGAAAAGTTCACTATTTATGGGGAGGTCGATCGACTGACCTATGATCATCGATCGTCGATCGATCGACCTATGAATGTTGATGAATCGATCAAGCAAGTGCAGGCTACGGGTTTGCTTTATTTTTATTTCCATTTTTGTCCCAAATATTTATTACCTTAAACAACCTAATTACATGATTATTAATGTTCCATAACTTTCAATTTATAGTCAATTTGACTTTTCTTATATCAAATCATCATATTTTCATGAAAAGTCCTATTTCTTCTATTTTCTTCAAAAATCATCATAAATTCGAAATTAACTACACATGGTTTATGATCTCATAAATGAGATCCTTCCAGAATCAAAACTACATAAACATCCTACCCATAGTTAAGGTTTCATCTCCAAATTTCATGAGTTTTAATATTTTCATAGATATCATCAATGTCCACACTAACATGGATAAATTATTTGCTGAATCTTAATGGATTAAATCACTCGCAATCTAGAACTTATAAGCCTTTGATGATGATTTAGATTGGTTCTCCTTCTCTTTCCGATCACAATTTCGGCGATCGTGGCGGCGTGTGGTGGTTATGGCTTTGGAAAACCCCTTGGATCTTCTCCTCTCTTCTCTCTTTGCCCAAGACTTGATTTTGACAAATCATGGCCCCAAATGGCCCTAATATAGGTTGATAACAAGACCTAATTTTCGTGAGTTACTATTCCCTAAAAAATTAAATTACTAAAATACCCTCCCGGGTTGCCCTAAAAATACCCCAGGACCCAAACTAAACCCCCGATAAGGGTTTTCTGACAATTTTGACCCTTTTAGACACACTGGCACACTCGAAACGACCGTATGGATGGTAAATTATAATTTACTTTTAAATTCAATTAAATTGATTCCTGACGCGACTGACACGCGCATCCCAACTTAATTTCTCAAATTGTCGTATTTATGCCTTGCGACAATTTTAATAATTTCAATAATCATATATTACCATATTTACCCAATAATAATCAACCTCGTCATCATAATCAAATACCAACTCAAGTCTCGCTAGTATTGAAATCTAGATTAATTTCCAATTAATTTCCATTTAATTTAATTAATCCCATTAAATAAAATAAATAAAATTACGTGGTATTACATATTGTTCTCGAGGAACCCACTTTAGTGGTAAACCCAGTGTCCATAGTCCAAGGACAACACACACACCCAAGTCCACTATTACCGATTACAGGTTACAAATTACAATCCTCCAAGTCCACAATGAAATAAACTAGGCAAATACAAACCCATACACTCACCGTAGTCTAAAACAACCCAACTTGACTGAAAATCACTGAACCCAATAACACCCCGATAATAGTGACTATCACTCACTCAAAACACAAGAAACACTAATACCAATGTTTAGATAAAGAATTTAGCAATCCAGTATAAATGAAATAGTTAGGCCAATAGAATACCAGTACACCCAGGCACAAACTAATCAACCCCACAATACTAAATCTAACTAAAAATCCCAGGTAGTGAAAGCGTGAGACACACACACAACTAGACACTCAAACCCAAGACCATGTATAGATGTGCGAAATAGATATATTAAAAAAGATTGTTTTCATCAAACTAAAAAAATAATCGTGTTGAGTAAAATAGACCAAAGAATCAAGGTTAAGTCTGTTTTAATTGATAAGAAAAATTACCAATTAGGGATTAAGTGAAAAGTAAGACAATATAGAATTAATCGGTACTAAAAGAATGATTAAATATTAAGTCCCAAGATTGAATAAATCTTCCTTAATAATTAATACTCAAGTAAAGAATGATCCTAAAACAAATTTAGTTGGCGCAAATGACCACAAATAAAATAGGAAATAAATTCCAACAATTGTGTCGCGCAACTAAAATAGAAATAAACTTAAACCCAAATATAATATGAATCAATTTAAACCGGTGTTGTGTTAAAAAATTTAAGTCTAAGTAAAATGAGCAAAAGATAAATATGTCTAGCACTTGGCTCATACAAATTAGGACTTAAATAAAAATTCATTAAAAAGAGAGTTGCAAATTTAAATTTAAATTTAAATTTTAGTTCAAACCAATACATTATCAAGGATTGGATCAAAACCTCTTACATACACAAGCACCACCTAAGTATAAAAGAATACAGCAAAAAGTATTATACTTAGACAATAAAAAGTGTATGAGACAAATGGTCCAATCCAAGTAAAATTTAGTACGAGATAAAAAGTGTAGCACTCGACTCAATAAAATAGGATTGGTTTCACTAAGATAAAATTTAAACAAATAAATATTAATATGATTAAAGTCAACACACTAATTACACCCGACTAAATAAAGTGAATACACAAAAGTTCAACTTAGAGGATCTAACTAGTTAGAGGCACAAATCCAATTATTTTTATCCACAAATATATTAAATCAAATTTTAATAAATAAATAAAAAATATGTGAAACAAAAAATTTAAGTCCAATATAAGAAGTGTTCACACACAAACTGAGTTGGGTGTAAAATAAAGTTCAACAACAAATACCCACCTTCAATCACCATCCGCCTACTCCTTGGCCATAGGTGATACGGCCGACTCAAAATAAAACTTCATTCCCACCGTTTCCTGAAATCTCGTACTGAAGGTGGGGTCCAAGTATCTCATCCTAGTTCAGAACAATATTGGGCAGGACCACGTACCAGCGCAATCCTTCTTTTCAAAGGAAGACTGGGGCACACTATTAAATATCGTAAATCACTCCAAAGGGATATCAATCGCTTCCTTCTTGATCAACCTGTTCCACACATTTGAAGGAACTCTTGACTTTGCCTTGAGGTTGGCAACCCATCAAAGAAATTTTACCGTTAAATTCTCTCTTCCACTATTGGAATCGTCGGCTTGATACAAAAAAAATTTGGTTGATCATATTACTTCAACCGATTTCAACCTATTAGTGGTGCACGTGGTGACTACTCACTATGTTCCGCTCAACACTGACTTCCACTTACAACGCCTCCCATTAAGTGGTACTTAATAATCCCTTCCTTCCCTCGGTGTATACCAAAAATTTCGCCTCGTGCACTTTCATCCACGATGTGCACTTCTGGTCTCCTTATATCTTATTGACATCATTTTTCCCGTTTTCTTACAAGTCACTCTCAACATTAGACTGGGTAGGACGCCGCTCCAAATATTTTTTTTAATAATTAAATTCCATTATTCTTAAGGAATACCCCTTTTTTAAATGGCTTTCCACAACCTTTCTACCAAGTTTGGGTGTGTTACTCTGATCGCACACGCATATAGGGATTATTGTCCCTCTCACATGACGCTTAATCTACTCTACTACTTCCACTTCGTTATATTAGTCCCACAGGAATATATTTCACACATCTATTCCTACGCCCCTTTAACCCGGACGATTCTGACATCAGCTAACCAGGGTGCCCGCACACCCTATAACCCGTGCTTACTGGCGTAAGCATCACATACGCTTCACCCAATTCTTTATTTCCCCCTATACTCACAACGTGGCTACTACACTTGGGTATTCTCAATTAACCTATAAATTAAAATTCTAACTCCTCCTTAACCTCATCCCTCCCTTCAACTCGGGGTGATAAAACAAAATTTCCAATGCCTCCTCACCGTACAACCGACACCACTGGCTTTATATCATAATCTAACCTTCATCTTACAGTTATAACTTCATACTTCTATAATGACCGAGGTACCGGACTCATGGACGAATGACCAAACATCTTTCTACTTCCAACCTTACTATAACTTTCATGCGTTGGACGTCTCACAACGCGAAATCTAAGAAAGGACTCCCCCCCCCCCCGATACACTACTACCTAGCATAGTCGGTTATCGAAATCCTTTAGGCCCACAGTCCATAACATGTACCCCTATATTCCCATCTCTTGACATAAAAGCTACATCTCCTTTCGTAATCCCCAAAAGCTTTATCACTCAACATTGGTGGTCATCACATTCCTTAAGACTCGTACACACACAATCGGGACTTTCGAAATCCTTTCCCCAGACATATAGCTTTATGTATTGACTCCCACGTCTCTAAAGGAGTGGTATAACAATGCACTCTTCCTATTACAAAATCCTGAGCATTAAACATAATAACGAGCTAAATCCTTCCACCCTATAGTAGACCCAATACCCTACGAGTTATATCAATAGAGTCCCTACACACACCGTGATTAAATATCTCGATACCACTATACACTGGAAGTCTCTCTAATATATAAGTATAAATGCCAGCCTGACTCTCTCACAGGTGAGGTTTCTCCAGAACAAAACATCCAGCACTAGGGCAACAACCCCGATAGCCTTGCAATAACTACCCACTATCGTTCTAATCATTACTTATAAAACCATAATCAGGATAGTATCCTACTCGTATAACGCATCACTAAGACGAGTAATCTTAATAAAGTATGTAACACTATCAATACACCCCTTCATCCTCCGCGGATGACACTAAAATTAACCCGCTACACTAGGGAAAATATTCACATAATAATAACGTTATCGATATATGAACTAAACTCGTCTCATATGTGAATCTAGCCATAAACAAAATGTAGTGACTCGCTCATGTCACATAAAACACGCCTCATCCTCCGAGGGTAAAACTCATGCTTCTACCTTGCCAATCGCCCAGGCTGCTCAAATGGTTTCATGGACATAACACGCCTGTCAGAACCAAGCCAAAAACTACATTAACCATTTCCCTCGCAAGCACCATACCCTTGCCCCTTTACTTGCTTCAGGAAAAAATTATGCATGTGATTTTACTCTCCACAAAATTCCTCTACACATAATCCACTTATCTCCTGTCATACTGAACCATTAGGGTTGTCCTTCTCTCGGGCCTTGGGTAGTCTCGATCTTGATGGATACCCCCATTATTCTCTTAGCTTTGTCGGTCCTAAGGAACATGCTACTGGTTTCAATAGTCCTTATTGAATTCTCCATTACTTGTTAAGAATCCAGCTACCCGAATCATTTAAATGGGTACCCGGATGGGTCTCCCCCTTCCGATGCTTCATGACCACCATTTCGCCCAGCCTTACCTTCTGACTATATTCTTTGAATCTTTTAGGTTACCACACAAAGAAGCATTAACATCTTCATCGACAAAGCACGACGTTATCACCTTCTGGGTCGGTCGTCCGGCAAAATTCCCTTTAAGTGTTGTTAACTTCTCTTACGAGTTGATCTCCCACTTGAAATCCTCTCCTCTACTTGTATCTACTTCCTCTTATACAAGATTCGCTAAAAGTTTAGATTCATTTTTTACAAATGGACCTCTGTCCGGCCCTCCTGTGATGAATTTAGAACAACGTTCACATCTTATTCTAAACATTTGATGAAGGAACTCACGATCAAACTTTCCCTAAGATCCTTCCATTGACATAACATTCCACTTCTAAAAGTGATGGCTGACTCCCACCATTATAACTTTGTTCCGACGAGCCAAAAAATTTTACCCCAAATTTCCACTTTTGGTTAGTCACACTCCACCATATGCCCAAGCCTTAGGATATTTTACCTGTGTTGTCTAATACACAAAATCTTCGCATTTCTAGAATTTCCACCGACAGTTCTCTTCAACATTTCGTCTGACTCTCTCCTAATCCAACCACGTTAGGTGAGTCAAATTTGGTACCACTTTCTACTATAGCGGTACTTGAAAATCATATGTTGTTCCCTAGCCATCTTTACCATCCTAGTTTCCCGTGCCATCGTAGGGGTGACCTTAACTACGGTCATCATTCTTGAATACACCCTCTAACCTCGATTGAGCTTTGTCTCCTGTTGCCGGCCCAACGGCCCTCACCCATCATACTTCATTGTTCGGCACACAAACACACCCGAACACAAATGATATTCACTAATATAAATGTTATAGCAGGAGAGAGAAATCTCACCAAAGAATTCAACAATCCTAAACATAGAGCTCTATATCAAAGAAAGTTACGCTAGAAGTATAATAAGCCGCACAGATCCTAAAGGACACTAGAACCTGATGCTCTGATACCACCTATGACACCCCGCATAATTAATTACCGGGTGATCAGTCCTTAATTAATTAATTTCAGAATATCAAGTTGGTTCAGATAATGCATCACTGTTGAAAACTCAAATTTTAATCTAATAAAAACTAACCACCTAATATTTAAAAAGGTTGGTGTCAAAATTTTATATTGTTATTAACCGGCATCAGTAAAGAGTAATATCTAAACATCATCATACATCACAATAGTATAAGGTAATAACTGACTGAAGTAAAATAAATAACTGGAATAAACACATCGAGACAAAATTCCATACAATAGTCCAATAACATGAAATCAAAGTCTAATGATATAATAAACTAACTCTAAATCTCTGAATGTACAATAGGAGGGACGACATGTCCAACTGAAATAAATGATTAGTAGATAAGGAGAAATAGACTCAGAAGCGTCTACTAGAAATATCCCATAGCTTCCACAGCAGCTACAGCTCGACAAATGAATAGAATATCCTAAGTCTAGTGTCCCTATGGCTAAGCACCTAAAATAATATAAAAAGAAAAGAGATTTGCAGAAAAATGGGTCAGAGCCCGAGTACAAAACAATTTAAATATAGCAAGTGCTTAAATTGATTTAATTAGCACATATATTTTCCATGTTAACTTAGCGTACTCACTTGAGATGTTCACCTATCATATAATGTGCACACCTAGCGAATCTAACTACCTATACTAGTCTCGTCACTTTACCTGACTATATGTCAGATAATCACTATGCCGGGTACAATATCTAAATAACCCGAAATCAATATATTACTATTATTAGGAATAGGTTTAAGGGTTTTGTAACTCATTCTCATAGCATTCTTTACTTCCAACTGATGACCCAATAAATATTTACTTTAATAAGGTAGCCAACAAGAAATACAGAATAGGAACTCAGTATACATATATAAAATCTCCCTATGTATACATACAATTATATCCATACAGCACCTATGGTTAAGAAACCTCTAGTGCTAGGCATACTCGGCTATCTAGTCCCATTGCAATGCTTACGCATAAAGGACAACAGGTTCAGTCTCTCAAGAACCAAATAAAACATATACACATATTGGAGGCTAACATAGTACCAAGACGATGGCCTATGCACATACCTACGCACCCATACAACCATCATCACTATCATTCTCACAAATAGCCTGTACCTAGGTTCCATGCTCTAGAGGTACGACTCAAAATCCCCCTAAGGCACACAAGATATGGTCGTCCACAACGCATTAACCCGTGTTCGAAAGCCAGTAGCTAGGTATGTCATACACATAATATTCAAAGTAATAATCATACACACAACTTATATACGTTAATAGATTATCACTTAACCCAAATACTATAATTCGTAAGTATTATTAATGCCATTACTCTCCTCGATACCCGTATATATAAAGCCTCTCTAGGACTTACATCCCCTCCTAAGTTTCCACACAAATCCAATACCCCAAGTACCATTACCCCTTAATTCCTTAACACTTTTGAAATTTAAGCCACCCGTTACTCATGAAGGTTAATACACTTATATAGATAACCTTGGGAAGATTTCCAACCTAAACAAACCCTAAAAACCCATTCTGGAATTTCGTTAGAAGTTCCAAGATTCTCGTTCGAACGAGGTCGTTCGAACGGGTTCGTTCAAACGAAGTTCCCACTTCGAACGAACTCAAAAACTCATTAGAAAGGTCGTTGGAAATCTCATTAGAAGTATCATTCGATTGAACTGGGCAGGTCTTCTAACGAAAATTCTGAACAGACCCAGTTCTTCAAAACTTTAATTTTTCTCAACATTCCAAACCTCAAACTCGATCCAAATTTCGTCTAACATCAGTTTAAAGGTTTATAAACTAAGCCTATTCATTATGGTGAAATTTATAACACGGATTAGTATTCAAAACTGTATGTTATCAAAAGGGAAACCAAAAATTTCTATTATCTCTAAGAATCCTCATATAATAAAGCCATAACTTTATGTATTTCAAATCCTTAAATTCAATTAGGGTTCTATACATAAAATCTCAAGATTTAATAATCTACTAATGGGGGAAATCCTTTACATGCAACCCATCACCAAAATATAATGTTCTTCTACGTTTAAACTTAATGAAACCCAAATTTCCATCATTTATTATCTAAATCATTAACAGAGCTTAACAAGAACAATATATATTGAATAAACTAGAAAGATAAACACTTGCCTCAGAATGAACTTTTGATTCTTGGGCTGAAATTGGTATGGGAATGATCCTCTTGACACGATCTACACACTGGTGTACTTTTTGGTGTGAAGGCTTGAGTTCTTGGCTTAAGGCTCCAATGGAGTCTTCTTCTTCTTTGGTTCTATCTCTCTTTTATCTCTTCCTCACGTAAGGTGAAACTGACAGGCCACTAACCCTCAATACTCTTAACTAATCCCAATTTTTGTCCATTTAATTACCTAAAAATCCCAAAAGACCAAAATACCCCTCTAGGGTGTTGTTTTGGGTTAAAATGCACCGAACTCCAAATAAAATACCCGAATAATGTTTTCTGTCTATTTCGACCCTTTCGGACACTCTAGCGCACTCAAAATAGTCATTCGAGTTATAAAAAATAATTCATCCTTTTAACCCCCAAATATATACAAGTGACGCGACTCATACGCGCGTCCAAAATAATTATATCATGATTGTCGTGTATCTCATCCCGACCATAATATTATTTCCAAGACCGTCTATTACGTTACTCACTACGTAATGTTCAACATAATTATTACTCAACATGATTTCAACATAATCGTTTTCGATAACTACTAACTCTCGTCAAGTTAGTAATTATTACCATTAAGTCGGATTAATTATAAATTAAATTTTCTCTCTAAAATTATTTAATCCAAATTTTCATAATTTCATAATAATATAAATACACGTAAAAATACGGGGTATTACACAAAATTCAACCTTTTATGACAAAACTGCTCTAAATGACCCATTTTAAAATAGAAATTACTCCTAAAAGCAGAATTTTCAAGATGTTTATTTCTATTAAAATGCCTATTTTTTGCCTAAAACAGCTTGATTATACCCTAATTTCTTAAAACAATTTTTTTCTATATGTCCAATTTTAGCACAAAAATTGCATGTAAGGGCAATTTTGAAAATTTTAAAATTTTCAATATTTTGAATTTGCCTAAATAAGAATTATTCTACCCTAGTTTCTGAAAGAAAATTTTTTCTAAATGCCCATTCTTATGGAAAAAATTTTAAAAATATACTTGCTTAACAAATGGGATATTAGAATCCTCAAAAGCAGCATGTTTATAGCTTGGTTTAATTTCAGTTGATTCAAGGCATTGTTCGCTACAACTAAAAAAATTAGTTTCATCAAAAGTTTCACCTTTGAAAATGTTGGTGGATCCCCGGGTTGTGTGTTTTCTCAATTAAAACAAAACCAATAAATAATAATTCCCATTTATATAAAAACAAACACGAGATGCGGAAGCGGTGTGATGGTTCAACTTTAACAACAACAAATTTTAATTTCTTAAACAAATTAAAATTACACTAAGTGAAGTAAAATTAAACAATTAATATATTCACTTAAACCGTTTAATTAATCCAAGTCCTAGAATTTGCCTAAGTTATATTTTTCAATTAAACAAAGTTAGGCCAAACCAATTTTAGCAAGAGACTTGAATTAAACAACTTTACCCAATATTTAATTTAAGTCCAAATTAAATTGAGTGTGATAATTAAACCAAATTTTATCTTGAATTATCCTAAGCATGCGTTCTAAATTATGATGCAAGATAAAATAAACAATATCACACTACGCCGCGATGTACGAGGAAAAACCCAAGACGGGAAAAAACCTCGGACGGCCCTAGCCACAAGTCCACTAGATATGGATTTTACAAATACAAGACAAAAGAATTACTTCCTTAACTCGAACCCTCTCAAGCTTTGATGCTTTTTCTTGTAGACACCTCTTCCTAGCGGACAACCACGGAGCTCCACCGCGATCTCAGAATCCACCGATGGGACTTTCTATGGTCACCGTCACCCGTACACGAAACCTTTCTTCAACCGGGTAAAACGACATAAACACTTCTTCTTTCTTTGTGGGAGGTAGAAGCAAAACCCAAAACTTCTCTTCAATTCGGTGTAGAGAAAACCGGTGCCAACAAACTCCAAGCAATTGATAATTATGTAGGAGAACTTGGATAAACAATATATGGGTGTAAACACTAGAGTGATATATGAATTTCTCTTTGAAAATTTGCACTCAAAACATGATCTTTTTCTCTTTTTGTTTTTGCTCTCAAAACACTCTCTGAGAGTTTGTATGATATAAAAAAGATGGATTAACAAAAGTGATTCCCGCACAAGATAATGTCTGAAAAAGTTGGTTAAAAACCAAGTGGGGAAGTGGGTGAAAAACTGCCAAAAACTGCCAAAAACATCTCTCTCGTTCGAACGACATTTCGTTCGAACGAGATCTCGTTCGAACGAGACTTCTAATGACACACCAGTATGGACTTCGTTAGAATCTCTTTGGAAACCTCGTTAGAATGAACAATCTCGTTCGAACGACATTTCGAACGACAGACCAGTATAGGTAAGTGAGAACTCGTTGGCAAGCTCGTTCGAACGAAACCTGGTTCGAACGAAAAAACTCGTTCGAACGACATTTCGAACGACTTCCAGAAATTTTGTAAAATTCGATTTTGGCCCAGAAACTTTATATACTTTAATTTAAAGTTCTAATCAAATTTTTCTGAAAATAAAAACGCAGTTTATATTAAATCTAACACCGAATAAACTTTGTTCCAAGCTCCTATATATATATAATTATATTCATACCTTGGGAGCATGGAACCATAGTTGATGACGTAGAAACAAGGCACGCAAATCGGCACATTTGATGAAGCTTTATACTCTTTGCCGCTACGTCTTCAACAAACACTTCATAGGCTTGAGAGTATTACAATAACATACTATCCTATGAATAAATGTTTTTGTCCGGAATTGATCCAACACTATACATGGACTCAATTGGAAATTTGTGTCCTTACAAATCTCCCCCTTTGGCTATTCCGGGACAAAAACTGAAACAAAAATCCTAAAGGGCCGTCAAGCTTTACTAGACTCAAAACATAACATAACCCACCCAGACTTGACTCAACCCAAGGATTAAACACTTTGCCTTTAAAGATGCCGCTTTAGTAGAATACCTGCACACTTAAGAAAACTCATCAAATGCATAGGGAATATCAAAATATAAAATGCAATTAATTAAATTACTCCCCCTAAGTTAATTCGCCCCTTTATCAAACGCATGACCTTCTTTATCAAACGCATGGCCTTCTTAGAAAGACGTCTCCCCCTAAGATAAATCTCCCCCAAACTAAGATACGATAATAATAGGATTAGATACCATTTCTCCCCCTATCATCATTCTCCCCCTTTTTGTTCAGGAATAGACAAAGGTTAAAGAATCAAAACATAAAAGCAAGGCAAAGGCAAAGGCAAAATATCATATATATATATATATATATATATGTACTAGAGATATATCAATAATGAACACCCACATATGTATAGATATAAACACACAAATGACACACACAACATATAATAGGAGTCTTTCACACTCGTATGGCAAAAATGTGTCATATGAAAACGGAAGTGTAGGGATGTGAACTAGCAACAAGTAAATTTAGACCCAAACACTTAAGAAACGTTCACGGAGTTCTCATTTGATTGCAAACATACACAATGCATACAATCCTAGCATATTGATGATTCTACAAACAATTAGAGTCATGACATGAAATACGCAACTAGGATAAACGGACATTGTGCAAACCGTTGATATACCATCCAATCTCCCTCAATATGCATTTATATTAATTTTGAATGAATATATCAATCAAACATAGGCCTTGGCAATTTATTTTCTTTGTAATGCCATATTTTTTTGTTTTTAGGCCTTTCAACCACGTATTTCTTTTAGGTCCATTTCAAAAACGGTGGCTTACTATCGCAAAGGATCACTTAGTCCTTTCGGAGCCCTTCCCCATGCACATTTTATTTATCATGTTTTCATTTTTCACACAAATCTCACATGCAACGGATTTTGACATGCACTAGTCCTCCTAAGTCACAAATACGTAGATGACAAGATTGGTAGGAGAACATCTCATATAGCTCAAATATACATATGAAGTTACAATTTCAAAAGAGCTCGTGCATGTGTGAATAGAGGCATATAACAATAGAATCCATTTAAACAATTCAAAATCCAACTACTCCATATAAAACATGGTAAAGAACATTTTAAGGATTGAAAACCTAAACCAAAAGTTCTAGCCACGTGGGAGCGTAAAAGATGGGATTCAAACACAAATATATGCCACATAAAGTGTGTCAAACAAAAATACACACAAAATAAAATCTTTTTGAGTTTTTGACATTTTTAATCAAAAATAAAGTTATACACTCAAAAGAATAAACAAAAATCATTTGTATTTTTCATTAATCTTAAATGAAATAAATAAGACCCAAATGATAAACAAAAATCTTTTTATATTTTTCAATTAATTCAAACACAAAATATAATACAAAAAGATAAACAAGTCATAATTTCTAGCATGAGATATGAAATAAGGCAATGGCTAGAAAATGACTTAACATGCATACATCTAGAAAAGATATATAATATGAAGCACAAAAAACTAGAGTATGCATAAAAAACTAACACATTCAACCTTTAAATTTAGCAAGGGAGGTTTCATGTGAAAATAAATGAGAATAAAAAACCCTATTTTGCAAGGCAACCAAGTCGGATTTCCTAACCCAAATTAATGAAGAATGACTATCTTGGGGCGTAGGAACTTTAACTACCGTGGTTACTTTACTATGGGATTTTTTAGGAATTCGTTTAAGATCAAAACAAAATTTCCTAAGATGACCTTTTCGACCACAATGGTTACAAGTAAAAACATGTCGAAAAGATTTACCTAAGGAGTGATCTTCAAATTCATTCCTAGTAGATTCTCCTAAAACGTTGGTTTTGGCTTTATGAGTAAATTCTTTACAAGTATTGAAGCATAAACCACAAGTGTCATTTTTAATTTGGACCATTCCTAAGATTTTATCTAGTTTTTCCGAACGACACTCCAAATCAAATTTGACATTACTAGAATCTTTTAATTTATTTTCCAATTCTAAAATGTTAGATTCTAGTAAAACATTTCGCTCTTCAAAAGCAAGAAGCTCCTTTTTCAAGGATTCCATTAAACCCCTAAGGCTATCTCTTTCGCCTTCTACATATTCTATCTTCTCTTGAAGAGTTCTCTCACGTGTCCTAAGGTCTTCTATTAAAGCACTATCATCAACTACCTTGACACTCTCTCTTAAACTCGCTTCTAACTTCAAATTAGCTCTTTTCAATTTAATAGATTCATTATATAGTTCTTGAAAAGCATTTTGAAGTTCACTCACATCAACCTCTTCTTCATTTTCACTCTCTCTTTCTTCTTCACTCTCACTATCATCAAAGACAAGGGAATCAAAAACTTTGACCTTGGAAGTGTCATGTGTTAAGGTTTCATCAATCGATGAGTTCTCACTATCACTCACATGACTTTCCATAAAAGCCACAAAATTTTTCTTAGTGGGGGAACCGGGCTTCTCTTCCGTATCACTATCACTAAGGGTCGCATTATATGAAATGGGTCGCTTACCCTCTTTCCTTAGTTTAGTGGGGCACTCATAAGCCCTATGGCCATAACCTTCACAACCAAAACACTTATTGGACTCGTCCCTATCTAAATGTCCATTATTAGTTTTAGGATCTTTTCGGCTTTAGAAATCTTCTCTCTTTTATCATGTTTAGAAGATTCAAATTTCTTAAAATCATTTTTAAATTTATCTTTGTTAATTTTAAGAAATTTTCTAAATTTACGAGCAAATAAAGCCATGTCTTCCGAGTCACTATCACTCTCGCTCTCTACTACTTGTTTGACCTCTTTTCGGGCTTTTAAAGCAACGCCCTTTTTGATTTTCTTTTCAGTTTTAGAGGGAAACACATCCAGTTCATAGGTTTGTAAATCACCTACAAGCTCTTCTAATTTCGTAGAGGCTAAAGTGGGTAAAGAATTTAAAATGGTCACCTTTGGAATAAATCTATCGGGTAGGGACCTTAAGATTTTCTTTACAACATGGTCGTCAGGTATTTTCTCTCCCAAGTTAAAAGATGAATTAACAGTATCAGAAAGTCTAGCATAAAATTCATCAAAAGTCTCTTTTTCATTCATTTTGATAGTTTCAAATTGAGTGGTGAGGTTTTGGAGTTTTGAAGCTTTAACGACACTAGTTCCTTCATGAGTTAATTGTAAAATATCCCAAGCTTCTTTAGTGGTCTCACACGTCATAATACGTCGGAATTCATCCGGTGTGACAGTGCTAAACAAGGCATTTAAACCACGGGAATTGAAATTAGCAAGTTTAAACTCATTTTCAGTCCATCTATCGACGGGTTTGATAACACGTTCATTTTCAACTAAATAAGTTGGTGGGGATCACCCATTAACAACAGACATCCAAACTCTTTCGTCGATAGATTTTAGTGCCGATTTCATTCGCGCTTGCCAATACGCGTAGTTTGAACCATCAAAAATAGGAAATTTTGAAAATGGGGAAAATTCCATTTTAGCCAAAAATTTAAAGGATCTTAACGAAATAATTTATCGTTTTTGGCTCTGATACCAATTTGAAAATGTTGGTGGATCCCCGGGTTGTGTGTTTTCTCAATTAAAACAAAACCAATAAATAATCATTCCCTTTTATATAAAAACAAACACGAGATGCGGAAGCGGTGTGATGGTTCAACTTTAACAACAACAAATTTTAATTTCTTAAACAAATTAAAATTACACTAAGTGAAGTAAAATTAAACAATTAATATATTCACTTAAACCGATTAATTAATCCAAGTCCTAGAATTTGCCTAAGTTATATTTTTCAATTAAACAAAGTTAGACCAAACCAATTTTAGCAAGAGACTTGAATTAAACAACTTTACCCAATATTTAATTTAAGTCCAAATTAAATTGAGTGTGATAATTAAACCAAATTTTATCATGAATTATCCTAAGCATGCGTTCTAAATTATGATGCAAGATAAAATAAACAATATCACACTACGCCGCGATGTACGAGGAAAAACCCAAGACGGGAAAAAACCTCGGACGGCCCTAGCCACAAGTCCACTAGATATGGATTTTACAAATACAAGACAAAAGACATACTTCCTCAACTCGAACCCTCTCAAGATTTGATGCTTCTTCTTGTAGACACCTCTTCCTAGCGGACATCCACGGAGCTCCACCGCGATCTCGGAATCCACCGATGGGACTTTCTATGGTCACCGTCACCCGTACACGAAGCCTTTCTTCAACCGGGTAAAACAACATAAACACTTCTTCTTTCTTTGTGGGAGGTAGAAGCAAAACCCAAAACTTCTCTTCAATTCGGTGTAGAGAAAACCGGTGCCAACAAACTCCAAGCAATTGATAATTATGTAGGAGAACTTGGATAAACAATATATGGGTGTAAACACTAGAGTGATATATGAATTTCTCTTTGAAAATTTGCACTCAAAACATGATCTTTTTCTCTTTTTGTTTTTGCTCTCAAAACACTCTCTAAGAGTTTGTATGATATGAAAAAGATGGATTAACAAAAGTGATTCCCGCACAAGATAAATTCTGAACGACAAAAACTGTTCCCGCCTGGCCTCTCGTTCGAACGACATTTCGTTCGAACGAGATCTCGTTCGAACGAGATCTCGTTCGAACGCGATCTCGTTCGAACGAGACTTCTAACGACACACCAGTGTGGACTTCGTTAGAATCTCGTTGGAAAACTCGTTAGAACGAACAATCTCGTTCGAACGACATTTCGAACGACAGACCAGTATAGGTAAGTGAGAACTCGTTGGCAAGATCGTTCGAACGAAACCTGGTTCAAACGAAAAAACTCGTTCGAACGACATTTCGAACGACTTCCAGAAATTTTGTAAAATTCGATTTTGGCCCCGAGATTTTATATACTTTAATTTAAAGTTCTAATTAATTTTTTCTGAAAATAAAAACGCAGTTTATATTAAATCTAACACCCAATAAACTTTTTTCCAAGCTCCTATATATATATAATTACATTCATACCTTGGGAGCATGGAACCATAGTTGATGACGTAGAAACGAGGCACGCAAACCGGCACATTTGATGAAGCTTTATACTCTTTTCCGCTACGTCTTCAACAAACACTTCATAGGCTTGAGAGTATTACAATAACATACTATCCTATGAATAAATGTTTTTGTCCGGAATTGAGCCAACACTATACATGGACTCAATTGGAAATTTGTGTCCTTACAACCTTTGAAACCAATCCCTTTTAAAAAAACAAATTACTCAACATACTTATTATGAGATTGGACAATTAATCGAGAGTTACAAAACCATTTTTCTTTTTAGATGCATTTTTAAGTTCTCTTTGGCATTCATCATACTTATCTAAAATAGATTTAAGTTTAAATTGAGATTCATCAAATTTATTTAAAGCATCCTTGTGTTGACTTTCAAGTAAGTGATTAGTTTTCGTCAACATACAAATCTTTTTCTCAAGTAAAGAAATGGTAGATTTATAATCATTAATATGCATAACAGATTCTTCACTCATAAATTTGATTCGACCATTTAAAACATTAATCTTAGATTAAAGCCTAGAATTTACTTCACCCAAGTGTGTTTTGTCATCAATTGTGCTATTAATAGAAATATTATATTGTGAATAAAGCTTTTCTTCATTAGAACAATCATAAAGGGAATTTTTTCAAAGAAAAAATAACATCACCAATTTGTTTTACCATAATAAAAACCAAATTTTAAAAAAATATATAAAAAATATATTTTAAAAAGTGTTCAGGATCTTTGCGGAATAAAAAATTTTATAAAGTGAATTCTGAAGCTCTGATACCACTTGTAAATACCTAAGGGTCACTAGTAAGGACCAAAGGGTACAAGCTAATGCATATTAGGTTATTGAAAAATTCTCCAACTCTTTTAAATCTTTGATAAAAAATCTATTATAAATTTTAAGTGAGAAAATATTCACACACACTAGTAAGTAAAAGTTCATGATGCTATGAGGAAAAGTAGAGTGTGACACAAGATTTGTTCTCGAGGAACCCACTGTGGTGGTAAACCCCATGTCCCTAGACCTAGGACAACACACACACTCAAGTCCACTATTACGATTACAGGTTACAGATTATAGTCCTCCAACTCCACAATGAAATAGACTAAGCAAATTCAAATCCGTACACCCAACCTAGTCTAAAACTAACTAACTTGAATGAAAATCATTGAATCTAATAACACCCCGATAATAATGACTATCACTTACTCACAACACATGCAACACTGATACCAAAGTTTAGATAAACAATTTAGCAATCTAGTGTAAATGAAATAGTTAGGCCAATACAATACCAGTACACTCAGGCACAAACTAATCAACCCCACAATACTAAATCTAACTAAATAACTCAGGTAATGAAAGAGTGAGACACACACACAACTACACACTCAAACCCGCGACCCAGTGTAGATGTGCAAAATAGATACATTAGTAAAGATTGTTTTAATCAAAATAACAAAATAATATTGTTAAGTAAAATAGACCAAACAACAGAGGTTAAGCCTATTTTAATTGACAAGACAAATTACTAATCAGTGACTAAGTGAAAGGTAAGACAATATAGAATTAATCGGTACTGAAAGAATGATTAAATATTAAGTCCCAAGATTGAATAAATCTTCCTCAATAATTAATACTCAAGTAAAGATTAATCCTAAAACAAATTTAATCGGAGTAAATGACCACAAATAAAATAGGAAATAAATTCCAACAATTGTGTCGCACAACTAAAATAAAAATTAACTTAACACTAAATATAATATGAATCAATATAAATCGGTGTTATGTTAAAAATATTAAGTCCAAGTAAAATGAGAAAAAGATAAATATGTGTAGCACTTAGCTCATACAAATTAGACTTAAATACAAATTAATAAAAAGAAAGTTACAAATTTGTAAGGACATATTTTCATAGGTCCGTTATCAATTTGTTATGTCATATACTGATACACTGTCGAACAGCATTCAAGAGCAATCTACATCAAAGACAGATCCGAATTATTCAAGTTCTTCATCTTTCAAGGCTCCGTGAAGTTTACATTGGTAAGGTAATGTTTTAAATACCTTTACTTTTCACTTAGAGCTTTTGGGAGATTTTTACAAAATATTTTCTAAGTGTTGGAGCGGAATTTTTCGTCAAATATTGAGAATGAGTATTTTTTCTAAGTTTTGAAGCGGACCTCGATTTTGACGCCCAGGTCGTTCGCATGAGATCAGCATCTCGTTCGAGTGATATTGGAAGTCACGCGATGTCGTTTGAACTACATGCGTACTTCGTTCGAGCGAGATTGCTTCTCGTTTGAATGAGCTCGGTTTTCAAGGCGGCACGATTTTCTATAAATACTCATTAAATGGTAACGTTTTCAAAAAGAAGTCACAGCGTTTTGACGAACAGATGCTCTGCTAAAGAAGAATTCTTTTTTTGGCTTCTTCCTTTAGGGTTTAATCCCTCTTTGTTTTCAATTCAGAAAACTCCCATATGCCTTAGTGAATTGTTTTGGTTTTCAAGAACATACCTTGCTCTTGTTTATACTTTGTGGGGAGATCTCTACAACCGACAGTTGCATACTATTGTGGAGGGAGTCCTTATAAAGTTCACTCTTGTGGAGAAGCTATTTTTCTTCTTCATTGCTTCCCTCCTCGAAAGGGAAAATTCCAGTCGTAACTTGTGGAGAAGCTATTTCTCTTCTTCACTGCTGCCCTCCTGGAAAGGGAAAATTCCAGCCGAGACATCGAAACCGACACCTGCGGGTATTTCGTACGTCACACTGTATTTTCATTATAATCCGTGTAAGACATTTTCTTACAAAATTATAGTGAAAGTAAAAGGTTTTGCCCTTCGGGGATTTTTCCTGAAATTGTTTGTTTTATCCTGCATGTTTTACTTTATTGGATAAATCATCTAGATGCATGTTTTAGGGCTTAACTAAAATTTGGGATTAATTAAAATTGGATTTTATTTGAGAAGTCGCAATATTTCCGCTGTAGTGATCCTACAAATTGGTATGAGAGCCTGTTGCACTAAGTTATTGTGTTTTGATCCTGATTTTGCACAAAAATGGCTTTTGATGGTTTTAATGATCTTCGATGTCAAATTTTTGAAAAAGTTAATTGGAAAATTCACATGAACTCTTGTTTTAAATCTTAAGTTGAAAACGATTATGAGAGGTATCCTTGTTGTGAGGGTGTTGGTCACACGTTAGATGAGTGTACCACAAATTTAAAGAAAAAATTGAATAAATCGGTTTCTCATGTTTCTACCCTTAGTGATTGTGATTCGGAAGAAGAAGTCTTTTATGCTTCTAGGCGAGAGCTTCCCATCCGTGTGATTAGTGATGAGAGTGAGGGTGAAAAGAGTGAGGAGGAAGAAGAAGAAGAATTGAGTGAGTTGCAAGTTGCCTACAATAATTTGTATTTTGAATGTTTAAAGACAAATAAGTCAAACTTGAAAATTGAAGCTCAATTGAAAGAGTGGGCCTTAAAAAATAATGATGTTTTAGTTGAAGAACTTAGGGCACGTGAGAAAATTTTGAAAGATAAGCTTGAGTACGTCGAGGGTGAGAGAGATAGTCTTAAAGGGTTGATGGAGACTATGAAAAAGGAGATTTTAGAGTTTGAGGATTCTAGACGTGTACTTGAATCTAGGATAGGTTGAGGTGAAATTAAAAGATTCAAGTAAAGTGAAATTTGATTTGGAGTCTAGGTCTGAAAAACTTGATAAGATTTTAGGTATCGTCGAGATAAAAAAGGATAGGAGTGGGATTGGTCTTGAAAAACATGTTGCACCTATTCCCACACGTGTGAGAGAGCCTCCTAGGATTGTTAAGAAAGAGATACCTAAGGTTGTTAGGAAAGAGACCCCGAAGAACATCGTGAGAGAACCTCCTAGGATCATTAGGAAAGACCCACCTAGGCAAATTCGCAGAGAGCAACCAAGAAATTTGAGGAGAGGGCCACCTTTAGGTAACACACACCGCCCGATTTATACTTGTACACATTGTGGTAGGCAAGGTCATCTTAGGCGCTTTTGTTACAAGATTTTAAATGGACCCAGGAAGGTTAATAGAAGAATAAATTCGGTTCCCAAAACCCCCACACCTCGTTACACATCGATTTGGGTTAGGAAATCGTATTTAGAGGCTTATGGTCTTTTTGTTCATGATTCTCGTTTACTTGCACGTGATTCACCCCATGTGAGATATTTTGGTTGGTTGTGTTGGATGTTTATCATACACAAGCGACGCATCATGTTATACTCTTTCTAGTGTTATGACTCACTTTGATGTAGCGCACACTGGTATATTTGTTGCATTTGTGTGTTTCGCTACTGATTTAGCACTGTTTTGGATCTGTTTACCCCTTTCAGGTACTGTTTTCACAAAATTTTTGAACTGGGCAAAACTGTATGATTTTTTGGGAATACTGGGAATTTTTTTTTCTCGTTCGAGCGAGATGAATTGTCATTTGAGCGACATCTCTATCTCGCGCGAAGTCGCTTCTCGCGACATGCCTTGTCGTTCGAGCGACAGGCTAAGTCGTTTAAGCGACCTGTCTAGTTTTTCTCATGTTCCTCTATTTCAGTATCCTGTATTCATATGCTTAGATTTTTGGTACTGCTGGTTGCTTTTGGAACAGTTTATATGCAGTTATTCGTAGTTCCCATGCTTATTTGATAAACACTGCATTTCTCGTTTAATCACACCTTCTTAGATTAATATATTCTTTGTGTGATTTACTATTTGCTAGCATAGGTTGATGCTCATGTCGATACTATGCCTATTGCTGGTTGTGCTATATTTGTGATATATTTCTTTCAAAATTTCAAAAAAAAAAATCAGAAAATTTTTGAAAAACAAATTCAAAAAGATTTTTGTATTTAGTTTTACACCGTTTATGGATGGACACTTAGGATGACCGAGTCACAACATCATTTCATTTTACATGTGACTATTTGATAGTGTTTTGAGAAAATAGGTCAATTCATCCATGTGCTTTACAAAATTTGGAGTCTTTGAGTTGCTATAGTGTTGCTACCTACATGTTTGACTCACTTTGTCCTTTATTGCACACATGCATGGATTTGTTTGATTATTGTTCTTGACTTATCACATGTTGGTTGGGTGTTTTCATCTCAATCCTGTCCTTAAAACGAACCAATTGCAATAATACGAGAGTAATAAAAGTAGTGCATGTAAAAACCATTGCCCGTGAGGAATTTGTTTAGTTTAAAAAAATGATGAGTGGCACGGGAAAGGGCTGTGAGTGAATAATAATCACGTCGTGAAAGCCACCGTTTGAAAAGAGCCCACACAAAAAATTAAGGCTATAAAAGGATGAAATATGCCAAAAATTTGAGCCAATAGGGTTTCTCTAAGTTGAGAATTTAGTACCTCTTCAGATATAAAGAATTGCATTATTATATATGAGGGAGTTTTGGATGGATATATCAATGGGTTTGCACGTCCTTTGAAAAGTTCTCAAAACGGCACTAAATAGTTTTGGATGTTATTGGTGCGGAAATCATTTAGACTTTGATTTGATTAAAACGATGTCATTTAAATTCAACAATTTTTACACCTAAGGATTCTTTTGATGTTCATTCGTTAGGGGTACACGTATGCATCGTGCACATATGATTGATTGAGTTTATTTACCTATCGAATGTGTTCACACCCATTCATTTCGTTTCCATGACTTGGTTGTTTGAGTTTAAATCCATGGTATAATTTTTTTGTATCCTATTTTTGTATAAAAAAATTGAAAAATCCAAATATAGTTTGTTAAATTTTTGGGGACACACCTTTGCATGCGCGTAGCTTGATCTTTATTTGCTATGCATTTTTATCATGACACTCCATGTTTTGATTATTTCTTCTTATCTGTCTATTTGGGGACATCATAAAAAGGGGGAGAAAGAATTATCATGTTATGGGAGAGTTTTTGCATTATGGTAGATATTTGATTTATTAATGATTTATTCTTATATCATTTCAAACTCGATACGTCACGAAGGTATTTTTCTTTATCTCATGTGTATAGGTACAAAATTGAAGATTGATATGTTGCACACCCTGATGAGAAAAGCTTTGAGATTTGACAAAGATGATTGAAGAACAGTTTTGAAGTCTTGCAAATTTATTCATGGGAGGGTAGATTTGTATAGGTAATTTGGTATTTGATAATTCGGATTATTTTTATGTATGTACCGGCATAGACATAGGGGGAGATTTGTAAGGACATATTTTCATAGGTCCGTTATCAATTTGTTATGTCATATACCGATACACCGTCGAACAGCATTCAAGAGCAATCTACATTAAAGACGGATCCGAATTATTCAAGTTCTTCATCTTTCAAGGCTCCGTGAAGTTCACTTTGGTAAGGTTATGTTTTAAATACCATTACTTTTCACTTAGATCTTTTGGGAGATTTTTACAAAATATTTTCAACGTGTTGGAGCGGATTTTTCGTCAAATATTGAGAATGAGTATTTTTTCTAAGTTTTGAAGCGGACCTCGATTTTGACGCCCAGGTCGTTCGCGCGAGATCAACATCTCGTTCGAGCGAGATTGGAAGTCGCGTGATGTCGTTTGAACGACATGCGTACTTCGTTCGAGCGAGATTACTTCTCGTTCGAATAGGCTCAATTTTCGAGGCGGCACGATTTTCTATAAATACTCATTAAATGGTAACGTTTTCAAAAAGAAGTCACAGCGTTTTGACGAACAGAAACTCTGCTAAAGCAGAATTCTTTTTTTGGCTTCTTCCTTTAGGGTTTAATCCCTCCTTGTTTTCAATTCACAAAACTCCCATATGCCTTAGTGAATTGTTTTGGTTTTCAAGAACATACTTTGCTCTTGTTTATACTTGTTGGGGAGATCTCTACAACCGACAGTTGCATACAATTGTGGAGGGAGTCCTTATAAAGTTCACTCTTGTGGAGAAGCCATTTTTCTTCTTCATTGCTGCCCTCCTGGAAAGGGAAAATTCCAGCCGTAACTTGTGGAGAAGCCGTTTCTCTTCTTCACTCCTGCCCTCCTGGAAAGGGAAAATTCCAACCGAGACATCGAAACCGACACCTACGGTTATTTCGTATATCACACTGTATTTTCATTATAATCTGTGTAAGCCGTTTTCTTACAAAATTATAGTGAAAATAAAAGGTGTTGCCCTTCGGGGATTTTTCCTGAAATTATTTGTTTTATCCTGCATGCTTTACTTTATTGGATAAATCATCTAGATGCATGTTTTAGGGTTTAACTAAAATTTGGGATTAATTAAAATTGGATTTTATTTGAGAAGTCGCAATATTTTCGCTGTAGCGATTCTACAAAATTTAAATTTAAATTTTAGTTCAAACCAATACTATATCAAGGTTTGGAGCAAAAGCTCATACATACACAAGGACCATCTAAGTATAAAAGAATACAACAAAAAGTATTCTACTTAGACAATAAAAAGTGTATGAGACAAATGGTCCAATCCAAGTAAAATTGAGTACGAGATAAAGAATATAGCACTCGACTCAATAAAATAGGATTGGTTTTACTAAGATAAAATTTAAACAAATAAAGATTAATATGATTAAAGTCTACACACTAATTACACTCGGTTAAATAAAGTGAACACACAAAAGTTCAACTTGGAGGATCTACCTAGTTAGAGACACAAATTAGATTATTTTTATCCCGAAATATATTAAATCAAATTTTAATAAATAAATAAATAATGTGTGACACAAAAAATTTAAGTCCAATATAAGAAGTGTGCATACAAAAACTGAGTTGGGTGTAAAATAAAGTCCAATAACAAACACCCAAAAAGCAGATTCAAGATCTAAAAGGTCTACTAATTTTAGTCCAAACAAATTTTAGTACAAATGAATCCAATATTAAATCCAATATTTACATGGAGATGGATCAAATAAAATTTTAGTCCAAATAAATTTTATCCAAATAAAACCTCTTCAAATATTTTTGTCCAAATAGGTGTACAAAAATTGGAACTAAAGTGACTAACTCTTAAGTGTCAAAACCAACAAAGTAATTTTTTTTCAGTCAAAACAAATTTGATTTACCAGAAAAAATGTCCAAACAAACAATATATATATTTATAAGTATAAGGCCATCCACAGTGGGGGACCTAAATGTGTAGATTTAGGTTTTTGGTTCTCACAGTGGGTAGGAAAATGTTTAGATTTAGGTGAGAGAAAATGTAGAGGCCGTGCAAATTTAGATGGTCGAAACACAATGTGTAAATGGGACCCACACGATTTGGGCGGAAAAAAGGTAGCGGCCCAGACTGGGCGTTTAAAAGATACCCGCCCAGATATATTGGCCGCATGACTTTTATCCATCCAACCCCATTTTATTTATCTGGGCGTTAAACTTTTATCCGCCCAGATCTGGACGTTAAACTTTTACCCGCCGAGATCTTAGGCGTTTAATTTTCATCCTCCCAGATCGGCCACGTCAGATTTTTACATTGTCTTGCATTTTTTCCAGTGTAAAAACTCCTCTTAACAATGTAAATAAAAAAACCTACATTTACATCTTTTTACACTTTCCCACTACGGATGGCATAAGTATATTACAGTATATATATTATGTATACATAGAAGTATATAAGAATGTATATATAGATATAGATCTATACGATTAAAAACCAGCTCCACACCGAAACAACAAAAAAAAACTTCTCCGGAGAACACACAGCCACCAAATCGCCGGCACCACCAGAGATAAAGGGACGCCGAAAAACAGGGGCCACCGGAACAACAACCCAAATCGGATTCAGAACAAGGAGGACCAAAAAACGTAAAGCCACACTCGATCCAACAACAGAAAGCCTCCACACTAAATACCAGGCCCAGGCGCCGAAAACACCACCGAAAAAATTGGCTGGAAACAGATCCAAATAAAAAATGCAACCAACTCCGAAAAACTCCGAAAACCGTGGAACCAATCCGAAAAAACAGGTCGGAAAAGAAACCCACACCAAAACCTCCAGCCGGAACCAAAATCAACACAACACAACACAAGAGCTCAAATCGGGGAAAAAAAGCGAGAGAGAGTCGGTCGTGGAGAGAAAAAATCAGGTAGAGAGAAAAAGAGGTAAATATGAAATGGAGACCCTAACGCCTCGTTTGCGAGTTTTGAAGAGAAAAGAGAAAAAAGAAAAGTTTTAATACGAGAGAATAGAAAAGAAAGGAAAGGGAAATAATTTTATTTCCTATGTTTGTGAGTTTAGGAGAGAAAGAAAAGTTACTTTATTTTCTTCTTATTTGTGAGTTGAGAAGAAAGAAAAGGAAAAAAATTCAAAAATACACTTTTACCCTTATAACTAACAAAGCATGTTGTAACATGTTAAATAAGATAATAACATTGTAATTCATCATGCATACCAACACAATAATGAATTATAAGTCTCGATAAAAAATATCATAATAAAATGTCTCAAACCATAATAATAAGTCTTAAACATAGTCCAAAAAATGGGACTAAATTATTCATAAAGAAAGATATCTCCAAAACATAAACTTCATAATGCATCATAGAGCACGAGTAGTCGCCATCATTTTCTCCAAAATTGCCAAGCGTCTCTCGGAAGGGCAACCGAGCACTATCCTTGCTTTTTCGGGATTTTGCGAGAGAAAAAGATATGCATCATCAATAAAATGTGGATGTACTCCAATAGCCACCAACTCCTCAAAAATTTCTGACTCCGAGTAAACACGTGGACGAGATTCTTTAATGACTGTATTTCCCTCCCGGATTGCACTGGCCACATTTTCAAGAGCACTCTTCAAAAGATTATTTTCATCTTCATTGTGTGAAGTCCTATTTTTTTTCCCCTTTGATGGTGTTGTGTCATCACGTTTATTATGCATTCGATTGAGCATCACGTCCCCCCTTCAGCTGAATTACTACCAAAACTTTCTAGAATAATATCATCATCCAAATCAATATCATCAATGGTAATATTATCACTCTCGTCAATAGATTTATCCCAACGACGCTTTTTTTTCTTAGTTGTCTCAGCGCCGTCACCTGTGACTCTATTATTTGCAAATAGTTATGCCAACTTATCATAGTTATTGACAGGTTTAGTCATCCATTTTTTTTCTTCAGGTTTCACCTATCATAAAAAAATAATGAACAATTAATATATTATTTGTAGAAAATTAATTTACTTAAAATAATTTGAAATACGTACTTGGACTAAATTTTCCCAAACGTCAGGCTCATCGCTCTACATTTTAGTTATCGGACTCGAGGCAAAATCACTCAAATATTTAAACAAATCATAGCATTTATTGAAATGCTCTTTTAGAGTTTTTAGTCGATTTTTTAAATGCTCCTTTGTAAGCTCCATGTTAGGAATATTTTCATGCGACTCGTCCACCATATTACCATACGCAGTAGTCGTGAAAGTTCCGTCAATCCTATTTCCTTCACGATCCTGGTGAACCATTGCTTCAATGAACATATCATCCATTTGAGACGTCCAAGTCAAACGAATTTTTTTTGCACGATCATCTTTTATTTTCAGGCTCATTGTTAGTATCTCTACACAAGCATAAATATTAGTCAATACGCAACATCTGTTATTTTTAGTGTCATTATTAATATATAGAAAACATGCAAAACATAAAATAGTGGCTTATATAAATAAAAACAATAACATAAAAATAAATACTAACATTTACATCAAATAAAACTTTCCAATACTTATCATAATTAATTACTTCAAATTAAATTTACAAGAACCTGCAATCACAACACATAATCATTCCACATATTAGTCGGTATGTAATTTCTTATATATTCTCCTCGTGAGGCATCCTCATCAACATCCCTTGGAAGGCCAACTTCATCGTCTTCATCTGGGTCTTCATTTTCAAGATCTTCATCAACTGCTTTCAAAATAGCTTCATCAGGGTCTGCCTCCATTAGGTAATTATGTAGAATGCAACATGCTAGAATAATCTCAGATTGTGTGTGAATAGAAAAGAATGATTCGGCTCCACTTCTTATAATTGGAAATTGCCTCTTCAACACCCCAAATGCTCGTTCAATTGCATTGCGTAGTGATGCATGACGATAGTTATATAACTCTCGGAAGTTCTCAGGTTCTCGAGTGGAGTATTATTTTAAGTGGTAACGAACCCCTCTAAAAGGTGCCATAAGCCCGCTCCTATTCATGAACCCCAAATCGACAAGATAATATTTACTTATTAAAAACGACATCGGTTGGTATACACATTAAAAAAATATATAAAAATTTGTGTCGTAATAAAAAAATTTATCGTAATAAAAATTTACCATTAGGTATTTTCAGTTTACCTTCTCTCGTAAGCGCATTTTTAATGATCCTAGAGTCAGAACCAGTCCCTTCCCACCCGGGTAGTACGTAGGTAAATTTTAAATCAAAAGTACATGCACCCAATACATTTTATGATGGGAAATCCTTTCTCCCATGATACCTCGCAGCTTCCCTCTCAGCCACTTTGACACGAACATGGGTTCCATCAATTGTCCCAACAAAATCCTGACATAAATATGGTACGTGAATGTCCATCTAATTCAATATAATTGAAATTATCAAATTGAAAATCAGTTGCATTTAGGTACCTTAAAGTAAGGAAAAAATCGATCATTGTGAAGTATTTCAGGAGGAACTTGTGCTCCGGTGGGTTGTCGCAAAAATATTTCTTCCAAACTTATTATTGCTTTCAAAACTCTATGAAAATGACGGCTAACGGTTACACTGGATCGGCGAAAGAAAAATGAAATTGTGCTGTTCCTCACATCTTTTGATAATATGTGAAGGAACTTGGCAACTTGCTCTTCAACTGACACTCGTTGAGTTGATAACAAACCACCAAAATTTTCTAATGTCTTGCAAAGTGTTATAAAAGCTTGTGGGCCCATGCATATAACATTGCGACATCGTTCGGACGTGGTAATTTGTAACATTAATGCATCTCGTACTCTTTGTCGTTCGGTCAATGAACCCCATATATGTCGATCGCTACGAAGTCTTCGATGTGCAATATAATTAATTATTTGATAGATAACTTCAACCGCAACTAATTGTCGACTTCTCACCAACATGATGAGTTCATTTGTTTTTTCGTTATCTTGATTATCCATCTAGTAAATGGGAAAAGCTTAATTAAAAAATAGAATTGATGTCCTTATTATTAACATAACAAACAACAAGATAAAAGTATGATAGAATTTCTTCCACTACATATAAATAACTAGTCGAAATCATTTGTCAAAAAATATATATACTTCAATATATTCCACATGTTAGAATAATAAAAGAGTTGTGATACTTTTATCGGGACTTAACCCCGTTTTACTACCAACGACTCCTTTTTTTCATTGTTTTTTCATGCAAAAATTATTTACAAAAAAAATGTTTTATTTAAAAAAATTATTTTATTAGAAAAGAATATTTTTTATACATTAAAAATATTATTGTTAAAAAACATATATACATACTAGTTGTAATTATATATAACAGATTCTATCAAGTATATGTACAGTTGTCCAGTGTACTTATATGAAAGAATTCAACCATAAAAACATAGTTATGATAACAGTTGTACTTATAAATAATAGTTGTAGTAGAATAAAATAACATATATTATATATCATTGTTTAGAAATATGAAAGAAATCTCTACATGCTTTACATACAATAACATATAATTAGTTATAGCTTACTAAGTCCAAACGTACAAATTCAGATTCTATAACTTTATCCACGAGGAATACAAGATGGTCAAAAATGACGGCAAAAAAAAAGCTAAACAACTGGTGGTTTATCATAAAAAGCTCTAGAGAAAGAAATAATACATGATAGAAACATATACATACCAGACAATTTGATAGTCAAAAAGTGACGGCTGGAGGGGAAAAAAATAGAGTCGGTGGTTTATCACGTAAGAAGTTTTATCACGTATGAAAAAGAGAACTTGATATGAATTTATAATGGGTAGAAGTTTATCACGTAAGAAGTTGGATAGCAGAAGGAGTTTGTTCGGTGATGAACTCTATTTTCAGTTGATGTATATCTGATATTGTATTAAGGGTAAAATAGGAAGTGTAATAAAGATATTTAAAGGTGGCTTTCTCTTCTCTCCATTTCTTCCTATATTGGACGAAAAGTTTTGGAGAGAAAATTTTGGTTGAATCTAAAAAAAAAATTCTCTCGTGTTCTCTCCCTTTCCTTCCTACCGAAACTCCCAAACGACGGAAATACGAAACTTTCTCTTCCTTTCCTTTCATTTCTCTCCATTTTAAAACTCCCAAACGAGCTCTAAGAAATCTGAAAGCTCCCAAATAGCTTAAAAGGCCCAAACCAATAAGGGGCAAAATCGACATTAGCAAAAAAAAAAAGGGCTCTTTTTTTTTTTTAAGAAACAAAAAAAAAGAAAAAAATTATTTTGGAATTAAAAGTTTAAGTTAAACAAAAAAAATTAATGTTTAAACTAATAACATCTAATCCAATAAAAAATAAGAGAAGAAAAAATACTCATAAAAATTCTAATTCGAAAAAAATGATACTACAAAACTATGTAACTCAAAAAATATTCTGAATCAAAAAAATATTTTATATATCAAGACAAATGAGATAAAAAACTTGTTATATAAAATAAACTTTAAATTGAAAAAAACAATACAAACTAACACAAGAGAAAAAAATATATATAATAGAAATAGTATGATGCCCAAAGAATTATATATTACACAAAAATTATTTTTATAAAAAAATATTTATACAATAAATCAATATAGGAAAATATGATTTAGAATATAAAAAATAGATTTTAATAAAAATTTAAAATAAAAATTATTTGTCTCAAGATTGAGTCAACACAAGAAGAATGAGATTTTCAATCTTGTCCCTATCTGATACCATTTGGAGATGTACCTAAGCAATTTCACAATCTCTGTAAGGAAAAGCCTACTATATTTCTCTGATGTGTAGTTTGTCCGAACTGGTAAAAAGTGGTCCACCTTCGTCCATTTATCAACAGTCACCCAAATAAAATTACCCCCCCACCCACGTGGGCAATCCTATGATAAAATCCATGGAAATGTTCTCCCATTTCCCCCTCCGGGATATCAAGAGGAAATAGAACACTTATGGGACGCTGATGGTCCACCTTCACCAACTAGCATGTGGCACACTTAGACACAAACTGTTATGTCCTTCATGACGGCCCACCAATACCGGAGCCTCATACCTTGGTACATCTTATCCCCATAGGGATGTATCATAAAGTGTGACATGTGAGCCTTAGTCATAATGGATCGCCTCAACTCCTCATCATATGGATCAACTCATCTGCCCTAAAATCTCAATCGACCATCTGAGCTAATCGAGTAGTTCTCTCCCCCTCACCTAATAATTTCTTAACCCTCTCCTGGCAAAGATGGTCTCATACCTTTCCCTTCACAACCCGAATAACGATCCCTTGTGTGATGGTGAGAACATACATGAAAGCACGTGTTAACTCATCATCAACACAAACAGATTTCCACTTAACCTTTCACACTCTCGCTAACTCCAATATTGACTTGCATCTCAAATCATCTACCACTATATTCACCTTTTAAGGTGGTACTGAATATCGAACTAGTAATCTTTCACAAACTCAAACAATCTCCACTATCGCATGTTTAACTCTCTTTGCATGAACAAGTATTGTAGGCTTTTATGGTCTCTAAATAGCTATAATTTCTCCCCCTTGAGGTAATAACTCCATATACATAAAGCAAATACCACGGCTGCTAACTCCAAGTCGTGGTTGGGGTAATGTCCCTCGTGAGGCTTTAGCTTGTATGAATTATAGTCTATCGGCCACTCCTCATGCATTAACACCCCTCCAAGTCCTCTCTAATATGCATCTGTGAAGACCTTATAGTTTATCCTCGCTCAAGGCAATGCTAATACCGGAGTCATACTCAATTGACTCCTCAGCTCATCAAAGGCCTCCTAGCACGCATTATCCCATATAAATGGTCATCCTCCCTCATCATGTTTCTTAGGGGCCCGTCTATCTTTGATATCTACTAAATGAACCGACGGTAATACTCGGCTAGTACTAAAAAACTAAGCACGCCTATGGGTGTAGTGGGACGTCCCCATTCCATCACTGCAGAAACCTTCCATGGATCCATCGATATCCCCTTCTCAGATACAGTGTGGCCTAAGAACTGGATCTCCCACAACTAAAATTCTCAAACTTATCTTAAATCTAATGGTCTAGTAATATTTGTAAGACTACACATAAATATTGTTCATGCTCCTCCGTAGTCTGAGAATAAATTAGTATATCATCAATGAACATGATAACGAACTGATCCAGAAAATCCCTGAATAATCGATTCATCAAGTCCATAAACACCGTTGACGCGTTGGTCAGTACAAAAAGCATAGGAAAAAATTCAGATAGCTTGTATCTAGTCAGAAGCACTATTTTAGATATATTTTCTCCCAAACCCTCAGTTGATTATAACCAGATTTAAAATAAATCTTAAAATAGTATGCAACACCTTTCAGCTTATCGACTAAGTCATCAATACGAGGCAACGAATACTTATTTTGTATAATGACCTTGTTTAACTCTTAGTAATCGATACAAAGATTTAATGATATTTCTTTCTTTGTGACGAATAGAATTAAAGAACCCAATTAATAAGTACTCCCACCCAGGATCAAATCAATCATAAAATCTATCTCTCTACATGGTGGTAACCCTGGTATTTCCCAAAATACATCAGTAAACTCACAAATTATCGGAATGGAATTTGGAGATACAACGACCTCTCAAAAAGTCTCCTCCTTAATATAATATAAGTGCATGCTCGACCCAGCCTCAGTCTGCGGCATCGCAACCGGGTATATTTCCTACCCCAAAATGACAAAGACGATGTATCTACTATAATAATCAACACAAGCTCTGTATGTATCTAGCCAATGCATCCCTAAGATAAGATCGGACTTGAACATATCTAATATCAGTAAGTCTATCACAAATAGGGTCGCCCAATCTCGACCCCTATACCCCTACATACTGAATGTATGGGTGCCCCTATATCTATGGATCAATCAATTTTAAGTAAAATATAAGATGAAAAATCTATGATCCCATCTCGCATGCAAAACTAGTGATAAGAAATGAACCGAGATGCACCTGTATCGAATAAAATAAGGCCCACGTGCACATTGATAGGGAATATACCCTCAATTGCCTGAACTAGCGCTAGTCCTTCAACCGGCACGATGTGGTATACCCATCCAAACTATAGTTGTGGATTTTGCCCCTGAGGTGGGGCGAATGGAGTTGGTAAAGCTAAAACAACAATCCCCGGGGCTGGCAAATTTTGACGCCCGCACCTATAGTGTAGGATATTATAATACCCCTCATTTCTGCATATTTGAATTTAATTAATTTGGTAATTAATTAGTTATTTCAAACTACGCAAGAGAAGCAATTTAATTGAATTCTGTAATAATGTGTTTATTAAATATTAATAGAGATTGAGATAATGACTAATGTTTTTAATCTAAATTACTAAGTGAATAGTAAATAACGTATGTGATTTTATTACGTGTACTAGTGAGTGGTATTGGCATAATTAGAATTATCTCAACCAGGAGTCGCGTGTAGACTAATTTGATATCGATAGGGAAAATAAGGTAGAGTGACTCGAATGACAATTTTGAGGTCATGTATGACTCTGGAAGGGTTGAAATAATCAAAATAGTATCCCCGAATGTGTTGATCGGGTCCCGCGGCATTTTTAGACTAAACTGACACCGTATAGGGGCGGTTTAGTCCTTTAGGAAATGAGGGTTAAGAGACCTAATAATTTTTAACTCCTTTATCAGATGTTAGATAATCGGGGCGAGGGTTAGAAACTAAAAATACAACGGGAGTCCATTTGAGAACAAAAAGAGAGAGTTCTTGAAGTCTTTCCCAGGACCACCGCTTCCATCTGGGGGGGGTCAAGAGATCAGGGGAGACTAGTCAGGGTGGTAGGACTTGGGGGAGTAGTGCCAGTGGGGCACCCTAGCAGTAGATAGGGAGGCATAAAGGACAATATTCTTGATAAGGGGGATCATGCCAAGAGATTCAGGAGTGGAGGCTATAAACCTGATGGGAAGGGTTTCAGTAACGACCAGTAGGGTCCTAATCATCAACAGGTTCCTCAGAGCCATCAGGGCTAAGGGAACCAGGGGAGGCCAGGACACCCAACGTCAGGGC
Organism: Sambucus nigra; assembly: GCA_949130495.1. Lineage (NCBI taxonomy): Eukaryota > Viridiplantae > Streptophyta > Magnoliopsida > Dipsacales > Adoxaceae > Sambucus > Sambucus nigra. The sequence goes on along the minus strand of OX422215.1, from coordinate 645,870,002 downwards.
CAGCAGGGCAAGAGACAGAGGTAGTTCCAGGGTCAGTGTTTCATATGCGGCCAGCAAGGTCACAATAGGAGGAATTTTCCATAGAAGGGTAGGGCACATCAGCAGGGTGCCTAACAGGGGTAGCAGGCTCCATTGGCTTCAGCTCCATCACCAACACCGACCCCAAAGCAACAAAAGGGGTATATGCGCTACGAGCCTGTGTATAACATTCGGGATGTACATATTCCTATAGAACCTCGAGCGCCACCAATAGTAGAGGGTACATTTCCTATCCATGGATCTGAGGGTAGGGTGATTTTTTTATACAGGGGCATCGTACCATTTTATTGCTACTAGATTTGCACAAGTTGTCCGTCTGTTAGAGACAGTCGACACTCACCTTATGTGTGTGAATTCGTCGTTGGATAGTGGGTAACTCATCCACTCAGTTAGTAGAGGGGTAGACATCGTTATTCGAAGATTGAGTTTAGTAGCAGACCTCCTACTTTTAGATATGGTGGGGTATGATGTCATCCTAGGTATGGATTGGTTGGTCGGCTATAGAGCGACAGTAGATTACTACGAGAGGACTATAGTGTTCTCCATTCCAGGACATGAGATGTTCCTGGTGGACCTCACTCTACCCTGGGGAGGATTGCGCACCCACTTATGTTATATTGAGGAGGATACCTCACATGAGATAGTGTTTCCGTTAGACTCAATTCCAGTATTGAGGGTGTTCGAGGATGTTTTCTAGGAGATACCCGGGCTGCCATCAAGATGAGAAATACAATATTTGATCGATTTAACACCGGGGATGAGACTGATTGCTCGAGCACTGTATCGTATTCCCCTTAAGAGATGCGAGAGTTGAGGGAGCAGATTCAACAACTCTTGGGTTAGGGTTTCATTCGGTGGAGCATGTCACCGTGGGGTGCACTGGTGTTGTTTATGAAATAGTGGGATGGTTCACTTTTCTTGTGTGTGGATTATAAGGAACTGAAAAAGGTTACTATACAGAATAAATATATGTTGTCGGGGATATATGACATATTTGATCAGTTGAGAGGGGATGCCTACTTTTCAAAGATTTATTGAGATCAAGTTATCACCAGATATGTATTCGGGATGAGGATGTTCCCAAGATCGCTTACTTGTCGCAGTATGGGTCATACGAGTTTAGGGTGATTTCGTTTGGGCTCACCAATGCACTAGTAGTTTTCATGGATCTCATGAATAGAGTGTTCAGGGAGTTCTTAGACCAGTTCATGATCGTGTTCGTAGATGACATTCTGGTGTACTCTCATAGTGAGGAGGAGCATGTGGAGCATTTGCGTAGGTTCTTGTAGATACTTTGGGACCACCATTTGTATGCCAAATTTGGGAAGTGTGGGTTTTGGCTACGGGAGGTGAAATTTATTGGCCACATTGTATCTGACAGGGGCATTGAAGTTGATCCAAGTAAGGTATCGGTGGTGAGGAAATGGGTATCCTAGGAGGGTGAATCAGATGCTAGAGGAAATGTTGAGGATGTGCATCATAGATTTCTGGGGAGGTTGGGAGTGATACCTTCCACTGGTAGAGTTTGTGAATAATAACTCCTACTAATTTACCATTGGCATGGTACCGTTCGAGCATTATATGGGAGACCTTTTCATTCGCCCGCCTATTGGCTAGAGGTGGGGGAAAATAAATTATTGGGGCCCGAGATGATACAGGAGACTATTACCAAGATCAAGCTAATTTAGGGACGTATATGAATAGCTCAGGATAGGTAGAAGAGCTATGCTGATGCAAATCATAGACACGCGGAGTTAGAGGTTAGTGACCAATTATTAGTACGGGTGTCGCCTATGAAAAGAATCATTAGGTTCGACAATAAGGGTAAGATATCTCTGAGATATTTTGGTCTATATCCTATGATCCAGAGAGTGGGACCAGTAGCCTAGAGATCGGGTTTACCGAAGCATCTTCAGCAGATACACGACATGTTCAATGTGTCATCACTGAAGAAATATCGAAGGAGCGGGAGAGATTTTGGCATGTTCTACTCGAGGAGATTGATTTTCATCCAGACGTCTCATAAGAGGAGAGGCCCATGGCTATTCTAGATCATTGTGAGCGCAAACTGCGATCCAAGGTGGTACCATTTGTGCGAGTTTGGTAGTGGCACCACAATACTCATAAGTCGACATGGGAGCAGGAGGATAACATGCGATTGCAGTATCTAGAGTTAGTCACCGCAGGTGTGACCTAATTTCGGCGACGGAATTTCCTATAAGGGGGAAAGTATGTAATACCCCCTATTTTTGCGTATTTGAATTTAATTAATTCGCTAATTAATTAGTTATTTTAATTTATGCGAGAGAAGTAATTTAATTGAATTTAGTAATAATGTGTTTATTAAATGTTAATCAAGAGTGATATAATGGTTAATATTATGAATTTAAATAACTAAGTGAATAATAAATAATGCATGAAAATTATTATGTATAATTGTGAGTGATATTAGCGTAATTGGAATTATCTCAATCGGGAGTTGCGTGTAGACCAATTTGAGGTCGAGATGGAATAATTATGTCGAGTTACTTGGATGATGATTTTAAGGTCACGGATGGCTCCGGAAGGGTCGAAATAGTCAAAATAGTATACCCGGGGGTGTCAATTGGGTCCCGAGGCATTTGTAAGCCAAACCAGCACCGTATGCGGGTGTTTTAGTCATTTGGGAAATGAGGGCTAGGAGACCTATAAATTTCTAAATCATTTATCATATGTTATACAAGAGGGGATAAAGATAGAAACTCAAAATACAATGGGATTCCATTTGAGAATAAAAATAGAGAATTCTTGGAGCCTTTGAAGAGATTCTTAGAGCTTTCATTGATTGGGAAGGAAGATTGGAGGAGGAAATAATCAAATCCATCACCAAGTCACGAAATTAGACCCTACTAATGAAAGGCAAGTGTTTAAATAGAAGTTATTTGAAGTTATAATACCCATGTGAATAGGGTTTCCATTATATCTTTATTTAATTGACATTTCTGGAAGAAAAGAACAATTTAAATGCATATTTGGGTAGGAATTTCATGTAGAAGGATTTGATATCAGTAGAGGATAGTAAATGAGGGGTTATGTGTTAAATATTCACGAATTTAATCGGGATTTATGTTGAATATTTATAAAGAATATGAAAACCTTAGGTTCTTGGGGATTTTATGATTAAATCCCTTCTTGAATGAAAAATATAAGGTTTTGATGGTGTGTTTAGGTTAGAAATCATCCTAATGCACGTGGAAATGGTTAGGGAAAATTGGTTTCGAATTTGGTGAAGAAATATGTAAGTTATGTGGGTGTTAATGGAGCAAAAATCACTTGAATAAGGAAGAAGATCATACAACAAATTTTCGAATCGATTCGAACAAGAGGCGAATAGATTCGGCAAGGCGAATTGATTCGGCCTCCTAATGAATCGATTTGGTTGCCCAAAAAATATGAAAATTTCCCTTTTAAGCCTAGAACTCCTCAATTGTTTCCAGGAAAACTTTTGGGACATTGTTAGAAAGTAATGATGGATCCATTATATTGCAATTGGCTATGATGAGGTTATGGGAATTAAGTCTTATTGAGAGAATTTAGACGATGATTAAATGGGAATAAACGATAATATAATTAATTTGCGATAATGAGAATGTAATTATGGGGAAGTGTGAGTGAGCTTAGGGTATAGACCAGTAGAGTAAGGAATACTTAGCTACTGAAATAAATCAAGGGGTAATTAGGACCCTTAGAGTAGATAATGATACAGCATTAAATGCGATAATCAGAATAATCGTAAATTAGAAGTATGGTGAGTATTAGAGTAATATATACTATGTAAGAAGTTATGATATTTAATTTCTGTATATAACTACTGAATATCTATAGGTGGGGTGAATACCTATTGTATACTTGATTGTGTTGGGGTTGAGGTAACATTCCGAACCAATATATGAAGTGAATATTAGGGTCGAGGTAACATTCTGAACCAATAGATGAAATGAATATTTGGGTCGAGGTAACATTCCGAACCAATATATGAAATGAATATTGGGGTTGAGTTAACATTCTGAACCAATATATGAAATAAATATTGGGGTCGAGATTACATTCCGAACCAATAGTCCTTAATGTGTGGTATGGGGACATGTTAGCGAAGCACTTATAGTATATATGGTGTGTGAAATATATATCATATGAATAATCTCCTTATGTGTGATAGTAGACTACTAGATGATATATCCAAATAGAAAGGTAATTAAGTAGACACACTTAATTATATGATTAAACAGTAATATGCAAGAAAATGTTACATGGAATGATTATAACATTGGAGTGATGTTAATAAGATAACGTATGTATGGGAATTATCGGGACTTGGAAGTGTTAGTCTTGAAATGAAGTACTTATGTCTAATTAACTTGGGTAGAATATCTAGGCGGGCTAAGTAGAGACATTAGGCATGCGCAATAGATGAGAGGTGAGGAAACTAAGGCGAGTGTACACAAAACCTAACATGTGTAATCAATAACTGATTTTAAATTGTGATAAATACTTGCATAATATTTTCAAATGGTTTTTGGGTACTGACCCTTGCTGTAAATCTTTTTAAAAACGTATTAGGTGTCTAGCCACATGGACACCAGACGTCATAGTTCTCTACAGGGACATATGGCTGCAGCTCTATGGAGGCTTGCAGGGGTTTGATTAGACGCATCCATCATTTCATTCCTAGTATAAAAGTTATTCCACTATTCCAGTTTGGGAATGTTTCCCTTTGAGACTATTTTTATTCAGTATTTCAGTTTCAGACTTGTATTCAGATTTTCTTATTAGTTGGATTTATCATTTCGCATGGGAATTATAGCCAATGGTTTAATAGGCAAGAATTTAGTTATTCATTTAATTAAGATGATTTCGACTCTAGTATGGTGTGAATTTTTCATATTCAATGTTTTTGCATATTACTATTTGTCTGTTTAATACAAGATACAAATTTAGCACCAACCTAATTAACTGATAAGTGATTAGTAATAAATTTGATTTTCGACAGTGATGCTAAGAATGGACCATTTTGTAAATCATGTTTTAATTTAATAAAGGCCTGATCACCCGCTGTTTAATTAGGTGGGGTGTCAAAGATATCCCTACTGTTCTCCCTACTCATGTAGTCCTTGATGACCCTGAGGTACACTCACGAACCATAACACATATATTCCATACGTAGCGTATAACCCTCGGATATCCTACGTATTATTGATTTATCATATTGCTTCTTCTCATAACATCCAAAGTGTTCTTTATCACTCATACGGTTCTTTAGTATTCCTTAAATTAATTCAGTAGGTAATCCACTCATCCCTATCGGTCCAAGTCGTAGGTTCCCTAGAATACCCGTGACATCATCGTATTATTCTGGATTCTACATTTCATTCTTTAATTAACTATACTTATCATCGACCCTATTTTCATATCAAAATATTAAGTCCTAATACCCATCATATGCCTACTGGGTACACTACACCAAATCTGCCCATTTGTCAAGGTCATTGACCTTGACAAAGCCAACTTGTCAAGGTCAATGACCGTGACATTTCGAGGCGAGACAACTTTTTTTGTCACGGTCGTGTCACGGTCGTGTCAAGGTCAGTGACCGTGACACGTTTGTCACGGTTATAAACCGTGACAAAGCCGTGACCCCCTCTTGCCCAGAATTGTCACGGTCATTGACCGTGACAATTCTGGGTAGAATTTTAAAAAAATCTGCTGGGCAGTATGGCCACTGCCACTGCCCAGCAGTATATTTGTACCTGTTATAGCAACGTTGTACCTGTTCCAAACATCATATATCCAACACAAACTAAAGATAATGCAAATATATATTCATGACGATATAATCCAAATATTCAAAGTAAAAATAATATACATGAGGATATAATCCAAATATAATTAAAATGGACAAACTTAAAAATAATGTTACTACATGTCTTGGATAAAACTGAGGAGGTGAGTAGGACACACGACATACGAATTGACGCACCCACTAATATACGTCGTGCCGCATTGTTCGCGCAACCACAATAGGGAGTTCTCCTTCCCGGTTATGACATGCGTGACGAGCACCCTGGACTCCATCTCTTGAAGCACACGTCCATGGACTATTCCACCCTCGACGATATTCGGGTCCCTCAACCCCCGCCCTATCTGCTGGCCATCAAATACGTCCAATATGAACACGCTCGGCCAACCAAGTGTCGACAATGGTCTGTTGAAGGGTGGCAAATAGGGAAGTGGATCATCGAAGTACGAACGTGTCGGTGATGAAGCAGCGAGGTCCACATCCTCGTCATCCTGCGCCTCGTCATCCTGCGCCTCGTCCTCCACGGACTTCTCCTTCTCCTTCTCCTTCCCTTTCCCTTTCCCTTTACGGTCTCCAGCCAACGTACGCTTCATGAATGCGTACATATCTTGGACCGTCGCCTCCAAACGGGACAGCTTCGCGTCGTGTGAATCCACCGTTCAAGCCAACCCGGTGTCGCTCATCTCCAATCCGATGATCCTAGATTTGTCCACCCGCGAGCTCACTCCCCTTGTCCTCCCCTTGTGATCAGAGCCAAGCACTTGGTTGAGTGCGTCTGTGGACAAAGATGCCTTGTCGGCATCAGACTGCGACTCATGCACTTCCTTAAGCTTTGCCTGAAACGACAAAAAGCACATGATTAGTAAAATAAGTAAACTAAAAAATTATAACGTAATTAACAATAATTAAACTGTCGGATTACTTACAATCGTGGCCGCGACGCTCGGGGACACCTCCTTGTCCTTCCCCTTCTTCGTCCGAAGAGCCACATAAGTATCGAGCCTATGTGGCTTACCCCCTGGCCCACTCCCTACCCCCTGAAATAAAATAAAGTAAAGTAAAATTAGTATCGGCCCCACAAAGTAAAATAATGAAGAATAATATATTTATGTAGTTATAGATAAATTAAATCTTACCTGCATCCTATGCTCCACCTCAGCGTAAGAGGTCCGGCCGGAGTAATGCACGTCCGTCTTTTTTGCCCGATTTTCCCTCCCCGATTGGCGAGATGCCAATTGTCGATCCTCGGTCTCATTGTCAATGAACTTTTGCCATTGTGCCAATGAGATCGGCTCCTTGGGCGGGACGGATCCGCGCCATTGTATCATGGACTCTCGTGTTTTCCCAAAGTACCGTGTCCACATATTTTTCTTCCACGTCTTGTGTTGCTCCCTCAACTGCTCCAAGACGGAATCGCGTAGCTTTGGATCCAAGTTGAATTGTTCCTGTCCAACAAATAGAATGTTAGTTGCGAATAAATATAAATATAAATATGAAATTGAAATTGAAATTGAAATTGAAATCTTCATATAAATATAAATATAAATATAAATATATTACCTGTAGTGCCGCCCAAACAGCTAACTTGAGCTCATATGGCACCTCCTTCCAACTCATAAACCCCGGGCCGATGACCGTCTTTAGCAGCTCGAGGGATCTCGCTAATAGCTACGACTTGTTCTCGACGGTAATCCCAAATTTTCCATATTTGGGGAGCCTAGGGATGAAGGAGCCCTCATCGCCTCCGCTACCACCGAACCCAGACGACATCATCATAAACAGCATCATCATCTTCGCCTTAATATCTGAAGGAGACATTTTTTCTGTAAAAAAAATGTTATTAGTACAGATAAAAAAAATGTTAATAGTACACATACACACACCCCCACTTGTAAAAAAAATAATATTATCAAATTCTGTTAAAAAATTATCTAGGGTTTTACCTAATTGAATTAATTTCATGAATAAAATTATTATCAATTTAAATGAAAATATCAATTATTATCCAATACCATGTCGTTTCAGTTTTGTAATATTAAGTTTTTTTCAAATATTTTAAAAGTTATTAAATGGGTTCCCCACCCCCACCCCCTGCCCCCCTCCCCCCGCCACGCACACACGCACACCTACGCACCTACGCACACACACACACACACACACACCCCACCCCCACACACCCCACCCCCACCCCCTCCCCCCACCACGACCGTGACAACTACATATATTGTTTATCAATAAAATTATGACATGAGATAATTATAATTGGAGCATAAATTTCATTATCATAAAGGGATAAATCCAACCAAGTACAGAGATTCTACAAATTAAAGTGAGAATTAAATTTAAGACTTTCTAACAACATGCATGTGTATGGATTCTAACTAATGATATTCCTAAAAACATACAATTGGCAACATTTTGTGAATTTACTAAACTTTATATAATATTATCAAATTCTGTTAAAAAATTATCTAGAGTTTTACCTAATTGAATTAATTTCATGAATAAAATTATTATCAATTTAAATGAAAATATCAATTATTATCCAATATTTTTGAATGAAATATTTATTTTGAATGAAAATATCAATTATTATCCAATTATTATCCAACTATTATCAATTATTTATTTTGAATGTAAATAATATCCAAAAATGTAAATGTAAATAATATTCAAAACCCCACCCACCCCCACCCCCACCCCCTCCCGATGTTTATTATTTTCACAATGTTCTTACAATATTTGTTGATGAACTATGTGGGAGTATAACCCATATTGAATTATAAAGTAAAAATCTATAAAATTGATGTCTACTTTTAGTGTTGTGTATATATGTTAGTTGATGCCATTATATTTTTAGCCTAATTAGATTCTAAGGTTATCTCAATTTATATTTTTCTTTTTCTATCCAATAATTTTCAACGTAAGAGCACAGTACATAATTCCAAACACGTCCTTTATTTTTTTTAATTTCGTATCATTTTGGAGTTTTACTGTAAATTTTTTTATCTTGAGATTCTATATTATAACGTATGTGTAAGTTCCGTCAATACCATGTCGTTTCAATTTTGTAATATTATGTTTTTTTTAAATATTTTAAAAGTTATTAAATGGGTGCCCCACCCCCACCCCCTGCCCCCTCCCCCCGCCACACACATACGCACACACCTACACACACACCCCACCCCTTGCCCCCCTCCACCACCCCCTCCCCCACCACACACCACCACACACATATATACACACGCATACACACACATATACACATACATACACATACATATACACACGCACACACCCCGCCCTGCCCCCACCCTGCCCCACCCCGCCCCACCCCCTACCCCCACCCTGCCCCACCCCGCACACACGCACACACATACACACACATATATATACACATACACACATAAATATACACACAAACATATATATAAATGGAAGAGAGAGAGAGAGAGAGAGAGAATCGACCTGAAAGTAAAGAGAGAGAGAGAGCATCGAGAGAGAGAGAGAGAGAGAGAGAGAGAGGGAGGGAACGGCGGGAAAAAAGAAGGGGATAGGGTTTTTGTTGCAAATATTATCACGGTCGTGTCAAGGTCATTGACCGTGACAAGTATTTAAAGAATTGTCACGGTCAATGACCGTGACAATTAGTTGTCATGGTCGTGTCAAGGTCAATGACCGTGACATAAAACGTGTGTTTTTTGTCACGGTCAATGACCTTGACAAGGCTGGCCGGCTGAAAGGTGACAATTTGCCCATTTTGGTGTAGTGGTACACTTTTTCGACCAAAATTGTCACGGAACCCAAACTAAACTCCTGAGTACACGTTTTCGACTATCTCGACCCTTACGACCATTGGTGCACTCGAAATTATCACAAGGATGGTCTAAAAGTAATTTACTTTTTATTTCATTAAATTAATTTTCGACACGACTAACATGCACATCCCGCCTAAATTACTGTAACAACTGTATTCCACACTAATGATAATAATAGTAATTCATTACTTGTTCACTAAGTAATCTTTGATATATATTCCCACACAAATAAATATTAACCTTTGACACACTAATTAATATTTATTTTTAATATGAATTAATTTTTCCATTTTTTAAATTAATCATAAAAAAATCATTAAAAACATGGGGTGTTAAAAACTTCCCCGTTAATAACTGAATTTCGTCCCGAAATTTGAAAAATACTTGGTAGAAATAACTCTAGATATCTATTGCTCATCTTGTCCTCAAGCTGCCATTTAGACTTTTCGGCATTATGTTGCCTCCACTGAACACGTATTAACGGCACTACCTTCGACCTTAGTCTCCTCTCGCTATGGTCTAGGATAGAAACTGGCCCCTCCTCGTATGGCCTATCGTTCTAAAATTTAATCTCCTCTAAATCAATCTTAGTGTGGGTTAACTCATCCCGAAGGTATCGCTTCAGGGAAGAAATGTGGAATGCATAATGTTGTCAAGTTTTATTTGATATAAAACTACCGCAAGTGCACGGGCTATTGAAATATAACGGGTGTAAGTACGGGTCAAACCCATAGAGATTTCATTAATTTTTATTAAAAATCGACCGTCCAACAAAAAAAGGTGTGTCTAAATATGATTTCGAGAAGAAATAAATTAAAATAAATGAGTGAACATAAATTATGTAACAAGTATGAAAATATTACTAGGATTTTGGATCCGTTTACCATTTTTTATTAGTTTATGATTAATTAGTCTACTTGCTATTCTCTTTTATAATTCAAAATTGTACTGACTCTCGTCGCGTAAATTTCGCATGATGAAAATGTAAAAGTTTAAATAAATATTTTTACATCTCTTTTTAGATTCCAAAAATTCTTATTCCCTTGAAAATATCACTAATAAGCATTAACTGTCAAATACAAGCATGGACTATCAAACAATTTAACATAATCATAATCCATCAAACGTATGCACATAAAATCAAAGGATGTGAATAAAGCAATTAATTTAGAAGGTTTAAAATATCACTCTCACGACTATTTTAAATGAATACCAAATTTTTAAAAATGTTTTTGGAACAGGTAGGGAATTTACCGAATTAAACCAATTAAATCATGCACTATATAATTATGGTAAATTTCACCTCATCCTAGCAATTTAAATTAAAATGACATCATAAATAAAACACAAAATTGCAAGATGAAATACTAACGGCCATAATAATAATCAACTTACAAAATTGAACTTCCAATATTTGAATGACAATACAATAAAGTCCGCTCCACACTTGCACACAAAATTTCACACTCTAAAAAATTCTATCTATATGTACAAAAATCTTTCAAGTCCCTAAGTAGTCTCTCCAAATTCACTTCTCCTCAAAATGAAGGCCAAATGACCCTTTTATAATTGCAAAATTAGGGGTTTGGGGTACTTTTGGTATTTTATATATTTTATTTTATTAAAATAAAGAATAATATGGGCTTGATTTGTTTAATAAAGAGTGAGGGGCTGATGAAAGTTGGCATGGGATGCTATATATAATAGTATTTATTTTTAGAAGAATATATAAAAAAAAGAATGGGGAGAAAAGGATTTAAAATGAAAAAGTTGTTAAAGAAATAAGAATATAGGGTGAAAATTGAAAAATGAAAAACTTTAGGGCTGGAAAATGGAAAAAGGTGGGATTTTTTTAACCGCGGGTCGGGTCGATTCTGGGTGGTTCTGGAGCAGCCACGTGGCGCTCCCAGATGGTGACACGTGGCAACCAGATTATTTGAACAAAAATGAGGTGTAAACCTCTCCATTTGGAATCTAACTCTTGACCTCTTGGTTAGTAAAAACGCCTTCAACCAGCTGAGCCCACATGGGACTACATTACAGAAAGTGCACAAACAATATATAAACAATAATAAAATCCTAAATTAAATATTTACATTTTATTCTTCCAAAAATCGTAACTTCTGCATACGGACTCCGATTGACAATCAGAAAAAACCCACGTGAACCTCCTTCTGAGGCCGGTAATATTTTCATTATGTTCGGGTCACGGGTGTTTACTTCGGGCATTGACTTGGGGCTTTGACTTTCTTCTTAATCCGAACTTTGCACGGCCATAACTTCTTCGTTTCAACTACGATTGATACGACGTTTGAACCCAAGCGTCCCTTGATTCGAGGCCTACAATCTCCATGTTTTGTCCGAGTTCAAAATAAATCTTTTGAATTTACAATTTTTCCCCTGAAGTTGCGTAGGTGCCCATTTCATGTTCAAAATGAGTCCCGTCATCGCCGCTTGCATTCTAAACCTATCAATACTCAACAACAAACTTGCACAAGAGATTATAAATATAAGATGTGAGCGTGAAGTACTCAAAAATTGCATTATTAACCCCATTTATTCTAAAATTTGTATTTTTCTCTAAAATAATAAAAATTGCTCTAAAATTATTTTATTGATGGTGATACGGAACTAACAAGTTCTAGATTTGGGTGTAAATAATACAAAAGAATGCACTCATCAAATACCCCCAAACCTAAACTTTGCTAGTCCTCGAGCAAAAATTAAAATTTAACACACTTTTGTAGGAATCACGGTTGCACTTAGCATGTGCAACAAGCCGTTAAACCCCTAGGTTGCCCTAGTGGACGAGTTTTTTCTCATGAGGGTTTGTAGTGAATATACCCACAAAATTAAAAACCTTGACTCTATTTACAAAAGACACAAAGGTAATATAATCAAGTTTTAAATGCAAATTTCTTAAATATAGTGAAATTTCACTTTTCAATCTCAACTTATTGTTCGTATGTGTATCGCCAATATAATCGTCCATTTCAAAAGATTTGATCGTTACATTTCTTATTCAAAAGTTCGTTTTGATTCAAATTCTCACGGGATGCACACACAAACAAACACTCATAGATTGGGCATTTTCTCTCGGTATATGTGAATAAAAGAGTAAAGTCAATGAACAAACGTCACATATACATCATGAAAAATGGACATTTTATAATGGATGATCATGATCTCGTGAATGGAAAATTGATTACTATTTGAAAACTTGAATCACACTAAAATATCATATTCATCTTCTCTCCACACTATAACTAACTTCGCTTGAGATCAATTAGGACTTTCTTTCGGTTGAATTGTAGGCTCGATTTTGGTTAGAAAGAACGAGTTTTTGGAGTTTTTAAAATTTTCTGAGAATACAAAGGTTTTTCGGTATTTTGACCTTTTGGCACTTTTTCTTGCAACCTCCATTTCCTTTTTCTTTTCAAACTCACATATTTTTTTTATCTCCCCTTTCCAATTTTGTTTTTCTTCACATATTATTCATTCTTCCCCTTTCTTCTTTTGATTTCACACATTACTATAGCAAACATTCTTCTTTTGGCCTTAACCATATTTTTACCCTGATATTTTCAGAAAAATGGGTATGGATTTTTGGGCTTTCAATAAAAGGCTCATTTTCATTTTGACACAAATGTGCTCGCAGCAGAATAATGTAAAAACGTCGATTTAAGCTTTATTTTGGGGCTTTCAAAACGATGGCCTAATATCATTTCTCAAGTTTCGTTTAGTCAATTTTGTGTCTCAAGTCAACTTACTAAGGCATTTAGTGTGTACGATTCTCATTTTGACTTTCAGTTTTTAGTAATCGCACAAAACAAAGAATTTGAGATCATCGACGATTTTAAGTGCTGAAGGAAAGTTTGAGTTATTCTAACTCGGATTGATTTAAACTTCTCAAAAATGATGAATGGCAGAAAATCTCCCCGGGTTAAAATCTCCACATTTATTCGTTAAGAATATTAACTTTCGCCCCAATATCCTTTTTCGATCAAATTATATGGCTAAGTGTAAAAAAAAAATTTAAGTTCAGAGATTTGTGAATTAATTCTATATTAAGAAATTGTTCCAAAACTCATTTATATTGAAAATATTTTTTTAGGATTTTTTATTTTTTTTGAATTCTACTTTTTTTTAATACCACCGTTAACAGCAAACCTAAATTTCTTCATCAAAAATCGGAGGACCGTCATAATCACTAGAATTATAGATAAAATCGGGTGACGAATCCTCAATTAAATTTTTCCACATAAAAGGAGAAGTAGCATTATTCTCAATTAAATTATAAGAAAAAACTTGACAAAAATCAACATCCAACTGATCAAAATTACTACTTGTGTCATTTTTGTCAATTTCTTTCTCACAAGATTGATTATTCATAATTTTTTCATGACTATTTTCAAAAATCTCATCATTATATCGTGTGTTTATCTCTTCCCAATTGATATACTTTGGTGGACAAATAGTAATCAAAGGAGTTGGACTCTCATCCATGTCATCTTTAATTTCTTTAAAAATTATTACTGACCCATCCGCCTGAAATCGAAATATGTAGTCGTCTGAATTTTCAGTATTTTCAAGCCATGCATCCAAATGATCAATATAGGAATCTGAAAAATATGATGTGATAACAATATTGGGATCGCCCATTGTAATTTATTACGTCAATCTCCATTTTTTTAAAATTTTATTTAGGGTTCAACAGAAAAATAAAACAAAAATAAATACACCAATTGTAAAGTGCAACACACACAAAAAAAAAATTAAAAAAAAAAGGAAAAGGAAAGAAAAAATAATTAACACAACACGCGCGCACTAATGGTATATTCAACACACAAAAAAAAATGACCAAGCACACTTATGAAACAATTTTTTTTTCCTTTTATTCTGGAAATTACTACAGGAAAAAAAATATTTTTTTGAATTTTCCTTTTTTTTAAATGTTTTTTTTGTCCACTAATTAAAAAAAACGAATCTGGAAATTTTTATAAAAATTTTTTTTTTTTCAATTTTTATGTATTTTGTGATAAACTAGTGCTAAAAGTGCTATTTATTGAAAAAAAAACTTAAATCTGATTTTTTTTATAAATTACAGCAGCATTGAAATCTGAATATTTCAAAAAAAAAATCGACTTTTTTAAATTTTTAGATAGTTTATGACAAAACTAGTGTAAAAAAACAACTATTTATCCACAAAAAGATTTAAATTTAAATTTTAAATTTTTTATTTTATTCTGAAAAAAAAAGAGCCTGCTGGAATTTATTTTTGTTTTTGTATTTTTTTTGGGATTTTTCGATTTTGTTTTTGTATTTTCGAGTACTTTTATGATAAACTAGTGTTAAAAACAACTAGTTTTTCATAAAACACTTTAAATCTATTTTTATTTTACAAATTACAACAGCTTTGGATCTAGAAATTTTCCAGATTTTTTATTATTATTAAATTATTTCGAATTTTAAATTTTTTTTGGTAGTTTGTGACGAAACTAATATCGGAAACACTATTTAATGACAAAAGACTTAAATCTGATTTTTTTTAATATTCTGGAAATAAATAAATAAATAAATGCTGCTGGCATATTTTTTTATATTCGATTTTTTTTTTAATAAAACTAGTCCGAAAATCAATATTTTTAAAATCGATTGAAATCCCCGGCAACGGTGCCAAAAACTTGTTATCAAGTTTTATTTGATATAAAACTACCGCAAGTGGGGGGGAGGGGTATTGAAATATAGCGGGTGTAAGTACGGTTCGAACCACAGAGATTTCGTCAATTTTTATAAAATATCGACTCTCCAACTAGACAAATGTGTGTATAAATATGATTTCGAGATAAAAAAATTAAAATAAATGAGTGAACATAAATTACGTAACAAGTATGGATATATTACTAGGATTTCGGATTCGTTTACCATTTTTTATTAGTTTATGATTAATTAGTCTACTCATTATTCCCTTTTGTAACTCAAAATTATACTGACTGTCGTCGCGTAAATTTCGGATGATGAAAACGTGAAAGTTAAAATAAATATTTTTACATCTCTTTTTAGATACCAAAAATCCCTATTCCCTTGAAAATATTACTCCTAAGCATTAAATGTCAAATATAAGCATGGACTATCAAACAATTTAACATAAGCATAGTCCATCAAACGTATGCATATAAAATATAAGGATGTGCATAAACAGTTAATTTAGAAGGTTTAAAATGTCACTCTCGCGACTATTTTAAATGAATACCGAATTTTTAAAAACGTTTTTGAAACAGGTAGGGAATTTAGCAAATTAAACCAATTAAATCATGCACTAAATAATTATGGTAAATTTCACCTCATCCTAGCAATTTAAATTAAAATGACATCATAATTAAAACACAAAATTGCAAGATGAAATACTAATGGCCATAATAATATTCAACTTACAATATTGAAGTTCCAGTATTTGAATGCCAATACAATAAAGTCCGTTCCACACTTGCACACAAAATTTCGCACTCTAAAAAATCCTATCTATATGTACAAAAATCTTTCAAGTCCCCAAGTAGTCTCTCCAAATTCACTTCTCCTCAAAATGAAGGCCAAATGCCCCTTTTATAGTTGCAAAATTAGGGGGTTGGGGTACTTTTGGTATTTTATATATTTTATTTTATTAAAATAAAGAATAATATGGGCTTGATTTGTTTAATAAGGAGTCAGGGGTTGATGAAAATTGGTATGGACTGCTAAATATAGTAGTATTTATTTTTAGAAGAATATAGAAAAAAGAATGGGGAAAAAAGGATTTAAAATGGAAAAGTTATTAAAGAAATAAGAATATAGGGTGAAAATTGAAAAATGAAAAACTTTAGGGCTGGAAAGTGGGAAAAGGTGGGAATTTTTTAGCCGCGGGTCGGGTCAAATTGGATCGGGTCGGGTCGGTTTTGGGTGGTTCTGGATCAACCATGTGGCGCTCCCAGATGGCGACACATGGTGACCAGATTATTTGAACAAAAATGAGGTAAAAACCTCTCCCCTTGGAATCGAACTCTTGTCCTCTTGGTTAGTAAAATCGTCCTCAACCAGTTGAATCCACATAGGACTACATTACAGAAAGTGCACAAACAATATATAAACACTAATACAATCCTAAATTAAATATTTACATTTTATTCTTTCAAAAATCGTAAGTTGTGCATACGGACTCCGATTAACAATCAGAAAAAACCCACGTGACCCTCCTTCTGAGGTCGATAATATTTTCATGATGTTAGGGTCTCGGGTGTTGATTTCGGGCGATGAATCGCGACTTTCACTTTGACTTTCTTTCGAATCCGAACTTTGCACGACCATCATTTCTTCGTTTTAACTACGATTGATACGCCGTTTGAACCCAGGCGTCCCTTGATTCGAGGCCTACAGTTTCCATGTTTTGTGCAAGGCCAAAATAAATATTTTGAATTTACAATTTTTCCCTGAAGTTGCGTAGGTGCTCATTTCATGTTCAAAATGAGTCTCGTCATCGCCGCTTGCATTCTAAGCCTGTCAATACTCAATAACAAACTTGCACAAGAGATTATCAATATAAGATGTGAGCGTGAAGTACTCAAAAATTAAATTATTAAACCAATTTATTCTTAGATTTGTATTTTTCTCTAAAATAATAAAAATTGCTCTAAAAACATTTTATTGATGGTGCAACGAAACTAACAAGTTCTAGAATTGGGTATAAATATTACAAATTAATGTACTCATCACATAATGAATAGGATGCAAGTGTTCTGGTAACCCGAGTCTGTAAGTAACCGAGAAAATCCGATCAATAATAGGGAGTGGCCCCACATACCTCAGTTCCAACTTTCCTTTCTTCCCAAATCTCATTATCCCCTTCATAGAGGATACTCGTAGCAACATATGGTCCCCGAGACTAAATGCTTTAAAGAACCTCTTGGCATCGGCGTAGCTTTTCTATCTTTCCTGAGAAACCCGTATACAACTTTGAATCATCTCAATCCTAACCGAAGTATCCTAGATTACCTCTGGACCAAGTAGCTTATTATAGCCCACCTCTAGCTAACAAGCGGGAGAAGGAAAAGGTCTACCATATAATTCCTCGAATGGAGCCGTGCCAATAGTAAACTGATAGGAGTTATTATAAGTAAACTCTACCAGTGGAAGACACTGCATCTAACCTCCACCAAAATCAAGCATACACATCCATATCATATCATCCTGCATCTTATTAGTCCATTCAGTCTACTCGTCCGTCTGTGATTAATAGGTCGTACTCATTCGCAACTCTGTACCCATGGCCTCTTAGAAACTCTCCCAAAAGTGAGACACAGAAATCTTGTCACTGTCGGACAAAATATCAAGGGACACACCCATGTAATCTCACTATCTCTGCAATGAAGATTTAGGCATATTGTCCCGTGGTGTAGTATGTCCAGACTTGCAAAAAATGAGCTACCTTAGTCAACTGATCCATAATTACCCATATCGAATTGTGACCCCTCTGATATGTAGGCAACTCCGTGATGTAATCTATGGAAATGCTCTCCCATTTCCACATAGAAACCTCTAACAGATGTAGAAACCGTATCGATTTCTGGTGGTCCACCTTTACCAGTGACAAGTGGCACATTTTGAGATAAACTCGACAATGTCTTTATTCATCTCGCTCCACCAGTATTGTCGTCTCACATCCTGGTACATTTTATTCCCTCCGGGATCACTGCAAATTGTTAGCCGTGTGACTCTGTCATCACTGCATGTCGCAATCCCTCCCCCTCTGGAATAACTAATCTCCCATTGAAGTGAAAGCCTCCATCTGAACTCACGGAATAAGACTCTGCTCCCTCGACTAGTAATTGTACAATCTGATCCTAACAGAACGAATCGGCTGCCTGAGCCTGTACAACGCTCGTAACGATCTGCGGTGTAATGGTCATAACTAACATAAATTATCTGCAAACTACATATTGATGCCCCAGCTCCTTCAACTTTGCCTTCCACACCTCGGACACATCACTTACTGGCCTACGACCCAATGCATCCGTTACCACGTTAGCCTTCCCTAAGTGATACTCGATATCGAATTGATATCCCTTCAGAAATTCAAACCACCTGCACTGATGCATATTTAGCTCCCTCTGAGTGAACATGTATGGTAGTGACTTATATTTTGTGAACAGGCTCCGCTAGCTCCAGGTCATGGGTGGGGTAATTCCTCTCGTGAGGCTTAAGATTACGGGAAGCATAAGTTATAGCATGATCTTCCTGCTGAAGTACACCACCAAGTCCCTGTAGGGAAGCATCCGTATAGACAAAATACTCCACTCCTATCCTGGGTAGTGCGAGAACCGGTGTTGATGTCAACTTCTCCTTCATCTCATCGAAAGTCAACTGACATGCATCATCACAGATTAATGGTACCCCTTTGTGAGTCAAGTTTGTCAACGGACCCATGATCTTTGAAAATCCCCTAATAAACCGTGTGTAGTACCTGACTACCCCAAGAAACTATGTATCTTTATCGGTGTTGTGTGTAACTTCCCGATCCGAATTAGAGTTACCGTTGTAATAACCTGTATCCGAACTAAGGTGTTAAGGGGGAGGGGGATAAAGTTTTTTATTAAATTGGAAAATAGTTGCCACGTTATACTTCAAAAAAATCTTTGATTTCTTTTAGTTTAAAAAGATGAGGGTTATATCATGCAAAATAGTATTCGATTAACAATTTGACAAGTAAACCTCTGATAAAATTTAATCCATAAATAAATAATAAATCCCTGTATTATTACAATTTCCAAATAGTTCCACTTTAGACCATTTTGGCTTAGAACATAAGGTATTACAGTTCAAAATAAATCTATGGATTAAAATCGATTACAGAGCCTCTAACGACAACTAGCGCTTTTTGCGGGCTTTCCAACGTCCTTACCTGACGTACCGCCTGTTGTACCTGGGGTTTTGGAAAATAGGGTATGAGAGAAATGTTCAGTAGGGTGTGAATACTAAGCAATAATTTGCTTAGTAAAATACTATACATATACATTGCATTTTAAGAATTCTAAAAACCATCATTGTCCCATATTCATTCATTATCATTAATTATTGTCTTAGTTAACATTTAAATTTGATAACAATATTAAAGATGTCTTCATTATATTCAACTAGGTCATCATTTATCTATACTAACAAGATTCTTTTACTTAGTCGTAAATGCACCTACATTCAATGTCCTGGGCTACGTGCCCACTCACACTTGGCATTTTCGATGTCCCATGCCAGGGACGTAATTAATTCCAATTATGTTATCCACATAATTATTAAGGAATTCTTATTCATTCATTAGATTAAGTTTCATGAAAATCTCTCATTCATTACTGAACATTATTTTTGGGATTTTGCCAACAAACACTCACGGACTTCGTGGCCTCACACCACTGCTCTCCGTCTCCATATACTACTGCAGTTGGTTTTGGGTCTTGCACCACTAGGGACATCATGCCCTCCTTAATTATTTTCTTTCGACGTCATCAAAATATCATTTATCTTTCATATGTTCAAGATTACTCTCAATGTTCACATTCAACTTATCTGGTTTTATCAATTAAAACCCGTTATTAGCCATTTTTCTAACGAGCCGATGAGGCATTCTAGTGTTAATATAGTAACAATTAATATGCTAAATCATCATTTTACACTATAACTTACCCAAATTCATTCTTACACTTTAACTATCTAAAAATCATTTCCTTAGTATTTTTCATGTATTTTTAATGCAAAAATACCATTTAAGTGACTTTTTCTCAAATTTACCAAATCTTCCACTAAGGCATTTTTAACCAAAAATCACCTTTCTAAGTGGGTTTTAAGTACAAAAATTACTATTTAAAGTACTATATGTTTCCACCAACATTTAACCCATTAATAATGATGAATAATCCATTTTAACATATCTTTGCATAATAGTGCAACTATACTAATATTAAGTCATATATAACATGTTTAAGAAGCTTCAACTAAAATTATAATTTAAATGATTTTGGGGCTGTTTTATCAAATTTTCAATCACATATCTAACAAACATTTTTCCACATTAATTATCTTCAATCTCAAGATTAAATTACATTACACATTCAACACATAAAAATGGGTATTCTACCTAAGAATAACCCTTAAATGCAACTAATATGTGTATTTTCATGTAGTCATTCATTTTTATTATTTATTTAATGCGATTTATAAATTTCAAACATGATTTATGCAATAGCAATATCCTAAAATTATTTTCAAAAGATCATCTTCTCCATTTTTCAACACTAACAAAATGGGTTGTCACATATAAAGTTAAAAAAGGAGAGTCACTTATCTAGCATGGATTTAACAATAACTACACAAGAATTTGCATTTAAAGAAAAGAGTTTAGAGTGGAGGAAAACCCTATTTGAATAAAGGAGAGTGAGTGTAGATGTGAAGAACATGGAGACAAGCCTTCCAAAATTGCACCAAAAAGTCCCCAACAAAGCTCCCTTTGAGCGCCAAAAACTCACTTAAGTGAAACCCACTTGCTGTCTAAACTTTAGTAGTGGCTTTAATGGAGTTTTGAGGACTTTCATGTGGTGTTTGGGTGGTGGGAATATGAAGGGGAATGAAGCTACGAATTTAGAGGGTGTTTACACTAGCTAGGACTTGAGAGATGTGTGTGAAAAAAAACATTAGCAGTTGCCTTCTTAAAACCCAAGGCATCCCTCCTTCTCTCTCCTAAAAACTATTTAAAGAAGTCTTCAACTCTCGACCCCGCAACACAGAGGTTTGTATGTCCTAAAATATGTAAATCTTCCCTAAGGTCTGATTTTATGATTTGGATAACGACAACACTCAACCATCAAATATCCTAGATGAACCTAGTTGAAAAAGACGCACATTGTGCTACTAAACGACCACCAACGTCAATTTCTCTCTCTAAAACTCTTTTTTTAAACTTTTAACTTAAGAATCACATTCCTTGCATTTTTTTTGAGAGAAAAAATATATTCACACTAATCTTTTGGACTATCGGAATGTCCTATACATGGCACACAAAATAGGGACCTCCGCGCAAAAGTATATTTTTTTCAATTTATCTCTTCATAATAATATATCTCATATTTTTGTTGGTAAAAAAACATATTCACAATATTTTTTTGACCTTCCGAGTCATCCTAAATAATATGCAAAATAGATAGGACCTCCGCGCAAAATATATATTTTTTCCGATTTTTCTTCGCATGGTAATATTCCTTATATTTTTATGAGTCTAAATATATAGTCACAATATTTTTTTGACCTTCCGAGATGTTCTAAATAATACGCGCAAGAAATTAGACCTCCGCCTAGAACATATTTTGTTTTCGATTTTCTTTACATGGTAATATTCCTTATATTTTCATGAGTCTAAATATATAGTCATAATATATTTTTGACCTTCTGAGATGTCCTAAACAATATGCACAAAACTAATTTTTCATCGTGTTGTGGGTCGTAAGACAATTAGTACGCAAGCTCGTGTAGCATTCGTTGCTTGTCCAAATCGCGTGAAACTTAACCAAAATACTTAAAATAATTATACAAACATAAATCATAACTCATGAGGGAACATGCGACGTAAATTTTTTAATAACGGAGCGTTGCTAAATGAAATCATAATCGTTCGAGTACAATTTAAATGTGTAGGTATTACATTCTCCCCTCCTTAGGAGATTTCGTCCCCAAAATTCATCCTACGTCACTCAAAAAGCTGTGGGCGTTTCTTTCGCATCTTGGCTTCTTGTTCTCAAGTGGCACCTTCAACTCCATGCGATTCCCATAGGACCTTCACCAATGGAATGACTTTTTTGTGCAGAACTCGGTTCTCTCGATCCAATATGGATATGGGCCGAGTCAAGAATGTTGTGTTCTCTTCTAACTCAATATTCTATCAGTTGATCATATGGTGAGGATCATGCAGATACTTCTTCAGCATAGAGACATGGAAGACATTGTGGGAATGAACTAATTGTGGAGGTAGTGTTAATCGGTATGAGACATCCCCGACCCTTTCCAAAATATCGAAGGGTCCAATGTACCGAGGAGAAATCTTGCCCTTCTGACCAAATCTCTAACTACCAGTCCTATCCTTGACCTTCAACAACACAATATCACCCACTCCAAACTCTAATGACGTACGTCAATTGTCGTCAAAATTCTTCTATCTGACCTGAGCGGTCACTAACCTCTCACGTATCAACTAAACCTTTTTAGTCATCTCCCTGATCATATTCGAGTTTGTAAGATGCTTCTCTCCCACCTTTGCCCAACATACTGGAGAACATCATGGTCTCCTATAAAGGTCCTCGGAGGGGGTCATCTCTATATTGGCTTAGTAACTGTTGTTGTACAAAAATTCCTCTAGAGGAAAGTTTTTATTCCAACTACCCTGAAAGTCAAGCTCACATGCCCGCAACAAGTCCTCCAAAATCTGGATTATACGCTCTGATTATCCGTCTATCTATGGATTGTAAGCCATACTCCAATTCACATCGTTATCCAACTTCTGTTGAACCTTCCTCCAAAATTATGAAACAAATCGAGGATCTCTATCCAAAAAAATGGTCAAGGGTACGTCGTGGAGTTTGACAATCTCCCATATGTACATCCTGGCCAACTTTGGTATATTGTCCGTGATCTTGATCGGTAAGAAGTGTCAAGAGTTAGTGAGATGATCCACCACGACCCAAGATGCATCATGACCCCGTTCAAATCGAGGTAACATTGTGACAAAGTCCATGGTGATGTGCTCCCACTTCTAATCGTCTATTGGGAGTGGCTGCAATAACCCAGCTAGCTTCTTATGCTCGGCCTTCACCTGCTGTCACGTATAGCACTTAACTATAAACATCGATATATCCCTCTTCATCCCAGACCACCAAAAATCTCAACACAAGTCCTAGTACATCTTTGTCTCACTTGGATGTATGCTGAACTGAGACTGATGGAATTTTGCATGGATATCTTCCTGAAGCTCTTTGATAACTTGCAAAATTAACCTGCCCTTGTGTCGAACACCTCAATCCTAATCAACCCTGAGAGTATCGAATTCCTCACCATTCTGAATACGGTTTCAAAAAGGCATAATGTCCTCGTCATAGAGATGTCCATCAAGAACCTTCAGGTGAACCACTGGCTTAGGTATCATACCCCATAAGTATGCTCTGTCATTGTTCCGCTAAACATGTAGTTCACATTTCTTAAGTTCCTCATACATCTTCATACTGTATCACCTCATCGCCTCTAAGGCGGAACCCGACTTCCTACTAAGAGCATCGCCCGCCACATTGGCCTTCCTCGGATGATACTCTGACAAGAATTCGTAGTCCTCTAAAAGCCCAATCCACCTCCGTTTCCGAAGATTGAGGTCTCGCTCATTGAAGATGTATCTGAGGCTCTTGTGATCGGTGAACACCTAAAACCTTTCTCCATACAAGTAATACCGCCAGATCTTCAAGGCAAACACAATTTCGTCCAATCCTAGATCATGGGTGGGGTAGTTCTTTTCATGCGTTTTAAGATGGCGGGACGCATAGGCAACCACCTGACCCTCTTGCATGAGTACTCCTCCAAGGCCTAATCCGGAGGCGTCACAATCAAGGTTCTAAAAAATGAGGGGCGCGACTGAGGCATGGAGGCCAAGCCTTAGAAGCCTAGGTGGGCCTTAGGCGTGAAAAGGCGTTTAAGCCTTTTTTTAATACATTTTAACATTTTTAAACTATAACAATGCTATTAAAATTACTAAAATTGTATATACCTTAAAATATGTCTGAATATATGAAAACGAAAGTACTATTTTTTTAAATACTAAGAAAAAAGGAAAGAAGAAAAAGAAAAAAATGCGCGGTTTTTTGGGCGAGAGGAAGAGATGTTTAGGATACCATTTCTCTTTTGATTGTTTTGAATGAGATATTCTTTCGATTATAAAGAAAAAAGTATTTAAAAGGCGATATTGTTTCACTAAAGCATTTTTGTTTTAAACAAAAGTGCGCCTTAAACCTTTTACCAAGAATAAGGTGTAAAAGTCTCAAGGCGGGGTGTTTCTCCCAAGCCTCAAGCCTAGGTGTGCCATTTAGAACACTGATCACAATATATGGTATAACTCTTTCCCCGTCTGGGAAGAATGAGGATATGTGCCGAGATAAGCCAGGAATTCAACTCCTAAAAGGCGGACTCACACTCATCTGACCACTCAAAAGGGACACCCTTCTGCGTCAACCATAATGAAACTCTAGAAAAATTCTGACCAAATATCTGATAATAGCAGGCCAAGATAAGGAAACTCCGAAATCTTCGTGACTATCTTCGGTCTTTCCCATTCGAGAATGGATTCAACCTTGGACGAATCGACAGAAATGCCTGCGCCAGATACCACATGGACAAGAAATTTGACCTCATCCATTCAAAATTCACACTTGCTGAACTTCCCATACAACCTGTTCTCCCTGAGCACCTAAAGAGTCATACGTAAGTTCTCCTCGTGCTCAATATTAGAAAATAAATATACTAGGATATCATCAACAAAGACGACCACAAATCGATCCAAATATGAGCGATAGATATGATTCATGACTAAGGCATACAGATTGTGCATGAGCCAAATCGAAAGGCATGACAAGCACTCATAATGTCCATACCGTGTGCAGAATGAGGTCTTAGGAATATATTCCTCCTTCGCCCTCAACTGGTGATAACTTGATCGAATATCAATCTTGAAGAACCTACCTGGCCCTAGAAGTTGATCGAATAAGTTGTCAATCCATGGCATCAGATACTTGTTCTTCACGATCACCCGATTCAGCTACCGATAATCGATACAAAGACGAAGATAATTGTCCTTCTTCTTGGTAAAAAGGACTGGCGCTCCCTACAGGGACACAATAGGGCGTATGAAGCCCTTATTCATCAAATCATCCAACCGAGTCCTCAACTCTAGTAACTCTACTGGTGCCATCCTATTAGGAGGAATGGAAATAGGTGTCACACCGTGATAAACGTCAATGGAAAAATCATTATCTCGACTCGGAGGCAATAATGGGAGATCCTTAGGAAATACATCAGGAAACTCACGAACAATGGGGTAGTTTGCAACCATACGATCTGGTTCCTCTTGGGCCATGATGATACTCAACCAACCAAAGAATTCTTTTTCTCTCGGGTAGTGGAAAACTTGCAAGGACAATCTATACGCTACTCACTGTCAAAGTGATAATGAGACCCATTGGAAGAGACACTGAAACACTATGCCGACGACACTCGATAGTGGCGTCAAAGCTAGACAGACAATCCATAATGAGGATCATCTTGAATCCATCCATATCCATCACAATCAAATCATACTCTAGAATGTAATTCTCTGCCACGACTATGCAATTTTGATAGACTCTACTCAGAAAGACACCGCTACCCACGGACAGTCCCACGAATATCGACGAATGAAGCTCATCAACCTCAAGACCCAAATAGAAATATAACGAACTAGATATAAAAGAATGTGATGCACCAGAATTGAATAATGCTCTAACCCAAATACTGAACTATAATATCATACCTTCAATTATGGATGCATTCTAGACAGGCACTGACTACTGTGTGAGGGCATAAGTTCTCCCCTGGCTGAATCGATTACCCTGACCACTAGGCATAGTCGGTTCGTGACTCCCTTGCCCTTGACTGGGGTGAGGGTTGTCAAAACCATTCCTAGCCTATTGCTGATGATAAAAAAAGGACTGTTGCCACTGCTGTTGGTACTAAGTGGGGCTCGTATAGCTCGAGTTTTACCTATATGTGAAACTACTGCCCTGTTGACCAACCTGCTGCTCTTTAGCTATAAACTCTGAACATTTTTGCCTAAAATTATTAGGTGGCCCACAAATGAATCAAGCCTTGGTGGTAGGTGATATCGGGCTTTGATCACTGCTACACTGACCCGGTGTAGTGATACTCATAACATCCTTAAGCTTGGTAAGAAAACCTCTTGCCCCACTCTTGAACCTTTTGTTATTATCGCCACTAGGCCCACCAGCCTCCCTCTTTTGTGTCCCACCAGATTCTTTCTTCTTATCTCCTATATCTCGGGAATCCTTTGCCTCGATCTCAAGTCGGATGGCCTTATTGATAGACTCCCCAAAGCTCAAATGATCAAAACTAACTAGCAGTCTACGAATATGGGGATTCAACCCTTTCACAAACAATCGAGTCTTTTCTTCCTCATTAGTCTTAACCGCGTTCACATTATTCAGTAATATCTCAAAGAGAAATAGGTACTCATTCACATAAATCTTGCCCTGGATCAATGTACAAAACTCATCCTTCTTGGCCTCTTTATACGCCTGAGGGAAGTACCGGTCTAGCAACACTGTTTGAAAACCATCCCAATCAAGAGGCTCCGTCAAATTGGCCATGTGTGTGGACTAACAACTCTGAGCCTGCTCAATTATGTGGAAAGTATCAAGCTTAACCTTATGCCCAGCTGGAACATCAAGGATGTCAATAATACGAGCAACCTCACCGAGCCACTCTTCGGACACATCGGGCTTTGTCATGCCGTTGAACGTTGGTGGG
Source organism: Sambucus nigra (assembly GCA_949130495.1). Classification (NCBI taxonomy): domain Eukaryota; kingdom Viridiplantae; phylum Streptophyta; class Magnoliopsida; order Dipsacales; family Adoxaceae; genus Sambucus; species Sambucus nigra. The sequence goes on along the minus strand of OX422215.1, from coordinate 645,842,684 downwards.
GTCAATCGGCTACACTCCTTGATAATTGAGGCCACTGCGGTGCTTTCGACTGTACTGCTATGGTCACCCCTCTGTTGTTGGGATATAGTCTCAGCTAACTGGCGCACTGCCTGCTCCATTCTTTATAGCTCACTGTTACCACTAGCAGTGGCCTTGCGAGTAGGGGCCATACTATAAGATAGGAGAGTTTAGTATAACAATTATCTATGCAAAAACAAAAGGAACTAAAACGATAATCACTCCTACGCTCACGAGGATCCTAATTCTCTAATACCAAGTTATAACGCCCCGATCTGGATTAGAGTTACCATTGGAATAACCCGTATCCGAACCAAGCTGTCAAGGGGGAGGGTAATAAAACATTTTATTAAATTGGAAAATAATTGCCACATTATACTTCAAGAAAACCTTTGATTTCTTTCAGTGTAAAAAGGTGAGGCCCATATCATGTAGGTTAGTATTTGATTAACAATTTAACAAGTAAACCTTTAACAAGATTTAATATATAAATAAAGCATAAATACCTATATTATTACAATTTCCCAATAGTTCCAGTTCAAACCAAATTGTCTTAACAAAATATAAAGGATTACATTTCAAAATAAGTCTATGGATTAAAATCGGTTGTACAGCCTCTAACGACGACTAGCGCTTTCAGCGGCCTTTCAAACGTCCTTACCTGACGTACCACCTATTGTACGTGGGTTTTGGAAAATAGGGTATGAGAGAAATGCTCATTAGGGTGTGAATACTAAGCAATAATTTTCTTAGCAAAATACTATACATATACAACGCATTTTAAGAATTCCAAAAACCATCATTGTCCCATATTCATTAATTATCATTAATGATTATCTTCGTTAACATTTAACTATGCTAACAATATTAAAAATGTCTTCATTATATTTAACTAGGTTATCATTTATCTATACTAACAAGATTCTTTAACTTAGTCGTAAATGCACCTACATGCTACGCCCTGGGCTACGTGCCCACTCACACTTAACATTTTCGATGTCCCATGCCAGGGACGTAATTAATTCCAATTATATCATCGACATAATTATTAAGGAATTCTTATTCATTCATTAGATTAAGTTTCATGAAAATCTCTCATTCATTACTGAACATTATTTTTGGGATTTTGCCAACAAACACTCACGGACTTCGTGGCCTCACACCACTGCTCTCCGTCTCCATATACTACTGCAGTTGGTTTTGGGTCTTGCACCACTAGGGACATCATGCCCTCCTTAATTATTTTCTTTCGACGTCATCAAAATATCATTTATCTTTCATATGTTCAAGATTACTCTCAATGTTCACATTCAACTTATCTGGTTTTATCAATTAAAACCCGTTATTAGCCATTTTTCTAACGAGCCGATGAGGCATTCTAGTGTCAATATCGAATAATAAAAATACTAAATCACCATTTTACACTTTAATTTACTAAAATGCAGTCTTACTCTTTTACTACCTAAAAAGCATTTCCTTAACATTTTTCAAGTATTTTTCATGCAAAAATACCATTTAAGTGACTTTTCCTCATACTTACCAAATCTTCCACTGAGGCATTGTTTTAACTAAAAATTACCTTTCTAAGTGGATTTTAAGTACATAAATCATGAATAATCCATTTTAACATAACTTTTCACAATAGTCCGACTATACTAATATTAAGTCATATATAACATGTTTAAGAAGCTTCGACTAAAATTATGACTCAAATGATTTTGGGGATGTTTTTATCAAATTTTTAATCACATATCTAAACTAACATTTTTTCTCATTAATCATCTTAAATCTCAAGATTAAAGCACATTAAACATTTTACACATACAAATAGGTATTCTACCTAAGAATAACCCATAAATGCAACTAATATGTGTATTCTCATGTAGTCTTTCAATGAAAATGAGATTTAAAAAAATGTAAATGTTAATTTACTGATACACACCTCACTAAATGACATCACAAGGGAAGTTCGCACCCGTGGTGAAGCCCCCTGGCTAATGAATGCAGTGTGGATATAGTCATAGGCCATGTGAGCGTTGGTTATATATATATTTTCTGCGATGGGTAGGAGATTCCGGGTGTGGTCTTGACTATCCCATAGGCACATGGCCGCTTCCCGACGTCTTGCATTGTAGGATCCCAGGTTTACTTATGATAGGCCCTGGAAGATGATGGTCATTTAGGGGCGCGCACAGTGGGGAAACCCGGACGGGCGGTCTTAGAATTGTTATATGTATATGAATATAACTATTTTTTTTATCAAGTGGGACTTGATGGTTGTTAAACGCCACAAAGAGCGTATGATAAATGCCACAAAGAGCATGAATACGTGCCATCAAGAGCATGGGATTGAGATTTATGTGCCATAAAGAGCACTTGATACTAATGTAATTCCTATTAAGGAATGGAAAGATAATTAACTATGGAAGTTAATAAATGAAAGGAAATCGTATCTTCTTGATTTAACCACATAAATGGTTTTATTCCTATAAAGGAATGTAAGAAGAAAATGGTAATGGGATGAATGAGCAAAGGTTTTAAATTAAAGTTATTTACTTTTCAATTATTTTTTGTAATTGTGTTACATTTCATAATTTGTTTAAATTGTCTTAAATTGTATTGTAGATAACATGTCATATTATCATCCTCATCATTTATGCATAACTGTTCATTTCTATCATGCTTTTTATGTCTTCTGGTGATCATATAGAACCCGGCCCTGACCGGTTTACTTTCCTTGTTGCATATATGATTGTATCCGCTCAGGTGCTCCCCCACAAGGACGCCCGTTTTGATATTCACATTCCTTTGCTTTTGACGAGCTGTAAGATTTTGCGGGTTATTACAGGACCTTGAATTAGACGCTTTCATCTTTGTGTTCTAGATATGCTCGGGTATTTTCATCGGGCGTGTGGCCCAAACTTTTGTACTTGTTTAATGAGTGTATTACGTAAGATATTAAACTGGTGTACTGTGTTCTATGTAGCTGTGGATCGACAGCCTATTCGGTCCTTTTGTATACATTCGTCTTAGTTGTATTATATATACATCTTTTGGAATTCCACTTGCTTGTCAGAATGACTTGTTTTAATTTAATTTTCTTAACTAGATTTAAATTTCTAAACTTTCTGGCAACCCGTTTTCTGATTTATTGGGTGGTTTTCCCATATACTCAGTTTATTTTTGTTGATGCTGAGAATGATATCCACCCATGATTCCTGTTACATTTGAGTATCGGGCTGGCCACCCCTTATCTCGGATCGCGGGTTGTCATGGATGGTATCAGAGCATCAGGTTCTAGAGTCTTTAGGATCTATGTGGATTCATCATGTTCTACCGTAGCGTTCTTTGATATAGAGCCTAAGGTTAGGACTGTGTAGTTGTCTATGTTTGCAATCTTCTGCAAGATAGATAGTTTCAAATAGTATGTTAACTCTATTGTCGCTTCATCTCAAATGCCGCCTAGAGAGGTTGCCATGTGAGACGTAATAGGGTTGTAGAAGATGAGGTAGATTCTCCACCGCCGCCATAAGGTACTGTAACGCTGCGTATGTAGCAAACATTGTGGCTCAAACGGTTAACACCGCCATGACCGCAGTGGTCCAATAATTGACATGGACTCATGATGTTCAAGCTCCTATAGGACCTTTCTGTGGAAAAGGGTTCGGGAGTCCTTTCTAAAGGGAAATTCCCCTAAATTCGAGGGAGGATCGGATGTTATTAAAGCCAATACATGGAAAGAGAATAGACAACGCCACCTTCGAATGATAGAATGTAGCGAGGGGAAGAAATAGGTCCTTGCCTCTTTTAAGCTTGTCGAATCTGCGTTATACTGGTGGGAGATAATAACCACACCCGAGCAGAGAGACATAATGACGATCACTGAGTTCTGGGCTTTGTTCGATCGTGAGTATGTTCCTCCCACAGTTTATTGGGAGAGGAGAGAAAAGTTCCAGGATGTTGTGCAAGGAGAGAGATCTGTGGCGGAATATGTATAGGAGTTTGCATGGTTGGCGAGTTTTGTCCCGGATGAAGTGGCTTCGAAAGAAAGGAAGATCTCGAAGTTGTGGGAGGTCTAAACTGGAGAATCCGGCAACAATTGCTGGGTAATCCAGCTTGACGAACTTTTGGTGGAATTATGAATGCAGCATTGCTCCATTGCCGGGAGCATCGGTTATATACGTAGGGTAGCAAGAAAGCTACCGTAGTGGGGCAAGCAGGAAAGCTTGGAGAACAGGGGATTGGAGGAGGAGCATTTCCCTCATCTCGGTCCTCTGGTAGTAAGCAGAAAGATAGGGACCTTCAGTAAGGAGTTTCGTCTAAGAGATAGCATTTTGGAGGGTTTATTGAGGGTGGCAATAACATTAGGCACAGTAAAGGTGCCTTGCGTTATGTAGGCCGGGGTGGTCGTGGAAGAAAAGACCATCTGGGCCAAAGCATTACCCAATTTAGAAATAACGGGGGTTGAGGTCAAGAGGATACGAAGGGACGGTGATTCCTATGAGGGGAGGCAGGTCATTAAGATGGAGTGTCCTCGATTGATTGGGAGAGTTTATCAAATTTAGGAGGCTATACTTCCTCCAGCTTCGTTAGCACCGCCCGCTATTAAGGGTAAGTTTTATTTCAGAGGTACTTAAGTCACGTGTTATTCGATGCGGGTGTTACACGCTCATTTGTTTTATGAGCTCTTCTGAGACTACAGATTTGATGAGATCTGCTGAGAGTATTTTTACTAGTGTTGAGTTTTCTACGAGAGATGGTTCGCTAAATTCCTTGTTTGTAAACATATAGGGATTTATTGTGGTACTTTGTGCTTTGAGGCCGATTTACTCGTCCTTGACATGGTCGGGTATGATGTGATTGGTATGCCTTATCTCCACGACCGACATAGTTGAGTAGTAGCGTATAGGAGGGGTTCCTTATTTGGATTTAGCTTTTGCGGGACGCTCAACGCGTGAACCTCAACGATGTTGGAAGTGGAGAAATGTTGTTCTTCCTTCTTTTAGTTATTTTTTTTTATTTTGTTGGGTGGAAAGGTTTAGCCAAAAATCACGTAGAAGAGTGATTAAGGGCTATTAAAGTGCAAAATTGAAGCACTGCATATAGTTCTCTCCTTTGATTGAGGTGAGGGAGACTGAGATACGAAGTCGAATTGAGACTTCGGGTTATGCCTTGATAAGAAGGCTATTTAAAAAGGTATATATATGTTGTGGGGTATATAATTATAAGGCTTTATGAAAAGTGAATGTTTAATTTGTTAACTCTTCAGTTATTTAAGTGGTTATGTATATAAGTAGAATCTTTTCGGTCCCGAACATGTGTCTTAGACCTTTATATCTTGATGATCGACAACGCGAGGTAGTAGTGTAATAGGAGGGTTCCTTGTTTGGATTTCGCTTCAGCGAGACGTCCCACGCACGAAATCGAGCAAATGTCGGAAGTTGAGAAAGGTCTTAGTCACTAGGGATATACTTAGTATTAGGTGTACACGACTTAGATAGGATATATGTAGGTAATCCTTAGGATTGTTTGGACATAAGGCCTTTAGTTTATGTGGCGTTAGTTTAGGAAGGTTGTCGGGAGTTTACCACGAGTAAGTTGTGTGTTGACTCTCAGAGGGATTAGTTCCCTAGCAACGAGAAGTTGGGGATTTCGAAAGGTTTGCCAGGTTAGGCCGAAGGAGATGAGGCCTCTCGTAGGAGAGTGTTACGGAGGTAACGAAAAGGTGAATTGACTCGCACTCCTGAGCCATGTTGCTAAGCTCGAGGGTGGATTCAATTGACAAGCCTCTGCCAGGATGGGGAGTATTAATACGGGAGCATAGACCAAATGTTTATGCGCCTCATAAGTTAAGACTTGTGAGAATTATTATCCCATGTTTGAATTTAAAATTCATCGTGGGGGTGACCGCCGTATATAAAAGGGAGGTACTACTTCCTGGGCAGAAATTTAGTCTGTCGTGCGAGCAACAATTCGTTGCAGGATGTTGTAGGAGAGACAGCGGGTTGTAAAGACCACATATACAAGTTGCCGGCAGGGGGAACATAACCCCACTCTATTGGTTTTGAGGGTGGGGTGCGTTTCCCCAGGAGACTTATTGTCCCGGATAAGAAGGACAGTAATGGCGGAATCTCACGGTTCTAAGTTTGCGGTACATTCGGGTAATGACATAATGTGTCAAGATATGCGTCGCCAGGATTGGTGGCCGGGCATGAAGAGGTTGTTGTACTGCATGGGGTGCCTTTGATTAGAGTTTTCGATTGAAACAAGATTTTCGTTTCTTACTTGTGGCAAGTTTCCAAGAAGCCATGGGAATCGAATTGAAGTTTAGTACTTCCTATTATCCTCAAACAGGCGGCCAGACCAAAAGGGGTAAACCACATGTTGGAGGATGTGCTCCTCATGTGCGTGCTTGACTGCAAGAGTAGTCGGGAGCAGTGTCTCCCACTAGTTAAATTCGTTTATAATGATTTTTATCGATTCACTATCGGGATGGAGCTTTAAAAAGCCTTGTATGGTAGGCCTTGTGGATCTCCCGCTTGTTGGTTAGAGGTACGAGATCATAAGTTCCTCGGACCTGAAATGATCTCGAATATTTCTTCGAAGATCGAGCTCATTCGGAATCGCATTCGTATAACCAAGATCGATAAAAGAGTCATGTCGATGCGGGGAGAAGGCATGTGGAGTTTGTGATCGATGGACCAAGTGTTGGTACCAGTATTGCCTATGAAGGGCATTAAGCGTTTCGAGTAGAAAAGGAAAACTTGCACCACGTTATGTTGGACCTTTCCTATAAATGTTAAGGTGGGTCCGGTAGCCTATTAACTTTATTTACCGAAACACTTGTGGCAAATTCATGACGTGTTCCATATATCTTCTGTAAAGTAGTAAAAGAGATGTGATGGTGCCCTTAGGCACATTTCTTTCGAAGTAAATGCAACTTGACGGTTCTTATGAGATGTAGACGGTTGCTATTTTAGAGTGTGGAGAGCGGCGATTGAGATCGCAGGTAGTACTTTAAGTTATGGTGTAATGTGATCACCATAGTGTCGAGGAATCGACATGGGATCGCGAGGATGATATGCGGGAAAAGTATCTGCATTTCTTCTTGTGAGGTATACCTGAATTTTGGGGGCAAAATTCCCTCATAAGGGGGGAGGGGGGAGTATGTAACAACCCTCACTTTTGAGAGCTTATTTTATACTCATTTACTATGTGTAGTAATTAGTTATAAAATGATGGATGTTGAGTAAATATTAATTTAATATGAAAAAGGTTAATATTTACTGGAATGTTGTATGATTACCTGATGAGTAGGTAAAAATATCCATGTGGTGATTTATTGTGTCACAAAAAAATAAAATGACATTTTGGTTTAATGTGAAACCGGAACTTAAAATGAGTTATAAAATTTCCAAATGATAATTTGAAAGGTGTAGTTAGTCCCGGTAGGTGCGAGACAGACAAAATAAGTGCTATATTGCATTTTGGTATTTCGGGTACTTTTGACTGGTTATAGCTTATATGTGTAGTTGCGATTTATTTTATCGCGTATTAGCCATTAGAGTTGGGCATTTTAGACTTAAGGCCAGATTAAGTCTTGCTAGCCTTATTACTTTCCCTCATTTCTCTTAAAACACAATTGAGCCCTAGAGAGAGTAAAGAGGGAGGGAGAGAACTTTGGGAGAAATTGAGAGATTTGGTTATTCAAGCTTGGATCATTGCCTACACCAAATCAAATCTGCATTTGCATGATCAAGGCAAGTTATCTACTTGCTATTGTATGATTTAAGGAGAGTAATTAGTATTGATATTGGTGAATTGTTATGAATGATCATATTAGGGTTTTGTTAGAATAATTGGGTATTAACCCTTGGAAATTGATTTGGATGATAAATATTGTAAATAATGGTAGTTGGGTGGATTTATGGAGTTTTAGTTCCATTAGATGATTTTGGTTTGGTTGATTTTGGGTTTAGGAAGAAATTTGGAGTTTAAAACTCCATGGCCAAAACTAGGAATTTCTGTCGGCGTGGCCGAATCGATTTGCTGAGAGACAGTTTGCAAGCCTGGGTCATCCGAATCGGTTCGGCTCGTCCGAATCGATTCGGCAATTATGCAGAAAGTCATTTTTCCTGATCGAATCGATTCGGCTAGTCCGAATCGCTTCTCTTAACCCAAATCAATTCGGCTAGGCCGAATCGATTCGGAAACCCTGTATTTTTCCTTTTTGTTTTCTCTTTTCTAATTTTAACCAAACTTTTTAGGATTAGGACCTAGGAACCTTCTTGAAAGAAGTAAACTTAGAGTCCTAGAGTTGTAGTTGAGTTTGGTCGCCACCCTAGACTAGAATTGGGCCATCTGGGGTTTATTCCGGGGAGGTTTAAACTGATGTTAAGGCATTACTTGTTTTATTCAAAGTTTTTAGAAGTTAGGGAGTTAAATGTCCATGCTTGGAGACTTAGGGGCTTATAGAAATCCAATGAACTTTGGGGATTTGTTGGATCATAATGAACATTCGGAGATTTAGTCGGGACTTGTAATTTGAGGAATATTAATGACGATATTCGATGGGAATAGGTTCGCATAAAATGAACCCAAACTACGTTGAAGAAGATAGGTTCAACTAAAATGAACCCAAATGGTTAAAGATGGTTGGGTCAAATAAAATGAATTAGACGCTTTCATCTTTGTGTTCCAGATATGCTCGGGTCTTTTCATCGGGCGTGTGGCCCAAACTTTTGTACTTGTTTAATGAGTGTATTACGTAAGATATTAAACTGTTGTACTGTGTTCTATTTAGCTGTGGATCGATAGCCTATTCGGTCCTTTTGTATACATTCGTCTTAGTTGTATTATATATACATCTTTTGGAATTCCAATTGCTTGTTAGAATGGGTTGTTTTAATTTAATTTTCTTAACTAGATTTAAATTTCTAAACTTTTTGGCAACCCGTTTTCTGATTTATTGGGTGGTTTTCCCGTATACTCACTTTATTTTTGTTGATGCTGAGAATGATATCCATCCATGATTCCTGTTACATTTGAGTATCGGGCTGGCCACCCCTTATCTCGGATCTCGGGTTGTCACACCACTCTCCTCGGACGGGTGGGGTGTTACAAAATGGTATCAAAGATTAGGTATACGACAACTCTCGGGTCTTGGATTTTGGGTCTAGTATGAGGGTTAGTCATGTTTTCTTTGGAGAGAGAATTTTTTTATGATAAGTCGTGTTAGGCATCGAGGTTAGATGTGAGGTATTTAAAGTTAATTTTTTGAGACGAGATTTATTTTTGGAGATTGTTGGTGTGGCCTGATTTTTTATTGTTAGGCTTTGTTGAATTTCGAGGGCGAAATTCCTTGTTAGTGGGGAAGTATCTAACAACCCGGATTTTTTTAAATCGGGATTTTTAAATTAATTTTTGAAATCGGAGAAAAATGAAAATTTGGATTTTTATAAATTTTATAATTTAAAATGTTGGTTTTTTATATGAAAAATAAATTTTCAAACGAATTTGGAATCGGAATTAAAATGGAGTTTTAATTGAAATTTTATTACATAAAAGGGTCCTGAAAACATAAAACTCTCTGAGAGTCCTGAAAACAAAAAACTCTATAGAAAAAAATATTTAAAAATATTGAACGATCTGATCGAGCTGAAATTTTTCAGACAGCTTCCTCACGTCTTCAGCTAATTCTCCGCCAAATTTCATCCAATTCTAACGGTCTGATCTTCCGAAAATAAATTTCTTAGTGTTTGTGCCTTATTAGAGCTATTTTCTTAATCAAACACTTAATCCTTTATATATCAACAAATTCGTGGCTTGGCTTTTCAAATCACTTCTTTTCAAACTTTTCAACCAGAAAACCTCTCCAAAATTACTCCCTTACAACTACAAACCATAGCCCCAAACTTATTCAAGATTTCAACCTTAGATTAGAAGGCTTATTTGGTGTTTTCTCGAGTTTGGGCTAGAACGAGATTTGATTATTTTTGCGAGAGGAGCTTGATGGTGAGATCAGATTTATAGGCTGATTATGATGTGATAATTCATGTGATGTTTTTGAGGTATGGGGTCTTACACAATATTCTTCTTAATCTCGCAAGTGTTCTTCCCTTTGCTTTCTTGTGATCATTGACTCATATTTGAATTGCGAAATTCAATTGGAATCTGTAAATTTTTGTTGGAATCTAATTTTGATTCATGTAGTATTATATTTGATTTTGGGCATGTTGTCTTGAGATTTTAATATGGCACGGACGTTGGTCACCCGCCAGTATTCTTGTTCCGGCTACTTGATAAAGTATGGCGCTATATGGTGAGGCCTGGTGACTCAGATTAATGGTGCGATCTGATTTAGAGGCCGATTATTATGTGATGATTTTGAGGTATGGGGCCTTACACAGTATGATCATTAACCTCGCGAGTGTTATTCCCTTTGTTTTCTTGATATCATTGAATCATATTTGAATTGCAAAATTCAATTTGAATCTGTAAATTATTTTTGGAATCTAATTTTGATTAATGTGGTATTATATTTGATGTTGGGCATGTTATCATGAGATTTTAATATGGCACTGACATTGGGCACCCGCCGATATTCCTGTTCCGGCTACTTGATTAAGTATGGCTTGGTATGGTGAGGCTAGGTGACTCGGTTAATGTGTTGTTGAAAAATTATATGGATAAAAATACTTATGAGATTGGTATTTGATTTGAATATTCGTACTCGTATTGTTACGTTTTATGCACCGCTAATATTTGTTGCGCATCTTTCCTGTCGTATTGTGTGCTTCCACATATTTTCTTTTAGTGGAAGGTTAGCGCGGATTTTGGGCACTTTGAACTAATTTGGAGATGTTTTTTTAGCATGTGTTATTTTGGGAAGAATATTCAAGAATACAAAATGAGAATTGTATTTATTTTTGGACGTATAGAGCATTGGAGTTTTATTTCGAGATAGATAATTGTATTATGTCGAGAGACTTGGTTGTATTTAATTTAAAGAGATTTTCTCTTATTTTTATATCATGGGATTTATTTTAGATGCTCTATACCTTGTTATTTGTGGATTTGATTGTACTTTATCGAGTAGCGCTCCTCCCCGCTCTCCCCGGGTGGGTGGGGTGTTACATAATGGTATCAAAGATTAGGTATACGACAACTCTCTGGTCTTGGATTTTGGGCCTAGTATGCAGGTTAGTCATGTTTTCGTTGGAGATAGAGTTTTTTTGTGATAAGTCGTGTTAGGCATCGAGATTAGATGTGAGGTATTTAAAGTTGATTTTTTGAGACGAGATTTATTTTTGGAGATTGTTGGTGTGGCCTGATTTTTTAGTGTTAGGCTTCGTTGAATTTCGAGGGAGAAATTCCTTGTTAGTGGGGAAGTATGTAACAACCCGAATTTTTTTAAATGGAGATTTTCAAATTAATTTTAGAAATCGGAGAAAAATGAAATTTTTGGATTTTTATAAATTTTATAATTTAAAATGTTGGTTTTTATATTTGAAAAATAATTTTTCAAACGGAATTGGAATCGGAATTAAAATGGAGTTTTAATTGAATATTTAATATATAGAAGATCTTCAAAACGTAAAACTCTCTAAGAGTCCTGAAAACATAAAACTTTCTAGAAAAATAATACTTAAAAATAATGAACGATCCGATCGAGCTGAAATTGTTTGGATAGCTTCATCACGTCTTCAGCTAATTCTCCGCCAAATTTCGTCCAATTCCAATAGTCCGATCTTCCGAAATAAATTTTTTAGTGTTTGTATCTTATTAGAACTCTTTTCTTAATCAAACTCTTAATCATTTATATATGAACAAATTCATGGCATGGCTTTTCAAATAATTTTTTCTCAAACTTTTCAACCAGAAGACCTCTCCAAAATTACTCCCTTACAACTACAAACCATTGCCCCAAACTTATTCCAGATTTCAACCTTAGATTAGAAGGCTTATTTGGTGTTATCTCGAGTTTGGGCTAGAACGAGATTTGATTAGTTTTGCAAGAAGAGCTTGATGGTGCGATCAGATTTAGAGGCTGATTATTATGTGATCATTCATGTGATGATTTTAAGGTATGGGGTCTTACAGAATATGCTCCTTAATCTCACGAGTGTTATTCCCTTTGTTTTTTTGTGATCATTGACTCATATTTGAATTGCAAAAATCAATTGGAATCTGTAAATTATTGTTGGAATATAATTTTGATTCATGTTGTATTATATTTGATGTTGGGCATGTTGTCATGAGATTTTAATATGGCACTGACGTTGGGCACCTGCCAATATTCCTGTTCCGATTACTTAATAAAGTATGGCGCTGTATGGTGAGGCTTGGTGACTCGGATTAATGGTGAGATCATATTTAGAGGCTGATTATTATGTGATGATTCATGTGATAATTTTGAGGTATGGGGTTTTACAGATTATGCTCCTTAATCTCGCGAGTGTTATTCCCTTTTTCTTCTTGTGATCATTGACTCATATTTGAATTGCTAAATTCAATTGGAATCTGGAAATTATTGTTTGAATCTAATTTTGATTCATGTGGTATTATATTTGATGTTGGGCATGTTGTCATGAGATTTTAATATGTCACTGACGTTTGGCACCCGCCAATATTCCTGTTTCGACTACTTGATAAGGTATGGTGCATGGTGACTCGGTTAATGTGTTGTTGAGAAATTATATTGATAAAAATGCTTATGAGATTCGCGTTTGATTTGAATATCCGTACTCATATTGTTACGTTTTATTCACCGCTAATATTTGTTGAGCATCTTTCTGGTCGTATTGTGTGCTTCCCCATATTTTCTTTCAGTGGCAGGTTAGGACAGATTTTGGGTGCTTTGGACTAATTTGGAGATTTTTTTTAGCATGTATTATATTGGGAAGAATATCCGAGAATACAAAATGAGGAGCATTGTATTTATTTTTGTTGTATACAACATTGGAGTTTTATTTCTAGATAGATAATTGTATTATGTCGAGAGACTTGGTTGTATTTAATTTGAAGAGATTTTCTCTTATTTCTATATCGTGGGATTTATTTTAGATGCTCTATACCTTGTTATTTGTGGATTCAGATGTATTTTATCGAGTAGTGCTCCTCCCCGCTCTTCCCGGGCGGGCGGCGTGTTACAAAATGGTATCAAAGATTAGGTATACGATAACCCTCGGGTCTTGGGTTTTGGGTCTAGTTTGCGGGTTAGTCATCTTTTCTTTGGAGATAGATTTTTTTTATGATAAGTCGTGTTTGGCATCGAGGTTAGATGTGAGGTATTTAAAGTTTATTTTTCGAGATGAGATTTATTTTTGCAGATGGTTGGTGTGGCCTGATTTTTGAGTGTTAGGCTTCGTTGAATTTCGAGGGCGAAATTCCTTGTTAGTGGGGAAGTATGTAACAACCCGAATTTTTTTAAATGGAGATTTTGAAATTAATTTTAGAAATCAGAGAAAAATGAAATTTTGTATTGTTATAAATTTTATAATTAAAAATGTTGGTTTTTATATTTGAAAAATAAATTTTCAAACGGAATTGGAATCGGAATTAAAATGGAGTTTTAATTGAATTTTTAATATATAGAAGATCTTCAAAACGTAAAACTCTCTAAGAGTCCTGAAAACATAAAACTTTCTAGAAAAATAATATTTAAAAATAATGAATGATCCGATCTAGATGAAATTGTTTGGATAGCTTCCTCACGTCTTCAGCTAATTCTCCGCCAAATTTCGTCCAATTCCAAGAGTCCGATCTTTCGAAATAAATTTTTTAGTGTTTGTATCTTATTAGAACTCTTTTCTTAATCAAACTCTTAATCCTTTATATATCAACAAATTCGTGGCATGGCTTTTCAAATCATTTTTTCTCAAACTTTTCAACCAGAAGACCTCTCCAAAATTACTCCCTTACAACTACAAACCATAGCCCCAAACTTATTCAAGATTTCAACCTTAGATTAAAAGGCTTATTTGGTGTTTTCTCGAGTTTGGGCTAGAACGAGATTTGATTATTTTTGCAAGAAGAGCTTGATGGTGCGATCAGATTTCGAGGCTGGTTATTATGTGATCATTCATGTGATGATTTTGAGGTATGGGGTCTTACAGAATATGCTCCTTAATCTCGTGAGTGTTATTACCTTTGTTTTCTTGTGATCATTGACTCATATTTGAATTGCAAAATTCAATTGGAATCTGTAAATTATTGTTGGAATATAATTTTGATTCATGTGGTATTATATTTGATGTTGGGCATGTTGTCATGAGATTTTAATATGGCACTGACGTTGGGCACCCGCCAATATTCCCGTTCCGACTACGTAATAAAGTATGGCGTTGTATGGTGAGGCTTGGTGACTCGGATTAATGGTGCGATCAGATTTAGAGGCTGATTATTATGTGATAATTCATGTGATTATTTTGAGGTATGGGGTCTTACACAATATGCTCCTTAATCTCATGAGTATTATTCCCTTTGTTTTCTTGTGATCATTGACTCATATTTGAAATGCAAAATTCAATTGGAAGCTGTAAATTATTGTTGGAATCTAATATTGATTAATGTGATATTATATTTGATGTTGGTCATGTTGTCATGAGATTTTAATATGGCACTGACGTTGGGCACCCACTGATATTCCGGTTCCGGCTACTTGATAAAGTATGGCGCGGTATGGTGAGGCCTGGTGACTCGGTTAATGTGTTGTTGAGAAATTATATTGATAAAAATGCTTATGAGATTCACATTTGATTTGAATATCCGTACTCGTATTGTTACATTTTATGCACCGCTAATATTTGTTGAACATCTTTCCTGTCATATTGTGGGCTTCCCCATCTTTTCTTTAAGTGGCAGGTTAGTGCGGATTTTCGGCGCTTTGGAGTAATTTGGAGATTTTTTTTAGCATGTATTATTTTAGAATTGAATTTATTATTTATGTATAGAGCATTGGAGTTTTATTTCGAGATAGATAATTGTATTATGTCGAGAGACTTGGTTGTATTTATTTTAAAGAGATTTTCTCTTATTTTTATATTGTGGGATTTATTTTAGATGCTCTATACCTTGTTATTTATGGATTCGGATGTATTTTATCGAGTAGCGCTCCGCCTCGCTCTCCCCCCGGGGGCGGGGTGTTACAGAATGGTATCAAAGATTAGGTATACGACAACCCTCGGGTCTTGGGTTTTGGGTCTAGCATGCGGGTTAGTCATGTTTTCTTTGGAGATATAATTTTTTTGTCATTAGTCATGTTAGGAATTGACGTTATATGTGAGGTATTTAAAGTTGATTTTTGGAGATTGTTGGTGTGGTCTAATTTTTGAGTGTTAGGCTTCGTTGAATTTCGAGGGAGAAATTCCTTGTTAGTGGGAAAGTATGTAACAACCAGGATTTTTTTAAATGAGAATTTTTAAATTAATTTTGGAAATCGAAAAAAAATGAAATTTTATATTTTTATAAATTTTTTAATTTAAAATGTTGGTTTTTATATTTGAAAAATAAATTTTCAAACGGAATTGGGATCGAAATTAAAATGGAGTTTTAATTGAATTTTTAATATATAGAAGATCTTCAAAACGTAAAACTCTCTAAGAGTCCTGAAAACATAAAACTTTCTAGAAAAATAATATTTAAAAATAATGAATGATCCGATCGAGCTAAAATTTTTTGGACAACTTACTCATGTTTTTAGCGAATTCTCCACCAAATTTCATCTAAATGCAATGGTCCGCTCTTCCGGAATAAATTTTTGAGTGTTGTATCTGATTAGAACTCTTTTCTTAATCAAACTCTTAATCCTTTATATATCAACAAAATCCTGGCTTGGCTTTTCAAATCACTTTGTCTCAAAATTTTCAACCAGAAGACCTCTCGAAGATTACTCCCTTTAAACTACAAACCATAGACCCAAACATACTCAGAATTTCAACATTAGATTAAAAGGATTATTTGGTGTTCTCTCGAGTTTGCGCTAGAATGAGATTTGATTATTTTCGCAAGAGGAGCTTCATGGTGCGATCAAATTTAGAGGTTGACTATTATGTGATGATTTTGAGGTATGGGGTTTTACACAATATGCTCCTTAATCTCGTGAGTGTTATTCCCTTTGTTTTCTTGTGATCATTGACTCATATTTGAATTGCTAAATTCAATTGGAATCTGGAAATTATTATTGGAATCTAATTTTGATTCATGTGGTATTATATTTGATGTTGGGCATGTTGTCATGAGATTTTAATATGGCACTGACGTTGGGCACCTGCCAATATTCCTATTCCGGCTACTTGATAAAGTATGGTGCGTGGTAACTCAGTTAATGTGTTATTGAGAAATTCTATTGATAAAAATGCTTATGAGATTCGTGTTTGATTTGAATATTCGTACTCGTATTGTTACGTTTTATTCACCGCTAATATTTGTTGAGTATCTTTCCTCTCGTATTGTGTGCTTCCCCGTATTTTCTTTTAGTGGAAGGTTAGCACGGATTTTGGGCGCTTTGGACTAATTTGGAGATTTTTTTAAGCATGTATTGTTTTGGGAAGAATATTCGAGAATACAAAATGAGGAGAATTGAATTTATTTTCTATGTATAGAGCATTTGAGTTTTATTTCGAGATAGATAATTGTGTTATGTCGAGAGACTTGGTTGTATTTAATTTAAAGAGATTTTCTCTTATTTTTATATTGTGGGATTTATTTTAGATGCTCTATACCTAGTTATTTGTGGATTCGGATGTATTTTATCGAGTTGCGCTCGGCCCCGCTCTCCCCGGGCGGGCGGGGTATTACAGAATGGTATCAAATATTAGGTATACGACAACCCTCGGGTCCTGAGTTTTGGGTCTAGCATGCGGGTTAGTCATGTTTTCTTTGGAGTTAGAATTTTTTTGTCATTAGTCGTGTTAGGCATCGAGGTTAGATGTGAGGTATTTGAAGTTGATTTTTGGAGACGAGATTTATTTTTAGAGATTATTGGTGTGGCCTGATTTTTGAGTGTTAGGCTTCGTTGAATTTCGAGGGCGAAATTCCTTGTTAGTGGGAAAGTATGTAACAACCCGAATTTTTTTAAATGGGAATTTTTAAATTAATTTTGGAAATCAGAGAAAAATTAAATTTTGGATTTTTTTAAATTTTATAATTTAAAATGTTAATTTTTATATTTGAAAAATAAATTTTCAAACGGAATTGGAATCGTATTTAAAATGAAGTTTTAATTGAGTTTTTAATATATAGAAGAGTCCTGAAAACATAAAACTCTCTAAGAGTCCTAAAGACATAAAACTCTCTAGAAAAAAATATTGAACTGTACGATCGAGCGGAAATTTTTTTGACAACTTCCTCACGTATTCAACGAATTCTCCGCCAAATTTCATCCAATTCCAACGATCCGATATTCTGAAATAAATTTTTTAGTGTTGTATCTAATTAGAACTCCTTTCTTAATCAAACTCTTAATCCTTAATATATCAACAAATTCGTGGTTATCTTTTCAACTCACTTTTTCTCAAACTTTTCAACCAAAAGACCTCTCGAAAATTACTCCCTTTCAACTACAAACCATAGACCAAAACTTACTCAAGATTTCAACATTATATTAGTGTGACAACCCGCCTACTAAAATAATAGGTGACCATCCCAATACTCTTATAATCACAGGAATCATAGATGGTCCATCCTCAGCATCACTATCGATTAAAATAATAGTACGAGATAACCACCAATCATTTTAGAAAATGGACTGTCAATTTAAAATTTTGTAAATAAAAGAAAAACACTTAGACATAATTTGGAGATTTTTTTAAGCATGTATTATTTTGGGAAGAATATTCGAGAATACAAAATGAGGAGAATTGAATTTATTTTCTATGTATAGAGAATTTGAGTTTTATTTCGAGATAGATAATTTTGTTATGTCGAGAGACTTGGTTGTATTTAATTTAAAGAGATTTTCTCTTATTTTTATATTGTGGGATTTATTTTAGATGCTCTATATCTAGTTATTTGTGGATTCGGATGTATTTTATCGAGTAGCGCTCGGCCCCGCTCTCTCTGGGCGGGCGGGGTATTACAGAATGGTATCAAAGATTAGGTTTACGACAACCCTCGGGTCCTGAGTTTTGGGTCTAGCATGCGGGTTAGTCATGTTTTCTTTGGAGTTAGAATTTTTTTGTCATTAGTCGTGTTAGTCATCGAGGTTAGATGTGAGGTATTTAAAGTTGATTTTTGGAGACGAGATTTATTTTTGGAGATTATTGGTGTGGCCTGATTTTTGAGTGTTAGGATTCGTTGAATTTCGAGGGCGAAATTCCTTGTTAGTGGGAAAGTATGTAACAACCCGGATTTTTTTAAATGGGAATTTTTAAATAAATTTTGGATATCAGAGAAAAATGAAATTTTGGATTTTTTTAAATTTTATAATTTAAAATGTTAATTTTTATATTTGAAAAATAAATTTTCAAACGAAATTGGAATCGTATTTAAAATGAAGTTTTAATTGAGTTTTTAATATATAGAAGAGTCCTGAAAACATAAAACTCTCTAAGAGTCCTGAAGACATAAAACTCTCTAGAAAAAAATATTGAACAGTACGATCGAGCGGAATTTTTTTCGACAACTTCCTCACGTATTCAGCGAATTCTCCGCCAAATTTCATCCAATTCCAACGATCCGATCTTCCGAAATAAATTTTTTAGTGTTGTATCTAATTAGAACTCCTTTCTTAATCAAACTTTTAATCCTTTATATATCAACAAATTCGTGGTTATCTTTTCAACTCACTTTTTCTCAAACTTTTCAACCAAAAGACCTCTCGAAAATTACTCCCTTTCAACTACAAACCAGAGACCAAAACTTACTCAAGATTTCAACATTATATTAGTGTGACAACCCGCCTACTAAAATAATAGGTGACCGACCCAATACTCTTATAATCATAGGAATCATAAATGGTCCATCCTCAGCATCACTATCGATTAAAATAATAGTACAAGATAACCACCAATCATTTTAGAAAATGGACTGTCAATTTAAAATTTTGTAAATAAAAGAAAAACACTTAGACAATCCAATTTGCAAAAACAGTGGATACCAAAAATCAACGGGTAATGAAAAGACAATATAATAAATAATAACCGAATAAGCTGTCGGTTAACAGACTAATACAAGTAGTTACATCGAGTATTACAATTTAAATATCACAGTATAATAAATGAATACAAAGCTGGGGCAACACGCCCGAATAAATAAACTGAACATAACTAGAGTACAATGGAAAGAAGCGTCTAATACAAATATCCTATAACATCCGCAAAATGCTATAGCTCCAGGACAACTGGAATGGAGATGTCAATACGGGTGTCCTTGCGGTAGAGCACCTGAACGGACAAAGAGTTGCATGCAAAACAAAGAAATATATACGGGTCAGGGCCCGGTTTGATATGATTACCATGTGACTAAAATTCATGACAGTTAAGTGCGTAATTCTCTCGCAATTAACATAATAAAGTTTCTCACCTCTCACATCTAAAAATACAACCTAGCGCAATATAAATGCAATGCTCAATGATCATATATGAATAGGGAGAATTAATCTACAATAACTCAAGGATACTTAATTAAATCCATTCACCATCTAAAGGCACAATTCCTATTTTCTTTCTTTTGGAATATATATAAGTGTAAGTCATTTTTATCAAATGTTTACCAATCCAATCACATTTCAAAACTTTCTTTACCAATTTTATTTCCTTTCTTCCATCCAGGAATAATACATTTATTTTAAAGCAAGTTTTATTAACATAAAAATGCTTTATCCTTTTCATTTCATAACTTTCCATTTTCCTTCTTCCATCCGGAAAATGTATTTAACGTCCCATTGCCCTTCTTCCATCCGGGAAATGTAATTAAAGCCATTTCATTATCATAAAATGCTTTAATACCAATAATGTCCCACATTATTGTACATAGTTATATATCATTTAATATAACGTATCTAAGACTGCCCGTCCGGGTTTCCCCACTGTGCGCGCCCCTAAATGGCTATCATCTTCTAAGGCCTATACATCAAGACAACTTGGGATCCTACCGAAACGTCGGGAAGCGGCCATATGCCTGCGGGAGAGTCATGACCACACCCAGAGTAACCTCACCAGCGCAGAAAATATACAATAAAAGATCATATGGCCTAGGACTATATCCACCCTGCATTCATTAGCCAGGGGGCTTCACCATACGCACGCAACTTCCCTTATGATAACGATTTAGAGAGGTGTGTATCCATAAATTAACATTTATGAAAATCATTTTTTTCATTTTTAAAATCATTCACTTTTACATTCTCAAAAATCATTTGTACTTATTCATTAAGTACCACATTTTAGAATATATCTTTCTTATTCTTAGTGTCATATTTTATTAATGACCTAAGACCCAAAGTGCCAATATCCTCAAACAAGTCTCCAAGAGTTCAACACAATATCCTAAGCCATCAAAGTGAGTCTCCCCCAATAATTGTCTCCCAAAAGTTTTAACATTAACATTTTATCTCCTATAAATTTTTAGGTTAACTTCCTATATAATTCGAACATTAACCTACACCAACTAGCCCTCGGGGTAAGCCCAATTATCCTTATTTAGCCTATGACATTTGTCTACCCAAAACAACCCCTTAGGACTCCTAATTACTTCTCAAAGGAAGGTTCCTAAACCTCGCACCTAAAATAAAAGGGCTAAAACAAAACTAGGAAAATCTCACAAAACTTCCACCTTTCAGAAGGGGTCGATCGATTGACCCTTGTATGTCGATCGATCGAAGGTTCGATCGATCGATCCCCCATGATCGATCGATCGATCATGGCAGGCAGCTTCTTCTCCGAGAAGTTGTTCGGCCATTAACAAATCTCCTAGATTTTTATTCGTTAATCCACCAAACTACAACAACAAAAATTGCTACCAAAACATTCCTACACATCAAATAACTAATATTTTCTCCTCCAATCAAATTTAAAACAAAGATTTAAGGGTTTAATCATCAAAATTTACAAAGACCCATTTAGGGTTTAAATCTCCAAAAACCTAACTATACATGCAATTTATCACATTAAATCAATATCTAGCAAGTAAGAAACTTGCCTCAAGTTTGTAGGCTCGAATTCCCTTTCGGTAGCAATGGATTCCGACCTCAAATCTCCATTTTTCTCTCTTTCTCTCCATTTCTCTCTCTCTCTCTCTCTCTCTCTCTCTCTCTCTCTCTCTCTCTCTCTTGGTTTAAGACATGAAATGAGAAAATAAAAGGGGTGGGGGACTTAACCTGGTTTAAAACACAATTTCCCCTCTTTTAATTGCTAATACACCATTAAAATGACTCGTAACCACATAATTGAGTCATAACCCGTCAAAAGTGCCCAAAACTCAAAAATAAAACTTGGCACTTATTTTGACTATCTCGACTATTCTAAAAACAATCGCACTCCCTATTTTGGCATTCGAAATTACATGAACTATTTTTATTTTCCAAATTCATTTTATTTCATTAATTAGGCTCCAATTTATATATAGGTCATAACCGTCGTTTAACATATCACGATGCAATAAAATATCATATAATGCTACTTACCTTCTCATATCATTAAATAGACAAAACATAGTAAATATTATCCCTTAATATCACGGGAAATAATATTCACTCCAAGTTCCCCTATTTTATAAAATTATCCCATCAGGCAAAATAATATAAAATAGTCGCTCAAAAGCCTGGGTTGTTACATACTCCCCCCCTTAGAAGGGAATTTTTCCCTCAAAATTCGGGCGTACCCTATAACCATATCAAGGGTATACTATACTAAACTATCGTTTTAACATTTTTAGCAAACCCCTTGGTAGTACGACGTCCCCATTGGACTCGGACTAAGGTCATCACTATTCAATTTTAGTCTACCTTCTTCGTGCTCTAACATAGCACCAAATCGTTCCTCATGAACTTTCGATCTCACCCTTCTACAATGGAAGATGAAACCTGCATAACTCGGCACAAATTTCCTTTCTTCCCGAATCGCGTCATACCCTTGCTAGGGAATAACTACACTAATATATAATCGCTCAACCCCAACCCTACCTACTTCTATTCGCATTGGCGTAGCCCTTTAAAAGTATGCGTCTCAATGAGCCCAATCATTAGAAAAATATTCCTGGACCACTCTAAGTCCAAGGAATATATTGTTCGTCGGTTCCATTCCAACGAATAGGTAAATTACTCAGCCGACTACACTAGGCCACACACACGGCACCATACTTATAGAAAAAGATCTGAACTATTGTATGGAATTATAACCCATACAGGCTACTGCTCCAATCCTTCCTTTAAGTCAACACATCCCTCAAGGTATGCCTTTCAGCATTTGGTTAACTTCCTCCATTCATTCATCCACTTACGAGTGGTAGGATATACCCCATATCCATACGGTTCCCATTTCTTTCGGGAAACTTTACCAAAACTTCGACACAGAAATCAAGTCTTGGTCCATCACTATTTGATAGGCGCCTCACAAAATTCCATAACTCCTGCATAAAGAGCGGGGTGTACTCCTCTATATATAGTCTGCCCATATCGGTTGGAAAAGCAGCGATTTGGTCAAACGATCCACACTTACTCAAGTAGGATCATGACCATTACGGTGCCGACAGTTCAATGAAGATGTCCATGAATATACCCTTCCTAGTTCGACCATAAATCTCTTCACATTAGTAGGTGAATTGATCAATCACGGACCTGAACACTCTTACCATAGTGTCCCCTCGATTAAGCTCGTTCCACTTGGCATTCCGTGCCTCAACTAATCTCTCCGACGGTTTTCTACTCGGCGCATCTACTACTCCTATTCGCATTTATTTAGCAAAAGGGAATATCCAATTGATAATCCTTTACGAACTCCAACTTGTTGCTCATAAAAGACCAATTTCCTGCCCAGGAAGTAGTGCCTCTATTCATTCCAGGCAAATACCACCGCTTTGAACTCTAAATCAAGCGTGGAATAATACTTCTCACGAAATTTAAGTCTGTGAGACGCATAAACAATGGGTCCATGCTCCAGTATTAATACTTCCCGTTCCTGGCAGAGACTCGTTCGTTAAATCCACTCTCGATCTTAACAACACGAGTGCAGGAGCAAAAGTCAACTCATCCTTTGAACTCCCCAAAAGTTAGGTTACAGACGTAACGCTTTACTTACGAGGGGCCTCACCTCCTATGGCCTAACATTCCACATCACTCGAGATCCTATACCTCATCGTTATAGGGACCAAATAGTACTTAGAGTTAACCCACAAACCTATTGTGGTCAACTCCCTACCTCCTTCCTAAAACGATGTTACATGCCTTAAGGGCCTTACATCCTCATAATCCTAAAGTCGATCTATATCCTAATTAAGTCGTATAAGTATTACACTAATTATATCCCTAGTGTCCAAGACCTTTCCCAACTTCTGACATTCGCTCGGTTTCATGCGTGGGATGTCTCGCCGAAGCGAAATCCAAACAAGGAACCCTCCCGTTACACTACTACCTCGCATTGTCGATCATCAAGATATAACAGTCGAAGACACATGATCGGGACCACTAAAATTCTAACTCGTAACCCTAATAATGCACTTCTACTTCTACGTCCTACCATCTCAATTAACTGAAAATTTAACTAACCTGTCATTTACTTTCTGTAAGATGCCACAAATGCTTTATCCCAATATACATACATACATATTTTTAAATGGCCTTCTCATTAAGGCATAACCATAAGTCTCAATACGACTTTCTTATCTTAGTCTTCCCCACATCAATCAGAGGAAAAACTATTACAGTGCTCATATATCGCACATTAACTTAGCCCTTAATCACTCAATCACGTGATTCTCGGCTAAACCTTCCAACCCATCATCCAACATCAAAAGAAAAGAAAGAAAATAAAAGAAAAAAATGCAACGTCTCTCCACTCCCAACGTCATTAAGGTTCATGCGTGGAGCGTCTCGCAAAGCGAAATCCAAATAAGGAACCCCTCTGATACATTACTACTTAACTTTGTTGGTCGTGGAGATAAGGCAACATCATACACAAGAAAATCAAACAAACAATTAAACGAAACAAACAAAGCAAATAGTGAAAACTACCTACATACCGTAAACCATCTCTATAAAGTCTCAACCCTGTATCCATGAGAGAGATTATCGAACAACTAGTTCTTCTTTGAAACTAGACATAGGATAGCCTCGCAATTTATTTGCCTGCTATCACACCAACCAAACCAAGAATATTTCCACTCGCATAATATATATAATACGAGTAGCACATACCACACATATACTCTTAAAATATCATCACTCGCCTTATAACGAGTGAAGGAAAAAAATATAGAACCTCCCTTCCACGGAAGTCATATAGGTATACACACTATAATAATATCGACAATACCACAAGCTCGATATACACACCCGAATCTAGGGTAAATACAATACTACTCCATCTTATCATAAGGAATTTCTCCACCCTTCTCTGCTAAGGTGGAAATTCCAACCAACATACTGGCCAATTTCCTTGGCCACCACCAATGGTTTCGAGACACATTATTCTAGTCTTAACTAAACCGAACTACTTCCATCTATGCCCCAACTAGGCACCCTATTCTTGTCAGTTGTCTTCAATCGACAAGGTCAAAACGTGTGGTTCCGCATTATACGTCAGAACCATTTATCCATCTTTAACTACCAAATGATTACCTGCATAGTTCCCTTAACTTCCTCAACAAAGAGAACATTCTACTAGCCTCCCCGACCTTAGTTTAATGAGTCTTCCCCGAGTGGATGTCCACCAATGGGGTATCAAGAACACTACTTCTCTAGAAGTGTTAGCAACACTTACTTGTGAGCCTATCATTTCCACTGAAGGGATCTCTCTCTTCCTTGTAGCAACCCACTTCGATTCAAGGTTTCCTTAACCCTGTAACTCTTTATTCACTGTTGGCCTCTGACCGAACCTTATGTGATTATTTGAGAATCTACTTTCCCATCATTCCTGGCATCCCAGACAAACTCCCTGTTGAAAATGTCTATTGGGTTTCTCTATGGGAAAAACATCCCACTCCACCAAAATATGGCGACTAACATTTTCGTC
The DNA here is from genome assembly GCA_949130495.1 of Sambucus nigra. Taxonomy (NCBI): domain Eukaryota; kingdom Viridiplantae; phylum Streptophyta; class Magnoliopsida; order Dipsacales; family Adoxaceae; genus Sambucus; species Sambucus nigra. The sequence goes on along the minus strand of OX422215.1, from coordinate 645,817,497 downwards.
ATTTCAACCTTACTCCTAGGCCAATCTTCGCACCCGGGCACTTCAATACCCTTCTCTAGGCCAAAACTCTCAGGCCTTATGATCTCCCCGAATGAGATTTCACTTCCTCCATTTGATCGAACTTCAACATGTGGTCCTCATCACGGACCCCTCAACTTCAAATTGACGTCGCTTGGAATCCCAAGCTTAGTACCACTCTCTACTCGCACCAGTACTGGAAAAACTATATCTACTGTACTTAGTAGTCGCGGTAGTAATATAAAATAATTCTACGAAGGGATCGACCTCTAAAGAGGCCCTCATCCTCGACTACAACTTACAGTTCTTCGTAATCCTGTCTCATGATGCCTTTGCGACGTCCTCCTCTGATGCTCTTCCTCATACGACTTGCGAATCTCACACGAACACGAAAAATATTTTTGAGGTTCTCGTATCATAGAAGGAGAGCAAAATATCACAAGATAAATCAATGATCTTAATCTTAAGGCTCTATATCAAATCAAAAGTAACACTGAAATCGTAATACGTTCGTACAGATTCCTAAGGACTCTAGAACCTAATGTTGGGATACCATGTGTTACAACTCGCCTACTAAAATAATAGGCGGCCAGACCAATACTCTAATAATCACAGGAATCATAGATGGTCCATCCTCAGCATCACTGTCGATTAAAATAATAGTATGAGATAACCACCAATCATTTTAGAAAACGGATTGTCAATTTAAAAATTTTGTAAATAAAAGAAAAACACATTGACAATCCAATTTGCAAAAATGGTGGATGCCAAAAATCAACGGGTAATGAAAAGACAATATAATAAATAATAACCGAATAACATGTCGATTAACAGACTAATACAAGTAGTTACACCGAGTATTACAATTTAAATATCGCAGTATAATAAATGAATACAAAGTTGGGGTAACACGCCCGAATAAATAAACTGAACATAATTAGAGTACAATGGAAAGAAGCGTCTAATACAAATATCCTATAACATCCTCAAAATGCTATAGCTCCAGGACAACTGGAATGGAGATGTCAATACGGGTTTCCTTGCGGTAGAGCACCTGAACGGACAAGGAATTGCATGCAAAATAAAGAAATATATACGGGTCAGGGCCAGGTTTGATATGATTACCATGTGACTAAAATGCATGACAGTTAAGTGCGTAATTCTCTCGCAATTAACATAATAAAGTTTCTCACCTCTCACATCTAAAAATACAACCTAGCGCAATATAAATGCAATGCTCAATGATCATATATGAATGGGGAGAATTAATCTACAATAACTCAAGGAGACTTAATTAAATCCATTCACCATCTAAAGGAACAATTCCTATTTTCTTTCTTTAGGAATATATATAAGTGTTAAGTTATTTTATCAAATGTTTACCAATCCAATCACATTTCAAAACTTTCTTTACCAATTTTATTTCCTTTCTTCCATCCAGGAATAATACATTTATTTTAAAGCAAGTTTTATTAACATAAAAATTCTTTATCCTTTTCATTTCAAAACTTTCCATTTTCCTTCTTCCATCCGGAAAATGTATTTAACGTCCCATTTCCCTTCTTCCATCCGGGAAATGTAATTAAAGCCATTCATTATAATAAAATTATTTAATACCAATTATGTCCCATATTATTGTACATAGTTATATATCATTTAATATAAAGTATCTAAGACCGCCCGTCCGGGTTTCTCCACTGTGCGCGCCTATAAATGGCTATCATCTTCCAGGGCCTATACATCAAGACAACCTGGGATCCTACTGAAACGTTGGGAAGCAGCCATATGCCTGCAGGAGAGTCATGACCACACCCAGAATCACCTCACCAGCACAGAAAATATACAATAAACGCTCATATGGCCTAGGACTATATCCACCCTGCATTCATTAGCCACGGGGCTTCACCATACTCACACAACTTCCCTTATGATAATGATTTAGAGAGGTGTGTATCCATAAATTAACATTTATGAAAATCATTTTTTTCATTTTTAAAATCATTCACTTTTACATTCTCAAAAATCATTTGTACTTATTCATTAAGTACCACATTTTAGAATATGTCTTTCTTATTCTTAGTGTCATATTTTATTAATGACCTAAGACCCAAAGTGCCATTATCCTCAAACTAGTCTCCAAGAGTTCAACACAATATCCTAAGCCATCAAAGTGAGTCTCCCTCAATAATTGTCTCCCAAAAGTTTCAACATTAACATTTTATATCCTATAAAGTTTTAGGTTAACTTCCTATTTAATTCGAACATTAACCTACACCAACTAGCCCTCGGGGTAAGCCCGATTATCCTTATTTAGCCTAGGACATATGTGTACCTAAAACAACCCCCTAGGACTCCTTATAACTTCCTAAAGGAAGGTTCCTAAACCTCGCACCTAAAAGAAAAGGGCTAAAACAAAACTAGGAAAATCTCACAAAACTTCCCACTTTCAGAAGGGGTCGATCGATCTACCCTTGGCCGTCGATCTATCGAAGGTTCGATCGATCGATCCCCCATGATCGATCGATCCATCATGGCGGGCAGATTTTTCTCCGAGAAGCTGTTCGGCCATTAACAATGATCCAAGCTTTTTATTCGTTTATCCACCCAACTACAAAAACCAAAATTGCTACCAAAACTTTCCTACACATCAAGTAACTAATATTTTCTCCTCCAATCAGATTGAAAACAAAGATTTAAAGGTTTAATCACCAAAATTAACAAATACCCATTTAGGGTTTAAATCTCCAAAAACCTAACTATACATACAATTTATCACATTAAATCAATATCTAGCAAGTAAGAAACTTGCCTCAAGTTTGTAGGCTCGAATTCCCTACCGGTAGCAACGGATTCCGACCTCAAATCTCCATTTTTCTCTATTTCTCTCCATTTCTCCCAAGCTCTCTCTTTTCTCTCTCTCTTGGCTTAAGACATGAAATAAAGAATAAAAGGGGTGGGGGACTTAACCGGGTTTAAAACACAATTTCCCCTCTCTTAAGTGCTAATACACCATTAAAATGACTTGTAACCACATAATTGAGTCACAACTCGTTAAAAGTTCCCAAAACTCAAAAATAAAACTTGGCACTTATTTTGACTATCTAGACTATTCTAAAAACAAGCGCACCCCCTATTTTGGCATTCGGAATAACGTGAACTATTTTTATGTTCCAAATTCATTTTATTTCATTAATTAGGCTCCAATTTATATATAGGTCATAGTCGTCGTTTAACATATCACGACGCAATAAAACACCATATAATGCTACTTACCTTCTCATATCAGTAAATAGACAAAACATAGTAAATATTATCCCTTAATATCACGGGAAATAAAATTCACTCCAACTTCCCCTATTTTATAAAATTAGCCCATCAGGCAAAATAATATAAAATAGTCGCTCAAAAGCCTGGGTTGTTACAATTAGAAGGCTTATTTGGTGTTTTCCCGAGTTTGGGCTTGAATGAGATTTGATTACTTTCGCGAGAGGAGCTTAATTGTGCGATCAGATTTAGAGGCTGATTATTATGTGATGATTTTGAGGTAGGGGGTTTACACCATATGTTCCTTAATCTCGCGAGTGTTATTCCCTTTGTTTTCTTGTGATCATTAACTCATATTTGAATTGCTAAATTCAATTGGAATCTGGAAATTATTGTTGGAATCTAATTTTGATTCATTCGGTATTATATTTGATGTTGGGTATGTTGTCATGAGATTTTAATATGGCACTGATGTTGGGCACACGCCAATATTCCCGTTCTGGCTACTTGATAAAGTATGGTGCTTGGTGACTCGATTAATGTGTTGTTGAGAAATTATATTGATAAAAATTCTTATGAGATTCGTGTTTGATTTGAATATTCGTACTCGTATTGTTACGTTTTATTCACCACTAATATTTGTTGAGCATCTTTCCTGTCGTATTGTGTGCTTCCCCATATTTTCTTTTAGTGGCAGGTTAGCGCGGATTTTGGGCGCTTTTGACTAATTTGGAGATTTTTTTTAGAATGTATATTTTAGGAAGAATATTCGAGAATACAAAATGAGGAGAATAGTATTTATTTTTGTTGTATAGAGCATTGGAGTTTTATTTCGAGATAGATTATTGTATTATGTCGAGAGACTTGGTTGTATTTAATTTGAAGAGATTTTCTCTTATTTTTATATCATGGGATTTATTTTAGATGCTCTATACTTTGTTATTTGTGGATTCAAATGTATTTTATCGAGTAGCGCTCCGCCCCGCTCTCCCCGTGTGCGGGGGGGGGGGGGGGGGGGGTGTTAAAGGATGGTATCAAAGATTAGGTATACGAAAACCCTCAGGTCTTGGGTTTTGGGTGTAGTATGCGAGTTAGTCATATTTTCTTTAGAGATAGAATTTTTTTGTGATAAGTCGTGTTAGGCATCGAGGTTAGATGTGAGGTATTTAAAGTTGATTTTTGGAGACGAGATTTATTTTTGGAGATTGTTGGTGTGGCCTGATTTTTGAGTGTTAGGCTTCGTTGAATTTCGAGGGCGAAATTCCTTGTTAGTGGGGAAGTATGTAACAACCCGAATTTTTTTAAATGGAGATTTTGAAATTAATTTTAGAAATCAGAGAAAAATGAAATTTTGTATTGTTATAAATTTTATAATTAAAAATGTTGGTTTTTATATTTGAAAAATAAATTTTCAAACGGAATTGGAATCGGAATTAAAATGGAGTTTTAATTGAATTTTTAATATATAGAACAGTCCTCAAAACATAAAACTCTCTACAAGTCCTAAAAACATAAAACTCTCGAGAAAAAAAATATTTAAAAATATTGCTTGATCCAATCGAGCTTAAATTTTTTTGACAACTTCCTCACGCCCTCAGCTAATTCTCCGCCAAAGTTCATCCAATTCCAACGGTCCAATCTTCCGGAATAAATTTTTAAGTGTTTGTATCTTATTAAAACTCTTTTATTAATCAAACTCTTAATCCTTTATATATCAACAAATTCCTGGCTTGGCTTTTCAAATAACGTTTTCTCAAACTTTTCATCCTGAAGACCTCTAAAAAATTACTCCCTTACAACTACAAACCATAGCCCCAAACATATTCAAGATTTCAACCTTAGATTAGAAGGCGTATTTGGGGTTTTCTTGAGTTTGGGACAGAACGAGATATGATTATTTTTGCGTGAGGAGCTTGATGGTGCGATCAGATTAGAAGGCTGATTATTGTGTGATGATTCATGTGATGATTTTGAGGTATCGGGTCTTACACAATATGCTCCTTAATCTTGCGCGTGTTATTCCCTTTGTTTTTTTGTGATCATTGACTCATATTTGAATTGCAATATTCAATTAGAATATGTAAATTGTTGTTGGAATCTAATTTTGATTCACGTGGAATTATATTTGATGTTGGGCATGTTGTTAGGAGATTTTAATAGGGCACTGACGTTGGGCACTCGCCAATATTCCTTTTGCGGCTACTTGATAAAGTATGGTGCGATATGGTGAGGCCCTGTGACTCGGATTAATGGTGCGATCAGATTTAGAGGCTGATTATTATGTGATGATTCATGTGATGGTTTTGAGGTATGGGGTCTTACACAATATGCTCCTTAATCTCGCGAGTGTTATTCCCTTTGTTTTCTTGTGATCATTGACTCATATTTGAATTACAAAATTCAGATGGAATCTGTAATTTATTGTTGGAATTTAATTTTGATTCATGTGGTATTATATTTGATGTTAGGAATGTTGTCGTGAGATTTTAATATGGCACTGACGTTCGGCACCCGCCACTATTCCTCTTTCGGCTACTTGATAAAGTGTGGCGCGATATGGTGAGGCCTGATGACTCGGATTAATGGTGCGATCAGATTTAGAGGTTGATTATTATGTGATGATTCATGTGATGATTTTGAGGTATGGGGTCTTACACAATATGCTCCTTAATCTCGCGAGTGTTATTCCCTTTGTTTTCTTGTGATCATTGACTCATATTTGAATTGCTAAATTCAATTGGAATCTGTAAATTATTGTTGGAATTTAATTTTGATTCATGTGGTATTATATTTGATGTTGGGCATGTTGTCTTGACATTTTGATATGGCACTGACGTTGGGCACCTGCCGATATTCGTGTTCTGGCTACTTGATAAAGTATGGCACGGTATGGTGAGGCCTGGTGACTCGGTTAATGTGTTGTTGAGAAATTATATTGATAAAAATGCTTATGAGATTCAAATTTGATTTGAATATTCGTACTCGTATTGTTACATTTTATGCTCCACTAATATTTGTTGACCATCTTTCAGTCGTATTGTGCGCTTTCCCATATTTTATTTAAGTGGAAGGTTAGCACGGATTTTGGACGCTTTGGACTTATTTTGAGATGTTTTTTTAGCATGTAATATTTTGGGAAGAATATTCGAGTTTACAAAATGAGGAGAATTGTATTTATTTTTTATGTATAGAGCATTGGAGTTTTATTTCGAGATAGATAATTGTATTATGTCGAGAGACTTGGTTGTATTTAATTTAAAGAGATTTTCTCTTATTTTTATATTGTGGGATTTATTTTAGATCCTCTATACCTTGTTATTTGTGGATTGAGATATATTTTATCGAGTAGCGCTCCGGCCCGCTCTCCCCGTGCGGGCGGGGTGTTAAAGAATGGTATCAAAGATTATGTATACGAAACCCTCGGGTCTTGGGTTTTGGGTCTAGTATGCGAGTTAGTCATGTTTTCTTTAGAGATAGAATTTTTTTGTGATAAGTCGTGTTAGGCATCGAGGCTAGATGTGAGGTATTTAAAGTTGATTTTTGGAGACGAGATTTATTTTTGGAGATTGTTGGTTTGGCCTGATTTTTGAGTGTTAGGCTTCGTTGAATTTCGAGGGCGAAATTCCTTGTTAGTGGGGAAGTATGCAACAACCCGGATATTTTTTAAATGGAGATTTTTAAATTAATTTTGGAAATCGGAGAAAAATGAAATTTTTGATTTTTATAAATTTTATAATTTAAAATGTTGGTTTTTATATTTGAAAAATAAATTTTCAAACGAAATTGGAATCAGAATTAAAATGGAGTTTTAATTGAATATTTAATATATAGAAGAGTCCTCAAAACATAAAACTCTCTAGGAGTCCTAAAAACATAAAACTCTCGAGATTTTTTTTTTTAAAATATTTCTTGATCCAATTGAGCTTAAATTTTTTGGAAACTTCCTCACGCCCTCAGCTAATTATCCGCCAAATTTCATCTAATTCCAACGGTCCAATCTTCCGGAATAAATTTTTTAGTGTTTGTATCTTATTAGAACTCTTTTATTAATCAAACTCTTAATCCTTTATATATCAACAAATTCGTGGCTAGGCTTTTCAAATAACATTTTCTCAAACTTTTCATCCCGAAGACCTCTAAAAAATTGCTCCCTTACAACTACAAACCATAGCCCCAAACTTATTCAAGAATTCAACTTTAGATTAGAAGGCGTATTTGGTGTTTTCTCGAGTTTCCGCCAGAACGAGATATGATTATTTCCGCATGAGGAGCTTGATGGTGCGATCAGATTAGGAGGCTGATTATTGTGTGATGATTCATGTGATGATTTTGAGGTTTCGGGTCTTACACAATGTGCTCCTTAATCTTGCGCGTGTTATTCCCTTTGTTTTCTTGTGATCATTGACTCATATTTGAATTGCAAAATTCAATTAGAATCTGTAAATTATTGTTGGAATCTAATTTTGATTCATGTGGAATTATATTTGATGTTGGGCATGTTGTCATGAGATTTTAATATGGCACTGACGTTGGGCACCCGCCCATATTCCTTTTTCGGCTACTGGATAAAGTATGGCGCGATATGGTGAGGCCCTGTGACTCGGATTAATGGTGCGATCAGATTTAGATGCTGATTATTATGTGATGATTCATGTGATGGTTTTGAGGTATGGGGTCTTACACAATATGCTCCTTAATCTCGCGAGTGTTATTGCCTTTGTTTTCTTGTGATCATTGACTCATATTTGAATTACAAAATTCAGATGGAATCTGTAATTTATTGTTGGAATTTAATTTTGATTCATGTGGTATTATATTTGATGTTGGGAATGTTGTCGTGAGATTTTAATATGGCACTGACGTTGGGCACCCGCCACTATTCCTCTTTCGGCTACTTAATAACGTATGGCGCGATATGGAGAGGCCTGATGACTCGGATTAATGGTGCGATTAGATTTAGAGGTTGATTATTATGTGATGATTTTGAGGTATGGGGTCTTACACAATATGCTCCTTAATCTCGCGAGTGTTATTCCCTCTGTTTTCTTGTGATCATTGACTCATATTTGAATTCCAAAATTCAATTGGAATTAGTAAATTATTGTTGGAATTTAATTTTGATTCATGTGGTATTATATTTGATGTTGGGCATGTTGTCATGACATTTTAATATGGCACTGACGTTGGGCACCTGCGGATATTCTTGTTCTGGCTACTTGATAAAGTATGGCACGATATGGAGAGGTCTGGTGACTCGGTTAATGTGTTGTTGATAAATTATATTGATAAAAATGCTTATGAGATTCACATTTGATTTGAATATTCGTACTCGTATTGTTACATTTTATTCTCCACTAATATTTATTGAGCATCTTTCAGTCGTATTGTGCGCTTTCCCATATTTTATTTAAGTGGAAGGTTAGCACGGATTTTGGATGCTTAGGACTAATTTGGAGATGTTTTTTTTGCATGTATTATTTTGGGAAGAATATTCGAGAATACAAAATGAGGAGAATTGTATTTATTTTTTATGTATAGAGCATTGGAGTTTTATTTCGAGATAGATAATTGTATTATGTCAAGAGACTTGGTTGTATTTAATTTAAAGAGATTTTCTCTTATTTTTATATTGTGGGATTTATTTTAGATGCTCTATACCTTGTTATTTGTGGATTCAGATGTATTTTATCGAGTAGCGCTCCGCCCCGCTCTCCCCGTGCGGGCGGGGTGTTAAAGAATGGTATCAAAGATTAGGTATACGAAAACCCTCGGGTCTTGGGTTTTGGGTCTAGTATGCGAGTTACTCATGTTTTCTTTGGAGATAGAAATTTTTTGTGATAAGTCGTGTTAGGCATCGAGGTTAGATGTGAGGTATTTAAAGTTGATTTTTGGAGACGAGATTTATTTTTGGAGATTGTTGGTTTGGCCTGATTTTTGAGTGTTAGGCTTTGTTGAATTTCGAGGGCGAAATTCCTTATTAGTGGGAAAGTATGTAACAACCCGAATATTTTTTAAATGGAGATTTTTAAATTAATTTTGGAAATCGGAGAAAAATGAAATTTTTGATTTTTATAAATTTTATAATTTAAAATGTTGGTTTTTATATTTGAAAAATAAATTTTCAAACAAAATTGGAATCGGAATTAAAATGGAGTTTTAATTGAATTTTTAATATATAGAAGAGTCCTGAAAACATAAAACTCTCTACGTGTCCTACAAACATAAAACTCTCGAGAAAAAAAATATTTAAGAATATTGCTTGATCTAATCGATCTTAAATTTTTTGGACAACTTCCTCACACCCTTAGCTAATTCTCCGCCAAATTTCATCTAATTCCAACGGTCCGATCTTCCGGAATAAATTTTTTAGTGTTTGTATCTTATTAGAACTCTTTTATTAATCAAGCTCTTAATCCTTTATATATCAAAAAATTCGTGGCTTGGCTTTTCAAATAACTTTTTCTCAAACTTTTCATACTGAAGACCTCTCAAAAATTACTCCCTTACAACTACAAACCATAGCCCCAAACTTATTCAAGATTTCAACCTCAGATTAGAAGGCTTATTTGGTGTTTTCTCGAGTATGGGCCAGAACGAGATTTGATTATTTTCACATGAGGAGCTCGACGGTGCGGTCAGATTTAGAGGCTGATTATTGTGTGATTCATGTGATGATTTTGAGGTATCGGGTCTTACACAATATGCTCCTTAATCTCGCGCATGTTATTCCCTTTGTTTTCTTGTGATCATTGACTCATATTTGAATTGCAAAATTCAATTAGAATCTGTAAATTATTGTTGGAATCTAATTTTGATTCATGTGGAATTATATTTGATGTTGGGCATGTTGTCATGAGATTTTAATATGGCACTGACGTTGGGCACCCACCAATATTCCTTTTCCGGCTACTTGATAAAGTATGGCGCGATATGGTGAGGCCCTGTGACTCGGATTAATGGTGCGATCAGATTTAGAGGCTGATTATTATGTGATGATTCATGTGATGGTTTTGAGGTATTGGGTCTTACACAATATGCTCCTCAATCTCGCGAGTGTTATTCCCTTTGTTTTCTTGTGATCATTGACTCATATTTGAATTACAAAATTCAATTGGAATCTGTAATTTATTGTTGGAATTTAATTTTGATTCATGTGGTATTATATTTGATGTTGGGAATGTTGTCATGAGATTTTAATATGGCACTAACGTTGAGCACCCGCCACTATTCCTCTTCCGGCTACTTGATAAAGTATGGCGCGGTAAGGTGAGGCCTGATGACTCGGATTAATGGTGCGATCACATTTAATGGCTGATTATTATGTGATGATTCATGCGATGATTTTGTGGTATGGGGTCTTACACAATATGCTCCTTAATCTCGCGAGTGTTATTCAATCTGTTTTCTTGTGATCATTGACTCATATTTGAATTATAAAATTCAATTGTAATCTGTAAATTATTGTTGGAATTTAATTTTGATTCATGTGGTATTATATTTGATGTTGGGCATGTTGTCATGACATTTTAATATGGCACTGACGTTGGGCATCTGCCGATATTCCTGTTCTGGCTACTTGATAAAGTATGGCAAGATATGGTGAGGTCTGGTGACTCGGTTAAAGTGTTGTTGAGAAATTATATTGATAAAAATGCTTATGAGATTCACATTTGATTTGAATATTCGTACTCATATTGTTACATTTTATTCACCACTAATATTTGCTGAGCATCTTTCAGTCGTATTGTGTGCTTTCCCATATTTTATTTAAGTGGAAGGTTAGCACGAATTTTGGACGCTTTGGACTAATTTGGAAATGTTTTTTTAGCATGTATTATTTTGGGAAGAATATTCGAGAATACAAAATGAGGAGAATTTTATTTATTTTTTTATGTATAGAGCATTGGAGTTTTATTTCGAGATAGATAATTGTATTATGTCGAGAGACTTGGTTGTATTTATTTTAAAGAGATTTTCTCTTATTTTTATATTGTGGGATCTATTTTAGATGCTCTATACCTTGTTATTTGTGGATTCAGATGTATTTTATCGAGTAGTGCTCCGCCCCCGCTGTCCCCGGGCGGGTGGGGTGTTAAAGAATGGTATCAAAGATTAGGTATACGACAACCCTCGGGTCTTGAGTTTTGGGTCTAGCATGCGGGTTAGTCATGTTTTCTTTGGGGATAGAAATTTTTTGTGATTAGTTGTGTTAGGCATCGAGGTTAGATGTGAGGTATTAAAAGTTGATTTTTGGAGACGAGATTTATTTTTGGAGATTGTTGGTGTGGCCTAATTTTTGAGTGTTATGCTTCGTTGAATTTCGAGGGAGAAATTATTTATTAGTGGGGAAGTATGTAACAACTCGGATTTTTTATAACGAGAATTTTTAAATTAATTTTGGAAATCGGAGAAAAATGAAATTTTGGATTTTTATAAATTTTATAATTTAAAATGTTGGTTTTTATATTTGAAAAATAAATTTTCAAACGGAATTGAAATCGAAATTAAAATAGAGTTTTAATTGAATTTTTAATATATAGAAGAGTCCCCAAAACATAAAACTCTCTAAGAGTCCTAAAAACATAAAACTTTCTAGAAGAAAATATTTAAAAATATCGTACGGGTCGATCGAGCTAAATTTTTTTGGACAGCTTCCTCATGTCTTCAACGAATTCTAAGTCAAATTTCATCAAACTCCAACGGTCCGATCTTCCGGAATAAATTTTTTAGTGTTGTATCTAATTAGAACTCTTTTCTTAATCAAAATCTTAATCCTTTATATATCAACAAATTCGTGGCTTGGTTTTTCAAATTATATTTTCTCAAACTTTTCAACCACAAGACCTCTCGAAAATTACTCCCTTTCAACTACAAACCATAGCCCCAAAGTTACTCAAGATTTCAACATTAGATTGGAAAGCTTATTTGGTGTTTTCTCGAGTTTGGGCTAGAACGAGATTTGATTATTTTTGCGAGAGGAGCTTGATAGTGCAATCAGATTTAGAGCCTTATTATTATGTGATGATTTTGAGGTATGGGGTTTTACACAATATGCTCATTAATCTCGCGAGTGTTGTTCCTTTTGTTTTCTTGTGATCATCGACTCATATTTGAATTGCTAAATTCAATTAGAATCTGGATATTATTGTTGAAATCCAATTTTTGATTCATGTGGTATTATATTTAATGTTGGGCATGTTGTCATGAGATTTTAATATGGCACCGACGTTGGGTACCCACCAATATTCCTATTGCGGATACTTGATAAAGTATGGCGCGTGCTGCCTCGGTTAATGTGTTATTGAGAAATTATATTGATAAAAATGCTTATGAGATTCACGTTTGATTTGAATACTCGTACTCGTATTGTTACGTTTTATTCACCACTAATATTTGTTGAGCATCTTTCCTGTCGTATTGTGTGCTTCCCCATATTTTCTTTTAGTGGCAAGTTAGCGCGGATTTTGGGCGCTTTGGACTAATTTGGAGATGTTTTTTAGCATGTATAATTTTGGGAAGAATATTCGAGAATACAAAATGAGGAGAATTGTATTTATTTTTTTTGTATAGAGCATTGGAGTTTTATTTCGAGATAGATAATTGTATTATGTCGAGAGACTTGGTTGTATTTAATTTGAAGAGATTTTCTCTTATTTTTATATCGTGGGATTTAATTTAGATGATCTATACCTTGTTATTTGTGGATTCAGATGTATTTTAATGAGTAGCGCTCCGCCCCGCTCTCCCCGGGCGGGTGGGGTGTTACAGAATGGTATCAGAGCTTAGGTATACGACAACCCTCGGGTCTTGGATTTTGGGTCTAGCATGCGGGTTAGTCATGTTTTCTTTGGAGATAGAAATTTTTGTGATTAGTCGTGTTAGGCATCGAGGTTAGATGTGAGGTATTTAAAGATGATTTTTGGTGATGAGATTTATTTTTGGAGATTGTTGGTGTGGCCTGATTTTTGAGTGTTAGGCTTCGTTGAATTTCGAGGGAAAAATTCCTTGTTAGTGGGGAAGTATGTAACAACCCGAATTTTTTTAAATGGGAATTTTTAAAATAATTTTTGAAATCAAAGAAAAATAAAATTTTGGATTTTTATAAATTTTATAATTTAAAATGTTGGTTTTTATATTTGAAAAATTAATTTTCAAACTGGATTGGAATAGAAATTAAAATGGAGTTTTAATTGAATTTTTAATATATAGAAGAGTCCTGAAAACATAAAACTCTCTAAGAGTCCTGAAAACATAAAACTCTCTAGAAAAAAAGATTTAAAAATATTGAACCGATCGATCGAGCTGAAATTTTTTAAACAGCTTCCTCACGTATTTAGCTAATTCTCTGCCAAATTTCATCCAATTTCAAAGGTCCGATCTTCCAAAATAATTTTTTTAGTGTTTATATCTAATTGAAACTCTTTTCTTAATAAAACTCTTATTCCTTTATATATAAACAAATTCGTGGCTTGGCTTTTCAAATCACTTTTTCTCAAACTTTTCAACCAGAAGACCTCTTGAAAATTACACCCTTTCAACTACAAACCATAGCCCAAAACTTACTCAAGATTTCAACATTAGATTGGAAGGCTTATTTGGTGTTATCTCGAATTTGGGCCAGAATGAGGTTTGATTATTTTCGCGAGAGGAGATTGATGGTGCGATCAGATTTAAACCTTGATTATTATGTGATGATTCATGTGATGATTTTGAGGTATGGGGTTTTACACAATATGCTCCTTAATCTCGCGAGTGTTATTCCCTTTGTTTTCTTGTGATCATTGACTCATATTTGAATTGCTAAATTCAATTGGAATCTGGAAATTATTGTTGGAATCTAATTTTGATTCATGTGGTATTATATTTGATGTTGGGCATGTTGTCAGGAGATTTTAATATGGCACTGACGTTGGGCACCCCCCAATATTCCTGTTCCGGCTACTTGATAAATTATGGCGCGTGGTGACTCGGTTCATGTGTTATTGAGAAATTATATTGATAAAAATGCTTACGAGATTTGTGTTTGATTTGAATATTCGTACTCGTATCGTTATGTTTTATTCACCGCTAATATTTGTTGAGTATATTTCCTGTCATATTGTGTGGTTCCCCATATTTTCTTTTAGTGGCAGGTTAGCACGGATTTTAGGCGCTTTGGTCTGTGACAACCCGCCCAAAATAATAACGGTTGGCCATCCCTATACTAGATTAAACCAGGTATCTCAGATGGCTCAGTATCAACATCAACTGACAACAGTAAATAATATAAGGCTAACTACCCGATACTATTAAAAGCGGATTGCCAAAAATTTAAAACTTTTATTTAACATCAAATAAAACCAACCATGCAACCGTATACCAACAATACAACATCTAACTATGATGGGTGATACAACAAACTCTACAATATGTAAAGAAATGAGTACAAGAGTACAACAAAATGTACAAAGTAAAATACCCGAATATGCTGTCGGGTCACAGGCAGTACAATAATCTGAGAAGGGAACAAATATAAAAGTGTTAATCTACAACACTAGGGTATAAACCCGATATACAAATGAATCCTAATATAGATATACGAAAGATATGAATTGTCTAAGACAAAGTTCCGCAACAGTCCGCTACTACCACAGCTCCACGAATACCCTGGATGAGCGCCCTTGCGGAGAAGCACCTAAAATAATACAATATATATACATAGCAGGAGAAAATATCAACGGGGTTCCCGAGTTGAAAACATTTTTATAGCAAGTGCATTAAAATGCATAATAACTATAAATGCATTATGAAATGATTTAATGGAGTCGCACTCTCCATAATAATTTAACTCACCTCTCAACTAAAGCGCGCAACTAAACGTATGCACGTGTCTCCAAATGGATACCCAATTCTAATTAGGCAAATAAATCTAACTAAATCCCAATATAAACATCCAATTTAAAATCATATAACATATGTCCAATTCTAAACTTATCTGAAATTCATCTAATTCATGTATTTTAACTTAGAATGTTAGAGTTCTCATTCATTTGATCACTTACTTAACATATAGGGTTTACATACCCATTTTCAAATCCATTCATACAATAAACATAAACATCTTCTTTACTAGAATTTCATATATTCTAGTTATGCCAACAATATACAATTAATTATATATGAGTTATTAGCATCTAAGTGCTAAGGGCTAAACTTACTCCCAAGTCTCAATACTGCATTGTGTTTCGTGCGTGGGACGTCTCGCAAAAGCGAAATCCAATTAAGGAACCCCCCGTTACACTACTCCTGACAGTATTGATTTTCGAGATTCATTATGCCCTCAATGCATGATGCATGTAACCTAATTACTTATTAGTCCAATTTTGATTAATGAATTATTATTCCCAATTCTCACCAGTACACGACGTTTCGTGCGTGGGACGTCTTGTAAAAGCGAAATCCAAACAAGGAACCCCCTCAATACACTACTCCTTGGCACTGTCTATCGTCGAGATACATATAATATATAAGTATGAGCATTAAGGACTAACTTCTCCTCACTCCCAACATTACACTACGTTTCATGCATGGAACGTCTCGCCGAAGCAAAATCCAAACAAGGAACCCCCCCCCCGCTACACTACTCCTTGGCAATGTTGGTCGTTGAGGTCCATTATGCCCTCGATACCCAAGTAAGAAATCACATCCATAATATAACCATCCAAACAAGCTATAACTAGAGGACGCAGACTCACTATGCTATCATCTTCCAGTTGCCCAAACCACGTAGCAAACTGGGAACCACCTGGCGGGGTTCAACGGCACCCACCTCGTGATCAACTCATGCACACAATGTCCCGGGAAGCAGTTATAGCTCCTAACTGGCAAGTGAGAACGACACATACCCATGAATTCTCACCCCCAAAATAATAAATGTATAACGCAAAATAATCACCATGGACGACTATGACCTAGGGAATATCTACACACTTCTCATCGAGCCAGAATGCTCACCCTCATCGCACACAACATCCCAATGATAGCAAGGAGGGGGTATGCTTCACTATATATATATATATATATATATATATATATATATATATATATATATACCATCACATAAGGCATACATGCATCATCACATCATATAAAGATATACCATCATATAAGGTATACCTACCACATCATTTACATGTTCATAATACGCTCTTAGGCGCAGTTGAGTCAATAACATTGTTTAGTATATTTCTCTCTCTTGAGATACTAATAGTCAATTCTCACACATCTTCCCCACTTAGTATACACTATACTATTTCTCGCTTGAAGCTCACATATCGCTTCTAATTATGAACTGTCTCTCAATTCGATTTATGTTAAGGATATTCTCTACCCTAATGCACCTCAATTAGAATTTCTCATTGTGTGAGACATCTCCCAAATTATTCATCATTAAGGATATTTCTTTATCCGTATGCACATTTGTTAGCATTGATAATTCTCAATCCATAATCGGGCTCAATCATTAATATGAACCTTTAAAATTATCCTATTTGGGATTTGATCCTAACATCTAATATCTCTAAACTCATTCTCATTCTTTCCTATAAATTTAATAATTATCTCCAAATAGAATTCCCAATGATAGTGGGCTTCCTCACTTAGTATATACTAAAATCTCTAATTGGTATTCCTTAATTTAACTCAATATGACTCCAATAATTTCTCATAAGGGAAACCCTCTAAAAATATCCAAAACATACTCCACTTGACTCCAATAGAGGTTCCCAATCGATAACCTCAAACAAAACGGAATGAAATTCTCCCTAGAAAAACATCCCTCAAAAATCCCTGTTCCCGAATCGATTCGGGCCAATTCTAAATCGATTCGGCCCTGCGAATCGATTCGGCCTCCAAGGCGAATCGATTCGGGTCATCAGACCTGGGATTTTGTCTCAGGCCGAATCGATTCAGCTGGGTCTGAATCGATTCGGTCCCTCTGACCTGGGCACCTGCAACTTTCTGAATCGATTTGGCTAAGGGGCCGAATCGATTCGGCCCTTCAGAAGGCTCGAAAATGCCTACTTTTTATTAAGCCAAAAATCCCAAAATTCATTTTTAATCATCTTCTCTACATTTCTCTTCAACCCAATCACATATATATCATCAATATTCATCCAAGAACACATATAAACTAATTTATAACCTCAAATCCATTTCTACAAAACAAATCTAATATTATTCCCAAAAGCTAGGTTTTGATAAACTAAACCTAAAACCCAAAGATTTAATCCACAAATCATGTAATAAATGGTACGCAACAATTATTTAGCAAGTTTAATCACTTGACTCAAGTTCGTAGGGTCTGATCCATCCTCGAGATCGCGTAAATGCCGAAAAATCCACTTTCTCTCTCCTTTTCTTCTTCTTTTCTCCTTCTCTCTTTCTTCTTTCTATTTCTTTCTTTCTTTCTCTTTCTTTCTCTGGAGATTTGATCTCCCATAGGCTTTTAATCCTTTTCTCCCAAGATACACAACTTTAAATGATAATACACACTTTAAATTACCCGGTAACTTTAATTCGAGCCAAACGCACTTAATTTATTTCGGAACCCAAATAGACCCCAAGTACAGTCATTTTGACTTTCTCGACCCTTCTGAACACAACTACACCCTCAGAATTTCCATTCGAAGCACTTTCTAACAACTTCAAATTTTGACCTCAATTGCCAATTTAATAATTCTCCAAATAAAATAATATTTATTTCTCCCAAAATAAATAAATTATCGTTTCTAAAATCTCGGGTTGTTACACTAATTTGGAGATGTTTTTTTAGCATGTATTATTTTGGGAATAATATTCGAGAATACAAAATGAGGAGAATTGTATTTATTTATTTTTTTGTATAGGGCATTGGAGTTTTATTTCGAGATAGATAATTGTATTATGTCGAGAGACATGATTGTATTTTATTTGAAGAGATTTTCTCTTATTTTTATAGCGTGGGATTTATTTTAGATGCTCTATACCTTCTTATTTGTGGATTCAGATGCATTTTATTGAGTAGCGCTCCGCCCCGCTCTCCCCGGGCGGGCGGGGTGTTATAGGATGGTAAGAGAGCTTAGGTGTACGATAACCCTCGGGTCTTGGGTTTTGGGTCTGGCATGCGGGTTAGTCATGTTTTCTTTGGAGAGAGAAATTTTTTGTGATTAGTTATGTTAGGCATCGAGGTTAGATGTGAGGTATTTAAAGTTGATTTTTGGAGACGTGGTTTATTTTTGGAGATTGTTGGTGTGGCCTAATTTTTGAGTGTTAGGATTCGTTGAATTTCGAGGGTGAAATTCCTTGTTAGTGGGGAAGTATGTAACAACCCAAATTTTTTTAAATGGGAATTTTTAAATTAATTTTTGAAATCAAAGAAAAATAAAATTTTGGATTTTTATAAATTTTATAATTTAAAATGTTGGTTTTTATATTTGAAAAATAAATTTTCAAACGGAATTGGAATCGAAATTAAAATGGAGTTTTAATTGAATTTTTAATATATAGAAGAGTCCTCAAAACATAAAACTCTCTAAGAGTCCTGGAAACTTAAAACACTCTAGAAAAAACAAATTTTAAAAATATTGAACGGGTCGATCGAGCTAAAATTGTTTGGATAACTACCTCTCGTATTCAGTGAATTCTCCCCCAATTTCATACAATTCCAATGGTCCAATCTTCCGGAATAATTTTTTTAGTGTAGTATCTGATTATAACTCTTTTCTTAATCAAACTCCTAATCCTTTATATATCAACAAATTCGTGGCTTGGCTTTTCAAATCACTTTTTCCCAAACTTCTCAACCAGAAGACCTCTCGAAAATTACTCACTTTCAACTACAAACCATAGCCCCAAACTTACTTAAGATTTCAACATTAGATTAGAAAGCTTATTTAGTGTTTTCTCGAGTTTGGGTTAGAACGAGATTTGATTATTTTCGCGAGAGGAGCTTGATGGTGTGATCAAATTTAGAGCCTGATTATTATGTGATGATTCATGTGATGATTTTGAGGTATGGGGTTTTACACAATATTCTCCTCAATCTCGTGAGTGTTATTCCCTTTGTGTTCTTTTGATCATTGACTCATATTTGAATTGCTAAATTCAATTGGAATCTGTAAATTATTGTTGGAATCTAATTTTGATTCATGTGGTATTATATTTGATGTTGGGCATGTTGTCATGAGATTTTAATATGGCACTGACGTTGGGCACCCGCCAATATTCCTGTTCCGGCTGCTTGATAAAGTATGGCGCGGTATGGTGAGTCATGGTGAATAGGATTAATATGTTGTTGAGAAATTATATTGATAAAAATGCTTATGAGATTCACATTTTATTTGAATATTCATAATCGTATTGTTTCGGTTTATTCACCTCTAATATTTGTTGATCATCTTTCCTGTCGTATTGTGTACTTTCCCATATTTTCTTTTAGTTGGCAGGTTAGCGTGGATTTGAGCGCTATGGACGTTTTGGGATTATTTTAGCGGTGATTATTTTGAGAAGAACATTCGAGAGTAGATGAGAAGATTGTATTTATTTTGATGTATAGAGCATTGGAGATTTGTTTCAAGATAGATAGGTGTATTATTTCGAGAGAGTTTTGAGTGTATTTAATTTGAAGAATTCAGATTAGTGGATTTTATTATAGCCTGGGTTTTAGATGCTCTATACCTTGTTATATTGTGGATTTAGTAGTTTTTATCGAAGTTGCGCTCCGTTCACTCTCCCCGACGCGCGGGGTTGTTACATTTGTGTCCCTAAACTTGTTGAGAGTTAGAGTGAGGATTAACATTAGTTGTGTTACTTGAATTCTTGTGGTTTGAAGCCATATAGGTGATAACAAGAAAAGAATAAAAGGAACAAACCACAATGCCCGATGCATAAAGAAATCCAAAATGGGAAAAACCTCGAACAACCCACCTAACCCAATTCATAATGTCATGAATTAGAAATGGACACAACAAAGGACTTAAACAACATACTTGACCCCTTCCTAAGGTCTAATGTGTCTTCTCCCCTTCGAACAGCTGCATAGCGACATATAGGAGTCCACATATGCACTGCAAACATGTTAGACCACACATGCCTCGGTATCCACTGATCTACGCATAATAACCATCACACAACATAGAGAAACCCCTATAAAAACAAAAAATGTGCACAAAATCCATTGAACAAAACTGGATCAGTAATATGATGACAGGTAAACACACTTTTATGCCAAACGTTGATCTCAAATAATTATAAAGGATTAAATCTTGCATCTCAAGGTATTTGGGTGGAACTATGATTTAGAGGCTTTTGTATATTTAGAGGAAAATAATTCTTGCCAAAATTCCAACTTAAAACAATTCTAGCATGCGTATTTATAGAAAAAACAAATTTCATAGCAGTAGAAACTTATTCGATCAAAAATAGTTATTTCGTTTGAACGAAGTGCATAATCTCGTTCGGACAAAGAAAACTGTTCGGATTAATAGGTTAATCACATTTAAAGAGACTTCGGAACAACATCAAACGAAAATTGACTGCTAAACTAGGATAAGTTGGTTGAACTTTGTTTTAACTGACTCGTTCAATCCAAACTAAAATATTATTCGAACGAATGGCGTGATTTTTCTTTAACAACTTTTAAAACTCATTCGAAAAACTTTGTTCAAAATATTTTTCTTTTTAAAATCATTTTACGCAGAAAGGCCCCAAATATTATTTTAAAAATAACACCCAACTTAAAATCCAAGGATAAAAAATACATGCATTTATACCAATGAGATCTTTGAACATTAAAGATGAAAAGTTGCATGAGAACATGGAATAATGATGTACATGCTCTAGCTTAGCCGCTACAGTCTTTAATCAAACAAGTAATGTCATTTTGAAGGATAAATTACGTCAATACATACAAATTCACAAATTTGTCCTCACAAATCACCCCATTTGTTAATTCCGAAAAACAAAACCCTAAAATAAAAACCTATGGATCATCATAATAATCTAGAGACTCGGTAACAAGCCCAAATGGAAAAAGTACAGAGTTGACAAAAACTTTATGTAGATTTTCTCTTTTGAAACATTTGTGCATCATTTAAAACCTTCACACTTGAACACACATTTCAAATGGAGCCTAAATATATAATAATATAAACTGCATGTGAAAAACTCTCCCCGTGTCTAATAATATCTACCTAAGATAGGATGTCTCTCATAGCGTAAAAGTTCTACCATACCAATAAGTAATTAGATGTCGTTACTCCCCTTTTTTATTCTAGAATATACAAAGAAAAAGGTGTATAATAATAAAACTCCCCCAAATGTAACACATGTAAGAATAAAGGGAATCAAGAAATATGATGCAATGATGTTAAGTAAAATATGAAAAAACAAACAAATCGACAAAACAAGCACATATAATCAACATAATAATATAAATGATACCAATTTTGATGCAAGCATTGAAGCATCAGTATCAAGATGATCACAAAATATGCAATTTGAATAAAAGATTAAGCATAAAAAAGTATTCATTAAATGCAAACGCAAAGACTCAAAACAAACATGCTATATATATATATATAGACACACACACACACACACACACACACTATGGTATGCCCGTGCCTGAAGGCGGGACGAAATCTTCCAAAGTACGTAATTGTAAAACGGAAAAAAATTGTTCCCCAATGAAATGAACTGTAATTTAGAAAAAAATTACCTTTAAAAATTTGAGCAAAATTTTCTTTGTTTATAGAAGTATCCACTTTATTTATAAAATAAGAAAATACACCAAGAAAACTAATATTTGTATTAGAAAAATGGAGATATTTCATCCAAAATATAATAGGGGGTAAAATGCTATTTAAAATTTTATTTTTTAATTAAAAATACTTTTTAACTGTTTTTGGATATATCAAAACCTGTTTTAATTGTTTTTCAATAAAAAATATTTTTTGTACATATTCGTTTTAAGAAAATATTTTTTTATACATTTTGTTGATTCGTTTTTGAGTTAAACGAATATTTTGTATTGTGCCGCTATTACTTGGGTAAAATCCTGATTGGAAAAAAATATATATTAAATGTTATATCGTGTCGTGTCATTTTATTTTGGCTGAATTCATTTTTTTTTTAAAAAAACATTGTCTTGTGACGCTTTTATTTGGATATTTTTATTGATTAATAAAAAAAATGTCTTGGGTTGTATTTTTTTCATTAGGCTCATTTTTAGTCGAATTTATTTTTTATTCAATTTTTTTTATTCTTGCGCTTTTTACTTGGATCGGTACAATTATTAAAGAAACTATTTTAACAACATGTTGTTAAAAATTATCATTTTGATTAATTTTGAATTGTTGTGAAATAACAAAAATCCATACTCTAATTAAAAGAAATTATTATTTTGCCAAAGTCTTACATTGAGCCTTGCGCCATATGTGTCATTGACGCCTGCTCCAAGTTACCTCGAGCCATGTGCTCATATTTTCTTGCTTTTACGCTTTATGTGGCTCAAGATGATAAAAAAAACTTTAGCCAACAATAAATAAAGTTCATTTTATTTCTTTAAGACTTTCCTTTTCAAAATCATGGTTAGAACCTTTCATTAGTCTCACAGCTCTAGGCCTCTGGCTTGGCATTAGGCCCCGCGCTGACAAAAGCTCTTTTTATCCGTGAAATCGCATGCAATGAAATATATAATATTTGCAAAACATGAGTAGTCATTTCACATTGATCAACACTTTAGGTGAATTTATAGTACACCAAATTTTCCTTTAGAGCAAAACATGAGTAGTCATTAACAAATGCTCTGGCCTTTGTCTGACTAAAGGTACCCTAAAATGGCATATCGATTTTTAAAAGCATGACCAAGTTAAATTTATTTATGTTTATCAAATATACTCTTTACTCTAGCCAAACAACAAAAGATGAATTTTTGTTTTTTTATATAAAATTTTGTATTGATTTTGTATATAAAAATAATATACGTTATTTAGCTTGGTCATCTTGTATTTGTATTTATATAACTAACTTTTTGTAAAATTGTTTTTATATAAAAAAAAAAGTTCAAACTACTAACAATAGTTTTGTTATGAAAATATGTTTTGTTATAAAAACTAATTTTATGAAAATAATTTATTTTAAATAAGTTTATATTTATAAAAAGATTTTATATAAAACATATATTTTCTAATAAAAAACATTTTTTCATATAAAAGTTTAACATTTTTATGGCTAAATAGTTAAATAGACGTTATATTTCACAATATACTGTAGCAATAATCTTTTTTCAGTAACAGCAACAAGCTATTTTTTATGGCTAAATAGTTAAATAGACATAGTAAAAGGTAGAGAATAGACCGAGAACCATATTGCAAAAAAAATCAATTTAGTTTTTAAAAAATCAGTTATATAAAAATTAACAATTATCACATTTCAAAATTCTATAAAAGATGTTGTTAGCTAAACTATTTGTAAGAGTCTACCTTTTGTTAAAAAAAACAAAATTTGGTCCTTTTATTAAACAAAAATTATCATTTGTAAAGTATATCAAACATTTACTTTGAATCTCGTGCCTCCATGTGCCCAATAATTGATCAAAAGAATTTCACTGGACTTACTTTGAGTCTTGTGCTCAATCGTGTAGCTTTTACTAGGAAAAAAATGATAAAATAACAACCACGTTCAATATAGAAACAACCAAAGAAAATAATATAAGTCATTCAACAAATATAAGTGTGAATTTGCAATAAAAGTTATAATGCATTAATTAATGGGTGTGGTCCTTGCATATACAGCTTCGTTTAGTGGCGCAAGCTTACTAAATCTGCAAAAATCAATATAAAAACACACTTGAAAAATCATTTAAACAAAATATGCATTGATAAATGAAGTGGAGAACAAAATATAGTTTGGACTGAAATTAAAACTACTAATGGGGTGACTATACAAACAAAACACTATATGCTCACCGGGGACATTATTTTTCCAAAAAGTCTGACAGATGCTATTTAGTTAAAGAATTGTTTTTCCTTGTTATTTTTAGAAGTGGAGGTTATGAAAAAGAGGAGATAATATAGCTCAAGAATTTTTTACATCGATAACATGGACAAATCGATGAATCCAAGAATTTTAACACATTTGAACCTCCAACAAACTTAAAGCAAGAACCGAGATTTTAACCATAAAAATCCACCCCAAAAAAAGCCGAAACTATAGACATAATTTCTACAAACACAAAAAAGTCAAAATTTAAATGAAAGAAATTCTAAAAAATAATGAAAGAAAAAAAAAAATTAGAAAAAGGGGGAAAAATAAACTTCAAAAATACCAAAAAAAAATCTGCAAATTTAAATGGATAGTGGTACCCACGATAGACCTTAAAATAGAAATGTTAAGGAAAGAATATCCACCATAAACCTTAAAATCTTTGTGGTCTTGAACTGGAGCTATTATAGATTTCCACCTTTCTCTTTTGTTTGCTAAGGCCTTATGTTAGATCTGGTTCCTGAGATATTTTAAATCGTTGGTGGTTTGTTTAGTTTCATCTACTTTTCTTGTTGGTTCACACTGCTGCAACGATTGGCCTGCGGTTTTCTTGATGTTCGATGTGATTTACGGCGTGGTTGGTGTTGGGTCTCTACTGAGATCGGTGGTAGTTGATGGTAATCAATATGGGTTGTTTGATCAACATCCAAAAAACATGGAAAAATCGGATGGGAGTGTACATTTTATTTGCAAAAAAAGAGCACTAAAATAATATAGGGGACGGATATACAAAGAATTGTTGTGAAGGAAAATACCTCGATAAGATCAGATCTTGGATCCAGAACCGTGCACATTGGAATCTTATCCTCAATCATCATCACAATCAACCGTCATCCATAAGATCTGATATGCTAATTCAGATAAACTCCAAGGGATCCTCAAAAACCCAAATCTGTGCAAATTCAGTGCAAAAATCAGTGCGGTCAGTGCAAAAATCGGTCTGCTAAGAGGAATATGTACAAAAATCGGAAAAAAATTAACCCGATCTTATATGTTTACCTCTAAACTTAGTTCAAAGCTTCCAGGTGTGGTTATGAAAGGAGCATGCAGGTGTGGACATGCGAGATAGACGGTATCTGAGGGAGAGAGAGCCGTGGTGGTATTGCTGGGTGAGAGTGGGAGAGGGTGGGTTGTGATTATGAGTTGTAGTGTAGATAGAGTGAGAAATGGGTGAAATTAGTAAAAGCACACATGGCTGGAGCTCTTGACTTGAGAAGCGTGTCTTTTACCAGTACATTTTCTTGAGCCTTGTGTTTACCAGCACACATGGTGTACAATTTGTACTATTTGTATTAATTAATGTTCTCTTTCTTTACACCATCGAACTCTTACATACAAACTATCGTATGATGCGGCGGTTAAAGGATTTGTGAATATAGGTCTGACAGCAGAGCATTTTGAACCTTAGGATCATTGCATTGTTGGCTTCAATCTCAATCATCAATTATCTTAGAAACTTATGGAACAGTGAAAACACCCTTACTCCTTATTATATATATACACACACACACACACACACTAGCATATTGGTTGTGCCTGAAAGCACGAAGAATTTTTTTTAATGTAGGTAATTGCAAAATGGAAAAAAATTCCATAATATGTACCTCCAAAATAACAAAAATTTCGTTCCCTAACAAAATAAAGTGTAATTTAAAAAAAAATGGCCATAATATCCTTTATTTACTGGATAATCATGCAAACTAATAGTGTTCGTGATTGGTAAAAAAATTTCATATCATGACGTGTTCATTTTGGTCAAGTTATTTTTTTTATTAAAAAAACATTGTGTTCTACTGTAGCCATTTTTTATAACCCCATTAATTTCTTAAAGGCAATCTTCCCTCGTATTTCAATATCTAATAAGAAATATAAGTCTTCCACAGATTCAACCAAATTTAAAGGTAATATAACCAAATAAAATTAATTTTGAGACATGCAATAGTTTAGTAATATAGTAAATTGATGAAAATGAACTATTCATTAGTGATTTTTATATAATCAAACAATAATAAGAATATACATTTAGCCTAAATTACAAAATAAGCCCATATAAGAATATCAGTTTATGACACTTAGTTAGTTATCTGTGGAGTGTTCTTCACCTGCTAAAGGTACACTTTAATTTCAAAGGACTTAACCTCCCAACATAAATTTGACATTGCATATAGTAGACAAGGCTCATAGCACCAACTCTTTGAATCTAACTACCAAGTAGTTCTGAGCTTCAATAAAATAACAAAGCGAAAATCAGTTAACGTCGCATCTAACAATCAAGGTTCACTTATAGAATATTAGTCGAAAAGGTTATCATTCAATGGTTCCTACATTTCAAATGTCCAAAATATGTTTTCTTATTCCCATCAGAAATATAAGTGAGGTGTATAAACATGAGCTAACTACATTATGTTAAGTGGGCAACACAGAGAAACACCAACATCTTCATTTAATCTAGCTTTGTATTTTCTCATATAAATTAGAGTTCAGGTTATGTATTACACTCATCAATTCAACATTTAAGAAGATGCTCAACCACAAAATGATAGAAGTTAATCTCATGGGTAGAATCGAACAAAGTATAAACCACAAAATTCTTAAGCAAATGAATAATTTATAAGAAACTACAAAATGATAGAAGTTATTAGATCCTTATGTTTTTAAAGCACCCGCGGGTGAGAAGTTAGTGGACCCCGATGGATGTTCAACTCCCACACCAATAACCATTGTCACAGAGTAAGAACTATCACTACTATCTAAGGGTTTGTGTTTAACAGATCTTGTAAATTTGGCGAGCTTTGATGAGGGATCATCTTCAGCTGAATCATTAATTCGTTCACTTCGAACCTATCACCGTTTATCCATGCCAATGGAACTACTTAAATCTTGTCCCGTGACACAGTCATGTGCAATTAAAAGAGCACGAAATCTTAATAATAATGAAATCAAATAAAATGTTAACTAATAAATTTAGGTAATAACAAGAAGAATTCATATCGACACAATTAACATAAATGAAGAAAACTCAAATGTCAACTAATAAGAAATAATGTCTCACCACCTCACCACGTGTACCCCGACAATCTTTATTGAATTTACGACATTAGTCGCTAATAGTTAATAGCTAAGTCTCTCCACTAATTCTTCCCATGGATGCTGATGGAATAGTAGACCCCCAATTTTAAATTTTCTTTTAAAATTAAATATTCATTTCCTTTAAGCGCGAAATAGGATGGTTCAACACAACACACACAACCTTCAAATTTTAATTTCTTTCAAATTAAAATTAAACTAAACTAAAAGAGACCTTAAATTAAACAACAAATAAATTTTCACTTAAGCAATTTAATTCAACTCAAGTCCTAAAATTTTCCTAACAAGATTAATTCATTTTTTTATATAGGCGAAACCAAAATTTATTGAATTAAATTATCTTGACTTGAATTACATTAAGTTATACATCACCCAAACTAATTTTAAGCACCGAATTATACTAGTGTGATAATTAAACCAATTCTATCTTGAATTATCCTAAGTATGCGTTCTAAGTGATTTTTGCAAGATAAAGATAAACCAATCACACTATGCGCCGATGTACGAGGAAAATCCAAATGGGAAAAACCTCGGACTACCTTAGCCTCAAGTCGACTAAGTACGGTTTTAGGTTTACAAGACAGATGACTAACTACACACAACTTCACTCCGTCTAAGCCTTGACGCGTCTTCTTGTAACTACCTCTGCCTAGTTTACAACCATGAACTCCTCCACGGTCTCAGAATCCATCGATGAGGCTTTTGGTCTCCGTCACCCTCACGCGAACCCTTTCTTCGAATGAGTACACCGCAGCAAATAATTTCTCTCCTTTGGGGGTAGAGAGTAAAACCCAAACTTCTCGTTGTTGTGGTAGACATGAACTAATGGTGCCAAACACAAACTCCAAGCAATATATATATATACATATATATATATATATGGGCACATGGAATTTAATCAAAACTAAATGGATGTATGTGTTTTTATGAAATCAAATCATTTAGCCATCAAAACGCAAAAATGAACCTGTGATATGGAAAGATGTGCTCTCAAAGTAGGTGTAAAAATCTCAAAACTTCTGTTAAAAATTATGTCCACGAAATGGTTAAAAATAAATAGAAAATGTGGGTTAGTGGGAAGTTACCAAAAAACTGCCAAAAATTAGCTTTCCCGCCAAAAGTCGTTCGAACGACTTTCCTAGGTCGTTTGAACGACATCGTTGGAAAGAAATTCCATGGAGAAAATAGGCCAAAATCTCGTTGGAAAAACTCGTTCGAAGGAGTTCCTTAAAACAAAACTTCGAATGAAAAAATAGGTAACAAATGGCAACTTCGTTAGAAAAATCATTTAAATCTCATTTGAACGACATTTAGAACCAAAAAACCGAATTTCAAAATTTTCTTTAATAAAGTCCAAATTTTTTTATTCAAAGTTATAAAATAATTTCAGAAAATAAAAAGTCATTTTAGACAAAATTTACATCCATATAATATTCCAAGTCTCGTATATATATTAAATACATTCACACCTTATGGAGATAATGACATCCAATTGTTGTTAACTTGAAATGGGGCACTAGAAACCCGGAGATGATGAAGCTTTTCAAAACTGGCCGCTACGTCTTCAACAAACACGTCATAGGCTTGGATGGATACACATGACACTCTATCTTATGACTCAAATTGTTTTGTCTATAATTGAGCTAATACTACAAATTGACTTGATTGGAAATTTGCCTTTACAAATCTCCCCCTTTGGCTATTCCGAGACAAAACCAAACCAAAAATACTAAAGGTCCATAAAGCTCGTTTAGACACACATCCCACCCAAAAAATAAAAAAAATACAGACGCTGACTTGACCCAAGGATGAATAGCTTTATCGATATAAAGATGCCCGCTAGAATAAATTCCTGCACACTTAAGCAAACCATTAAATGCATATGGAATATCCAAATATTAAATGCAATTAAACTAAATACTCCCCCTAAATTATTTCTCCCGCTTAACAACTAGTGACCTATTAAAAAAGATGATGTCTCCCCGTAAGATAGATCTCAAGTCCTAAACTAAGGGTTTAGATACCATCTCTCCCCCATTTTCTGCAGGAATAGACAAAGATAAAGAATTAAAACATTAATAATAAAAGTAATACCATTTCTCCCCCTCAAATCGAAACAAGGGATACAAAATATGGGAAAACAAGTAAAGATGTGATGGTGCATAAAGTCATAAGAACATTTAAGCATATGGGCAATGAGAAAAAGTAATTAATCCACAATAAGGGTAATTAGATACTAACTTATGATGCGATACAAAAAAAAAATGATACCAACTAAAATGTATTTAACATAATCATGGGATATCAACCAAAATTCGCAAGGAGATAGATACAAATTTTGAATTTAAAAGCATAAATGGATTAGCTAACATGGCAAAGACTCAAAACAAATGACATATCGTATATATGAATACACAATAGATACAAAATAAGCATAAGTGCACATATATAGATATAAACACACAAATGACACAAAATAAGATAACATGATTTTTCCATACTCATCTATCATAAATGTGTCATATGGAAATGGAAGTATAGGGGTGTGAACTAGAAACCATTAAATTTTGACCCAATCACTTAAAATATGTTCATGGAGTTTCCACTTGATTACAAAACTTTATCACATTTAGATATAGCCTCATGTGACAATATAAATTGAACTCAATGAACAAACATACACAATGCACATAAGCCTAGAATTTTGATGATTCTACAAACCAATAGAGTCATGACAATAAAAGCTTAACAAGGATACAAAGTCATTGTGCAAACCCATTAATAAATCCAACCAAACTCCTAATAATTTTTCTTTTTCTTTTCTTTTGAACATATTAACTAAACTATTTTTGGCCTTGGCAAATATTCTTTTTAAGGCCTAAAATTCAATGTTGGCTTTTCACGCAAAGTAATGTTGTCTTTTGTAGCCCGATTCCATTGATAAACAGCTAGACCAGGTTAACCTATTTTTCTATTTTTTAAATCCGGGAAACGGTTATTACATGCAAAAATCCTGTATTGTCATAGCAAAATGTAGATGACTAAATTGATGGGAGATAATCTCACTTATCTCAAATATACATGTGAGGATTAAAATTTAAATGAGCTCGTACATGTGTGAAAAGAGGCATATAAAAATAGAATCCATGAAGGAACACAAAATCCAACTACTCCATGCATGCATGACAAAGAACATTTTAAGTATTGACAATCTTAACCAAAAGTTCTAGCCCTATGGAAGCTAAAAGGAAGGGATTCAAACAAAAGTATATGCCACATAAAGTGTGTCAAACTAAAATACACTCAAAACAAAAATCTTTTTGTTTCTTTTTTTATATTTTCAACTAACAAAAAATTCAACTCAAAAGAAGAACAAAAAAAAATCTTTTTGTATTTTTCTCAATAAGACACAAAACAAATAAAAGTAAATACAAAAGATATACACAAATCATAATTATAGAATGTGAATAAGCATGGATTATACACAAGAAAATGACAAACAAGCATACAACAAGAATGAACATATAGCATGAAAAACAAAACTAGAGTATGAAAAACAATGCTAACACATTTAACCTTTAGATTTTGCAAGGGAGGAAGCATGTGAAAGAAAATGAGAATCAAAAATCCTATTTTGTAAGGCTACCAAGTCGAATCGCCTAACCCAAACTAGTGAAGAGTGACAATCTCGGGATTTGGAAATCTTAGCTACCTCGGTTACCTTACATTTGGATTTCCAAGAAATTCTTGTAAGGTCAAAACAAAACTTCCAAAGATAGCCTTTTCGACCATAATGTGAGCAAGTAAATCCACGTTGAAAAGTAGTACCTAACGACTGACCTCTAGAAGTGTTCCTAGGTGGTTCCCTCAAAACATTAGTTTTTGCTTTATTAGTGTAATATTTATAAGAATCGAAGCTTAAAACACAAGTGTAATTTTTGACTTGGACAGTTCCTAATATTTAATTTAATTTAGGGGACCTACATTCCAAATCAAATTTGACTTCACTAGAGTCTCTCCATTTTTCTTCTAATTCTAAAATTTTAGACTCGAATAAAATATTCATCTCTTTAAACATAAGAAGCTCCTTTTTCTTTGATTCCATCAAACCTCTAAGGCTATCACTCTCGCCTTCTACATATTCAATCGTCTCTCGAAGAACTCTATCATGTGTCCTAATGTCTTCAACCAACGCACTCTCATCAACGACCTTGACACGTTCCTTCAAACTAGCTTCTAACTTCAAATTTGCTATTTTTAATTTAATAGATTCTTCATATAATTCGCTAAATGCAAATTCAAGTTCACTCTCATCAACCATTTCATCACTTTCACTTTCTGTCTCTTCTCCACTCTCACTACCATTATCTTTCGGGGAATCACAAAAAAAGGCCTCAGAAGAGTCATGTAAATGTATATCTTCATGGGAAGATTCATTATTGGTGCTAACATGACTTGCCATGAACTCGGTAAAGTTACGCTCAATGGGGTAATTGGATCCTTCTTCCTTTTCACTTTCATCACTAAAGGTGGCATTATAGAAAATTGGTTGTTTGCCTTGTCTCCTTAGTTTAGTGGGGCATTATCTCGTCCTATGGCCATAACCCTCACAACCATATGACCTATTTGACTCTTCCCTATTAAGATTTTCATTATATGTTTTAGGGATCTTGTCGGCTTTGTCATGCTTAGATTTTTCAAATTTCTTATAATAATTTTTAAACTTTTCTTTATTAAATTTAAGAAATTTTTGAAATTTTCTCGCAAACAGAGCCATATCCTCCGAGTCACTATCACTCCCATCAACCACAACTTGTTTATCCTCCTTTCGGGCTTTCAAAGCGATGCCCTTATCTATTTTCTTTTCATTTTTGGAGGGGGAACATATCTAGTTCATAGGTTTGCAAATAACCTACTAACTCCTCAAGTTTTGTAGAGTGCAAAGTGGGTAAAGAATTTAAAATCGTCACTTTAGGGATAAATATATCGGGTAAGGACCTTAAAATTTTCTTTACTACTCGGTTGTCGGGTATTTTCTCTCCAAATTAAATGATGAATTAACTATGTCAGAAAGTTTAGCATACAATTCATCAAATGTTTCATTCTCAAGAATTTTGATGGATTCAAATTGAGTGGTGAGGTTTTGGAGTTTCAAAGCTTTAACGACACTTGTTCCCTCATGAATACGTTGAAATATATCCCAAGGTTTGTTAGCGGTTTCACAAGTCATGATACAACGAAATTCATCTAGTGCGACCGCACTAAATAAAGCATTCAAGGGTCGGGAACTAAAGTTGGCTTGTTTAAATTCATTCTCACTCCATTTATTTACGGGTTTAGGGACACTTTTTTGTTTCTAACAAACATGTGGGTGGGGACCACCCGTTAACAACTTACAACCAAACCCTCTCATCGGTAGACTTTAGTGACGATTTCATACGCGCTTTCCAATACGCATAATTGGAACCATCGAAAAAAGAAATTTTGAAAATGGGGAAAATTCCATTTTTGAACAAAACGCAATAAAGGAACATAACGCAATAAATTATCACTTTGATGGTGTAGTATACCCATAATTTTAAATTTTCTTTTAAAATTAAATATTAATTTCCTTTAAGTGAGGAATAGGATGGTTCAACACAACACACACAACCTTCAAATTTTAATTTCTTTCAAATTAAAATTAAACTAAACTAAAAGTGACATTAAAATAAACAACAAATAAATTTTCACTTAAACAATTTAATTCAACTCAACTCCTAAAATTTGCCTAACAAGATTAATTCCTTTTTTTTAATGTAGGCCAAACCAAATTTTATCAAATTAAATTATCTTGACTTGAATTAAATTAAGTTAAACTTCATCCAAAGTAATTTCGTGTTCCAAATTATACTAGTGTGATAATTAAACCAATTTTATCTTGAATTATCCTAAGCATGCATTCAAAGTGATTTTTGCAAGATAAAGATAACCCAAATGGGAAAAACCTCGGACGACCCTAGCCTTAAGTCTACTACGTACGATTTTATGTTTACAATACAGATGACTTACTACACACAACTTGACTCTATCCAAGCCTTAACGCGTCTTCTTGCAACTGCCTCCGCCTAGTTGACTACCATGAACTCCTCCACGGTCTCGGAATCAACCGATGAGGCTTTTGGTCTCAGTCACCCTCAGGCAAAGCCTTTCTTCGAATGAGTACACTGCAGCAAGCAATTTCTCTCCTTTGTGGATAGAGAATAAAACCCAAACTTCTCCTTGTTGTGGTAGAGATGAACCAATGGTTTCAAGCACAAAATCCAATATATATATATATATATATATATATATATATATATATATATGTGTGTGTGTGTGTGGGGGGGGGGGACTTGGAATTTAAACAAAACTCAATGGGTGTATCTGTTTTTCTGAAATCAAATCATTTAGCCATCAAAACTCAAAAGGGAACCTTTGATATGGAAAGATGTGCTCTCAAAGTAGGTGAAAAACTCTCAAAAGTTCTGTTAAAAATTATGTCCACGAAATGGTTAAAAACAAGTACAAAAATTTGGTTAGTGGGAAGTTACCAAAAATATACCAAAAATCATATTTCCCGCCAAAAGTCGTTCGAACGAAATTCTAAGGAGAAAATAGGCCAAAAACTTTTTTGTACGAGTTCGTTAGAATGAAATTTCAAACGAAAAAACGGGGAACAAATGGCAACTTTGTTGGAAAACTCGTTCGAAATCTCGTTTGAATGACAATCTCGTTTGAATGATATTTCGAAAGAAAAAATAGAATTTCTAGATTTTCAAAACAAAGTCCAAAAACTTTTATTCAAAGTTCTAAAATAATTTCTGAAAATAAAAAAATATTTTTGACAAAATTTACACCCATATAATATTCCAAGTCTCCTATATATATTAAATGAATTCATAACTTATGGAGACATTAGAATCCAATTGTTATTAACATGAAATGAGGCACTAAAAACCCGGTTATGATGAAGCTTTTCAGAACTAGCCACTACATCTTCAACAAACACGTCATAGACTTGGATGGATACACATGACACTCTATCCTATGTCTCAAATTGTTTTGTCCGAAACTGAGCCAACACTACAAATTGACTTGATTGGAAATTTTCCCTTACAGATGCGGGAACGGTATGTAATATAGGAGGAACCCAAGACATGAACAACTTTTGCGAGATTTTTGATCTTCAAACAATGAAACTGTAACAAATACAATCTTAACCACTTACAGTTCGGAAATCTCTCTCCCTAGCCGCCCTAAACCCTACCTAGGGTTGCATGGCAAACTCTTCATCACCTTCCCCAATCTCTCCCAATCCTAAACCTCCTGATCCCACTAATCCTTGGCATAAATCGTTTGTAGATGTTTTGAAAGGATCATCATCTTCCCATGCAATTCAAATTAAGCCTCTATCCAAATATAAAGGGGAACCTGCAGTTATTTTTTCGAATGAAGAAGTTAATCAATTAGCATCTCCTTTCAAATATGCGATTGTTGGTAAGTTTTCTCATGGTAAACCTCCTATTGATTTCATCAGGAAGAATTTTGAATCCTTTGGTCTCAAAACAGCGTTCAATATAGGGTTGATTGATCAGAAGCATATTCTCATTAGAGTTAATTCTGAAGATGACTTTATGAGATTATGGATGAAGGAACAATGGTATATTGGCAAGAGTCCAATGAGAACTTTTAAATGGAGCCCATTATTTAGACCTGATCAAGAGAGCCCTATTGTCCCTGTGTGGATAAATTTTCCTCATCTCCCAGTTCATCTTTTTGCTAAAGAACCTTTGTTTTCTATTGCACAAGCAGTTGGTTCTCCGCTTAAGTTAGATAACTCTACAACTGCTGTGAATAGACCAAGTGTCGCTCGAGTTTGTGTTGAATTGGATCTTATGAAGTCAATTCCAAATAGAATCTGAATTGGTCAAGGTGATTTAGGATTTTGGCAGCCTATAGAAGTGGAGAATCTTCCTCATTACTGTACAATCTGCTATAAGGTTGGTCACCAAGAAACGAACTGTCTGTTGAAGGCTGCTGTTACAAAATCAAAAGGGAAAGAAGTGGTAGATCCGGATACCATTATCAAGAATCCTACTGTTGCTGGTACAAGCAAAGTATTTCGTATAAAGAATACTGTAAAGATTGGCCAAGAATCAAGGAAGGAGGTTATGAATTTTCAAGAAGCTTCAACAAGTAATATGCTGGAGGTGGTTAATATTGAGCAGCTGAATAATAAAGATTCAAGCCTCCCAAAAAACCAAGAATTACATACAGGTAGTTTACAGATGAATAATTCTGAACTACATACAGATATGGTAGCCAACACTGATGTGATTGATAAAGAAGAAGGAGAATTGTTAGCAGGATCAGTAGATGAAGAGCTCAATATTGAAGAAATGGTGAATTTGAGGAACATAAATAAGGAGCAGATGGAAAAATTTTATCACTCAGATTCTAAATATGTTAATTTGATAGAAGGGATAAACATTGAAGAAAAGGGTTATAAGTCAGATAATGACCAAACCAAAGATAACAAAGATTCCAGGTTAGAAGACCTGATCAAATTTTCAGCTATGCTTTCTGCAAAATTAGATGATTATCAGAGGACTATTGAGGATAAGGATCATAACAGCTCTATAATTACTCCTCAATCAAAAATCAAAAAGGTTAAAGTGGTGAAGAATTTAAAGCTAAGCCAGAAAAACAAATACTTTGCAAAAAGGAGGAGCACTAGATCAGTTGCTAAAGCTGCCAGAGATGTTACCTCTTTACCTCATCAATGATCAATGCTCTAGTATGGAATGCCAGAGGTGTAGGGAACTATCCCACTCAAAGAAGATTAAAAAAGCTATATAAGTCTAATAATTTGTCTTTCTTGGCTATTTTGGAACCTATGATAGATAGTTCTAAAATGGATAACTTGAGAAGAGTATTGAATTTTGAAGGCTGCTATTTCAATGTTAGTAACAAAATTTGGTGCTTTTGGCGTCATGGCATATCTAGTGATATTTTGGAGGATGGAGATCAAAATCTGCTTCTAAAAGTGGATCACCCACAGTTGAAGAAAGTAATAGGAGTGAATTTAATTTATGCTAAGTGTTCCAGGATTGATAGAAGAGGCTTATGGGATGCTATTATCCATAGCTCCACTGTGTGTTTTGAGTTTCCTTTAATTGTTATAGGGGATTTCAATATAGTCTCTAACTGTGATGAGAAAGCTGGAGGTAGGAGCATTGATATAGGTGGTGCTGCTGAATTCAATGAGTGTATTGCTAGTAGCTCTTTACAGGATATGGGTTTTGAAGGATCGAGATTTACTTGGCTTAGAGAAACTAATGGCTCTTTAACTTTTGAGAGGTTGGATAGAGGATTGATGAATGCTCAATGGTTAAGCTCTTACCCCCATTATTCTATTAAACATTTAAATAGAAATTGCTCAGATCATAATCCTCTTCTGGAGTCTATTCCAAATCATACTGAGTCCCCTATTAGAGCTTTTAAATTTCAGAATATGTGGAAGGAACATGATGAGTTTGATCAGGTAGTTAAGAACTCTTGGCAAGAGGAAGTTACTGGAAATCATATGGTAAAGTTTGCTAGCAAATTAAAGAGACTAAAAGCTGCCTTAAAACAGTGGAGTAAAGAGACTTTCAAAGATATATTCAAAGAGATCCAGAAACTAGAAGACCAGCTTCTGAAAGAAGAGTTAGCCTTAGAAATTGACAAGAGTGGGGTGCAACTTGAAAAGTGTTCAAAAGTTAGAGCTGATCTTAATTCTGCTTTAGTGAAGGAAGAAATTTTCTGGCATCAAAAGTCTCGAAGTAGTTGGTTAAAAGATGGGGAGAGGAATACTAAATTCTATCATGCTCAAGTCCAACAGAATAGAAGAAGGCTTTCTATTCTCAAAATCAAAGATGAGAAAGGCAGAGAGAATGAAGATCCTATTTATATTGCTAACTGTTTTATCTCTTATTTTCAAAATTTATTCAATGCAGGTCCTCTAGAAGAGAAAGGATACTTGGAATACATTCCAAAGCTGATCACAACAGAGCAAAACTCAAATCTATCAGCTATTCCTGAAGAGTTGGAGATCTTTGAGGCTATTAAGAAGATGAATCAGAATAGTACTGCTGGATCAGATGGCTTCAATGGATTTTTCTATGTTAGTTGCTGGGATATAATTAAAGAGGATCTCATCAAAGCTATTCAATCTTTCTTTTTGGGTTGTGACATCCCCAAATCTTGGAGCTCTACTCAAATCTGTCTTATTCCTAAATCTCTTAGACCTACTCAATGTAAAGACTTCAGACCTATAAGCTTGTGTAATTTCAGCTATAAGGTGATATCTAAAATCATTTCTAACAGATTGAGTCCAATCCTTCCTTTAATCATTTCCCCCAACCAATCAGGATTTGTCCAAGGTAGAAATATTCTTGAAAATATCCTATTGGCTCAAGAGATGATCCACTATATTGATAAGAAATCCATTGGAGGCAATGTTATCATCAAATTAGATATGGCTAAAGCCTATGATAGAGCGTCTTGGCACTTCATTATTAAAACTTTAAGAGCCTTTGGTTTTTCAGAGACTTTTATTGATTTGATTTGGAGATGTATCTCCTCTCCATGGTTCTCTATTATCATTAATGGTCAATCTAAGGGATTTTTTCAACCTTCTAGAGGTCTTAGGCAAGGGGATCCTATCTCCCCAAGCCTTTTCATTATAATGGCTGAAGTCTTTAGTAGAGGTCTTAGCTACCTTATGACTAAAGGTATAATAAAACCTTTTTCTCACCCTAGAGGCTGTCCTCTCATAAGCCACCTTAGCTATGCTGATGATGTTATTATTTTCTCCAGAGGATCTAAGCTTAGTCTTAAAAATCTTATGAAGTTTTTGGAAGGTTTTGAGGTTGAATCTGGTCAACGCATTAGCAAGGAGAAAAGCTGTTTTTACTTGAGTCCCAAATTGTCTTCTCTTAAAAATAACATCTCTGAGATTACAGGCTTTGCTTATACCTGTGGTCCTCTGAAATACCTTGGCTGCCCTCTTTTTAAAGGAAGAAGGAAATCAATTTATTTTGAACCTCTTGTCAATTCCATAGCTTCTAAAATTCTTAGTTGGAAATCAAAGTTTCTTTCCATGGGGGGGGAGAATTATCCTTATCCAATCTATTCTTTCATCTATCCCTTTGTACTCTCTATTTGCTTTAAAACCTCCAAAGTTGATCATTCAATCCATTAATAAACTCCTCAGCTCTTTCTTTTGGGGAGTTAATCAATCTTTTGGGAAAAAATTTCACTGGATAAATTGGGATTCCATATGTATGCCTAAACAAGAGGGAGGTCTTGACATTAGAAATTTTTATTCAGTCATGGAAGCTTCCAACTTACGTTTAGCCTGGAATTTTAAGAAAGGAAATACTTTTTGGGCATCTTTTATGTCTGCTAAGTACTCTAACATGGGTTGCAAAAATGGCTCTTTGGCTTTTAAAAGGATCCAAGATGGAATGGAGCTAATTGAATCGAATTCGCACTTTTCCAACGAAGAGCTGATATGGAACCTAACAGCTAATGGAAGATTTACTTTTAAATCTGCGTATGATCTAGTCAGACCTCAATCTTTATCCTCTCTAGCCTTTAAATCAGTATGGCACCCTTCTATCCCTCCAAAAATGTCAGTGCTTGTTTGGAGAGCTCTCAACAATGCAGTTCCAGTGGATTCCCGTGTTCAATCAGTGGGGATTAGGTTGGTTTCAAGATGTCAATGCTGTCATTCGGCTAATGAAACTATTAAGCATTTATTCATCTCTGGTCCAGTTGCTAAGCAGGTATGGAGGTTCTTTGCTCAACTAATGGGGATTCAATATTCTTGCTCTTCATTACACAGTACTATTATTCACTGGTGGTTGCAAGCGGGTAAATCTAAATTGTCCAAATGGCTTTTTCAAGTGACTCCTATCATAATCATGTGGGAACTATGGAATAGCAGGAATAAGGCTCTGTTTGATAATAGCCCAATGAGACCAGGTCTAGTTATTCACAAAATAGTGGCTTCAATCTCTGAGCTAACTATGTTAACTCCTTTTAAAGACCTATCTCAAGGAATTAATCAGGAAATTAGGAATGCTTTCTCTTTATCTGCCCCCTATGCATGCTGGAAGAATGTTATTCATTGGGAGAAACCTTGGGTCGGTCAAGTCAAAATCAATGTTGCAGCTTCGTCAGCAAATCAGAAGATCAATGGTATAGGCACAGTTATTCGAGATGATCATGGTAGACTTATTTGGGCCTCTTCAAACTTCATTATTCATGATGTTCCTCTGTATGCTCATCTTCAAGCTATTTCTGCTGGTTTAAAGATTTGTTTGGAGAAGAATCTATTTAAGGTGAATTTAGAGTTCCACTCAAATCAGTTTCTCTTCATCTTAGAGACTAACTCAAATTCAATTCATTGGAAAATTAAACAAAATTTCAAGGATCTTCAGGAGTTAATTCACAAGTTTCAATGTCATACTTCCTGCTGTTCTCCAGATGCTAACAAGGTGGCTACTCTTCTAGCAAAGCACGGTGAATCTTCAAAATGTCAAAAGTCTTTTTTTAGTTGTTCGGATCTTCCTAATATTGTTAAAGCATCTATGATGATAGATGCCTCTTCTTTACCTTTTATAAGGAACATCTAATGTTTCTGTCCAATTGTATTGCCTCTAGAGAGGGCTTTTATCTCTTATTTCAATAAAGTTCCTGTTTTGAAAAAAAAAAAAAAAAAAAAAAAAAAAAAAAAAAAACAATGAAACTGTTACAAATTATGTCACCTCTCCCAGAGAATTTTTCCACATTTTATGTTACGACTACGTTTCTCCCCACGAATAGAGAAAGGATCATGATCTTTTCATGTGCTACCTCATGTGCCATGGTCTCTTATGATATCCATATAGGGGATTGGAACTGGCTTCCTGACCCTCCTACTTTGGAGTTTGTTTGGATTCCTCCAAATCAATTATTCTTGCGACATGGCACCGCCAACTTCCTAACACTCATCTTAATTTGTCTGATCCATTACGGTTACTTCTGGTTCCCATATCACGTACGACTTTAAATAGTTGTCTCCCGAAAGAGCAATAACAAATCAAAAAATATATTATTATTAATATGAAACTGAATGAGAGATTTAGAAATAAAACATATCATATGCTAAGTATAACCTACTTATCAAACTATCTTACAATGCAATGTAACTGTTAGGCATGAACTATACCATTATGTACATTTGGAAGACTTATGACGACTAATAATCGAGAACAAACTCAGTTTTAGCAGGTCTAGTATACAAAGAAGCCTCCTAAAATATGTAAGGAATGAGAATATTCTTTTGGGCATTAGGTAAATGTTAAATTCACAAATAGTTATAGTAACTTAAAAGTACATGCAAAGATCTTGATTTTCAATGCAATAGATAATTGTTAAGAAGAGGTAGTTAACACAAAAAACATAAATTACAAAGTACAAAGAAAATAAACAACAACCATTGATACTCAAGAAGGCAAACTACACGATGGTTTACCAGTTGCCATTTAACATGAAAAAAGACACTAAGCAGCCTATTTATCATCCCGTTAGAACTTGACATCAAAGGCTAAAAAATTCTTCAAATAAACTTTCAAATTATTGAACACCCTAAAAATCATAAAACAACCAAATTTGGAATGCATAAAAGGCCTAAATAAAGTTCAATGCATACAAATTACACCTCCTCCCAAGACAGAGTATACACACAACACCCAAATAACGCCCCACAAAACCTACTTTGAACTAAAATCCTTACAAAACAATCGTGAGGTACTATTTTCCAAATTCATAAAATTCATTAGAAAAAAATCTAGTATGGGAAAATAATGGGTAAATATAAAGTCACCAACCTCATAAATCTACTAGATTTAATTCATGATTCTTCAATAAGGAAAAATAATTGGTAATTGAGGATTCTCCAATGCCCACCATGCAATATCCCAAAGAAATCAGTCATGGGATGGTGGACAACCTAATAAAAACATGAATAGAATAAGTGTGAGACCCCCACAACTTATAAACCAATGCCTATAGAAGATCATGTGTATTTAAAACCCAATGCCTATGCAAAATAATTGATAAATATGTACTGAGTTTAATTTTTTTCAAATCCAATAATGGTGGTTATGTCACTATCCAGTTAAGTGTTACATTATTAAAGGACGTACAACGATACCTTGCCATCACATTTATTATTCCCCAACTTCACAAACTTATGTGCTCGTTTACGTTAACATCTTGGATCCAAAAGGCGTGCAGAAATTGCAGGAAATTATGCTACTATAGATCAATTACAAAATAAAAAATAAAAAGAATATAATTATAATAACAATCACTCATGTAAATGGGAAAAACATACTGACCGAGGAATGCCAAAATCTAAAGAGGAAGCAATGAGTCGTCTTGAACAATGAATATGTCAATTCACACATTATTCCCATTGTTTTCGACACTCAAAATGTCAACTGCATGCAACACATATCAAGCGCAAAGTATTACCGATGTTAGTTATTGTTGATCAAGTGGTGGAACATTTAGGGATGATGTCATTCAACACCACATCTGCAAATAAAAAAGAGTACAAATCAGAAAAGTGAAGTTGAGTTTCAAATCAATATAAAGTTGATTTGAAATAAAATAATTATATATTCAGTATTTCATATTAATAATTAAATGACACGAACAATGTTGGCCCAAATATACTTAACTCATTCATCTTTTGTTCACATTAAAAGCTCACAACGTAGATCAGATAAACAAAAACAAAAAAGAACTTGATACCACTGAAACATTTAATGAAATAATGGGGCACTCCAAAACAATCTCTCAAATATTAGAGAGATGAAAACAGTTACGCCATAAAAAAAAATAGTCCCAATAGGATATGAATCATGTTAACATTAAAGACTTCAAGCCTAAAGACCATCGATAGTAATAATGAATGCATACATTTCTCTCTTTTTATAGATTAGTGAAACAAATAGAGGCAAGGATTAACAGTCAATTAATATAGTTCAAGAAGCATATGCAGAAATAATGGTGAAATTGACTAGCAATAGTTCCCATCGAAGATTCCTTATAGTGAGACATAATGAAAGCTTCATGAGTTTTGCCCATGATATAAACTGTCATAGAAATGAACTAATGAAATGAACAGGGAAGTATAAATAATCTATATAATTATGCATACAGAGAGAAACAAAGGGCCATATTTTTCACATGACATGTGTGTGAAAGGAAAAAGAGGAGTCCATCGAAATAACAAGACACATTCGACCATTGTAACCAAACCCGTTAAATTCATGAATCATTTTGAATAAAAAAATTTATGCTCCAAATAAAAACAATATAAAATCCAACAATACATAGTACACAGTCTACACTTGTTCCTTTTCCACATCGAGGCTCATGCCTATGGGAAAAATTCAAATAGTTTTCCCCGTTCGCTACTTAAACTCGCCTCGTTATATAAACTCCACAATCAAAATGTCAAACATTAAATATTAAAAAAATCCATCTTCCACACAAATATTCATTCTAACAGACTTCCCTTCGAGTATGATTAAAGTATCAAATCACAGATAGTTTGTGAAAAGAAATTTTAGAAGTACATACATGAGAATGTTTTAGGATATTGAAAGTTTTTAAACTCTCAAATTAAAAATATGAGTAAACTAAAAACACCACGCATATACTACCTCATCAAACATCATTTATTAGAGTAACAGTTGTAGTGGGCATGTATCTTAACTAGTGATTTTATATATCACATATACAACTAAGATATAGAGTGATTATAAATATGACACACACAAATATGATAAAGAGTGATTGTATACGAAAACATCCCCAACACTTTTTATTGCATAGTTTTCAATTTCTTAGAGTGGAGAAAGATCATGAAGAACTCAATATAATATGAAAGAAAATTCTAATCATTAAATTTAATATATGTCATTATGCAAATTATGCCTTGTTAAACACTTAAAAGTTCAACAAAGAAATATAAAGATTTTGTCAAACATCATGGTCATTTAATAAACATTCGTTAAAAATTAAAATAAAATCTTTTGAACATTTTGTCAAACACCTAAAGTTCAACCAAGAAATATAAAGATTAGAAACCCCTAAATTACCTTAAACCCTTCGGAAGTTTGTTATTGTCCTAAACCAACCAACCAAACCATAAAATTGAGACAAAATTAAATGAATAGAGGAAAGATTATAAAGATGACAAAGCATAGATATTTACCTTATCTTGATATTATGAAAATACTTAAAATGTCTCGAAGACTAAAAATCCACACCTAGAAAAAAAATTTAGATACCAACATAATGCGATTTCTACCTTAATGTACCCCCTGAATAAAAAAACCCAAATCTGC
This sequence comes from Sambucus nigra, assembly GCA_949130495.1. Taxonomy (NCBI): domain Eukaryota; kingdom Viridiplantae; phylum Streptophyta; class Magnoliopsida; order Dipsacales; family Adoxaceae; genus Sambucus; species Sambucus nigra. Next base: position 645,773,590 of record OX422215.1, on the reverse strand, counting down.
GGCATTCATGAAATATAGATATTTTAAAACTGCCATGAAGAGTGTGCTTTTGTTCAAATAAAGAAATTATTTAATTAAACACATGTTTTCAATTAAATACTAAAAATAAGCTTCTAGATGATTTATCAATTAAAATAAATATAGCATGTGACACAACATATCAGGAAAAATCCCCGCAGGGCAAAACCATATTATTTTCACTATAATTTGTAAAGAACGGTTACACGGATTATAATGAAAATAAGTGTGACATACGAAAATACCTGTAGGTGTCGGTTCCGATGTCGTCGGCTGGAATTTCCCGCAAGAATTCCAGATGGGCAGCAATGAAGAAGATACCGGCTTCTCCACAAAGTACTCCAAATGAGTGAAAATGACCTCTTGAAGGTTTAGAAATGTGCAAATGTAAATGGGAATTAGTTTTCCTTTTATAAGGAAACTTAAAAGCCTAAAAAACATCTTTAGGAAAACATGGAAGATTTTGGGCCGGAATTTGCTCAACATGCTGCAAAAGGAATTTCACTAGCAAGAAGTGGTGACAGCATTTCGTAGAGAAATCGAGGTCAGCGGCGTCATTCAAACGCATTAGATGTCGCTCGAACGAGAACACGTGTCGTTCGAACGACATCGCGCGAGATGTGTATGTCATTCGAACGATAGTAACATCTTGTTTGAACGAGCACGCCTTTCAAAAAAGTCCGATTCTATTTAGAAAAACTTCTGCATTTGATAAAAAATAATTTCAGACTTTAAAAAATATTTTCTAAAAAATTCCCAAATATATATGTAAATATAAACAAATCCAATAAATCATTTTACTGATAATGCATCGTGGAGTTTGTGAGAAATGGTTGAGCAGTTCGTAAACATGTAGCTTGATGCATGAATGAAGATGATGGATGCATTGATTCAGATAAAGGCCATCGAGGATCATTGTGATGACATGCCGAATGTAGCGGTATCAGACATACAAACGGTGATCTAGGGAAAATAGAAAATTCCTAGATTCTACCCAGACATTTATAAAATTATGTCCTTACAAATCTCCCCCTATGTCTATGCCGATACATATATAAAAATATGAATTATGCAAACTCCCAAAAATAGATGACATATAAGATAATATCCCCATTAAACCCTCGAACTGAGAATATTAAATGACATGCCTTCAATCAAACTTCAACATCTTCAAATCTTTAACACTTCAGAAACTCGCAAAGCTCTTCTCATCAGGGTGTGCAATCCAATAGATATCAACTTTATACCTACACACATGAGCAAAAGTAAATACCCATGACACGCAACAGTTTGATTTATAATGATATGCAAAAATCAAATATCAATTAAGTTTAAGTATCATAGATAAATCAAAATAAATTTCTCCCCCATAATTCATTCTCCCCTTTTTTATGATGTCCCCAAATAGACAGATATGAGAAGCATAAATATGGAAAATGTCACAAAAAAATGTTCTATTTTGGAATTTTTCAAATTTTTACTCCAAATATACAATAAAGAATCAAAGAATCTTCTATTTTTGAATTTTTCAAAATTTGTACGCAAAATATACAAAAAGAATAAAAGAATGTTCTATTTTTGAATTTTTCAAAATTTGTACACAAAATATACAAAAGGAATCACACCATGAAAGAACCCAAAAACAATCAAGTCGATGATAGCGTAAATGTAGGGGTGTGAACACAATCGATAGGTAAATAAACTCAATCAATCATATGTGCACGATGCATACGTGTACTCCTAACGAATGAACATCAAAAGTATCCTTAGGTGTAAAAATTATTGAATTTAGATGACATCGTCTTAATCAAATCAACGAAGCAAAGAAAAAGTGATTTCCACACCAATAACGTCAAAAACTATTTAACGCTTTTTCAAGATCTTCAAGGACGTGCAAACCCGTTTAAATTTTCCAACCAAACTCCCTCAGATATATAATTTTTTGAGGTGTTAAACTAAATTCTCAAATTTTGGAGAATTGATGGTGAAACCTAAAGGCCCATATTTGGCATGTATTGCTTATTATTGCCTTTAAATTTTTTCGAGCTCTTTTAACCTCTTTGGACCCCGGATAATAAAATTTCTGAATTTTTTAGGTCCGTTTTAACGGTGGCTTTAGCGAAAAGGATAGATAATTAACTTTCTTAGCCCCTCCACATTTTTTTAAAATACCACACAATCTAACCAAATGGGATTTACATGCACACCTTTCTTATCAAGTTTTATCATGCTTGGTTCTTTTTAAGGACAGGATTGAAGTGTAAACACCCAACCAACATGTGATAAGACAAGTACAAAAATCAAACAAATCCGTGCATGTGTGCAATAAAGGAAATCATGAGTCAAACATGTAGGAAGTATCACTTAATTACATCTTAATGACTCCGAACATTGTAAAGCACAAAGATGACAAGATATATTGTCTCGAAACACTATCAAATAGTCAGATGAATAAATGGAATGAAATTGTGACTTGGCTATCTAAAATGCTCATTCGTAAAAGGTGCAAATACAATTTTTTTTGTTCTTTTCTAAAAGTATAAAAAAATCTTTTTGTTCTTTTCTAAAACTTTTATAAAAAGAAAATCTTTTTGACTTTTCTAAAATTTTATAAAAAGAAAATCTTTTTGTTTTTTACATTTTTTAAAAAAATATGAAAGTAATAGTAATAATACACATGATACAGTCTAGCAATAGGAATCATATGATATAAACATGATAAAGCATCATATCCTAGACACGGACCAACCCATCAGTCAACTTTCCAAATTCCTAAAGACTTCCTAAGACACTCGAATCTAAGGGCATCTAAAGGTTTCGTGAAAATATCGGCTAACTGACGGTCGGTGGAAACATAACTCAAGGATACGACTTTCTCCTCAACAAGCTGTCGTATAAAGTGCTCGTGTATCCTGATGTTCCTTGTGGACAAATGCTGGATTGGATTGCGGGATATGTGTATCGAGCTTGTGTTATCATAGGACATGGTCATGGTCTCCTGTGAATTGCCATAATCCTCCAGCATCTGTTTCATTCAAAAAAGTTGTGTGCAACAACTCCCGACGACGATGTAATCAGCCTCCGTAGTGGAAAAAGAGATGGAGTTTTGCTTCTTTCTCAACCAGGAGACAAGAGCAAAACCAAAATAAAAACACCCACCAGAAGTGCTCTTACATCCATCTACATCCTCGGCCCAGTCGACATCTGAATAGGTGGATAAATGGTCATCGGTATCAAAGGAATACCGAATATTGTATGAGAGAGTTCTTCTCACATATTTGATAATACGTTTTAGAGCGAGTAAGTGTGACTCTTTTGAGGAAGCCTGATATCGCGCACAGACTCCAACACTAAAGGCAATGTTGGGACGACTGGAAGTCAAGTAGAGAAGACTACCTATCATACTCCGATACAAGGTTTGCTCTATGTCCTTGCCTGAAGTTTCCTTACTAAGCTTGATAGAAGTACTCATAGGTGTACGAGCATGCTTAGAGGAGTCTAAACCAAATTTCTTCACTAGGTCTCTAGCATACTTGGATTGGGAGATGAACATCCCATCCTCTAGCTGACAAACCTGGAGACCAAGGAAGAAAGTAAGCTCACCTACCATGATCATATCAAACTCACTTTTCATTTCTTCCTCAAAGTGGTGAGAATGGTGGGAGCACGTGGATCCAAAGACTATGTCGTCCACATAGACCTGGGCAACCAAAATCGCACCATTATCTCTCCTGACAAATAACGTCATATCAACTCCCCCTCTTTTGAATCCACGGGCTAAGAGATAGGAAGTAGGCTCTCGTACCAAGATGGGTGCTTCCTTCAAACCATACAAGGCTTTCCTTAGATAGTAGACGTGCTCCGAGTGCTGAGGGTCTTCAAACCCTTTTGGTTGAACCACATAAACCTCTTCCTGAAGAATGCCATTTAGAAAGGAACTCTTGACATCCATCTGATATAACTTGATGCACAAATGACATGCGATAGCGGACGGACTCAAGCCTCGCAACAGGAGCAAATGTCTCCCCAAAGTCTACACCCTCAATCTGTGTGTAGCCTTGAGCGACCAACCTAGCTTTATTTCTGATTATGGTACCATTTTCATCCATTCTATTCTTGAAAATCCACCTGGTACCTATCACATTAGTCTCACTAGGTCGGGGGACTAGTTCCCATACATTATTCTTTTTAAACTGAAGCAACTCATCCTGCATAGCAGATATCCAGTGTTCATCCTTGAGTGCTTCTTTGTGATTCTTAGTCTAGACTGTGGACATGTATAAAAAATGACTAACAACGTTCTCTAGCTGAGCACGATTCTTGACCCCTAAAGTGGGATAGCCAATAATGGAAGAAGGATCATGACTCTTTTGAACCCAAGTATGTGTGTCCCCTAACCATGAGTAGGGTCCACATAATGTGGGTGAGGGATAAGTAGATCACTGCCACAAAAGTACTCATCCTCACATTAAAGGCTGGGATCAATAAACGCAGAAGGTTCGTCATTTTGCACCGTGATGTTTATTAACTCCATAACCTTGGAGCTCTTCAGGTTAAAAACTCGGTATGCTCTACTATTTGATGAATATCCTAGCAATATTACCTCGTCGCTCTGCGAGTCAAACTTTCCTAATTGCTCTCTATCCCATAGGATTTAGCATTTACTCCCAAAGACACGAAAATATGCAAGGTTGGGTTTCTTTCCAGTACACAATTTATAAGGCGTCTTGAGTGTGCGTGGACGTAGGTAGACCCTATTCACCATATGTCATGCAGTAGACACTGCCTCTGCCCAAAATCTCCTAGTAACCTTACGACCTAGAAGCATAGATCTAGCCATTTCTTGAATTGTCCTATTCTTTCTCTCAACAATCCCATTTTACCGAGGAGTCTTCACAACAGAAAACCCATGTTTGATTCCTATGCTATTACAGTAAAGATCTACCTTTGCTTCCTTAAATTCTGTGCCATTGTCACTACGTATCTTATTAATAGTGACTCCGTGTTGATTTTTCAAGATACGACACTTGGTCCTTAAAAACTCTTCAATATCGAATTTCTCTCTAAAAAAACCAACAATCGAATATCTCGAGAAATCATCTACCATCACGAGGATATACCTCTTACCACCCAGACTCTCAGTGCGAGTAGAAACCATAAGATACATGTGAATTAACTCAAGCACATGGGAGGTGGTAATGGAATGTAACTTTCGGTGGGGACTACGGATTTGTTTTCCCATCTGACAGGGTCCACAAACCTCAAAAGTTAGTTTTCCAAGAGATGGTAAGCCACGTACTAGGTCATTTTTAGCTAAACGGGTCAAATCTCTTATGTTCACGTGACCTAGAGGCTGGTGCCACAGATTCATAGGAGTGATCATGGCTCTGTTACATGCAAGTGAGGATGTGGGCACAGTTCCATATCAATTATCTTCTGTCCTCACCCCTTGCACTAAAAGTTTACCGGCTTGATTATAGACATTACACACATCCCAGTAAACTTTATGGAAAAGTCAGCGTCGCACAGCTGGCTAATGGCGAGAAGGTCCGCCTTCAAACCTTTGACGTACAAAACATTATTTAACTTAATAAATCCTGATAACATTACAGTACCTCGTCCTACAATGCTAGACTTGCTCCCATATCCAAAGGTGACTCTACCATCCTTATAATCCTCAAGGTATGTAAAAAATGAGGCATCACCTGTCATATGTCTGGAGCACCCACTATCAAAATACCACTGTGAGGTATTATATGCTTTGAGAGCGACATGAACAACAAGGGCCTTTTCATTTTTCTTAGGAACCCAAGACGTGGTAACATTTTATATACCCTTGTTATTGTTGGTTTTAGCTGGGATGCGAGAAGCATTCACTGACGGTAAAGATATCCGTCAGAATTCCTCCATCAAACTCTATGATGTGGTAGCTAAAAACTCAACACGTTCTCTCAGACTGGAAAAATCATCAGTATGATGTGGCGGAGCTGCAGTACGTCGTGTTCGACCCAAACTATAGCAAAACTCCCTGAGGTGGTCTTTTCTTTTGTAGTACGTACTAAAGAACACAGTCTTAGGCGGACCTCCGTTTGTTTTTCTTAGTCAAACTATCCTTCGTGGATTTTGACGATGGCCATATGGAGTCATAGTAAACTAAGAAACTGGTCCAGGTACAATTTAAGATGTGGTGGAACCATCATAACCTATTCCTTGCCTATCACCAAAACCTAAAATGGGTCCGAGGACATCTTTCCCATCTTTCTAGATTTGTCCTCAATTTGAACCTTGACTTCACGTGCTCTCTCAAGATCATGAGTAAGCAGGGTAACAAGGGCTTCAAGTTTCTTCCAAGTTTCCATGGAAGAATGGAGCTCACTCGTAAGACTAGCCACTTGATTTTTCAAGTCCCCTATCTCTTTCTCAAAAACACTCTCTCTCTCTCTCCAAATAGTCTCTATCTTTCTCTAAACAAACTCTCTTTATCAATACAAGCATACTCTCTTTATCTTAAGGTAGTGTAGGTGGAGGATTCTCTCTCTCTCACTTCTTCTAAATCTTCTTTTAAAGCGGTGATCCTAAGAACTAGTGCTTTGTTACACTTTTTGGTTTTAAATGACTCATTATATAACTGAGCGTAGACGTGTTGAAGATTACAGTCGCTCTCACTTGCATTATCCTCCCCCTCACTCACATTGTTCTCACTGTCGAGGAGTCCTTGTGAAGTAGCATCCTCAACATCGTGAGGAGCACTAGAAGTATGACTAGCCATGAATGAGGTGAAGTTACATTCATGCAGTGACTCGTCTATAGAATCCACCGACTCGACCTCATTGTCGTCACTAAGGGTAACATTGAGGACAACTTTGCTTTTTTCTTTTTCAAGTCTATTCAGCCTAGTAGCACACTCAAAAGCTCTATGACCCTTACCGTTCCACTCATAGCATCTCTCACTATCTTTAGGAGGGTATTTAAAACCTTTTTCATTTTTCTTATTTTTCTCAAAAATCTTTTGGTCTTTGAAATTTTCAATTTTCTTGAATTTTCATTTTTCTTGAAATTTTTAGCAAATAGGGCTAAATCATCTAAATCAAATTCACATTCAGAATCTGATGTTTCTATTTCCTTTTTTCTAGACGACTCAACTCTCTTTCTTTCCAAACCCTCACTTTTTCTAGCCTGGGCATTAAGTGCAATGCCTTTATCTTTAGGTTTGAAGGATTTAGGAAACATATACATTTCATAAGTTTATAAGTCTCCTACAAGTTCCTTCAATTTAAGTGTGTTTAAATTACCTATAGAATTTAGCACAGTGACTTTAGGGATAAAATGCTTCAGAAGAGATCTTAGAATATTTTTAAGAACTCTAGCATTAGGAATTTGTTCACCAAGATTAAAACTAGTGTTAACAATATCAGATAACCTAGTGTAAAATTCATCAAAACATTCAGTCTCAAGCATGGTGATAGTTTCAACTTGAGTTCTTAAATTTTGCAGTTTAGATTCTTTCACATCATAAGTTTCCTTCATGGGTGAGTTGAAAAACATTCCATGCCTCTTTTGACGTGGAGCACGTCATTATACATCAGAACTCGTCAGGAGTGACGGATCTGGAAATAGCACTTAAACCCTTAGAATTAAAAGATGACCATTTAAATTCTTCTTCAGCCCAATCAGTCACAGATTTTAAATTAGTCACGTTATTAGCAGTGACGGAGGGAGGTTTCCACCCTTTTTCTACTAAAATCCAAACACGTTCATCAATGGCTTTTAAGGCATATTTCATGCGGGCTTTCCAGTAAGAATAATTTGTCCCGTCAAAAACTGGCATTTTATTATATAATTTCTCCATTGAACACGCCCTTTTTCAAAAATCATTTTTTCAGAAAATTGATATCTTAGAAAAATTTTGCGAAAAATTACACGGTATAATTGTGTAATTGGCTCTGATACCAATTTGAAGAGTGCGCTTTTGTTCAGATAAAGAAAATATTTAATTAAACACAGTTTTTCAATTAAATATTAAAAACATGCGTCTAGATGATTTATCAATTAAAATAAATATAGCATGTGACACAACATATCAGGAAAAATCCCCGAAGGCCAAAACCATATTATTTTCACTATAATTTGTAAAGAACGGTTACACGGATTATAATGAAAATAAGTGTGACATACGAAAATACCCGTAGGTGTCGGTTTCGATGTCATCGGCTGGAATCTCCTGCAAGAATTTCAGATGGGCAGCAATGAAGAAGATACCGGCTTCTCCACAAAGTACTCCAAATGAGTGAAAATGACCTTTTGAAGGTTTAGAAATGTGCAAATGTAAATGGGAATTAGTTTTCCTTTTATAAGGAAACTTAAAAGCCTAAAAAACATCTTTAGGAAAACATGGAAGATTTTGGGCCGGAATTTTCTCAACATGCTGCAAAAGGAATATGACCAGCAAGAAGTGGTGACAGCATTTCGCACAGAAATCGAGGTCGGCGACGTCGTTTAAACGACATTGGATGTCGCTCGAATGAGAACACGTGTCGTTCGAACGAAATCGCTCGAGATGTGTATGTCGTTCGAACGATAGTGACGTCTCATTTGAACGAGCACACCTTTCAAAAAAGTCCGATTCTGTTTAGAAAAAATATGCATTTGATAAAAAATAATTTCAGACTTTAAAAAATATTTTCTTAAAACTTCCCAAATATATATATGCAAATATAAACAACTCCAATTAATCATTTTACTGATAATGCGTCATGGAGTTTGTGAGAAACGGTTGAGAAGTTCATAGCATGTAGCTTGATGCATGAGTGAAGATGATGGATGCATGGATTCAGATAAAGGCCATCGAGGATCATTGTGATGACGTGCCGAATGTAGCGATATCAGACATACAAACGGTGATCTAGGAAAAATAGAAGATTCCTAGATTCTACCCGGACATTTATAAAATTATGTCCTTACATTCCATACAAATTTGAAAGCCGAAACTGAAAATAACTAATATACAAATCTAAAAAATAACCATAAAAATCTTAAAAACTACCATAAAAATCGAAATTCATAACTAACATACAAATATACAAAATAACCATTCACATCTGAATGAGAGATGGAAAAGGTTAAAGAAGGGGTATGTGATTACCTTGTAGTGTGGGAGCTAGGGATGGGAGGGATAAGGGCATGGGTTTTTTAGAAATGAGCTCAAGTGAGAGAGATACGGGGCTCCTTGTGTAAAGTGTGAGGGTGTTACCAAAATACCCCCATTTTTTAAATTAAATTATAAGTTTGATACTTAAAAAAGAGGGGGGAACCAAATAATTAAGGGGTATATTTGTAAAAAAATAGATGTGATCTCAATCATTAAAATATGTAAGGAGGTGGCATCAATCCGCACCATTAAAATATGTGCATAATTCAAAAACTTCCCTCTCATATTACACACACACACACACGCACACACACACACACACACACACACAAACACACACGAACACACACACACACACACACACACACACCACCACCACCACCACCAATGAAGTATGTACATATTTATAGGTCTAAACAATGATAGAAGATGCAAAATACATAAGTTTCGCACACTAGCAATGAATTAATGTGTCTGAAACCGAATTATGGTATGTATTGAAGTAGTATGAACTAACAATAAAGGAAATATTACCCATTCACTCAAAATATGTCCAAGGGGTTCTATTGATTGCATTAACTTACGAAACTTCAGTTTTATACTCAAGTGATAAATAAAGAACTCAAAAAGGACAAACATACCGAATGCACACTAAACTGCAAATCTTAATGATTCTTAGACTAATAGCATGAAAGATTTAATATCAACTAAGAATCACTGTGCAAGCCCATTGATATTTAACTAAGCACCCCTGGAATTATACATTGATCTTGTTCTCTCTTTTTCCTCTGAAGATATTAATTTTGTAGCATCAATGAAAAAATTATGGCTTTGGAAAATTTTCTTTTATTTTGCGTCTTAAATATTGTAGGCATTTTTCAACGATGTCCTTTCAGTAAAAAGTGATTTCTCCTTTCATATCCCTTTCCCATTACACACTTTTATCAATTAAGATCAAACTCGCATAATGATTCTTACAATGCACAAATAACCCATAGTAAAAAATATGTAAATTATGAGATTGATAAGAGAACATCTCACCTTGATCATGTAACATAGGCTGATAAAATCCAAAAGAGCTCATGCAAAGTGTGTTAGAGGCATGTATAGAGTGAATCAATTAAGAAAAGCAAAGTCTAACAGATCCATGCAAACATGATTCAAAACAATTCTAAGCATTAAAAATTAAAATCAAATGTACTAGCCACATGGATACCTGCCATGAAGTGGATTCAAACAAGCTGATATTCCACACGTGTGTAAACACAAGCTACACAAAACAAAAATATGTTTAATGTTTTAAACATTTTTCAAAAAATTGCACCACATAAAAACTAAACTTAAAATAGAAATAAAATATTTTTGTATCTTTCTCCATAGGACTCAATAGAAGAAAATTCAAAACATAAAAGTCTCAAACATCAAACAACTAGCAATAGCATATAACATGTAGCACAAAGGGTAGTGTATAGAAAATGTTACCACAATCAACCCTTACATATATCATGATATGAATCATGTAAAAAGCATTCAAGAATCAATAAGTTTAATGTTCAAAACATCCAAATCTAATTTTTCAACCCACATAGACCTAACACGATGCTATTGGGTTTTGGTAACATCGGTGACTCTAGTCTTAAACTTCGTAGGACCTTTGTGTAACATCAAAGAAAAAATGACTAAATTGACTTTTCCTAGCACAAAGTGCTCACTTGCAGATATGATGAGGAATGTTACCTAAGATTTAACCTTTTCTAACGTCCTTAGATTTCGTCAGCCCTCTCAAAATGTTGATCTTGGCTTTAGCAACGAAAGTATCGTTATCATCAAAGATAATTCCAAAACTTTCATCCTTGATTCATACAGTGCCTAAGATCTTATAAAGCTTCTCCGACTTAAATTCTAAATCAAATATTACATGTATTGAGTCTCTTAATCTCTCACCAAATACCACAATCATAGACTCAAGTAAGTGACATGACTCTTCAAAATATAGGGAATCCTTCTTCAAAATCTCTATTAATCTCAAATGATTATCATTCTCCCCTTCGACAAAAATGATTGTCTCCCTAAGATTCTTCTCATGTGCCCTGAAATCATCAATCAGTTTTGAATCATCATTTCATAAAGCATATTCTTACAACTCATATTCCAACTTGAAGTTTCTTTTTTTAACTTCAAAGAATCAGCTTATAATTCCTAAAATGCAACTTCAAGTTCACTCTCCTCTTCCTCTTATTCTTCTTCTTCCTCACCATCGTTAACTTAGGATTGAACCAAAACAACCACAGAATTGTCATTAACATAATAATCTTCATCAAAATAATTTTCATCAAGGCTCGTATGACTAGGTATGAACACAATGTAGTTGTGATCAATGTGAGAATCGGGTTCCACTTTTGATTCACTATCTCAAATGATATCATTGAATGCCTAAAGCTTCTTAACCACCCTCTTTTCTTAGCATAATAGGACACTCTACTACCCTATGGAAATTACTTGTAATACCCCGTATTTTTATAGCTTTTAAATTATGGGATTTATTAAATTTAATTGAGATAAATTAATTTAATTTTAATCCGGAATATTGCTTTAAATATTTACTAGCGTGACGAGAGTTAGTAATTATTGGAAATTTGTTATTTGTCGCATATTACTGGATAAGTATAGTAATATATGAGATTTATTTTATAATATTGTCACGTGTGAATAAAATGGCAATTTCAGAAATTTAAATCGGGATGCGCCTGTGTTGTGTCGGGACTATATGTGAATTAATAAAAGTGAATATTTTATAAGTTACCTTTATGGTCATTTTGAGTGTGCCAACGCGTCCGGAAGGGTTGAGATAGTCAGAAAAGTGTACCCGGGGGTGTGGTTTGGGTCTCGGGGCGTTTTTAGGCCTAATTGGTACCCCGGGAGGGCATTTTAGTCATTTTACATATTTGGGTAATTAAACCCACGAAATTCAGAAACCTATATCAGCCATTTAGGTTAGTCTTTTAGGGTTAGAATATTCAGAAAACCCTAGTATGGCCATTGGAGAAGAGAGGGAAAGCTCTCAAGGAAATTTAAGGCCAAAAAGTCACCGGTTTGCACCGCCGCCACCACCAACACGTAGATCGCGATAAGGGGAACGCAACCACACCAAAATCAGCCGCAATTCAGACTTCTGAAAATCCCAGGCAAGTGTTTAACTTGCTATTTTCGTTGGTGCAATCTTCATATTAGTTTAGGAATGATTAGGGATGAATTATGTAGAAGAAAACTCAATTTGTGATTGGAAAATCCATGTAGTATTGGTTGATATGATAATTCTGGAACCCTTGCCATGTAGAGGAAGATAACCCCCGAAATTTTGGTATAAATAAGAAGGAAATTCTGGGATTAAACAGATTAGAATCATGAGTTAGAGATTTTTAGGGTTCTTGAGTTTTAAATGAATTATGACAAAATAAATCCATGTTTAGTGATATAAATTGATAAGTTTTACGTTGAATATACCTGTTATGATGATATAAGGTTAGTAGTATTAATTCTTGGCGATTGGAACTTGAAAATATGGATTTGGTGTAAATTTGGAGATGAAACCCGTAACTGTAATTCTGCAGATTTTCGCAGACCTGCTTGATCGATAGATCGAGCCTAGAGCTTCGATCGATCGAAGGTTCGATCGATCGATCCCTAAACCTCAATCGATCGACCCCTCCTGGAAGAATACTATTTCCCTTTGTAAATGATTTAAAAATCGAATTGTCGTGGTATAGTTCTTGGGTATTCTTAGTATAATGATTTGAGAGACGTGGAGGACTAGTAGGGCGTATGAATAAATGTTGGGATCATTAATATTCGACGAGAATGGTATTTATGGGATATTTACTTTAGGGTTAGTAAATTTATATATTAAAGGGTGAGGCGCGTAAGAGAGTTACGTTGTAACGCAAATGTGACACCTACTGAATTTTCTACTTGGAAGAATAGAGTCCACGAGTGTCACGAAATAAGTGAGAAAACCCTTCGAGTTAAGGTTAGAGATGAAACCTTATACGTAATACTAATAATGTGAATTTAAGGGTAAATGTTGTAATTATGGGTGACGAGAGGAACCTATATTAATGTGATAAAAGTGGTATATTTATATGATTGTGTGTACATATATTATATACATGTGAAAAACATACCGCGCTACTTGCTATCCTTGAGGTTACCGCGTTGGGACAGTCTTATCTCGATGGGACCTTTATGGGGGATATTGACTTGTACCCTAGAAGATAGATATCCTTGGTACAGGCTATCGAATCGATAGTTCAGATGGTCCTAAGAGACGCGAGTATGTGCCATCCTCTTAGAGACTTGGAATCTATGCTTCGCCTCAATATTGTTTGTGTATGTGTTAATACAGTTCGAGAGTGATTACGAACTTGTATTCCCCTTGATATGAGTGGTATGGGGTTTGGATAGTGGAAGTATGCACGCACCATAGTTTTATGTGGGGTGTTGTTATTTTATATATATTATACGAGTAGTTAATATATATATGAGATTTGGAAACTTGAAACTGCCTACTGTGATTTGATAAGTAGGACATGGTTGATGACTCAAATAGTAAATACTTGTTTTGTGAAAGTATAATATGGCACTGGGAAACTTTATAAATTAATAAAGCTAAAACGAGAGTTGTGCTGCTAATTGGAGGTATTCTTTTTAAACAATGTTATTGGTCGGTTTTAAAATCTTACGAGTAAGTTAAGATAAGCTAAATTATTGGGAAGGTTAGTATGATAAATGATAAGATAACCCGTTGGGAAGGTTAGTACAATAGGCGTGCACATTATAAGAGAGGTGAGAATTTCTCAAGAGAGTGTCGCTCTAATATGTTGTTGCATTGGCCTGTATCTATTTAAATACTTGCTAAACGTATTTTAAAATCAAACACACTTTCGGGCTCTGACCCGTATTTCTCTCTCTCTCTCTCTTATATATATATATGTATGTATTACAGGTGCCCAGCCACAGGGGCGTCTTGCTTAGGATCTCTTGGAAGGAACGTGCTGCAACTTAGGTGGGAGTTGCAGGTCTCTTGATTAGATGACTTCGTTCATTCGGATCTACTCTTAGTACTTTCATTTAGTTGAGCATGTGTAGCTCTTTCCATTATTCCGTTGTTATGGGACATTTGTATTTCAGTTATTTCCAGTACTGTTACTATTGGTTTTATTCAGTTTGATTGTGTTACTTTATATTTTGCATGTTGACATTCGATTGACGAATGTTTTAAATTAAATGGACTATGTTGCAGATATTTAATGTGGTGTGATTCTTACTTATTGAATGTTGTTAATAAAATAAATGTTTTTCTTTAAATAAAATTTGGAAAGTATGTATGAAAATGGTTTTGACACTTAGCTTAATTAATTAGGGTGTTTAATTTGGAAAAGTTTTATTTTTTTGACAGTGATGCTGAGAATAAACCAACTGTTCACCTTGAATTAATTTAATAAAGGAGTGATCGCCCGGTATTTAATTAGGCGGGGTGTCACAGGTGGTATCAGAGCATCAGGTTCTAGTGTCCATAGGATCTGTATGGCTTACTTATGCTTTCAGCGTTGCTTTGTTTGTTATAGAGCCCTATGTTTAGGATTGTCGATTCCTTGACTAAATTTCGTTCTCCTGCTATAATGTGTATACATTAGTGTATTCTGATTTCGTTCGGATGTGTGCGTATACCGAGCGATGACGGATGTCAGAAGAGGACCGTTAAGCGTACATCAGGAGGCAGGGGTCAGTTGAGATGATGAAATATATCCGAGGATGATGACCGTAGTTGAGGTCACCTCCATTATGGCGCGAGAAGCCATGACTAGAAAAGCGACTAAGGTACAACAATAATTTCCAAATGCTATTATAGTCAAGTGAGGTACTAGGGTAAACTTACCAAACGTATTACAAAAACGTGTAGAGACTGTCAGTGGGAAATTTTAGAAACGCGAAAATTGTATGTGTTTACCAACGGAGGTAAAGTATCCAAAGGCTTAAATATAGGATGGAGTGTGGGAAACTGAAAGTGAAAATTTTAAAAAAAATTCTTGGCTTTCGGGACGAAATTATACTGGTTGGAGTCAACCACCAATTTTAGAAATGGAATGATATGCCTATAGGAGAACCTTAGGTACAGTGTTGACCGTATGTTCCTTCCTCAACTGTTCAGGATGAGAACCAAACGTGGTTCTGAACTCATCGCAGGAGGGCATGACAGAAGTCCAATTGTGGATATGAATCCTAATCGTTAGCAAATTTTGTATCGGAAGATGTAGATACAAGTGGGGGAAACGACTCCAAGTGGGAGACCAACTTGTAATAATAGTTGATAATACTCGAGGAGGAAATTCTGATGGACGACCGATTCAGAGGTTGACAATGTCATATTTTGTCAATATAGATGATAACGTTTCTTCATGGAGGAAGTTAAAGGAATCAAAGAATTTAGTCGAGAATAAGACTGAATACAATGGTGGTGGTATAGCACCACAAAAGGATGTGGATACACATCAGGAAAACCATTTAAATGCTTCAGATAGTTAAATTCTTACCAAGGGATGGTAAATTCAATAAGTACTATTATAGATAGTAACATGATCTTTATGGCCTAAAAAGCTAAGGGAACAACCGGGATGGCTAACAGGAATCGAATTTACTAATGTCCGAGAGAAGGACAATCCTAACCTGGTTAGTAGGACAGGTGATAAGTTAATTATGTACTGAGGTATTTTTGTGCGGAGTGAGATCGCTCACGATAATATGTTCCAAAATGAGAAGAAGGACAAGAATACGATGCCTAGTAAAAGGCAACGATTAAAATAATTTTGTTTTGGTTTGGGCAGACGTGTTACGTCCGAAAACCATTTGTGCAGTCAAGACGATCGCCAGGATGGAAGTATAGGTTGTATCCTTAGAGGATGCGGCGTGTTTATGTGACAGGAGCGATTCACCATATTTTGTTCATTGCTAGATTAACATGTGAGACGAGTTAATGCATATCATTATAAATGTTACTATTATGTGAATATTTTACCTAGTGTAGCGGGATTTTTCTTTAGCGCTATCCGCGGAGGATGAATGAGTATATTAACAGTGTTTCATACTTTATTGAGGTTACTCGTTGTAGTGATGCGATACACGAGTATGATATTATCTTTGTTAAAACGTTATAGAAATGGTTAGTACGATAGTGGGCATTTATTGCTAGGCTATCGGAGTAGTTGCATTAGCGCAACATGTTTTATGTTTATTTTGGCGAGGCTTTACCTGTAAGAAGGTTGGACTCGCACCTATATTATCTATCCAAGAGACTTCAGAGGAGATAGTGGGCTCGAGATATTCGATGCCAATGTATGTAAAGACTTTGCCAGTATGATTCGGTATGTATCGGGACTTACCGTTGAGCGAAAAGATTTGATGCAGTATTATGTTTAGCACTCCGGACTTAGTGATAAGGAAAGTGCATTGCTATATTTATCCTTTGGAAATGTGGGAGTTAATATTTATACCCCTATTATTAGGGAAAGGAATTTCGGGAATTCCGATAGTATGTATTCAAGGTTTATGAAATGCTATTACCACCAACCTATACTGAACAATAGTGCAATTAGTGAAACGTTCTTTGTTAAGCATAATTATGGGAGAAATTGTAACTTTTCTGTCAAGGGACGGAATAAAGGGGTATATGCTATGGATGGAGGACCTAACGGATTTCGATAACTGACAATGCTAGGTAGTAGTGTATCGAGGGGGTTCCTTGTTTGGATTTCGCTTTGCGAGACATCCCACGCATGAAACTTAGCGTAAGGTTGGAAATAGGGAGACGTTTGGTCACTATTCCATGAGTTCGGTACCCTGGTCGAAATGGGATCAAGTAATTATGTATGTAAGTTGGAAGTTGAATTTTGTTTTAAGGTCATTGGAGCCAGATTTTTGTGATAGGAAAGCATTGGAAGTTATCCCCACGAATTGAGAGGTGGAACTATGTTAAAGAGAATTTGAGAATGTTGATTTCTAAGGTGATTGAGAGTACCCAAATGTCATAACTGTGTACGGAACGCAAGGTGAATAAAGTGTTCGAAAGATTTTTAGCATGGATTGTCTGGAAAGAACTTTATATTATACAAAAGAGATAACCTGTAATCATTTTGATGAATAGAGCGTTCGTGAATTATTTTGGTTGTTGTACAAATTTGAGAAAATTTTGTACTTATCTGAGGAAGGTTGAGGATTATTATTCCTCTTTTATTGTCATGGAATTTGAATGCCTATTCCTTTTATTCCGTTGAATTTAGTTGGTCCTACAGATGAGTAGCATGCCTTTCGCTCTCCCCGGGGCGGTCGGAGTGTTACAAAAATGTGGGCATCATTGTTGGCTACAGTTAAAATAGTCCGAGCCGAAGGGACGTGGTAATAGACGAGTGAAATATATGTTTGTGGGACTAGTATAACGAAGTGGAAATGATAGAGTGGATTAAACGTCACATGAGGGGCAATAATCCATACATAAGGTGCAATTAGAATAGCACGCCCTAACTTGATTGGAAGGCTATGGGAAGTCATTCAAGAATTGGTATTCCTTGAATAGGGTAGAATTTAATCATTATGAAGCACACCCGGAGCGGAATTTTTATTAGCCAAGTGTGAGAACGACTTGCGCATACAAAGAGTAATGATGTTAGTATAGCATAAGAGTTCCAGAAGTGCGCTTCGTGGAGAGAAGAGCACGGGTGGAACTTTCGGCATACTATAAGGAAGGAAGGGGAGTATTACGTATCACTTAATGTGAGACATTTCAAGGGAAGAATCGATGTTTAGCGAAACGTAGTGAGTAGTCTCTACATGCACTGCCCATAGGTAAGGTTTAGTTGAAAGAGGAGAATCAACCAAAGAATTTTGTGTTTATCGAAAATTCCTGAAATTGGAAGAGGTTGGTAAAGTCAGTAAAGTTCTTGGATGGGTTGCCATCCTCAAAACAAGATCAAGGGTTTATCCCGAACATGTGAATTAAGTCGCCAAGAAGGAAGTGATTGATATTCCTTTCGGCTGGCTTACAATATTAACTAGTATGCCCCAGACTTCCTTTGAAAGGAAGGATCGCGCCAGTGCATGGTCCGGCGCAGTATAAATTTTAAATCAGGATGAGATTGGTGAATCCCACCGTTGATATGGGATTTCAGGAACCAGCGGAGATAAGATTTCGTTCGAGTAGGACGTATCACCCTTAGCCAGGGAATAAGCGCGTAGTGATTAAATATTTGGGGAGCCACGTGAAGGAAATTTTGGAGTCTTGGTACGATGATTTCAAGCATGCTCTGTAGAAGCACTCGTACCTATTTGTCACGTACGAGGTGCTTATTAAGGTTTTGTTATAGACAAACCTCGACTATTCTCCTTCCGAATGTTTAAAGGAGAGTAGATAATCAAAATTTGTGGATCGGTCGAGAGAACATCCGATAAATGTGGTAGAATTCCACGACTGTTTTAGGCGAGCAAGAGTGATCAAATGTTCGTATAATTTTCTCAGAATGGGAGTTTTGTATATGAATAAAATCCGAGTAATTGCCATGTAGTGAGGTGCGACCTCCTAATGCTAGTGAGATAATGAAATTTATAACGTATAGGCGTGACCTATGCGAATGTGGTCGGTTGGGAGCACAAGATGAAGTGTCTCCAATGAGAATGTAAAACAATGTTGCTGTGAGAGGAAAGCTATAGTGATTGAGCACCGTACTATGTAGAAAATTTGCATACTGACAAGGATATCCAGAATTGTGATACCTGGTAGGCCTTATTTTCTGAATTTCGGGACGAAATTCCGTTATTAGGGGGGGGGGGGGGGGGGGAGTATGTAATACCCCGTATTTTTATATCTTTTAAATTATGGGATTTATTAAATTTAATTGAGATAAATTAATTTAATTTTAATCCGGAATATTGCTTTAAATATTTACTAGCGTGACGAGAGTTAGTAATTATTGGAAATTTGTTATTTGTCGCATATTACTGGAATAAGTATAGTAATATATGAGATTTATTTTATAATATTGTCACGTGTGAATAAAATGGCAATTTTAGAAATTTAAATCGGGACGCGCCTGTGTCGTGTCGGGACTATATGTGAATTAATAAAAGTGAATATTTTATAAGTTTCCCGTATGGTCGTTTTGAGTGCCCCAACGCGTCTGGAAGGGTCGAGATAGTCAGAAAAGTGTACCCGGGGGTGTAGTTTGGGTCTCGGGGCGTTTTTAGGCCTAATTGGTACCCCGGGAGGGCATTTTAGTCATTTTACATATTTGGGTAATTTAACCCACGAAATTCAGCAACCTGCATTTAGGTTAGTCTTTTAGGGTTAGCATATTCAGAAAACCCTAGTACGGCCATTGGAGAAGAGAGGGAAAGCTCTCAAGTAAATTCAAGGGCCAAAAAGTCACCGGTTTGCACCGCCGCCACCACCAACGCGTAGATCGCGAGAAGGGGAACGCAACCACACCAAAATCAGCCGCAATCCAGACTTCTGAAAATCCCAGGCAAGTGTTTAACTTGCTATTTTCGTTGGTGCAATCTTCATATTAGTTTAGGAATGATTAGGGATGAATTATGTTGAAGAAAACTCAATTTGTGATAGGAAAATCCATGTAGTATTGGTTGATATGATAATTATGGAACCCTTGCCAAGTAGAGGAAGATAACCCCCGAAATTTTGGTATAAATAAGAAGGAAATTTTGGGATTAAACAGATTAGAATCATGAGTTAGAGATTTTTAGGGTTCTTGAGTTTTAAATGAATTATGGCAAAATAAATCCATGTTTAGTGATATAAATTGATAAGTTTTACGTTGAATATACCTGTTATGATGATATAAGGTTAGTAGTATTAATTCTTGGCGATTGGAACTTGAAAATATGGATTTGGTGTAAATTTGGAGATGAAACCCGTAACTGCAATTCTGCAGATTTTCGCAGACCTGCTTGATCGATCGATCGAGCCTAGAGCTTCAATCGATCGAAGGTTCGATCGATCGATCCCCAAACCTCAATCGATCGACCCCTCCTGGCAGACTACTATTTCCCTTTCTAAATGATTTAAAAATCGAATTGTCGTGATATAATTCTTGGGTATTCTTAGTATAATGATTTGAGAGACATGGAGGACCAGTAGGGCGTATGAATAAATGTTGGGATCATTAATATTCGCCGAGAATGGTATTTATGGGATATTTACTTTAGGGTTAGTAAATTTATATATTAAAGGGTGAGGCGCGTAAGAGAGTTACGTTGTAACGCAAATGTGACACCTACTGAATTTTCTACTTGGAAGAATAGAGTCCACGAGTGTCACGAAATAAGTGAGAAAACCCTTCGAGTTAAGGTTAGAGATGAAACCTTATACGTAATACTAATAATGTGAATTTAAGGGTAAATGTTGTAATTATGGGTGACGAGAGGAACCTATATTAATGTGATAAAAGTGGTATATTTATATGATTGTGTGTACATATATTATATACATGTGAAAAACATACCGCGCTACTTGCTATCCTTGAGGTTACCGCGCTGGGACAGTCTTATCTCGATGGGACCTTTATGGGGGATATTGACTTGTACCCTAGAAGATAGATATCCTTGGTACAGGCTATCGAATCGATAGTTCAGACGGTCCTAAGAGACGCGAGTCTGTGCCATCCTCTTAGAGACTTGGAATCTATTCTTCGCCTCGATATCGTTTGTGTATGTGTTAATACAGTTCGAGAGTGATTACGAACTTGTATTCCCCTTGATATGAGTGGTATGGGGTTTGGATAGTGGAAGTATTCACGCACCATAGTTTTATGTGGGGTGCTGTTATTTTATATATATTATACGAGTAGTTAATATATATATGAGATTTGGAAACTTGAAACTGCCTACTGTGATTTGATAAGTAGGACATGGTTGATGACTCAAATATTAAATACTTGTTTTGTGAAAGTATAATATGGCACTGGGAAACTTTATAAATTAATAAACCTAAAACGAGAGTTGTGCTGCTAATTGGAGGTATTCTTTTTAAACAATGTTATTAGTCGGTTTTAAAATCTTACGAGTAAGTTAAGATAAGCTAAATTATTGGGAAGGTTAGTATGATAAATGATAAGATAACCCGTTGGGAAGGTTAGTACAATAGGCGTGCACATTAGAAGAGAGGTGAGAATTTCTCAAGAGAGTGTCGCTCTAATATGTTGTTGCATTGGCCTGTATCTATTTAAATACTTGCTAAACGTATTTTAAAATCAAACACACTTTCGGGCTCTGACCCGTATTTCTCTCTCTCTCTCTCTCTCTTATATATATATATATGTATGTATTACAGGTGCCCAGCCATAGGGGCGTCTTGCTTAGGATCTCTTGGAAGGAACGTGCTGCAACTTAGGTGGGAGTTGCATGTCTCTTGATTAGATGACTTCGTTCATTCGGATCTACTCTTAGTACTTTCATTTAGTTGAGCATGTGTATCTCTTTCCATTATTCCGTTGTTATGGGACATTTGTATTTCAGTTATTTCCAGTACTGTTACTATGGGTTTTATTCAGTTTGATTGTGTTACATTATATTTCGCATGTTGACATTCGATTGACGAATGTTTTAAATTAAATGGACAATGTTGCAGATATTTAATGTGGTGTGATTCTTACTTATTGAATGTTGTTAATAAAATAAATGTTTTTCTTTAAATAAAATTTGGAAAGTATGTATGAAAATGGTTTTGACACTTAGTTTAATTAATTAGGGTGTTTAATTTGGAAAAGTTTTATTTTTTCGACAGTGATGCTGAGAATGAACCAACTGTTCACCTTGAATTAATTTAATAAAGGAGTGATCACCCGTTATTTAATTAGGCGGGGTGTCAAATTACTCTCAAACCCAAAACATCTATTCAATTTATCCTTCTTAATGTTCTCATTATGATTTTGAAGGAATTTTTTTAACCTAGTTAAATTTATTTTTCTCAAACTTCTTTCCAAGTAATTTTTATTATTTTTCAAACATGAGAAATTTCTTAAACATCTTCCGAAACATGGATATATCATCAGAGTTAACACCATACTCATCATTTAAAACAAGTGTTTCCTCCTTTTGGTATTTGAAACATATGCTCGTATATTTCTTCATTTCATGTAGGATAACAAGTTGAGCTTAAAAGTGTGAAGATCATCTACAAACTCTTTGAGTTTCATATATTCTAAATTTCCCAAAGAATTAAAAATAATTACTCTAGAATGAAATATTTTAGGTAAGGACCATAAGATTTTCTTGACAACTATGGTTTCATGTATTCTCTCTCCTATATTAAAAGATGAGTTAAGAGTATCAAAAAATTTAGCATAAAACTCATCAAAGGTTTTACTATTCTCCATCCTAGTGGTTTCAAATTGAGTGGTGAGATTTTATAGTTTGAATGCCTTAAATTCACTACTCCACTCATGGGTGACTTAAAGTATGTACCAAACCTCTTTAGACATTTCACATGTAATAATATGGCAGAAATCCTTCGACGTTACCCCTTAAAATAACATATTTCATCCACAAAAATTCTCATTACTCAATATGTCCTAATCCTCACTTCAACTTTGTACGGGTTTTAGGACACAAAATTCACTTATTAAAATTATGGGTGGTGTCTAACCTTTAACAACCGCTTGCCACACCCACTCATCTATGGACTTAAGTTGAATTTCATATGCGTTTTTCAATACGAGTAATTAGACCCATCAAAGAAATGTGGTCTATAAAACAATTGACCCTTCATATAAATGCCACCTGGATTCATGCCTAAACAACTTATAGCCACCTTCTCTTATTCCACTTAAGAGTCTGAGGTCTCTAATATGGATTGTCAAAAACACAAGCATCGCTATTTAAAAAAAATAAAATTTAATTGAATCTTAACAAATTAATCTAATTAAACTTAGGAAAAATTAAAGTTATAGTTGTTATTAAATGTTTTGCCAAATTTTATATTACCTAAGCATGCATTTCGGTGATAGCAAGAATATAATAAAGGCAACAAACCACAACACCTACTTTACGAGGAAGACTCAAGTGGAAAAAACCTCAGACAGATTATCCAACACAATTCATTATTTTAGGAATTACAAAGGGACATGACAGTAGCCTTATACAATCGACTCAATTCCATCGCAAGTCTTGACATGTATTCTCTCCTTGGACCCTCTACATAATGAAATTCAAGAGTCCACCTATGCACTTCCACAATGTGAAATTCCGAACACACCTTAGTATCCACAGATCTAGGAATAACAATTGGAACACAAAACGAAGTACACTATATCAAAATAACAAACGAGCACAGAATCCTCATACAAAACTTAGTCAATATTATAATCATTATTAAGCAAACTTTGGTTCCAAATGGATATCTTAAACTAGTATCAAAAGATTAAATATTGGATATCAAGGTGTTTGGGTGAAACTAAGGTTTAAAGGCTTTTCGACATTAATAGGGAAATAATTTTAGCTGAAATTATGTTTTAAAAATGATGACAACACTCCTATTTGTAGAAAACACTAATTTTAAGGTGGAGAGAACACATTCGAATGAAAATAGTAGGTTCAATCAAAATAAGTGCATAATCTTGTTAGAGCCAAAAATAATATTTTTTGAATGAAACAACTAAACTCGTTTAAATAGACGTCGAATGAGCCTTAAATGTGAATCCACGGTTAAACAAGTACAAGTCATCGAACTTAATTTCAATGTCGTTTGAATGATAGTTAGAACCAAATAAAAATCTCGTTTGAATAAACATCGTGCTTTCGTTTAAACATCTTTTGGACCATACTCGAATGACTTTGTTAAAAAATATTTTACTTTTAAAAATCATTTTATGCAAGAAGGCCTCAAGCCTTTTAGAAATAATAGTTAACTTAAAATCCAAGTTTAAAAATAACTACATTCATACATCTTAAGACCTTTGAATGTTGAAGATGAATCGTGACACTTCAACACAACCACTTGATGTAAACATTATAACTTGGTCAATATGGTCATCAATTAAACAACTCATAGGAGTTTAAAGGATATATCAACTTTGTACTTAACCTATGACTCAAACAGTTTTTCTCCAAATAGAATTAAGACAATATATACAAATTGACTCAATTCTAAAATTTGTCCTTACAATTAGCTTAAGAGACAAGACAAGAATAATGTTATTCTTAGTAAAAGTGAGTCGGAAGAGGAACATGAATCCCCTATTGAGCATAACTACAAAGCGCTCATGTCTAGTCACGTGGTCTTAAATTAAAAATCTTATATTGATAAAGATGATAATTTTCATGATGGCTTATGAGTGGTGAAGAAGAAGAAGAAGAAGAAGAAGAAGAAGAAGAAGAAGAAGAAGAAGAAGAAGAAGAAGAAGAAGAAGAAGAAGAAGAAGAAGAAGAAGAAGAAGAAGAAGAAGAAGAAGAAGAAAAAGAAGAAGAAGAAGAAAATGAAAGGAGTGGTCTTGAACTTACCTTTAGGTAATTGTACATAAAGTTATTGAATTTGATAAAGGATAACATGATGCTAGAAGCTAAGTTAAAAGAGCGTGTCGTAGGTAATGACGATCCAAAATTGATTAAAATCTTAACATCGCGCGAAAAGACTCTTAAGGAGAAATTCGAGTATGTCAAAGGGGAGAGAGAGATAACCTTTATGGATTGTTAGAAAATTTAAAGAGGGTATCCTTAAAAATTTATGAGTCTCGTCTTATGCTTTAGTCAAGGATTGAGGGGTTGTATCAAATTTGATTTGAAATCTAGGTCAGAGAACTTAGAAAAGGTTTTAGGCACCATATGAATAAAAAATGACCAGATTAGAATTGGCCTCAATATTCAAAATGCTTTTTGTTTCTAAATCTAAGACAAATATTTTGAGAGAGTTAACTATAGATATCGACGTTTGACATGGCCAACCCAAAGGTAATATTCCTCGTCGTATCTACACCTACACGTATTGTGGTAGTAAAGGTCACCTTAGGTGTTTTTGTTATGATCTTATAAAAGGTATTAGGAAGTCTAAGCCTAGAGTGACCAAGGTTCACAAAACCTAAGATAGTCATGTTACAATTCGGAGTAAGAAAATATGATGCTAAGGCTTTAAACATTAGACTTGTTATTTTTTCATGCATTCACATGACTCTTCTCATGCTATATTTATTGGTTGATTTAGCTTCCATGTTTTTCATACACTATCTTTTATGCTTTATGTTATATATTATTGCTAGTTGTATGAGGTTTGTGTCCTTTGTCTTTTTTTTTTCATTTGTTGGGTCGCATTAAAAAATATATTTTTTTATGTTCTTTGAGTCTTTTTTTTAAATGTTTAAAACTCAAAAATATTTTTGATTTTTGGTTTGTTTTTTATAATAGTTTTACACATTTTGTGTTCCATACCTCCGTGTCTGAATTTCAATTGTTTCATGTTTTCCACATGGTTGGACAATTGTTTATAGTTTATAACGCTTTGGATTGTTATTAATCATGCTAGTATTGAGTTGTTCGAACTGGATTCGCTTAATTATTTCATTTTGAATATGCCTTTGCACACACTTGCATGAGCTTTGTTATATTTTAACTACTTATGTTGCATGAGCTAATTTAGTTGTTCTCTTATCAATCTTGTCATATACATATCTATTTGACTAGGGGATTTGTGCATGTAGGAACAATTGCTCGTGATTTTCCTCTAGAATAAAAAAAAAAGATGATTGTGCAATGGGAAAAGGACTACAAAGGGAGAAAATCTAATTAGAGTGAAAGGACACCATCACTAAGAGCCTAAAAGAAAAGAGAGGCAACTGAAAAGAAATATTACCAAATGTCATGTTTAGTTTTATCGTGAACAAAAGGATATGATATCTTCAAAAATTGAGTGAAAAAATTAATTATATTTATTTTGAGGGTGTTATAAGTTGAAGATCAATCACTTTTTACAATGCGTCTTAGTTAAGCTTAAACGCTTGATGCTATTGATTTGAGAACCATCAAGTTTTCTAGGCTAATGTGATTTGTGTTTGTTTGTCCATTATGAGTTCACTGTATTTATCACATGAGGCTAAATATAAGTTTGGTAACTTAATGTGATCAAATATAACTTACTCCATACGACATTTTGGTTTAGACACACTAATTACATAAGAGTGTGAAAAACTATTCTTTGTGTCTTTTGTGTGGTGTATATATAGTATTTGTTTTGAGTTTTTTTTGTTTCATTTAATCCATGTTTTGGATTATTGATGCTTGTGTTGCCATTGTTGTTTCATTTCACATCATTTCATGTTGTTTATTAATTTTCCTTTATGTTCACATGTTTTTAATTTAGGGGAAGAAATTATTTTACGTTGTGCACCTTATT
Organism: Sambucus nigra; assembly: GCA_949130495.1. Taxonomy (NCBI): domain Eukaryota; kingdom Viridiplantae; phylum Streptophyta; class Magnoliopsida; order Dipsacales; family Adoxaceae; genus Sambucus; species Sambucus nigra. The sequence continues at coordinate 645,746,984 of OX422215.1, read as the reverse complement.
CAATGTCTATTTTCGAACAAAACGGGGGAGTAACCTTACCTTTGGGGTTGACGTTTACATTAGGCGATGTTGTTTAAAAATGGGGACGTTGTTTTTCATATGTAGTTTTACTTGTTATATTGTCTTTGAATTTAAAAGGTGTGTTAAGTATGTATGTTTAGAGACAATGCGACAAAGTTTCACACGAGCAAAGCTACTTAAGTTTGGGTCGGCCAAGTGTCTGTACTTTTTTCCTTTTAGGGTTAGGATTCAGTATTTAGAGAAATTCACGATCCATAGGTTTTTTATTTTTAATTTTGTTTTATAATATCCAAAGACGGATATTTGTAAAGGAAATTTTCCAATCAAGTCAATATGTATGTATTTTAGGTTTATTTCATATAAACAAAGTTGTTTGAGTCATGGGTTGAGATTTGAGTTTGTTTTCCCTTCAAGAATATGACACATAAGTGAATGATATAGTGGTTAAGTAAATAGACTTCATCATCGTGACGTTTTTCATTTTGAATTTCATCTTCAATGTCCATGGATCTCAATAGGTATAAATGCATTTTTTTTGTCATTATATACGATTTTGGTTATTAATATTATAAAAAAAATTTCTGAGGCAATTTTGAAAAAGTTATTTTTAAAGAAATATTTTTGTTTAAATTCATTCGAACGTGTTTTTGAGTTCATTAAAACGAGTTTACCTATTTATTTCAAATAAGGTCTAGGCATTGTACAAATGACGTGAGGTGTTTCATTTGAACTAGGTTCAAGCGAGCATCGAACAATTTATTATGTTTTCTAGAAAGTTTTCATTGGAAAATCATTTGAACATTGTTCAAATGAGATTAGAATTTTTGTTTGATGATTTTTATATCGATCGAGATGAAACAAAATGACATATCTCACTCGATAGACTCGGTGTTTTTCATTTGAATGAGTTTCTTAAAAATCTCATCGACTTAAAATTGTGAATTTTTTTATACATTTTCTTTGCAGAGTATTTTCATTTTTTAAGGCTTTTGGAATCAGTTTTCCCAGAACAATAAACATTTTCGAGACCTCTTGTTTACACCCATTGGTTTGAGATCTAATTCTTTTATGTTAGTTTATTTATTCTTCATCTAAGTTGAGTGTTGTTTTATTCGGTGGATTTCGTTCATGTTAGGGTTTAACCCGGGTGACTTCATGTTGTGGTGACGATTTGCTAGCCAAGATCGATGGATACCGAGATGTATATCGAGAACATGTTGTTTCATTTTATGAATGAATTCATGGATATAGCTGTGAAGAAGATTCAAGGAGAGATTGTATGAAAAAGGCTTGAAGGAGTTGAGTCGGTTGAGTAAGTCATATGTCTTCCTTGTGTAAATCCTCTATCATAGTCAATTTGCATGGCTAGCGCATCGAACATTTTTTTGATTATGGTTCTTCCTTCTATATGAGTGTGAAATATTGTGTTTAATTTTTTTTTTGGATGTCTATGTGAGATATATGTTTAAGGAAAGATAAAATTGGTAAATTGTGTACACAACGCATTTCCTAGAGTTGGCACAATCTTGAATTCATTGTAAAAAAATAAAAAAATTGGTGTATGTTTAGAAATTCATATAACCCTTAGTGTAGTAGCACTTTTCATGTACCATTATCATAAGTCATGTGAGATATTTTTCGAGATCTGGACATAAAAACACTTTCATAAGAAGAGGAATTAGATGACGTCGAGATTAATCTTTAAGGGGGACTTTCATTCACATTATAGGAGTAGTAATACCCAAATCAACATGTAATGGAAATGTGATTGAATTTGTAGAAAATTTGATAGTATGATTTTGATGGTTGTGAAGGAGGTAGTCATGTTCACCAAGCACTGCCTTGGGGTCGAGTTTTATAGGGTGGAGCATCATAAGAACCCGACGACCACACTTTAACACTCCTTCCATTCTAACTCACATCTTAACACTTTTTCCACCAAATTGTAGTACGCCAGAGACTCTTGTGAACTAATGGACAATCTCAATATCTCGATGTCATGACACACGTCAATAATGTTTCACAAGCCTTTCTCTTCAAACTTTGGAGATCACACATGAGATGAACCCTCAAAGAGAAACTCAAAATCACAATTTATTGTTGGGAAAAAGACCCAAAGTATATATAAAGCTTGCTTTAAGAAAATTAGTTATTGATGAAAGCTTCATCGTCTTTGATAATTATCAACTTCTAAAAAGATAGGTGATTAAGTGCAAAGAAAAAAAAGGAGAAAAAGATTAACTAGGTTTTGAAAATGGGTCCACTCTATTTTTCAAGTGTCCTCTTATCTCCGTAGAAAGGAAAAAGAAAATAATGCACACAAAAAAAGTCTCTTGATATTTTTCTCTTGAAAGGTAGGAAGGTTATTTTTTAAATGAGGTGTAATGATTGTTTTTATAAGAAAAACCACACAAATGGTTTCTCAAGTACTAAGAAAATCCTAATGACCCATCCCTTACACAAAACATGTGTGAGAGAATGGTTGAAGCCTAGCAGGTCCAATTAGAAACCAAATAGGTGATTTTCACACAAATATTTAGAAGATGCTCAAAGATCTTTTTGAACGATTTATGAATATGTACGAGTCTTCGTAGATATCGCTTTAGCGAGGACGAGCATAGCTGGAGAGAACCTGTTGTGAGGCAAGTCATGCATCTATACACACATTTTTTAGGATACCTCCAAGGAAATTAGTGGTGAGTAAGGTAAACATCACTGTAGAAAAATCATCACCGTGGATATGCTTTAGCGATAATCTTGTCACGCAAAACACCAGAGTTTTTTTAAAATAACTTGTTCCATTTTCCCGTCAGCGATGCAAATTGTAGATATAACAAAACTTTTGATTTTCACTTAAATTTTCTTATTTTTAATTCTTTTAAATATTTGTGTACAAGGAAGTTTAATATAGGAAAAATTAAGATATTTAGAGATATAAAAGTTTTTACTAAGGTATTTTGAAATAGATTTATGAAAACACGTGATGTGGGTGTGGAAATTCTCTAATATACCTTGCATCTAATAATGTGATACTTGAGATAAAGAGGATGTTAAAAAAAATATAATTCAAGTTATGGAATATTTGATGAAGGTTCCCGAGGAAGGTATTAGGAACCCAAATTGTTTTAGAAAATCATAATAATAGAACTACCTATGAGGGGGGAAATGAGTATATTAATACTCATGCAATTTCATAAATAAATCTCTTAAGCTTGCACACTTTCTTTTTCCTAGAGATTTACTATAAATCCCTCGAGTTGTACCACATAAATGCACTTGTCAAGACTACCATTCAAGAATGCAGTCTTAATGTCCATTTTCAAAATCTTGAGATCGATATGGTCATAATGGATAATAAATATGAATTGTCTTTATCATGGCTACCAGTGAGAAGGTTCTCTCATAGTTGATCTCCTATTTATGAAAAAACCCTATTGTAACAAGAATCTCCTTGAAGGTTTCCATCTTCCCGTCTACCCATCCACTTACATCCGATGGGTTTTGTCTCATATGGAAAGTCCTCAAGATCTGAAACTTGATTCTACTACATCAAATCGATCTCCATATTCATAGAATTTAGCCAAATATCAAAGTCTTTATGTGGGATTGCTTACCATACTTTTTGTGATCCGGCTTATCTTCCTTGAGTATCTCACCTAAATCTTCACCAAAATACACATTACGATGTGGCTCCACTTTTGTTTCAGTATAATTGACATGTGTATCCTGATCAATAATAATACTCCCACTACAATTAGGTAGTCTACTATTGAAACGATGTTGTATGTCATCCTGTACAGATGGTTCATACACACTTATTTGGTATTTATCTATTATCTCTTGTAAGATAATCTTACTTTTGGTCTTGTGGTTTATCATATAATCTACCTCTGAGTACTATCCATCTATTCTAACCAAAAACCTTTGGTTCTTAGGATTATATAACAAACCATCTTTGGTTACTTTTGGGTAACCTACAAAAAGACATACTTTGTCTTTGATTATAACTTACCGGGCTCTTTCCTCAGCATGTGTACCGAACAACCTAAAATTCGAACATGTCCTAGACTAAGTTTGCTCCTAGTCCAAAGTTCTATGGGAGTTATTATGGAACTATGTTTAGTAATAAGTAGTTATTAACTCATCAAGGATCTAACCATTTTGAAAAGAGTCATGTTTGTTCTTTTTGCTAGACCATTTTTCTTTAGAGTGCCCTGTGTAGATAATTTGGATGTTATCCCAATCTATGATAACTGACTCAAAAACTTTCCCAAGAGACAATGTCCTTCATGATCATAAAATGGTACTATCCTTCATTATCATAATTCCAATCTATGATAAGTGACTCCTAAACTAATTTAGATCGTAGAGTTTGAATTAGTTTACCATGCCTACACTCCACCTCAGCCTTATTCACTTTAAGTTTATCAAAGAATTCAAACATGTGATTCATAAGTTAAACATATCCAAACCTGGATTATTCATCAATTAAAATAATGATTTACTCATAGACACCGATTTCCTAGATTGTTATAGGTCCCCATAAATCAGGATGAACCACTTCCAACGAAACATTAGCTCTATACCCTTGGTGTTAAAAGGAATCTTAGTCATTTTACCCTCTAAGAAGGATTTATATTCTGGAAGTTCCTCAACTTCCAATTAACTCAATTTTCCATTTGAAGCTAGTCTTTGAATTCTTTTTAGATTAATATGACCTACGCGTAAGTTCCAAAGATACATTTGGTTGAACCTAGAAGGTCCTTTTCTCTTTAGGTTATTTCCATTACACTTACTCATGTCCGTATTAAGAATTAATGGTGAGACAACCCTTATATTATAAATATCATTTTCACATGCACAAGAACGTATAAGATATTTGCATTTTCCATAAGAACACCTTCATTAAAAAAAACAAAATATACATTCAAAAAAAGTTTAGGAACATAAATCAAATTTATTTTAATCATAGGAATATAAAAATAATATATTAATATTAACGTTTTGTCTTCACCAAAATTTAAATAAAAAATTTCAACTGCTACTACTGTTGCCTTACTGCGATTGCCCATGAATATAAACATTTCTCCCTCATTGAGATCCCTAGTTACTTGGAACCACTGCAATTAATTTCAAATATGATTAGTGAAAACATGTCCCAATTACTAAGGAGAAATTGTTGTTTCCATTCTTCCTTGCTAAGAAGACTGTGCGATACCTCTTCTAGTGTCCTCACCATATGTAGATATAACAATTGCATTTCCTCTTCTTAACCACTATCTTAGGCTTATCATAAATTTTAACAACCACGTGGTATTCATAAGACTTTCTTCTTCTTCTTCTTCTTCTTCTTCTTCTTCTTCTTATTATTATTATTATTATTATTATTATTATTATTATTATTATTATTATTATTATTATTATTATTATTATTATTATTATTATTATTATTATTATTATTATTATTATTATTATTATTATTATTACAGGAGAATGTGGTCCTTTATTAGCAAGCCAAACCACACTTTATGCGTGGTGATATTCTCTATCGCTCGGAGTTATTTAAGAAGTTGCACTAATGAGTAATCAAATTTATTCATATAAAAGTTAGGTGAATCTATTTAAAGGACTCCGGTAGTGATTGGATCATAAAATAAACATGGGTTTCCCCATCGATTTTAGATCCAAGTAGCCCAAGTTCTTATAAGATGGATATCATCTTAATAATATGCTCACATATGGTAGTATCATCGAGCATCTTACTTTTAACCATCCTTACCATAACATCCAACCTTTTTTCATGGTACTGATCCTCAAACCTATCGTTGAGGTTCATAATCACGTCATAAGCGATTGACTTGTGTTATTGCTGGTGTTTTAGCTCATTGGTCATAGAGGCCAATATGTGTCAATGAGACATATGATTACCCTTTTGACACCAATGATAATCTTAGACATCCTTATCGGATTCCCCCTCATCAGGGTTTGAAGGATAGGTTTCACTTAGAACAAATTTATGGTCCTCAGAAGTTAGGAAAATGTATAAGGTTTCTTTTCTAGGTGATATAGTTCACGACAATTCATATTGGTGTTCTTGGACCCCCTTCCTTCCATTATCCATGTGGCTAGGACATTTGGTCATTATTATCGATGCTTAGATTGATCTTAACCATTTTATTATGGGGATGTTATGAAGTTGATATGCGTTTTGATTAGACATTGTATATATGCCATCTTTGCACACATGCACGAGTTTATATAGATGTTTGAATACTCTTGCATATTTGAGTTTGGTGAGACGTTTCTTATCTCAATTTTGTCATCTATGCATAAGTAGACATAAGGAGGGGGTTTGCATGTAATAATCGTTTACCCATGAGCATTTTTTGAAAATATGAATTGTGTACGGGAAAGAGCTGCGAGAGTGTAAAATTGACTCGCCGTAAAAGCCACCGTTTAAAAGAGTTCGAAAAAATTCATAGGGCAATAAAAGGAATTATATGCCGAAAATGGGCCAAATTAGTTTAGTTCATTTAAAAGAAAAATATGATATGTATTTGAGGTAGTCTGGATGGATTAAAAATTTATATGGGGTTGCACAAAGAATCCTATAGATGAGAAACCGTGTCATGACGCTATTGTTTGTAGAATCGTCAAAATTATGTATTCATGTGCATGATGTTTGTTTAGTTCATTAAGCTCATACTTTAATTGTTTCATATGGCTATAATAAAGTTTGATGATAGATTTCTATTAATTAGAGCTTCTTGATCATTTCGATGAGTTGGAATTATGATTCATTTGTTTTAGTTCACGTCATACATTCCATGTTCATGTTTAGGCACATTGATACTATGTTAGAATGTTACTCATATTTGTTTGTTTTTGAGTTTTGCTACTGTTTTGCGGTCTTGAGGCACTTCAAGTTTGTTTTTTCTGAATTTTTTTTCACTGGGCAACATTGTTTAATTTTCTGGGGAGACTGTGAAAAATTTGTCTATGTCGTTCTAATGACTTATTGTTTCGTTCGAGCGATGTCGCTTCTCGTTTGAGCGACATCCCTGGCTCGTTCGAACGACAGCTCTGGTTGACTTGATTTTGACTTTTTCAGGTCGTTATTCTGTTTCAGTACCCTGCTGCATATTGATTCATATTTAGGTACTGGGTTTATATTTATCCAGTTTACTTTGATTGATTTGATATTTTACTGCATTGGTTAGTTTGTCACACATGCTTAGATTGGTATATTTTTTTGTGTGATTCATGGTTTGCTAGCTACTGATTTGATATTATTTGATCATAATTAGCTGATTGTTTATGTTTATCTAGCATAATATGAGTTAATAAAATCAAATTCTCATATCACATGCTAGATTTGTTTATCTTTTCACCGGATTGTCTATTCGAGACAAAAAAAGGTGAGAGATGTCTGTGATGTAGGGGGAGTTTTTTAAGAGTCGAGTTTATTTATCATATTAGTATCATGTTTTCACACATAACAAATGATTCGGATTCGGATTTGATATTTATTTATATAATGTGTTCCTCCTTACTTCACTGGGTATTTGTTTGTTTCATGTGTGTAGTTATGCTTATGGATATTCGAGATTTCAAGTCTACATCAGATTCAGATATCCGAGACAGTTTCATGTTTCATGGTCAATTATTTATGAGTCTTATCCTATATTGATGATGTATTTTCATTTTGGGTTTTATGTGATGGGATTTAGGCGTCTTATGGCTTGACGGACCGGCTTAGGCATTTCACTGTTGGTTTTGTCCCGGAATAGTCAAAGGGGGAGATTTGTAAGGACCAAATTTCCAGTTGAGTCTTATTGTAGTTTTGACTTATTCTCGGAACAAAACATGTTTGAGTAATAAATATTCTTTTATTGTCTGATCCCACGAGTCTATGAAGTATTGAAGATTTATTGAAGACGTTGCGGAAAAGCTACAAAGATTTGATCATGCTGAAGTTTAATTGGTGAAATTTTTCGTCTTCAAGGTTTAATTGCACTCCGAGATCACCCAGGTATGAATGCATAATGTTAATGAAACTAGGAATTCATTTTATAAAATAAGGATGTTATTTTTAAAAGAAATTTCTTTAAAGTGTTTTAATTGTTTACACTTCGTTTATGTGAGATACGGACAAATGATAATTAGATAAGAGTTGGTTTTAATGAAACCTCTGTTTAAATTAAGAACTCTATCTGACGACGTCGTTCAAACAACATTTGATGTCGTTCGAACGAGATCCACTGTCGTTCGAATGACGTGACATCTCGCTCGAACGAGATTCTGACACCGACTCAATTTTATTATAAATAGAGGTGTCATGTTTCCTCGAAGTGTGTGCATTCTGGAAAAATAGCTTTATGATCCAACCTATTTGCACATGTTTTATAAGGTTTCAAAGGCTTAAACATATCCTTAGAGTTTGCAAAGATTCGATCTTTCATTATCAAATGTTTATGTGATCCTTGCTGCACCAAGTTGAGTTTTGTTCATCATTGAAGACTTGTGATTGTTGGTTTTGTGGTGGAGAAGCAACGGATATCGTGTTCAACATCGTAGACGTATCAAGCCTTATCGGTGGACACTGAGACATTCTTCGATTCGAGTGTTGTGAACAAGAATCGTGAAAGAATGAATTTCTGCGTGGGCACTATTAAAGAATGGTAGAAGATCAGAAGGAGTATTAAGACCAGTGGGGATCGAGTCGTTGAGTAAGGCTAATCTGTCTTTGTAAAATCATTATTCATAGTGATTGCCTGGCTTGGGCCGTCTGAGATTTTTTCCCATTTTGGGTTTTTCCTCGTACATCCGACGTTGTGAGTTTCTTTACTTTATTTTACTTACCTATCACCTAGATGCATGTTTAGGACTTAAACAAGATAAAGTTGGCATAGTAAATTTGTTCATAGCTTGGTTTGATAAACTTGAAAAAGAGTTTTTTTTCAAAAAGAGAAAGTTGATTTCCATTCATCGTTAACATAATTCGGCTGAAGCAAAAAGTGTTTTGTTGAAAGTTATATTTTGGGGACCTACAACAGTCCTTACAATCCCATATTCCCGATAAAAAATAAGGTTGACCTTAACTACGGTCATCGTCCCAAAAATGTTCTTCAACTACCACTAAGCCCTGCCTTCTACTGTTCTCACAACGGCCCTCGCTGGTTGTCCTCTGCGTAATCGGCATACGAAAAACACCCGAACGCATATAAGATTTACTAATAATACATAATATTAGGAGATCGAAATCTCGCCATAGGAATCAATAGTCCAAAGCATAGGGCTCTATATCAAATAGAAAGAAACGCTGAAAACGCAGCATGTTCGCACAGATTCCTAAGGACACTAGAACCTGATGCTCTGATACTAACTGTGACACCTCGCCTAATAAAATAGTCGGTGATCAGTCGTATATCAAATTAAACAGGAATCTCAAATGGTTTCATTCTCAGCATCATTGTCAAAAACCATTTAATTACTAATAACCTATTAGTCATGGCGTCAGATTTTAAACTTTCTAATCTTTTTAACTTAAACGCACAATAAATCCATCCATACAAATGTATGAACAACAACAGAAAATGAATAAATGATAATCGATAAATATCGGTAAAACATGCATATGACCATCTCGAATAGGATTAAAATAAAAAAAAAACGTAAATAAATTAAAAGACACCAGTTGGGAAACATCCCCGAATATTACTGGCAATACCTCCTATCTAGATCAAAATGAGAGAAGCGTCTAAAAAATTTCCTGCCAGAATCCATTGCTGCGGCAACAATGTTTGACTTGAACGAATAATCATCCAGGCGTCCCTGTGTCTGGACACCTAAAAAGTATAACAAAGGAAAAAAAGAGAGATACGGGTTAAAGAGCGTGTCTAGAAAATATTTTAGCAAGTTCTTAACATACTTTAATATTTAAAGTATGATATTCTCAATATTTAAACTGGGTTCCCACTCACATGAGATACCCCTCACCTCTCATCTAATTGTGCACACCTAACGCATGTATTTTAAGTAACCTAGTTACGCTACCCAGCCTAACTAGCAACTCATCGAACTTCGCAATACCCATACGATATCTCAAGCCATACGTATATAATATTCTAAGCTTTCGCACAAGCTTATGCACTATAAATTCTCACTTCTAATTTATTCTTTCATTATGAATAATTTTCACTAGTTATTATACACTATTCACATTTTAGTGTCATTAATCGCGTATGAAATATTCTCATCTTTATATACGTATATCACATATTTTATTCCGAATTTTATACTCCCGAATGATCCTTAAATTATTCCACTTTTCATTCTTTAGTTTGTCTGTATATATATATATACACACACATCAAGTATGTCCATGCTTATATATCACACACTATATAAGTACAATAACCATCCCTCAGAGATATAACTCAATGGATGCAGTCTCTCAATGCTATCATCTTACATGGCATACTCACAAATCATCCCAGGTACCAGCGGTCGATCTCACACCAACTTGGATTAAACCAAATCTCAAATGTAGGGGAAGCGGTCATAGTTACTCACATAAAAGTGAGACCGAACCATACCCAAAGCGTCTCAACCATGATAAAGTGCCACAGTGCATAAATAACTTGATGCTATAACCTGAGGACTATACGCTCCCCACTCCTCAAGCCAAGGCCCTCACCTACATCGCGTAACTTCCCACGATAGTAGTAGAGAGGTATGCTTCGCATTAATATATCATTCATACAGAGATATATTCATAATCACATCATATATATATATATATATATATATATCATCATCATCATCAAATTCGGCTATCAACGCCTATCTCTCATGGCATTAGCCTGTAATCCCAAATGTACCAATTCATATTAATCAATAAGTATACACACAGCTTATTTTAAACTAGTAAGTATTTACTCACCTATGATACACTTCTTACATAAATATATTCCCGAATATTAGCTTATCAGAACTAATTAGAATTCCAATTTCATCCTACTCGCACATTCAGATATTATTCACATATATTATGAGTGTGTGTGTGTGTATATATATATATATATATATATATATATATATATATATATATATACCCGCCGAAATAATTTTCCGACTGTTATTCATCACAAACACTCCTTAAATTCATACTCCAATTCTTATTCACCCAACTCGAGATTTATACAGTAGTCACTTAATCACTTTGAGGTCATCACACTCTATATTGGATCCCCTACTATTTATCTCCAAAAGGAATTATTCTCCAACCCTTTTTAGTCCAAGAAAATCTCTCAAATTTTCTATTGTAAACGAACCGAACCCATGGCCCAAAATCGAACCGATCCGGTTCTGTAATAAACGAACTGAACCGATAGCCCAAAAAACGAACCACGCCGATTCTAATAAATGAACCAAACCTCATCCAGATCAGTTCTACATGATCAGTTTTGTTCCCTACGAGTTCATCTTCTTTTACAACTCCATAATCACTCCAAGACTCATCCAACCCAAGATTTATGGTCTCCAACATCATCAACCATCAATATACTCATCTACACACTAATTTATTATTGGGATTCATGAAGTTAATTATGATTTAAACCCTATCTTAACTAAACCCTAGATTTTATAAAACACTTCCAATTTCTCAATAAAAATTCCACCATCAACCAGGATTTAACTCATATTTCATATGGAGTTGTTATCTCATCAATTTGTATGAAATCCTTTCCATAAACCCCATTTTATGAAAGAATCCCAAACCCAAATTGATATTACTTTCACCAACTATAATATGAATAATAAACACACTTAAATAATTAATGCAAGTTCAACACTTGCCTAGTTGAATAAATTCAACGACCTCGGACAGGAACCCGGCAGAGCTTGATTGGAAGCTCCTCTTTTCCTCCCTTATTTCTTCTTCCTTTCTTTTCTTCTTTCTTCTTTTCTCTTCTTTCTTCTTTTCTCTTCTTTCTTTTCTTTATCACTTTCTCTCGACTTATAAAAGAAGAAGTAAGGGTTATTCCCTTATTAAACCCAAAATTGACTTGTATACACAAATGCGAGTCCTACTAGTCCAAAAAGTCTCTGGAACCCAAACACAACCCCCGGGTACACTATTTTGACTATTTCAGCCCATCTGAGATGAACAGTGCACTTGAAATTCCCATCTGATTCACTCATAAAAAAAATCACGTCTTAAACCCAAAACATCTCCACACGTGTTTTTCGAATAAAATAACATAACATGTCGCTTTTATTCACCTGTGACATGAAATAAAAACAGTCCATCTCACTTACTTATTCCCATAACTAAATATAACACATGTAAATATTAATCTATCACTTGCAAATTAATATTTACTATTTACTTTAAATTCTCAAATTATTATATTACACCCACTCATGTAATTTAATCATCCGTAAATATACGGGGTATTACACAAGGCCTTTTATTTGAGAAATTATGAGACAATTAAATTGGAGTGCAATTGTAATTTTTTAAGGCAATTATTTACAATCAAATAAAATGGAAGCAAAGTGCGGTATTGTAATTTAGAATAGTCATGTTCCGTTTGGACGCAAATTTAATTATTTGGCCTTAGGTATCCACACTAGTCATTTAAAAAAAATTATGGTTTAGTCTCTTATTACTCTAAATTCTTTTAGTTTGTATCAACTACGACATTGGAGAAGGAATTTAGGAATGTGGATCTCATTCGAATAAGGGGTACTTTATTCGAAACTCTTTCAAATGAGAGCACCACATTCCACACATAAACCCTTATTTAATGTCAAACATCTCACGAGGTCCCCTCTTAAGAAAATGTCACTCAAACATGGGCCACTCTCATTCGAACGAGGAGACCTTTTTTGTACAATGGGTTGTACATGAGGTCTTTTATACTCATAAATATATATAAATCCTAGGACGTTCATTCACATGAATCGAGTGATTTAATATCACTTTTCTTAATATCGTGTGTGTGTGTGTGTGTGTGTGTGTGTGTGTGTGTGTGTGTGTGTCTATATATATATTGAGAGAGAGAGAGAGAGAGAGAGAGAGAATGCAATGTGATGACGTAGATAGTTATAACATAAAGAAATGGAGAGAAGATATTTCTAAAGTTCTTCAAGATCATGATCTTTAGAGGTGACTATTTGTATTTCATTTATTTTCTACTATTCCTTTTGCTTTGTGTACTCCTTGTATACGGGTTCGCTGCTCCCTTAGCGCTTGTATTTAATGCAATAATTTATTTATAAAAAAATGATTTCTAGAGGTGACCATGCATTACTCTTACTTCGTAGGATTATATATTGGAAGATGTGCATTCTCACTACATCTTCATCAAATATAAGCACCCGTATCGGATCGCCTACCAGATCCGCAACCCTATACTGATTTAAACCCAAAATATGTTCTCTAGATGTAGTTTTCTCTTCCGTCTAATGCGAAATTGATCCAATATCTTTGGGCGAATAATTTTTTTTCGCTCATCAATCGCTAGTCAGACAACGATTTTTTGGGGCAACTTTTAATTAGGGTGTTTTTAATATCTTCAGTTTCACATTTTCTTACTTTTTAAGATTTTTTATTTTATTTTTGTCGCTCGCTTTTTGATATTGCCAAATCTAAAAGAAATAACTAAACTAACACATAAATTATCAAATATCTTATAAATGAATCAACGCAGGTTACCATTCATTAGAAAAATTACTACACATATTTTGTTAAAAACAATGCTTGTCAAACTGTAAGAACCCGTAGTTGTTGTTTTTTTGGATGAGAGAATTAGTAGGTTACATTCACTTTAATGTTAATTCTTGTGGTCATCGAGTCCAATTAATGATGGCAATTAAAGAATGTAATATATATTTTGTATTTTCATCATATAAAATAAATATTTTTCTATGGTAGTTTTGCCATTAATTTTTTGTACAATAAATCTACACATACTCACAAAAAAATCCAAAATTCATACCCAATGCATTAAAGGTTTATACCTTATTGTTATGGGTCCCGTCATGGCATAGAAATGGGTCCCATCGAGTGCATAAAAAGCTTGTACTCATTTTTATCTTATTAGGCGGGTACACTTTTGGGGTTTTTTTGTGGGTACATATAGTTTTACTCTTTTTTGTATGATAATTTTGGTATAACTAATCTATTCCTAAGCACTTCGTTAATTTCGATTTCAATAATTTCAATTTCTCATAACGAAAAGTAGAAAACAAAAACCATATTTTTCAAACCAAAATGGTATTGTACAATAGAAATTCGTGCATTAACGACCAATAATTGATGTTAAAACTGACACGCTCTGCCATCCATTCAAGATATTACTTGTTTTCTTGTATCATGTGGCCCTTGAGTCCAATTGATGCTATAAATTAATAAATGTAATGTACATTTAGTATTTCTAGCATATTAAATAACTATTTCAAAATTTGTATTGGTATATTAATTTCGGTACAATAAATTTATTAAGTTACTTTGTCAATATCTGAAACAAACTTAATCACAAAAGATTTCAATAATTATGATATTAGTTATGCAGAGTACTAAGTCAAGATCATATTTTATCAACCAAAATAACGTAATATAATAAATATTTTTACCATATCACCCAGATTGATCTGACACATTGTACCCTCTATCCATCTTATTATTTCTCCTCATATTGTTTTTCTCGGATCATATAATAGAAGCTTCCATGCATAGTATAAGGATATTCAGATCTTTAGATGTGGAAAACGGAAAAAACCAAAAGATATTTGCATGTGATGTGAAATTATGTTTGGTCAAGCATCTATGCGTGTCGCAATGAAATGCCCAAGGGAGGCGGCCAATAGACGCCTTGGTCAAGCCTCAACCCAAGTTTTTAACATATAATTTAAGGGGGGCGGCTCAATGTAAGGCAGCTTTTGCGTACCACCGCTTTTAAATTCAAATCCTTAATTTTTTTTAATTTTTTTTTTATGTATGGTTATTCCTACGCGATCTTCGGATTAATCCATTCACTCCGAGCAAAGCTTTCGAAACGGATGTTTAATTCCTGGGATTTGTGACCTGAGTTTACAGCGACACCAGGTTACCATCTTGAACAACCCTAGCGGTTTCAAATCCAAACTTAGTTTATATTATTAATATTATAAATTTTTACATTATAAAATTTAGGCTTACCATCTCAATAGATAAATATGGGCATTTGATAAAATGTCATGATTTATTTTGTAAAAGTAATTTCCAAACCTATTCTGAAATTATCCCACCGATAATGCCATTACCTATCAACAATTGACCAGTGCAACATCATTTTTTTTTGTAACCTGCAAGATAATTTGTTAAAAATGTCGACGTTTCGCTGCCCATCATCTCCGGCAAAACGTGACAAACATTATTGACTTGGCACTTCTGGTCAGCTTCCAAAAATGCCCAACACATGTCACTATTTTGGTTTATGATATAATTGTTTGACTTTTTGTTAGTTTTAAAATTAAACTGAACTCGAAATGAATTATGTGAAAAATATAAGGACTAAACTTTATTTAACCATAAAATTATTGGGCCATTTTAAGTATAATTAAAAAAATTGAATTACTTGTTAGAACATTAACATAATAATAAAAAAAATTAGTGTGCTAATGCAATTCCTACTCCTATTTTTATGTTGTCCACATATTTGGTTCGAGAATGTGACGTGTAAGATAGCTACTTAAAATAAAATTGTACATTTACGAATTCAAGTTTCTTGTCAATTTTCATCCCATGATGATATTTAATAACAACCTCCTATTTCAACATTTTATTTTGCACTCCTGCTGTTAATATTTTATAGCCTGTAAACCTTTTAGTGAAGGCACTAACTGCACTGCATTGTTTTCTACAGAAATAGGGACAACACGCTAATTTTAAAAGCACATTTTCTGTACTAAATTAACCAAGTCTTCTAATTGAAAGCAAATATAAAATACCCAAATGTTTAAATCTTGCAACTTACAATAAAATCTTAGTCACCTGTCTCCCATAATCAATCGATTTGGGTTAAAATATTTTGTGCGAGTGTCTCTTTCACCGATCTAACACTATTTTTTAAGATTATCACAATATTATCCACTAAGACTATTTCACTATCTATTTTTATATTCGATGAAAGTCCGCTCCTCAAACAAAATTACAATATAACCGTCAATAAACAAAGATTTCCTGTCTAATGATGAGATTAGGCTCATTTTTAAAGCTAAACCTTATAAGGGTTCATTTATTAGATTTTTTAAATCTTTCATAGATTATTTTTTTACAGCTTGTTAGCCGCCGGAGAAAGGCTTTTCTTCTCTAATCTCAATAAATCTCGATTCTGAAAAAAAAAAAAAACAGCGGCACTAATATTCTTAAACACACAATCTAATATAAGAATGTATCGGCATTAGAGTGCTAATCCCACAATGAACATATTTTGTAGAATTTGGTTTTCGTTATAAAACTTTGGGATAATTAAAAGCTAGTCACATTTATTGAGTCAAAGATGCACAAAATCTCATTGACCAAGTCCTTTTTCATTATAGACTATATATATTTAGACAAATATACCTTCACATGTACCCATTTTAAACCTACTTACTCTCTCTCAAAATAAAGACATAATCTCACCCTCTTTCTCTCTCTAACAAACCCACTTCCACCTCCCCCCCCCCCCCACACACCACCGGAGACTCATCGAAAACAGCCCACCCGAAAATATCGCCGTAGTGTTTCTCTCTCTCTCTTCGTCTATTTCTTTATTTTTTTGAGTCCGCGACAGCGGCACCATCACCCGAGCTGGAGAAGAAGGGTTTTTGCCGGAAAAAATGGAGGTTTCGCCGAAAAAAAATTGAGGTTTTACATCTGTTTCGATTTTTTCCTAAAAAAATATCGAATATGTGTGTTGTTTGATAGATCTCGACGAGTAGATTCCAAATATATAAATTTTATGAATTTTGAATTTGTAGATTTGAAGTTATAGATTTTTAAAGATTTTTTATTTTTTATTTTTTAAAACTATGTTAAGAACTGTAAAGAGTTGTGAGGGTAATTTTGAGGATGTATTTGTCATTTTAATGATCTGAGTTGACAAAATAGAACATCTGACACCACTGAATCAATCAAATTTTTTTTGCATCATTCAACAAGTAAATGAGACTTTAAAATAATAACTCTTTAAAATGTTTAGAATCATACATAATACTAAAAAGTAGCCAAATAAATTCTCGGTCATACAGTTGACAGCCCCCTACAAATCATTTAATAAGAAAAAATAAGCAAACATGAATTGGCAGCTACCATCTGAACACCCTATAAATATATTTCCCTCTCACCCGTAATTCTCACATCAGAAATACTTGAGTTATTTCCCGAAACCCTTGATCAACATGGCAGCCCTTAGAATGAGAGGAAATATGTTAACAATCATGCTTGTGGCAGGAGTTCTCGCCCTAGCCGAATTGGTTTCGGGTCAAAATTGCGGCTGTGCCCCAAATTTGTGCTGCAGCAGGTTTGGTTATTGCGGGGACACTGATCCATACTGTGGAGAAGGGTGTCAGAGTGGCCCTTGTACCGGGTCAACCCCAGCTGCTGGTGGTTCGGTTGCAGATATTGTGACGAATGCATTCTTCAATGGGATTATTAATCCTGATGGGAGTTGTCCCGGAAGGGGATTCTACACCAGAGCCGCTTTTCTTGAAGCTGTCCGTGCGAATCCTCGGTTCGGCACCACCGGCTCAAGGGATGACATTAGACGTGAGATCGCGGCTTTCTTTGCACATGCCAGCCATGAGACCGGACGTAAGTAACACTAAAACTTCAGTATCTCTCTCTTTTTTCTGCACCTTACACACACATACACCCCACCCATACCCCAAAAATAAATAAAAAATAAAAACTAGTCACCCGTCTGTAACTCGTGCAAGAAATCTATGAACGAACCAAATGACGATAGCTAATTATTTATGTGGTAGAGAAGTAGCGTACTAAAAAAAATGTATGATAGTTTCGGTGGAGCAATTGTCTTCCCTATCCAGGGGCGGAGCTATATGGAAGCTAGGGTGGGAAGTGCCCCACCCCAAATTTTGAAGATTAAAAATCTACCCCTAAATATTTAGAAAACTAGGTAGAGTGTCAACATAAATTTTTAATAATCGACTAAAGTTCTTATAAATTTTTGTGGAGAATTTAGTCACTCTTAACATTTATTTAAGAAATAATTTGTGGGTAACACGTTAAATGTAAAATGTAAAATGTAAAAATAACCCTAAAATTTTGTAAAACGTAAAAATAACCCTTAAATACAAATTATAAATTAAATATTTGTAAAACATAAAACCCTCAAACAAATTCTGGGGGCTACCTTCCTCCAAACCCCCGTCGACGGTTTATGCTCCACCGAAGATAAATTCCTAGCTCCGCCATTGTCCCTCTCTTTTTTCGAAATATCTCATGTTTCTCTCCAGTCAAACCGTTTAGAAATACAACGTGGGACCAACCTCCAAATTATTTTGTCTCCCTGCCTACCCGTAGGACTCTTCCATGTCGCCATCACCTCGCTCACACTCAAAGACGGTATCCACTGAACCCGAAGAACGAACAATTTAGAATGGGGTATATGGCTTACCACCCAGTTATTAATCTCACGTGAAGAATAGTTTTGGGTGAATCTAAGTAGGATATGTGGGAGCAGTAGTTTATGAGATGGTAAGAGTGAAGCAAAAAATTCATTTTATATTTTGGTTGACAGCTGAAACCTTTATATACAAATAATATATAGTAATTTAGTTATTTATTTATTTTTTTTGTAATTTCACCGCCAGAAAAGATTGTACCATGGTCACACTAATAGAAACAAAATTAGTTGCCACTTACGTAACTTTCATAGACTAAAAATGTTATGTCTACTATTTATAAATAACAATTGTACAGAATTATGAATTTAATAATACAATTACAGAAATAAAACAGAATTACATAAAAGAAACACTTACTTGAATTTGCAGAAATTATAGAAGAATTAAAAGAAAGAATCCGAGCCCTGTGAATCTCACAGTGTCCTTAAGACAATTTATTCCCTCAATGTGCTCCGAGGTTGATGAATATAGTCTCCCAAGATAGAACGGATTTTTCCAATTAATTATGTAGCACAACAATAATTAATTTCAACGAACTCAAATTCTGTGTCTTTTACTCAACAACACTACAATATATGTTATGCAGGAGAAAGAATTTTCGAAACTGATATGACAGGATTTTACTGGGGAAAAATTGACAGCAATTCTGGAAGAGGATTTTTTTCATGTAAAAATCTGTAGGAGAGAAGTTTAATTTATAGCTTTTGTGTTGACTGTTGGAACAGTCAACCGAAATTAACTGTCAAAACAGTTAAACGTTTTTAACTGTTGACTGTTGGCACTAACTGCCAACAGTTTATTAATTAATTTCGTAATTAATTAATAATTAAAGCCCAGAAAGTTAAATAAATTCGGCCCAAAAAATGTAAGAGATTTTTATAAGCCCAAGCCCAAGCCCGAACCGAACCGAGCCGAGCCGGCCGGACGGACGGACGCGCGCGCGCGCGCGTGTGGACTTTTGACCGAAAGTCAACCCGTGCATAGCTTAGGTCATCTCCCCTTCAAAGAGTTGGGATACCCCCAAGGCATCCAAGCCTTAGTCCATACTTGGGGTGTTATTAACTCATCAAAATTCCACTACTCTTCCAATGTGGGACAAGAGTTAAAACACACCCAATTCATTTAACTTTCATTGCTTTGTGAGTCACTTTGGGGACATAATTATCATTCATAACTTATTGAAATTGGACATATGAATATACTACGTTAATCTCCTTGCGGAGGTGAACGCGTTCGTATATGGTCCCACAATTTTCGTAGTGTGGGTCCCACCTAAATTTGAGCTCAAAGTTGCTCAAAAATCTGTCCAGAAAAATCTGGACAGCTTTTAAATACCCATTTAAATTCCAATTTTCCAACAATCCCCCACATGAATGATATATCGCTATAAATAAAACAAAACAGATGCTAATGCAGATGCAGACACAAGTTGAGTAAAACTGAAGACTTATTGCATCGGGAGAAGTAGCCTAGTGGCCTTGAACTTTCCTTAGTGATATACTATCGGATTTACTTGGTTAATCAGTAGACTTCACGTCCTTGAACCGTCAACCGTTTTTGTAAACCTAGACAACAGTATTCACACAACAATTCTTCAACACAGTTGGTTCTCACGTTTGTGTTCATTTTGGCCGTGAACACCACTTGGTTCCGCAAGTATTTTAGAGAATATGCCTTTCATTATTCTCATAGAAGTGGCCCCCTTCTTACTCACGTAGGTGACTTCCATAAAGAGTATTCTGCAATACCCCACTTAGACGTACTAAGATATAGATGTCATTAAAAGCATAACTTATCCTAATTTCGCGGCAGATATGCACTGTCTCATCTTTGGAATGGATAGGATTAAATATCCTCCAGTGATTACTGAATACAACGTAGTTCGGTTTGCCCATTGAACCTAGATCTTGGGATCTCCAGTCAGCTAGGTTGGGTTGCCACTATATTGATTCTTATTTATTTATAGGCTTTAGACCCATTCCTCTCGATGATCTTTCAACTTGCTCTCGGTTTAAACCTTTTGTTAGTGGATCCGATATATTATCTTTTGACTTTACGTAGTCAATTGTGATAATTCCGTTTGAGAGAAGTTGTCTAACGGTATTGTGTCTACGACGAATATGTCGTGACTTTCCGTTATACATGTGATTTTGTGCTCTTCCAATCGCTGATTGGCTATCGCAATGTATACATATTGCGGGCACAGGTTTAGACCAATTTGGAACATCCTCTAAGAAATTTCGAAGCCATTCAGCTTCTTCTCCAGCTTTGTCTAGTGCAATGAATTCAGATTCCATTGTTGATCTAGCAATGCACGTTTGTTTTGAGGATTTCCAAGATACCGCTGCACCTCCGAGGGTAAACACATACCCACTCGTAGACTTAGAGTCTTTTGTATCAGATATCCAATTTGCATCGCAATGTCCTTCAAGAACAGCTGGATATTTTGAGTAATGCAATCCATAGTTTTGAGTATATTTTAAATAGCCCAAAACTCTCAATATTGCTTTCCAGTGATCTCTTCCTGGATTACTCGTAAATCGACTTAGCTTACTTATTGAGTATGCTATGTCCGGTCGCGTACAGTTCATGACATACATTAAACTGCCGATAATACGAGAATATTCTAGTTGAGATATGCTTTCACCATTATTTCTTGCTAGATGTAAATTTACATCTACAGGTGTCTTGGTAGGACTAATATCATACTTCTTGAATTTTTCAAGAACTTTCTCAATGTAATGAGATTGAGATAATATAAGTCCATCCGATGTTCTAGAAATTTTAATTCCTAATATAACATCGGCGATTCCCATATCTTTCATGTCAAATCTACTACTCAACATTTGTTTTGTAGTTTTGACAATTTCCAAGTTACTACCCATGATAAGCATATCATCAACATAGAGGCATACAATGACATATCCATTATGAATGTATTTAAAGTAAACACATTTATCGCATTCATTAATTTTGAAACCATTTGATAACATTGCATTATCAAATTTTTCATGCCATTGTTTAGGTGCTTGTTTTAATCTATATAGTGATTTAACAAGCTTACATACTTTTCCTTCTTGTCCGGGAGCTTTGAACCCTTCAGGTTGCTCCATATAAATTTCCTCGTCTAGTTCACCGTTTAAGAATGCAGTTTTTACATCCATTTGATGTATTTCAAGTCCATTAATAGCAGCTATTGCTATTAACATCCGAATAGACGTTATTCTTGTTACCGGTGAATATGTGTCGAAGTAATCCAACCCTTCCTTTTGCCTATAGCCTTTAGCTACAAGTCTAGATTTATATTTATCAATTGATCCATCGGCCTTCAATTTCTTTTTGAAGATCCATTTATAACCTAACGGTTTTGAACCCGGTGGAAGATCCACTAGTTCCCATGTATGATTTTGTAATATGGATTCAATTTCACTATTAATTGCTTCTTTCCAATTGGAAGCATCGGGTAAGGATATAGCTTCTTTATAAGATTGAGGTTCATTTTCTAACAAATATGTTAGAAAATCCGGACCAAAAGAAGTCGAGGTTTTTGCTCTTTTACTACGTCTTGGTTCATCCTCTATTGATTCAATAGGTTGATGAGTACCACTTGTAGTAGCTTGATATGTCCTTTTAGGAGGACCAGATTCTCGGGTTATGCTATACGGGAATTCATTTTCAAAAAATGAAGCATCCCTCGATTCAATAACCGTATTTACATGAATGTCCGAAATCTCAGATTTACAAACTAGAAATCGATATGCACTGCTATTAGTAGCATAACCGATGAATACACAATCCACGGTTTTTGGCCCTATTCTTACCTTTTTAGGTTTAGGAACCATCACTTTGGCTAAGCACCCCCACACTCGTAAATATTTATAGGAAGGTTTTAGACCTTTCCATAATTCATAAGGTGTCTTGTGAGTCTTTTTGTGAGGTACTTTATTGAGAATGTAATTAGCAGAAAGTAAGGCTTCCCCCCACAAATTTTGTGGAGCTCCTGAACTTAATAACATTGAGTTCATCATTTCTTTCAAAGTACGGTTTTTGCGTTCAGCAACACCATTCGATTGAGGAGAATAAGGAGCGGTTGTTTGATGAATAATCCCATTTTCAGAACAAAATTCCTCAAATGGATATTCATATTCACCTCCTCTATCACTTCTAATAGCCTTTATCGTTTTGCTTAATTGATTCTCAACTTCATTTTTATATTGTTTAAATGCATTAATAGCCTCATCTTTACTATGTAACAAATATACATAGCAATATTTTGTGCAATCGTCAATAAAAGTAATAAAATACTTTTTCCCACCTCTAGTTTGAACAAATTTTAAATCACAAATATCGGTGTGAATTAAATCTAAAGGTTCAGTTATCCTTTCAATAGAATGGAAAGGTAATCTAGCTAATTTAGATTCCACACAAATTTCACATTTATGATTTTTATCTATATTGAATTTTGGCAAAAAATCCAAGTTAATTAATCTACGCAATGTATCAAAATTAACATGTCCCAATCTAGCATGCCAAATATTAGATGACTCAATCAAATAAGAAGAACTAGCAACTTCATTTATTGAAACAGATGTTTTAGGGGTTACAGTAAGAACATTCAGTTTAAAGAGCCCCTCATTTAGGTAGCCCTTTCCTACATACATGTCATTTTTAGACAACACAAAGCGATCCGACACAAACACAAGCTTGAAACCATTCTTAGTAAGGAGAGATCCAGAAATCAGATTCTTTCGGATGTCAGGCACGTGAAGAACATTGTTAAGAGTAAGTTCTTTTCCAGAAGTCATTTTCAAAGCAATCTTTCCTTGTCCCACCACCTTAGAAGTGGAAGAATTTCCCATAAAAAGGTTCTCCTCATTTTCCAAAGGCTTATAGGTGGAGAACATCCATTTGTTTGCACAAATGTGTCGTGTGGCTCCAGTGTCCACCCACCATTCCTTGGTATTTCCAACCAAGTTGCATTCAGAGACAACGGCAGAAAGATTCATATCCGCCAAATCATTGGTGATATGATCACCCTCAGTCACATTTGCTTGAGAGTTATTTTTATTTTGCTTCTTAGGCTTACGACACTCACTTGAGCGGTGTCCCGGTTTACCACAATTGTAGCATTTGCCTTTGAACTTTTTCTTGTTATGTTTAGAAGTGCCTTCCCCATCATATTTTCGTTTGTTCTTTTTAGGACCTTCAACGACATGGACCTTTGTTTCCATCGGATTCTTCCCACTTTTCTTTTGAGATTCACGGTTGTCTTCTTCGATTCTTAGCCGGACCACCAACTCCTCCACATTCATCTCCTTACGCTTGTGCTTGAGATAGTTTTTGAACAAAGTCCAAGAAGGTGGCAACTTTTCAACAATTGCAGCAACTTGGAAAGTTTCACTGATTGACATTCCTTCAGCATGAATGTCGTGGAGGATCACTTGGAATTCTTGCACTTGCGAGATCACAGATTTAGAATCAACCATTTTGAAGTCCAGAAAACGCCCAACGATAAATTTCTTCATCCCAGCATCTTCAGTTTTATACTTCTTTTCCAAAGAATTCCATAATTCCTTGGAAGTTTTGATAGTGCAATAGACATGGTATAAAGTCTTGTCCAAGTAGGCCAAAATATAATTTCGGCATAGGTAGTCCGAGTGCTTCCAAGCATCGACAGCAGCAACCTTTTCAGCATCATCTCCCTCTTGAATAGAGGGGCAATCTTCATATACAAACCTGCCCAGTTGGCAGGTAGTGAGATAGAAGTACATTTGTCCTTGCCAACGTTTGAAGTCAGCCCCAATGAACTTTTCAGGTTTCTCCCCGTGTGGCATAGATACGGGTGCAGTCACACTTGTGTTGGTGACAATCAGTTTCGTAGGAGTAGTGTTCGTACTTTGCGATTCCATTTCTGTTACAAAAACAGAATTTTTATCAATGATAAAATTCATATATAATGAATTAATCAAAACAGAATACAAAATTCTGTGCAACAATTTCCTCCAAATATGATTCACAATAAATGAATTCCAAAAGAATTCAAATAATAATTCAGAATAAAAGTGAAATATAAACAGAATTCCGTACAAAACAGAATTAAATTATAAAATCTGTGTCACACTAATTTTTAATAATAAAAAGAATTCCGTACAAAACAGAATTATAATTTAAGATAAAAAAAAAAAATTTAGATAAACAGATTTTAACAAGAGTACACAAATAAAATTTTATTTTCTAAAACAGAATATAAAAACAGTATAGAAACTAATTTCTATATTAAAACTGTTTTACTAATTTCTACAATAAAGCAGTAAATTAATTCATTTTTCTGTCAAAACAGATTTTATTTCAAACAAATAAATTTCTGTAATAAAAAAAAAATTCTGTACACAAAAAACAGTAGAACTAATAATTTTGTCTTAAGATTGTTATGTCTACTATTTATAAATAACAATTGTACAGAATTATGAATTTAATAATACAATTACAGAAATAAAACAGAATTACATAAAAGAAACACTTACTTGAATTTGCAGAAATTATAGAAGAATTAAAAGAAAGAATCCGAGCCCTGTGAATCTCACAGTGTCCTTAAGACAATTTATTCCCTCAATGTGCTCCGAGGTTGATGAATATAGTCTCCCAAGATAGAACGGATTTTTCCAATTAATTATGTAGCACAACAATAATTAATTTCAACGAACTCAAATTCTGTGTCTTTTACTCAACAACACTACAATATATGTTATGCAGGAGAAAGAATTTTCGAAACTGATATGACAGGATTTTACTGGGGAAAAATTGACAGCAATTCTGGAAGAGGATTTTTTTCATGTAAAAATCTGTAGGAGAGAAGTTTAATTTATAGCTTTTGTGTTGACTGTTGGAACAGTCAACCGAAATTAACTGTCAAAACAGTTAAACGTTTTTAACTGTTGACTGTTGGCACTAACTGCCAACAGTTTATTAATTAATTTCGTAATTAATTAATAATTAAAGCCCAGAAAGTTAAATAAATTCGGCCCAAAAAATGTAAGAGATTTTTATAAGCCCAAGCCCAAGCCCGAACCGAACCGAACCGAGCCGAGCCGGCCGGACGGACGGACGCGCGCGCGCGCGCGTGTGGACTTTTGACCGAAAGTCAACCCGTGCATAGCTTAGGTCATCTCCCCTTCAAAGAGTTGGGATACCCCCAAGGCATCCAAGCCTTAGTCCATACTTGGGGTGTTATTAACTCATCAAAATTCCACTACTCTTCCAATGTGGGACAAGAGTTAAAACACACCCAATTCATTTAACTTTCATTGCTTTGTGAGTCACTTTGGGGACATAATTATCATTCATAACTTATTGAAATTGGACATATGAATATACTACGTTAATCTCCTTGCGGAGGTGAACGCGTTCGTATATGGTCCCACAATTTTCGTAGTGTGGGTCCCACCTAAATTTGAGCTCAAAGTTGCTCAAAAATCTGTCCAGAAAAATCTGGACAGCTTTTAAATACCCATTTAAATTCCAATTTTCCAACAATCCCCCACATGAATGATATATCGCTATAAATAAAACAAAACAGATGCTAATGCAGATGCAGACACAAGTTGAGTAAAACTGAAGACTTATTGCATCGGGAGAAGTAGCCTAGTGGCCTTGAACTTTCCTTAGTGATATACTATCGGATTTACTTGGTTAATCAGTAGACTTCACGTCCTTGAACCGTCAACCGTTTTTGTAAACCTAGACAACAGTATTCACACAACAATTCTTCAACACAGTTGGTTCTCACGTTTGTGTTCATTTTGGCCGTGAACACCACTTGGTTCCGCAAGTATTTTAGAGAATATGCCTTTCATTATTCTCATAGAAGTGGCCCCCTTCTTACTCACGTAGGTGACTTCCATAAAGAGTATTCTGCAATACCCCACTTAGACGTACTAAGATATAGATGTCATTAAAAGCATAACTTATCCTAATTTCGCGGCAGATATGCACTGTCTCATCTTTGGAATGGATAGGATTAAATATCCTCCAGTGATTACTGAATACAACGTAGTTCGGTTTGCCCATTGAACCTAGATCTTGGGATCTCCAGTCAGCTAGGTTGGGTTGCCACTATATTGATTCTTATTTATTTATAGGCTTTAGACCCATTCCTCTCGATGATCTTTCAACTTGCTCTCGGTTTAAACCTTTTGTTAGTGGATCCGATATATTATCTTTTGACTTTACATAGTCAATTGTGATAATTCCGTTTGAGAGAAGTTGTCTAACGGTATTGTGTCTACGACGAATATGTCGTGACTTTCCGTTATACATGTGATTTTGTGCTCTTCCAATCGCTGATTGGCTATCGCAATGTATACATATTGCGGGCACAGGTTTAGACCAATTTGGAACATCCTCTAAGAAATTTCGAAGCCATTCAGCTTCTTCTCCAGCTTTGTCTAGTGCAATGAATTCAGATTCCATTGTTGATCTAGCAATGCACGTTTGTTTTGAGGATTTCCAAGATACCGCTGCACCTCCGAGGGTAAACACATACCCACTCGTAGACTTAGAGTCTTTTGTATCAGATATCCAATTTGCATCGCAATGTCCTTCAAGAACAGCTGGATATTTTGAGTAATGCAATCCATAGTTTTGAGTATATTTTAAATAGCCCAAAACTCTCAATATTGCTTTCCAGTGATCTCTTCCTGGATTACTCGTAAATCGACTTAGCTTACTTATTGAGTATGCTATGTCCGGTCGCGTACAGTTCATGACATACATTAAACTGCCGATAATACGAGAATATTCTAGTTGAGATATGCTTTCACCATTATTTCTTGCTAGATGTAAATTTACATCTACAGGTGTCTTGGTAGGACTAATATCATACTTCTTGAATTTTTCAAGAACTTTCTCAATGTAATGAGATTGAGATAATATAAGTCCATCCGATGTTCTAGAAATTTTAATTCCTAATATAACATCGGCGATTCCCATATCTTTCATGTCAAATCTACTACTCAACATTTGTTTTGTAGTTTTGACAATTTCCAAGTTACTACCCATGATAAGCATATCATCAACATAGAGGCATACAATGACATATCCATTATGAATGTATTTAAAGTAAACACATTTATCGCATTCATTAATTTTGAAACCATTTGATAACATTGCATTATCAAATTTTTCATGCCATTGTTTAGGTGCTTGTTTTAATCTATATAGTGATTTAACAAGCTTACATACTTTTCCTTCTTGTCCGGGAGCTTTGAACCCTTCAGGTTGCTCCATATAAATTTCCTCGTCTAGTTCACCGTTTAAGAATGCAGTTTTTACATCCATTTGATGTATTTCAAGTCCATTAATAGCAGCTATTGCTATTAACATCCGAATAGACGTTATTCTTGTTACCGGTGAATATGTGTCGAAGTAATCCAACCCTTCCTTTTGCCTATAGCCTTTAGCTACAAGTCTAGCTTTATATTTATCAATTGATCCATCGGCCTTCAATTTCTTTTTGAAGATCCATTTATAACCTAACGGTTTTGAACCCGGTGGAAGATCCACTAGTTCCCATGTATGATTTTGTAATATGGATTCAATTTCACTATTAATTGCTTCTTTCCAATTGGAAGCATCGGGTAAGGATATAGCTTCTTTATAAGATTGAGGTTCATTTTCTAACAAATATGTTAGAAAATCCGGACCAAAAGAAGTCGAGGTTTTTGCTCTTTTACTACGTCTTGGTTCATCCTCTATTGATTCAATAGGTTGATGAGTACCACTTGTAGTAGCTTGATATGTCCTTTTAGGAGGACCAGATTCTCGGGTTATGCTATACGGGAATTCATTTTCAAAAAATGAAGCATCCCTCGATTCAATAACCGTATTTACATGAATGTCCGAAATCTCAGATTTACAAACTAGAAATCGATATGCACTGCTATTAGTAGCATAACCGATGAATACACAATCCACGGTTTTTGGCCCTATTCTTACCTTTTTAGGTTTAGGAACCATCACTTTGGCTAAGCACCCCCACACTCGTAAATATTTATAGGAAGGTTTTAGACCTTTCCATAATTCATAAGGTGTCTTGTGAGTCTTTTTGTGAGGTACTTTATTGAGAATGTAATTAGCAGAAAGTAAGGCTTCCCCCCACAAATTTTGTGGAGCTCCTGAACTTAATAACATTGAGTTCATCATTTCTTTCAAAGTACGGTTTTTGCGTTCAGCAACACCATTCGATTGAGGAGAATAAGGAGCGGTTGTTTGATGAATAATCCCATTTTCAGAACAAAATTCCTCAAATGGATATTCATATTCACCTCCTCTATCACTTCTAATAGCCTTTATCGTTTTGCTTAATTGATTCTCAACTTCATTTTTATATTGTTTAAATGCATTAATAGCCTCATCTTTACTATGTAACAAATATACATAGCAATATTTTGTGCAATCGTCAATAAAAGTAATAAAATACTTTTTCCCACCTCTAGTTTGAACAAATTTTAAATCACAAATATCGGTGTGAATTAAATCTAAAGGTTCAGTTATCCTTTCAATAGAATGGAAAGGTAATCTAGCTAATTTAGATTCCACACAAATTTCACATTTATGATTTTTATCTATATTGAATTTTGGCAAAAAATCCAAGTTAATTAATCTACGCAATGTATCAAAATTAACATGTCCCAATCTAGCATGCCAAATATTAGATGACTCAATCAAATAAGAAGAACTAGCAACTTCATTTATTGAAACAGATGTTTTAGGGGTTACAGTAAGAACATTCAGTTTAAAGAGCCCCTCATTTAGGTAGCCCTTTCCTACATACATGTCATTTTTAGACAACACAAAGCGATCCGACACAAACACAAGCTTGAAACCATTCTTAGTAAGGAGAGATCCAGAAATCAGATTCTTTCGGATGTCAGGCACGTGAAGAACATTGTTAAGAGTAAGTTCTTTTCCAGAAGTCATTTTCAAAGCAATCTTTCCTTGTCCCACCACCTTAGAAGTGGAAGAATTTCCCATAAAAAGGTTCTCCTCATTTTCCAAAGGCTTATAGGTGGAGAACATCCATTTGTTTGCACAAATGTGTCGTGTGGCTCCAGTGTCCACCCACCATTCCTTGGTATTTCCAACCAAGTTGCATTCAGAGACAACGGCAGAAAGATTCATATCCGCCAAATCATTGGTGATATGATCACCCTCAGTCACATTTGCTTGAGAGTTATTTTTATTTTGCTTCTTAGGCTTACGACACTCACTTGAGCGGTGTCCCGGTTTACCACAATTGTAGCATTTGCCTTTGAACTTTTTCTTGTTATGTTTAGAAGTGCCTTCCCCATCATATTTTCGTTTGTTCTTTTTAGGACCTTCAACGACATGGACCTTTGTTTCCATCGGATTCTTCCCACTTTTCTTTTGAGATTCACGGTTGTCTTCTTCGATTCTTAGCCGGACCACCAACTCCTCCACATTCATCTCCTTACGCTTGTGCTTGAGATAGTTTTTGAACAAAGTCCAAGAAGGTGGCAACTTTTCAACAATTGCAGCAACTTGGAAAGTTTCACTGATTGACATTCCTTCAGCATGAATGTCGTGGAGGATCACTTGGAATTCTTGCACTTGCGAGATCACAGATTTAGAATCAACCATTTTGAAGTCCAGAAAACGCCCAACGATAAATTTCTTCATCCCAGCATCTTCAGTTTTATACTTCTTTTCCAAAGAATTCCATAATTCCTTGGAAGTTTTGATAGTGCAATAGACATGGTATAAAGTCTTGTCCAAGTAGGCCAAAATATAATTTCGGCATAGGTAGTCCGAGTGCTTCCAAGCATCGACAGCAGCAACCTTTTCAGCATCATCTCCCTCTTGAATAGAGGGGCAATCTTCATATACAAACCTGCCCAGTTGGCAGGTAGTGAGATAGAAGTACATTTGTCCTTGCCAACGTTTGAAGTCAGCCCCAATGAACTTTTCAGGTTTCTCCCCGTGTGGCATAGATACGGGTGCAGTCACACTTGTGTTGGTGACAATCAGTTTCGTAGGAGTAGTGTTCGTACTTTGCGATTCCATTTCTGTTACAAAAACAGAATTTTTATCAATGATAAAATTCATATATAATGAATTAATCAAAACAGAATACAAAATTCTGTGCAACAATTTCCTCCAAATATGATTCACAATAAATGAATTCCAAAAGAATTCAAATAATAATTCAGAATAAAAGTGAAATATAAACAGAATTCCGTACAAAACAGAATTAAATTATAAAATCTGTGTCACACTAATTTTTAATAATAAAAAGAATTCCGTACAAAACAGAATTATAATTTAAGATAAAAAAAAAAAATTTAGATAAACAGATTTTAACAAGAGTACACAAATAAAATTTTATTTTCTAAAACAGAATATAAAAACAGTATAGAAACTAATTTCTATATTAAAACTGTTTTACTAATTTCTACAATAAAGCAGTAAATTAATTCATTTTTCTGTCAAAACAGATTTTATTTCAAACAAATAAATTTCTGTAATAAAAAAAAAATTCTGTACACAAAAAACAGTAGAACTAATAATTTTGTCTTAAGATTGTTATGTCTACTATTTATAAATAACAATTGTACAGAATTATGAATTTAATAATACAATTACAGAAATAAAACAGAATTACATAAAAGAAACACTTACTTGAATTTGCAGAAATTATAGAAGAATTAAAAGAAAGAATCCGAGCCCTGTGAATCTCACAGTGTCCTTAAGACAATTTATTCCCTCAATGTGCTCCGAGGTTGATGAATATAGTCTCCCAAGATAGAACGGATTTTTCCAATTAATTATGTAGCACAACAATAATTAATTTCAACGAACTCAAATTCTGTGTCTTTTACTCAACAACACTACAATATATGTTATGCAGGAGAAAGAATTTTCGAAACTGATATGACAGGATTTTACTGGGGAAAAATTGACAGCAATTCTGGAAGAGGATTTTTTTCATGTAAAAATCTGTAGGAGAGAAGTTTAATTTATAGCTTTTGTGTTGACTGTTGGAACAGTCAACCGAAATTAACTGTCAAAACAGTTAAACGTTTTTAACTGTTGACTGTTGGCACTAACTGCCAACAGTTTATTAATTAATTTCGTAATTAATTAATAATTAAAGCCCAGAAAGTTAAATAAATTCGGCCCAAAAAATGTAAGAGATTTTTATAAGCCCAAGCCCAAGCCCGAACCGAACCGAACCGAGCCGAGCCGGCCGGACGGACGGACGCGCGCGCGCGTGTGGACTTTTGACCGAAAGTCAACCCGTGCATAGCTTAGGTCATCTCCCCTTCAAAGAGTTGGGATACCCCCAAGGCATCCAAGCCTTAGTCCATACTTGGGGTGTTATTAACTCATCAAAATTCCACTACTCTTCCAATGTGGGACAAGAGTTAAAACACACCCAATTCATTTAACTTTCATTGCTTTGTGAGTCACTTTGGGGACATAATTATCATTCATAACTTATTGAAATTGGACATATGAATATACTACGTTAATCTCCTTGCGGAGGTGAACGCGTTCGTATATGGTCCCACAATTTTCGTAGTGTGGGTCCCACCTAAATTTGAGCTCAAAGTTGCTCAAAAATCTGTCCAGAAAAATCTGGACAGCTTTTAAATACCCATTTAAATTCCAATTTTCCAACAATCCCCCACATGAATGATATATCGCTATAAATAAAACAAAACAGATGCTAATGCAGATGCAGACACAAGTTGAGTAAAACTGAAGACTTATTGCATCGGGAGAAGTAGCCTAGTGGCCTTGAACTTTCCTTAGTGATATACTATCGGATTTACTTGGTTAATCAGTAGACTTCACGTCCTTGAACCGTCAACCGTTTTTGTAAACCTAGACAACAGTATTCACACAACAATTCTTCAACACAGTTGGTTCTCACGTTTGTGTTCATTTTGGCCGTGAACACCACTTGGTTCCGCAAGTATTTTAGAGAATATGCCTTTCATTATTCTCATAGAAGTGGCCCCCTTCTTACTCACGTAGGTGACTTCCATAAAGAGTATTCTGCAATACCCCACTTAGACGTACTAAGATATAGATGTCATTAAAAGCATAACTTATCCTAATTTCGCGGCAGATATGCACTGTCTCATCTTTGGAATGGATAGGATTAAATATCCTCCAGTGATTACTGAATACAACGTAGTTCGGTTTGCCCATTGAACCTAGATCTTGGGATCTCCAGTCAGCTAGGTTGGGTTGCCACTATATTGATTCTTATTTATTTATAGGCTTTAGACCCATTCCTCTCGATGATCTTTCAACTTGCTCTCGGTTTAAACCTTTTGTTAGTGGATCCGATATATTATCTTTTGACTTTACATAGTCAATTGTGATAATTCCGTTTGAGAGAAGTTGTCTAACGGTATTGTGTCTACGACGAATATGTCGTGACTTTCCGTTATACATGTGATTTTGTGCTCTTCCAATCGCTGATTGGCTATCGCAATGTATACATATTGCGGGCACAGGTTTAGACCAATTTGGAACATCCTCTAAGAAATTTCGAAGCCATTCAGCTTCTTCTCCAGCTTTGTCTAGTGCAATGAATTCAGATTCCATTGTTGATCTAGCAATGCACGTTTGTTTTGAGGATTTCCAAGATACCGCTGCACCTCCGAGGGTAAACACATACCCACTCGTAGACTTAGAGTCTTTTGTATCAGATATCCAATTTGCATCGCAATGTCCTTCAAGAACAGCTGGATATTTTGAGTAATGCAATCCATAGTTTTGAGTATATTTTAAATAGCCCAAAACTCTCAATATTGCTTTCCAGTGATCTCTTCCTGGATTACTCGTAAATCGACTTAGCTTACTTATTGAGTATGCTATGTCCGGTCGCGTACAGTTCATGACATACATTAAACTGCCGATAATACGAGAATATTCTAGTTGAGATATGCTTTCACCATTATTTCTTGCTAGATGTAAATTTACATCTACAGGTGTCTTGGTAGGACTAATATCATACTTCTTGAATTTTTCAAGAACTTTCTCAATGTAATGAGATTGAGATAATATAAGTCCATCCGATGTTCTAGAAATTTTAATTCCTAATATAACATCGGCGATTCCCATATCTTTCATGTCAAATCTACTACTCAACATTTGTTTTGTAGTTTTGACAATTTCCAAGTTACTACCCATGATAAGCATATCATCAACATAGAGGCATACAATGACATATCCATTATGAATGTATTTAAAGTAAACACATTTATCGCATTCATTAATTTTGAAACCATTTGATAACATTGCATTATCAAATTTTTCATGCCATTGTTTAGGTGCTTGTTTTAATCTATATAGTGATTTAACAAGCTTACATACTTTTCCTTCTTGTCCGGGAGCTTTGAACCCTTCAGGTTGCTCCATATAAATTTCCTCGTCTAGTTCACCGTTTAAGAATGCAGTTTTTACATCCATTTGATGTATTTCAAGTCCATTAATAGCAGCTATTGCTATTAACATCCGAATAGACGTTATTCTTGTTACCGGTGAATATGTGTCGAAGTAATCCAACCCGGCCGGACGGCCGGACGCGCGCGCGTGTGGACTTTTGACCGAAAGTCAACCCGTGCATAGCTTAGGTCATCTCCCCTTCAAAGAGTTGGGATACCCCCAAGGCATCCAAGCCTTAGTCCATACTTGGGGTGTTATTAACTCATCAAAATTCCACTACTCTTCCAATGTGGGACAAGAGTTAAAACACACCCAATTCATTTAACTTTCATTGCTTTGTGAGTCACTTTGGGGACATAATTATCATTCATAACTTATTGAAATTGGACATATGAATATACTACGTTAATCTCCTTGCGGAGGTGAACGCGTTCGTATATGGTCCCACAATTTTCGTAGTGTGGGTCCCACCTAAATTTGAGCTCAAAGTTGCTCAAAAATCTGTCCAGAAAAATCTGGACAGCTTTTAAATACCCATTTAAATTCCAATTTTCCAACAAAAAACAGGTCATACTAAATCAAATTCTAATGCTTGGAAAATGCAAAATTATCAACTTTGTTGTTTTGTTTAATGTTTATCCAATGTATATCATTATTAGAATTGTCTACAAATATAAAAGGGTTCACTTTGGACAATCATTGTTTGGTACATGTATACTTTGCCCTCTTAGGGTAAACAGTATTATTGGTTCTTGATATTTTGTTCTCTCTAATACCGATCTTTTAGCTTGGTTGCCCCATTCTCAAAAACCATTGATATTTTGTTTGTGTAGGTTTTTGCTACAGAGAAGAGATAGCTGGTCCTTCATTGGACCCATCGGTATACTGTGATGAACAGAACAGGCAATATCCATGCGCACCTGGTCGACGTTACCATGGTCGTGGTCCACTTCAACTCTCATGGAACTACAATTACGGGCCTGCCGGACAAAGCATTGGGTTCGACGGACTAAACAATCCCCAAATTGTGGCCAATGACAACGTCATCTCATTCCGGGCCTCCTTGTGGTTTTGGATGAATAACGTTCACAACATCATTACTTCTGGTCAAGGGTTCGGGGCAACCATTCGCGCCATCAACGGTCAACTTGAGTGTAATGGTGCAAATCCCGCAACTGTTACTAGCCGCGTCAATTATTACACATCATACTGTAGCCAACTTGGCGTTTCTCCTGGAGGAAATCTTCGGTGCTAGGAATATATTAACTAGAATTGGGCTTTTGGTGTATATTATTTTTGAGGTATATGCCTCAAAATATGAAGTTGCAAGCTACCAGTTTGCTCTCAAATAAAAACACTATATGTGACACCAATCTCCTAATTGTTGTTTAGAATTGGAAATAAATATGTTGAACTCAAATGTACTATCATGTTGATTCAATAAAGGTTTGAATAAGTTTTTATAGTACTTGATAAATCTTAAATGTGCGCCACTCTTTTTTTTTTTAATTGACCGAACTCTATGAAACAAAAAATGAATTATAACATTAATTATTTGACAATATTTGTTGTGCCTACATGCAAAGAGTTGATATCAACACCTTTTTAATATTAAATGGGACAGCCATGAAACAACGAGTAAAAGACAACACACAAAGAGATAAACTAGCATGTAACAACAAAGACTTGGACAATAATAATTGTCAAAAAGCTTCATTTGTGTGTATTAGGCCCACGCGTCAACGAAATGACCACAAAAGGAAAGCTTAACCTTCATTTGCAATACATGCGTTATTGGGAAAATGGAAGGGTAAAACGGGTGTACATGGTTAGTACGTACCATTGTCAATAAGTTACAATTTTATTTGTTTAAAAATACATATGTGACTCAAAATATAGAGTTTTAAATTATTGCATACATAAGAATATATATAGATTGTATTATGAAACCTAAATTCATAAACTTGTGTAGACTTACAAAAATACTTTGTGTAGGCAAAAAAATAAAGTGATATAAAATCAATATTAAAACCAAGGAGAGAGATTATCACGGCTGGCAATAGGTGGGACGTACTGGAATTGTTGGGGGCGCCTCCTGGGTAAGAAGACAAGTAGAGAGATTGAGGAGTTGAGCTTTGAAATGCTTCCCTCCCATAACCAGATGAACTCGTTTGAATATCCCATAAAATCACAAAAGAAAAAACATGTGTTGTGTTTTCTAGAAATGAACAAACAGAAAAAGAAAAAGGAAGTGATGTGGGTTAAGAATCTATTTCTAAAGCAAGTATATAAATCAAGTAGGCCGGGTGTTACGTCTTACGGATTAGTTATTGGTCCTATTTACCTATTTTAAATGACTAAAAAAAGGGCTTATATTATATATGTAGTTATACACCGACAATTAGAATCGTCACATCTTAGAGTGATACTCTGACATGTCGCATTTCTATTGATTCGTGTCCGATTCAAAAATAAAGGGACCCAAATACAAATCAATATGGATGTCGCACCCAAGCTTTCGTTTTGGAGTGTTAGCCTAGAATTATTGATATTATATTAAGGATTTGACCTTTATTTTTACATATGTTTTTTCAAAAAATTAGGGCCCTTAGCGACCGTCTGGGCCACCTTGGCCCAAAGTCGGCCCTGCATTGAGTATATGTTTAAGGTGCGATTGGCTGACATGTACAAAATATTTTACTCTCTCACGGAATCGGTAGAGGACTATTGTATTATTAAAGTTGTATCACATCATATTTTTATTGGTTTTAAGCATCTACATGATCTCCCCTCAAAGCAAAATTTTTTTGGGGATCTATTTGTGTTGTTTGTGTATTTGAATCATGAGTATTGTATTAAATCTCATGGTATATAAATAAATTTTTATCTTGGTTTCTCCTTCAACCGGAGGGATATCATCACCAAATTGTATTGTATCTAACCTCAAGTACAAGTTTGGATGTCAAAGGCAAATCCATAGTGGCTGAGGCCTATTGGAGGATGCCTCTTAGCGCAGACTGTTAAATCATTCT
This sequence comes from Sambucus nigra, assembly GCA_949130495.1. NCBI lineage: Eukaryota > Viridiplantae > Streptophyta > Magnoliopsida > Dipsacales > Adoxaceae > Sambucus > Sambucus nigra. Next base: position 645,709,767 of record OX422215.1, on the reverse strand, counting down.
TTGAGAACACCATAATATTAATTAATAATTAATTAATTTAATTAAACTTTAACGTACAATTATTCATAATAAAGGCATCTTGAATCTTCATGTTTACACAAAATACTCCTAAATGATAGCAAAAAAGTAGATACCATGATCTGATGCTTTGATCAAATTTGCTGTATAAATTCTCTTTGAGTCATACTAATAATTGCTACAACATAATATTGTTGGAATTTGGATTTTTCTCTCATGCCCAATATATTGTGTGTTATTATGTAGATTATTTATCAATTATAATACACTATATATATAGTGAGAGAGGACCCAAATTTCCTTATTTTACTATAATTCTACCATCCATCTTAGTTAGATTTTAGTTCGTAAACTAATCTATCATCATTATCCTTAATGGTGACTTATCGAAAAGAGTCCTTATAAAACTAAATTCTTATATGGACCACATTAAGTAGGACACTTATACTTAATTAACTATTTAATTTTGACTTAACATAATTTTGAAGTTAAGTAATTCAATAAATAAATCCTACACATATATCATAATTTTAGAGAATAAGAGGTTAAAAACGTAAATTTGTAATTTCAGACTTTGGTCTTTGTTGATACAAAAATTAGTCAGCTGACGTGGACCAGTTATACGAAGGTATGTGTTATCCAACATGACATAAGTTCAAGTACCGATCTACTCAAATGTACTGAGATACTCAGTGTACTGAGAAACTTATTGGGAATACTAAACGACCAAGATGTATTCAATGTTTATTATATTACAGTCATTCCTTACCATGTAGAGATGTATGTGCCTATTCGATAGGCAGGGTCTAGAACCTACCGTTTGGCAGTATTTTTCAGGTCTTTTCGGAAAATCGGTCGTAGAACGCAAACCGTTGATTAGAATCGTGCCTGGGGCAGATCGTTGAAAAGCTAATTCAGAGACCTTCGAAAGTCCTTTGGACTGCTCCCGGGTTTGGGAGTTGACTTTGGGTTAAATATGGCTCGGAAGCATTTGTAAGTCCATTGGACGGGAAATCGTCGGACGCAAACGGATTGTTCATCCGCATGGTACGTCAGAATAGCACACGGGGCGGATCGTTGGAAAGTTTAGGAGATGTACTTTGACATTCCAAAGAGTTTGATCTGATTCGGGGACTTGACTTTGGTCAACCGGGCCCTGGAAGCATTCGGTTACCTCTCGAAGTAAAACGGATCATTCGTCCGTACCGTAAGTCGAAATCGCGCACGGAGTAGACCATTAGAAAGGGGTTTCAGTGCCCTTTGAAGATTCATTCAGTCTTGATCGAGCTTAGGACTTTGACTTAGGTCAAACGGAGCTCAGGAGCGCCTTGTGTCGTCCTAATTGAGTTTTGGGGAAAACAGGTCATTCGTCCCATGGTAAGTCGAAATCGTGTACGGGACGGACTGTTGGAAAGGGGTTTCAGTGCCCTTCGAAGATTCATTCAGTCTCGATAGAGCTGAAGACTTTGACTTTTGGTCAAACGGAGCCTGGGAGCACCCGATGGCTTCTAGGTCAGTACTCGGGGTATAACCTGGGTTTATGGTGATGACGGGAGCTGCAAGGGACCTAAGGAGAGTTTAAGGGGTAACGAAATGGGGTTTCTACAGAGCCCCTCGATGGATGAGTTTTGAACAAATGATAGCCGTCAAATAGACACCGCATGATGCTTTTGAGGGAGGATGACCAATTCTGAGGGTCGAGGCCGATTCTGAGGACCTAAGGGAGGGAGGATGACCAATTTAGGGGGTCGAGGTCAATTTCGAGGGACTAAGGGATGGCTTGGGGGAAAGGTTTAGGCCAGTTCTTGAGGAGGTTCTAGGGATGACTGATTCTGCGAGTCGGAGCCAATTCTGAGGACTTGAAGATGAGAGTGACCGAATCTACGGGTCGAAGCCAATTATACAGGCTTAAGGTGAGAGGATGTCCAATTTTACGGGTCAGAGCCAATTCTGCGGGCTTAAGTGAACTGATCGATTCTGTGGGTTGAATCCAATTCTGCAGGCTTAAGGTGAGATGACCAATTCTGCGGGTCGAAGCCAATTCTACGGGCTTATGGTGAAGATCCAAGACCGAAGTCAATTATGAACTAAGAGAGGTGACGACCGAGGACCTAGGTCAATTCTGACCTAAGATAGGTGACGACCAAGGATCGAGAACCGAAGTCAATTCTGACCTAAGAGAGGTGACGATCCAAGATCGAGGTCAATTCTGACCTAAGCGAGGTGAAGACCGAGGATCGAGGTTAATTCTGACCTAAGAGAGGTGACGATTCAAGACCGAGGTCAATTCTGACCTAAGAGAGGTGACGACCGAGGACCGAGGTAAATTCTGACCTAAGAGAGGCGACGATTCAAGATCGAGATCAATTCTAACCTAAGAGAGGTGACGATCGAGGATCGAGGTCAATTCTGACCTAAGAGAGGCAAAGATCCAATACCGAGGTCAATTCTGACCTAAGATAGGTGACGATTGAGGATCGAGGTCAATTCTGACCTAAGAGAGGTGAAGATCTAAGTCCGAGGTCAATTCTAAACTAAGAGAGGTGATGACCTAAGATCGAGGTCAATTCTGACGTAAGAGAGGTGACGACCAAAGATCGAGGTCGATTATGACCTAAGAGGGGTGACGATCCAAGACTAAGGTTAATTCTGACTTAAGAGAGATGACGACCGAGGACCGAGGTCAATTCTGACCTAAGAGAGGTGACGATCAAAGACCGAGGTCAATTCTGACCTAAGATAGGTGACGATTGAGGACCGAGATCAATTCTGACCTAAGTGAGGTGACGATCCATGACCGAGGTCAATTAGGACCTAAGAGAGGTGACGACCGAGGTCCGAGGTTAATTCTGACCTAAGAGAGTTGACGATCCAAGACTGAGGTCAATTCTGACCTAAGAGAGGTGACGACCGTGGACCGAGTTCAATTTTTACCTAAGAGAGGTGACGATACAAGACCGAGGTCAATTCTGACCTAAAAGAGGTGACGATCGAGGATCGAGGTCAATTCTGACCTCGGAGAGGTGATGATACCAAACCGAGGTTAATTCTGACCTAAGAGAGGTGACGACCGAGGACTGAGGTCAATTCTGACCTAAGAGAGGTGACGATCCAAGACCGAGGTCAATTCTGACCGACACTCCTTTGGGACAATCAGGGATTCTACTAGGGTAAAGATTAGACCTTAGATTTCGCTGGGGAATAACGAATGGGTTGGGGAAAATGTAGTGTCCCCTGGAGTTTTGCTGGGGAAATCCTTGTGATTTTGGGGATTTTGCGGAGGAAAGGCAAGTTTGATGCCGTAAACTCCATTGGGGAAGTGATTAGGTGGTCCAGGGTTTGGATAGATTGTTTGAAACCTTTGGGGCATAGAGGGTGATCTTTAGAGATCCTTCGGGGACGTTGCCGAGAGGAGTTTTACTTAGTTTTTGTGAGTTCCACTGGGGAAATGAGGGTTCCGATTGAGGGAGTGTGAAATTTTCTTGGTGAAAATGTTCTAAATCCTTTCTGGGACTTTTCAAAATTTTCTGAGAATTTTTCAGGGCTTTCTGGTGTTTTCTGGGAATTTTTGTACGAAGTTGTAAGGGGGTGCCTATCAGCATGGTACACAGGGTGCCATTTGTCAGTGGCATAGACTTTTTGACTGCCTTGGGAAAGTAAGGGGTCAGTGTCGATCGGTGGGTGGGGGGTCAATGCCGATCGCTATGATGCTTGGCATCCTATATAAAAGGGGGTGAATTCCCCTCATTTTTCACAGCTTCTTGCTTTCTTTCTTTCTGCGATTTTCTTTTGCAAATCATTGTAGCATTCCAATCTCTAAGAAATGGCCACCTTTGTGAGCACTGCAACGCATAGGGAATAGTTGGTTGTTGATGACTGGGCAAACATGAAGTGGAGGGCCAGGGCGCCTCTTGCTTTGGGGAGTGAGAACTCTTTGGACGCATTCGAGTCGGTTGCAGATGAGCGAACTTTTCTATGGGAGCCATCGCGTCAACGATCTTCGAGGGTGGTGAGCCCTGACGGTTATGTAAGCAACCTGACTTTTGGCATTCTTCTCTTTTTGGTGATTTTTTCCTTCCTTCTGGAATTTTTGACAAATTTTCTTCTTTTTACAGTCTGATATCTCTTTGAAGAACATGCGTGCCCGTGGGACGACGAGGCTTAAGTATGTATGGGAGCATCTTCTACCTGTGGTGCGTTGGGTGGTATCCTTAGCGGGTTTTGGGTGGTTGGCGTCTGCGTTGGATGAGACGCCTCGTTCGACAACGGTCTTATGCGCTTTGGGGGAGAGATGGTGGGATACTAACCACACCTTCCATTTTACTTTTAGGGAGATGACCGTGACTCCAATAAACATGCAGCAGCTACTAGGGGTGGATTGCGATGAGGAGCTGATAGAGGTGGATCGTTCTCGGAGGGTGAGGTCGGAGGCGGTGAGGGAAGTGCTCGACGATGTAGGGAAGATAGTCTCTAGGGATTCAATCTGGTTATCCTTGCTGAAGGATGTTCTGCTGAGTTGGGTGGTTGATGTGGAGAACGGGCTGCAGTTGAGGAACATGGCCCAGTTGTTCATTTTGCTTGTGTTGGGAGGTTTCATGGTGGCGTGGAGCGGAGACGTCGTCCATTTGTGGTTCTTGCCGTACTTGAGGATGTTTTTGAACATCCCTCTCTATGATTGGGGGAGCCTGACTTTGGCGACCCTTTATTTTTCTTTGGATGCATTCATCTGGTGTTGCCGGTAAACTTTTACTGGAGCCGCATATCTTCTTGAGGTATTTCTTTAATTTGCGCATTTTCCTTTCATGCATTTGCATTTTCCTTATGCGTCTCTTTTTGATTGGGGATTCCTGTCTTCGAAAGACGTAGTTCTATGAGGTGATTGGGTGCAATACCCCACTGATCACCCTGAAGGACGAGACTGTTGGGGACTTTTGTCGATTGTATCGATGGAGGAAAGCCAATCGACAGTCGAAGGGATCTCTCTCTCTAGAGGCGGTGCGTCAGGTCTTGAATGGCCTGACGAGTGGTAGGGTAAGACTCTTTCCTTTCAGCCTTGATTTTTGCACATTCTGATTCTGTATTGACTTATGCCTGCTGGTATTTTTCAGGTGACCTTTTATCCTTGGGGACAGCCATTTAGGATACGGGAGCGACCGGGGTGAATGCACAGATGAGGCATTTGCTGGCGCATGAGTTTGTCCATTCCTGGTATCTGGGGGAATGGGTGGTTCGACAGATTACTGAGGAGGAGGTGGAGGTGCCACCTACGTAGCCTCATATGTCTATGAGGCGGGAGCGGCTGATGCCGGATGATGCGAGGATCGCGGTGATGATCGACGACTCCTACCTGTTGTACACTGATATGGTCGCGCCGTATGACTATGTGGACTTTGTGATGAGTTGGTTGATGGCGCCTAGCGTATATGATGCCTTTCCTTTCCCTCTTGCGGGTTCAAGTCGGGCGGTGGGGTCTTCCCATTGCGACGATGGTCTGTGGACGTCTGCGGCAGCGACGACTTTAGAGGTTCCCTTTGTGTGGTTGCATACCCCTTCATACAATATTCGGTGGGCTGATGGAGGGATGGTGCCTATGTTACACCGTCCTCATGCGATGGATCCGGAGGAGTTGATCTTGACAGAGTAGGTTCTTCGTCCTGCGGTATACCTTTCTGTTCTTTTCCTCTTTTTGGTTCCTTTCCTGTTTTGATCCTTCTTTTGATACTGATTTTCCATTCTTCTTGCAGCAAGTTCGAGTGTCGACCACTTGACTGAGGGACATCAGAGACTGGATCTCTTCAATGACTGCCCATATTCGGGACGCAGTCCCGGTTCCTTCTTATTTGGTGCCTTCTGCTTAGTCCCGGGAGGGCTCTGGCTTAATAGAGGGGGTGTGTCATCTCGCCAAAGGTGAAAGAGAGTGCGTCTCAGTGGTGGAAGCTCTTAAAAAGAGGGGTGAAGGGTAGGTGAGAGAGAATATGGGTCCAGGCTGAGTCCCATTATTTTTGGTTTTTCTTTTATTTCCTACGAAATTTGATATAGCATAGAAGAATATATATATGTAATGCAATGGGATTTTTTTATTATCCTTTGTTAATGATGAATGAGTGAATGTATGCACATGCGCTTTTTACTTTGCTGCTGAGACCGTAAAGAGATATTTTTGGGATTTTGAGGAAAGTTTTAGGAATGGGAAATTATATAGGGTTGGAAAAGGATTTTAATAATCTATTAAGAATATCAATTTTATTTTTATTGCGTTTTTCTGATTTTGACAAAAAAGGAAAAAGGAAAACTTCCAAAAATGGAGGGTTGTCGATCGGCAAGTCCCTTGTCCTGCATATCGGCAGTCAAGTCCAGTCCCATCAATTCAAACCTTTGATTAGTGCCCTCTTCAGCTTCTTGGTACTTTGTGGGGTAGGATTCCCTCCAATTTCTGCAGGGGTTATTATTTTGTGAGGGTTCTAAAGTACAAAAAGGGGTAGGGGTGAAGTGTTTTCATCACACCTTCTCATTCTTACCTACTTACCTACTATCTCTTAGTCCAGCAAGATTGCTCTCCTTGGTAGAATTGAGTTTGCTAACTACCTCGAAGCCTAGGAAGTGATCTGCTCTTATAATGTCAACTACGATGCTTTCAACATTCGTTGAGTCTCTTTGTGGCACAATCGGCCCATTGAGTGGAACCTGCTGATGGCGGCGGTACAATTTTGGTACCCCGAAGACCATATATTCCGCTTTGGGTTGGATGAATTTTGTCCTACCTACGAGGAATTTTTTTCCATGCTAGGAATAAATCCCAGTGTTGTTGCGTCTTTACCCAAATTTTCCCGTTCTCCCAAGGAGTTGTTGGTTGGGCTTCTTCGCATTTCACCTTCAGCGGCCAGACCATTGTTTGCTGGGGGAATGATCTCCCTTCCAGCGGTGTTGCAGTCCGTGTATTTGTGGGAAGTAAGTGATGCTGGTTATGCTGGATCCGTTTCTCTGGGCCTAGTTTCAAAATTACTATTGGTAACTAGGGAATTACTGGTGGATTCGCAACTTGCAGTCATTACTTCATGGATGTCATACCGTCATAATCCTGCAGCGGTGATACTGGAGGAGACCCTGAACGGTTTGGATGCCTGGAAAGAAGGTCATTCTGACTTACTGCGGGGTATCTCCGTGATGCTGTTCATGTGGTTGTTTGAAAGACTCCGCCTGGTGACTCTTCCAGAATATCCTTTGTCGGTTGTACCCAACTTCTTTTCACGTCACTTCTTCAGTGTTGGCCTGGATATTGAAAGATGGGAAAATTATCTTGTGGAGCATAAGGCTCGAAATCTGTACTGGTCAGTGCCTTGGTGGGGACAGCTGCTGCCTATTCTGGAGCTGGGAGAATACCCGTATGTGTGGCTGGTTGGTCTCAGCCAGACCTCTTTTTATTTACCTTGTTGTCTTCTGCGCCAATTTGGATGGGCACAGGTTGTGCCACCTCGGACACTAAATTTATTTCCGGTGGAGGATTTGGCCGAGCGTCTGCGCCTACGGCTTGGCTCTCTATGGGAGAGTTGGCATTCGTCAACCCATCCCTCTCAGTCTGTTGGGATAGTTTGGCATGTCCCTGGGGATTATATGAAGTGTTTATGGAGGAAAATAGTTAGCAAGATGTTGGAAGTGGAGACTGGACAAAAGTGGCTTGTCTCTTTTGACACCATGGAAGGAGGTGTTGTGGTTTATTCGAAGCTCGTTCGAGCTTATCGGTCCATGGAGTGTCTGCGACACTCTGTACAGGCAGGGGAAACTTGGGGACCCCAGAATGCAGATGATGATGACGGAGCGATCTCTTCTGGTAGTGGTGGGTTGGACTCCTGGAGAGTTTATTGTAATGGGGTATAAATGTGGGGATTTTATTTTGGCTTTTAAGGAAGGTAGGGGGGAAAGAGACTTATCCGTTCCTTTTCTTATGTAATCTGTACCGAAATTTCTTATTAGTGAAATAAATAAGTTTCTGATCATCCAGTTGTGCCTTTCGATGAATTTTGTATTATTTGAATTATCTATACCGATCGCTAAGGCATACATAATCCTTTTGTTCAAGTATATGTTAGAATGAACTGTTGTTCTCGAAGATAAGAAAATAATGGTATTTTGTGAAAAAGAAAGGGTCGTGCTCATGTAATGTGTATGAGCTGCCTACGTACCTCTGGGGTTTTTAAAGAGTTTTAATTTTGTTTGAAAATGGCTTTTTGCAGAGGATCAGGCCCACGTAGTTCTGTGTAAGGGGAAATGAAGATATATTTTTTTAGAATAAAAAGGAGACGAGAAGCGTCGTAGCGCACCAAGATTTCGGGCTAGGGGTAGAACATCTTGAGACGGTCCAGGTTGACAGGATGAACCATCTCTTCCGTATCTAAGTCGGTAAGCATAGCGGCACCGCTGGATAAGATCTTCTTGACAATGTAGGGGACGCCCAATTGGGCTTGAATTTCCCTCTGGGGTCCCAGAAGGGTTCTATGATTCTTTGAGGGGTAGGTCCCCTTCTCGGACACCGCAGTACTTGACCTTCTTATTGAATGAACGCACTATTCGGCGATGGTACCTTTGTATGTGGTATAGTGATTTTAATCTCGTTTCGTCTAGGAGGGTCATCTCGTCAAGACGGCTTTCTACACCTGTCCTCTTCGTTGGTCTTGCTATCAAGCATGACGCACAATGAAGGTATTTCTAGCTCCATGGGTAGGACTGCTTCCATGCCATAAACCAAAGAGTAAAGGGTAGCCCCAGTAAAGTTTCTAATTGAGGTTTGGTAGCCCCAGAGGGCATACGGGATTCAGTCGGCCCAATCTCAACAGCTTTCGGTTATCATGCTGATGATGGATTTAAGGTTCTTGTTGGCAGCTTCAACTGCACCGTTGGTCTGATTTCAGTGGGGAGAAGATTTATGTCTCTGAATCCCATACTCTTTGACCACCTCTGTGACTTCTGCCTCGAAATGCAAGCCTTTATCTGATACTAGCTTGTACGGGACCTCATACCGACAGATGATATTTTTCTTGATGAATTTGGCCACTTTCTTGGCATTCAGCACTGCGTATGACTCAACTTCGACCCATTTGGTAAAGTAATCAATGGAAACTAGGATGAACTCATTCCCATTAGAAACCTTCGATGTAACCTTCCCTATGATGTCGATGCCCCAGGTGGAGAACGGCCAGGGAGAGGTCATGTTGTATAATTTGCGCGGGGGCAGATGCTGAAAGTTGGAGAACTATTAGCATTTGAGGCATCTCCGAACATAAGCGGTGCAATCTTGGGTCATGGTAGTCCAGTAGTAGCCCTGTCAGATGATTTTCTTAGCAAGCATTTGACCATTCATGTAGGGTCCACATTCCCCATTGTGGATCTTCTGCATTATCTTTTCAATGTCAGCCCATGCGATGCATTGTAGATGAGTTCCATCGAAGTTTCTTTTGAGTAGTGCTTTGTGACAGATGGTATACTGGATAGCCAGTCTTTGAAGGGTTGCTCGATCTTTCTTGTTGAAACCCTCGGGATACCTACCATTCTTGAGGAGGCGCCAGATATCATAGTACCAATAACTAGATATCTCGGGATCTTCTGTGGTGATGATCTCGATGTGGTAGCAATGGGTTGGTTTGTCTTTCTTTTCAATCTAGAAGAGGGTCATTGTTATTCCTTAGGGCGTGTAGACCATGGAGGCTAAGGTAGCAAGGGCATCGGCTAGGTTATTTTTTGCTCGAGGTAGGTAATGGAAGCTGATGTCTTCGAATTTGGAAGCTAGTTCTTCTAAGTGGGCATGGAAGGGTTGGAGTTTCTCGTCCTTGACTCTCTATTTTCTAACCACTTATCCGATGATGAGTGCGTAATTCTTGTGGACATCCAGGCATTGAATACCTTTCTTGACAGAAACTTTTAGGCCTACTGTGCATACATCGTACTCAGTCATGTTGTTGGTGCAAGGGAAATCTAACTTGATGGCAATTAGAGTGTGGGAGTCATCTGGGCGATCAGGAGTATCCCAATGCCGTATCATTTTTTATTGGCAGCGCCGTCAAAGAGCATTTTCCATCGAAGGTTATCCTGAGCAGTGCAAATGATGTTTTCATTTGGGAATTCGGAGATCCAGACATCAGTTTCTTCTACAGGGTAATCAGCGAGGTAATCAGAGATGTCTCTTCTTTTTATGGCTTTCTGCATGACGTACATGATATCGAACTCGGCCAGGAGCATCAACCATCGGTCCATTCGGCTGGACAAGGCGGGGTTCTCAAGTAGGTATTTGATGGGGTCTATTCAGGATATAAGTTTGACGGGGAAGGCGATCATGTAGTGTCGCAGCTTTTGGGTGACCCAGACAAGTGCGATACACGCCTTTTCTAAAGCGGTGTAGTTAACTTCATACCCGACCAATTTGTGACTGGCATAATACATGGCTCTTTCTTTACGGGAATCTTCTAGGTATTGGGCTAGCAATGCCCCAGCTGAAGTGTCGGTTATGGTTAAGTATAGGATCAAGGAGAGACCAGGATGTGGTGGTATGAGTACCGGGGGTTGGGTAAGATATTATTTGATTCGATCAAAAGCTTCTTGGCATGCCTCGTTATAAATCTTGGTTGAATCCTTTCCGAGGAGTTTAAAGATTGGATCGCAAATGGAGGTTAACTGACTGATGAACCGACTAATGTATTGCAATTTCCCAAGGAAACCTCATACTTCTTTCTCTATTCGGGGAGGTGGCATCTCAAGTGTGGCTTTCAACTTGGAAAGATCTTCCTCTATCCTTTTCTCACTGACCATGAATCCCAAGAGTTTTCCCTTTGTAACGTCGAAGACGCATTTCTACGAATTGAGTCTCATGTGATACTATCGCATTCGTTCGAACAAATTTTGGAGAGCGGGAAAATGACCTTACCTAGTCTTGGATTTGATAATCATATCATCCACATAGACCTCAACCTCTTTGTGAATCAGATCATGCAGGATGTAGCCCTAGTGTTCTTAAGACCAAATGGCATAACGATGTAGCAAAAGGTACCCCATGGGGTGATAAATGCGGTTTTTTCTTGGTGGTCTGGGTGCGTATTGATTTGGTTGTATCCGTCAAACCCGTCGACGAATAACATGAGAGCATTATTGACTGTGTTTTCCATGATCATATCGATATTGGGTAGCAGATAATCATCATTTGGAGAGGCTTTGTTCAAATCCCGATAGTCTACACACATCCTAACTTTTCCTCCTGATTTCGGCATGGTCACTATGATGGCTAGCCACGTGGGATATTCGATCACATGAATGAAGCCTATATTCAACTTTTTGACCACCTCTTCTTTGACTTTGAGCGACCATTCGGTGCGGAGATTTCTCAATTTTTGTTTAATCGGCTTATAATCTGTGAGATTGGGAATCTCGTGTTGAGCTATTTCAGGATCAATGTCGGGCATATCGTTATAGGACCATGCAAAGGCATCCATGAATTTCTTTAGCAATTCTTGGAGTTGTGCACGCTCATGCTTGTCAAGAGTAGTCCCGATCCTAATCTCGCGCAGTTGGCTACTAGAACCGAGGTTAATAACAACAGTCTCTTATTCATTAACTTGAACGCGGTTATGTTATTTATTATTAACCTTATTTAGATCTGTTAAGAATTGTTCATTTGCAAAATCATCATCATTAAAAGTTTAATTAGAATCTAGACAATTATGTAAGGAACAACAAGATACTCAAAATGTTCGTTTATTTCATTGATAGGAAAAACAACATTGAGAACCTCATCAAAGGAGGACTCGATTACATTTAAACAAGGATAGACAATAGAAGAAGAAATGGGGTGAACATTGGGATTAGGGGAGATTTTAGCAGGTAGAACTGGCGCAGCATGCCAGTTGAGGAAAGGAGTATGAGTAGATTTAATTATTTGGGACGTATCCGGTGATGTAGTGCCTAAGTGAACCATGAAGAGTGTCAGCCCAAGTGTTTGTACATTGAAGGAATCTTCGGAGTCACTTTCCTCAGTCTCTTCGGTATCTTTGATAAGCGGTTATATACGATGTTAGGAACTCTCAGCCCATGGGTAGCTGTCTTGGAAGAAGATTTCCATTCTAGGCTTCATCTTCTTGTCTGTATGGTCATACCATGGTTTTGAAAATTCACAAAAGGGGAAGTCTTCGCCCTCTTTGATGAATCGTCCATTCAAGGAGTCATCTGGGATGGTCTGGACGAAGTCTAGTCCTCTCTTTGGTCGAGACAGATGGATCATTCTGAGCTTTTGTTTTGATGGTTGATACCCCAAACCATAAGGAGGGAAAGCTTTCTTCAGTTTAATCAGCTTAAGTATCCCTTGCTGTCTTTGTCCTAGCCCCAGTCCGGGTATGAAGTGTATATTTTCGAACATCTGAATCACATTGACGTTGCCATGAGGGTCGTATTCTGGACAAACCCTTTCTTTGAAGTCATCCCCTGCCGGGAGTAGAAGTGGTTCAATCCGAAATCTTGATAGGAGCATATCATTTGACCCATGCTGTATCTCAAGAATTGGACTACTGGTACTTGCACCCTCGGCATTATCATCGTGGCCCAAGATAGTAACGACCGGTTCATCGGTGAAGAACTTTAATTTCTGATGGAGTGAGGAAGACACGCTCTTGATACTGTGAAGCCAAGGTCGTCCTAGCAATAGGTTAAAACAGGTTGGGATGTCAATAACATGGAATTCAATGACAGGGTTTATAGGGCCAACCCTTATTACAAGCTTTATGGATCCCATCACCTCCCGACGGGTATTATCATAGGCACGCATGGCAGCGGAGGTTGGAGCGAGGTCTCTTTATTTCTGGCCCAAACATTTGAAGGTTCTCAATGGGCATACATTCAAGGAAGATCAATTATTAACAAGATAGAGTGGCACGACCTTCCCCATAACTGCGACGGAGTTATTGAGTGCATGATTGTGGTTTGGACCAATATTGGGGATTTCTTCTTCGGAAAAGGATAACATTCGGGTAGAGGTCAAGGATCCGACCAAATTAACTGCTTCTTCTGGTGTGGTAGATGGATGAACTATTGGTCTAGTGAGAAACATAATCAAAGTGTTTCTGTACAGCTGAGAAGACATGAAAAGCCTCCATAGAGTGATGTTAGCTTAAGTTTTCTTTAGTTGATCGAAGATCTTGCTCTCCTCGATGGTCATCTCTGGCATAGTAAGGTTTTCTAGGCCCTTCCCCTTGTCATTTGTTGGTAGTGAGCTTGGAATCTAGTAATGCCTCCCTGATCTGGTCATGTGATTTACCGAAGAAGAGAAAAATATGAATCCCATTTCCTCATCGATCTTGGGTTATTGTGCCACCTTGTTTATTTCTCCAAGGAATTCTTTAAATGATATCATTCCACATATGTCAGCTACCGGGCCAGTTTTTTCTGAAGCTTTCCCTTTATTCGAATCTTCGAACCCTTCCCCCCATCTGGTGGAAATAATTCTATCTTTCCATGTAAAGTTGATGCATTCCATAATTTCAACGACTTCTTCATATAGGCCATCCCATTCTTATGGGATGTGTAAGGGTGAAGGCACCAGGCGCCCCTGTAGCTTCAAAGCATCGAATAACTCGGTGATACTGCAAATGTTGTTGGTTTTCCTGAATAACTCTGCCATAATCTAGACAGCATCCTCTAGGTTGACTTCATCGATCGGTACTACCCAACTATCTGACTCTCAGGCCCATTTTCGTGCTTCCAAGAATAGTGTACTGAACCTTTGGTAATCAATGATTATCTATGAGGGAAATTTCATCCCAAACTCTAGGAGTTGGTTTAACACTTCTGAAAATTCCATGCTTCCATTTTCAGAATGGGTACGAACAGCGATGCATGCTCTGGTAAGGAGTGACAGTGCTTGATCGGCGAGGATAGTAGGGTGTAGGAAAAAATATGGGAAAATTTAGAGAGGCTTAGGAGAGTATATGGGTGTGAATTGAGTTGAGGGATCAAATTCTGGGTTTTCTTCCAAAAAGATGGCATCAGCATGATTTGGAAGTGGGTTGTGAGTAGTGTTTGGCTTAGAATTGGCTGGTGGGGCGATGGTAACCCAGTCAATTAGACCTTGGATTATGTTTTGAAGGTGAAGGCAATGGTCAGTGTTATGGACAGCAGTTTGGTGAAAGTCACAATGGGAATATTCTTTGAAGTTTCTTGGGAGTGGATTTGGCAATGGACAGGGATTCAAAGGTTTGATAAGGTTTCGGCTTAACAAGGCTTGATAAACTTTAGAGAGGGGAGCATGGGGCTCGGTGTATTCCTTTCGAACTGGGACAGGGCAGCTTTTCGGTGCCCATGATGTGGTTGGTTTAGAGATGTTGTTGATGATTGAGACTGCAGCACTAGCATACTTATCATACTTTTTGGGGGTGAACTGTCCGGACACCTTATTTTAGTCAATTTCTATTTTGGCAAAACCTTCCTCGATTTCTAATCCTACTTCTCCAAAAGCTCAAAAGTGGGGACAATATTATTCTCCCATGGTTGCTCGAAAATGGGGTAAGAAGTTCTTCTTCACTATGCTGACTTGTTCTTCCTCGGAAGGCCGATTGGTCATGGTTGCTGCTTTTTTCCTCCATCGGGCGATGAAGTTACTGACTGATTCTTCAAGGTTCTGTTTGAGAAGTTCAAAATCACGGTGGGTGAACTCAATCTCTTCATTGTATTTATACTGTGACATAAATTCCCGGGCTATATCATCCCATCTACGAATTTTGGACTCTTCGAGAGACAAAAACCATCAAAGCGCACTATCCTTAAGAGTTTACTGGAACAATTGGGTCATCACTTCTTCAGAAGACCCTAGTAGAGTTATGGAACGGTGAAAACTTCGGAGATGAACAATCGGGGGTCCACTTCCTCTGAATTTCTCGATATTTGGCATCTTAAACTTCTCGGGTAACCTTGGTTTAGGATAAGGAGACATGTGGGTGTAGTCCATGTAATTTTATGAGATTCTGACTTGGTCAAACTTCTTAGTGAGCATCTTTAGGTCCTCTTTGACTTTGTCTTCCTTCGGATCAATGATCATAGACAAGTTAGCCCCATGCTGGGCAAGGTTCGGCATCAGAAGTTATGCAGGCGGCGGCCCATTAATAGGAGGGACACGTGGAGCGTGCTGATACTCTTCAGGAACCCAGATGGGCTCGGGTGGATCCATAGAATGAGGGAATAGGGACTCGGGTTCTTGAGGAACAGGAACCTAGTTTCATTGCATCTCTCGGACCTCAATTTGGAGGTTGTCAATCTTGGACACGAGCTGAGCTAGAACTGTCATCAGATCTGGCTTCACAAGGGTACTTGATCTGTGTTCTCCATGGAAGGGGGATGGATTTTGGACTCGAAAGAAGTAATAGGGTAGCAAACGAAACTCCGGGGTGACTTGACTGAAGACCGAAGCCAATAAGGAGCCAGGCCAAGGGTTTGTGATCGACGTGAGAAGGCATAAAATGGGATTTATTTTTTTGAGAAAAAGGGATGAATTTTTTTTTTCAGATGCAAAGACATAAATATTTTTGGATTTTTGATAGAGAAAGGAAAACTGTTTTTTTTTTTTTTGGATTTTTTGATAAAAAAAGGGAATTTTCTTTTTTGGAGACGGTCTCAGCATGATTATTATAATTATTATGTTTTCACTTGTATTGATCCTCCTCAATGCAAAATGAAATATCGGACGGGACCCGAGCCTGGAAAAATTGGGTTTGTAATATATGTAAAGTTATCGTTGGACTTGTGACTAGGCTCACGGGTAGTGTCCCTGTAAGGATAAAAATTTCCAATTGAGTCTTTTGTAATTTTGGCTCAATTTAGGACAAAAACACTTAAGTCATAGGATAGAGTTCAAGTTTATCCATTCAAGCCTATGACATGTTTGTTGAAGACGTAACGGCCAAGATATTAAAGCATCATCAAATCCGAGCTTAATGTGCCTCATTTCTACGTCAATAACATTGGTTCTATTTATCCTAAGGTATGAATGAAATTTGAATATATATATCTATATATATATATATATATATATATATATATATAGGAGCTTGGAACATTTTATATTGGGTGATTTTTAGTTTAAATTGTTGTTGTATTTCAGAAAGTTTCATTAAAACTTTAAATTAAAGTTTCTGGGCTAAAAATAGAATTTTCAACTTTTTGGTTTTTCGTTCGATATTGTCTTTCGAACGAGTTTGTCATTCGAATGAGAATGTCGTTCGAACGAGGTTTGAAACGACCAACCACTGGAACTTCATTAGAAGTATCGTTCGAATGAGACTTCGTTCGAATGAAAATCTCGTTCGAACGAGTTTTGGCGGGAACAGTTTGTTTGGGAGTTTGAGCAGTTTTTCCCCACTTTTCCACTTCTTTTCCCACTAACTTTTTACCTGAATATGTAAGTACGGGAACCAAGTTTTTTAACTTAACTTTTTCACACTTTTCCAACTTCTAGAGAGAGTTTTGAGAGTTCAACTTTCCAAAAAAAAAAGTTCATTGTTTCAAGTGTTAACTTTTCAAGAAAATCTTCCAAAAACACTTTTGTTTTCACCCATTGTTTATTAATTCCAAGCTTCCATATATATACTTTGCTTGGAGTGCTTGGCACCGGTTTGTATCTACATCTTGAAGAAGAGAAGTTTGGGTTTTCTTCTAAATCCCTCAAAGAAGAAGAAGATGGTTTTGCTGTGGCATTCTCACATGGTGAAAGGAACCATGTGTGGTTGACGGTGTACCTATTGTCTCATTGGTGGTTTCCAAGATTCCGGTGGAGCTCCGGGATTGTCTACTAGGCGGAGGTGTTTACAAGAAGATGCGTTAAGGTTTGAAAGGGGTGGAGTCGAGGAAGTAAGTCATTTGTCTTGTAATTTGCAAATCCATACTTAGTGGACTTAAGGCTAGGGACGTCCGAGGTTTTTTTCCGTTGTGGCTTTTTCCTCGTACATCGTGGCGTAGTGAATCATTGTTTAATTTTATCTTGCTATATCATCTAGAACGCATGCTTAGGTAAAAGATAAAATTTGGTTTAATCACTACTTATGTTTAATTTGGCGCTACATAATTATTTGGGTAAATGATAACTTAATTCAAGTCATTAATTTAATTTGTTAAAATTGATTTGTCTTAATCTGGTAAAATAGAAAAATATGACTTAGTCAATTTTCTAGGACTTGGGTTGAGTTATGTTGGTTTAAGTGAAATTAAAATTGTGTGTGTTTTCCATCATATTTCACTTGATTTTAATTTTAATTTAGAAGAAACTAAAATTTGTAAATTTGTTGTTTAACTGAACCATCTCACTCTTCTGCATCTCTGACAAAGAAATTATTACTTTTTGAAGTAGAAAAGAATTTCATAAAAATTTTGGGGGCCTCCTATTCCAACAAGTGGTATCAGAGTTTTGATTGAGAAAAGGTACCCGCTATCAAATTGGTATCAGAGCCGGACCACTAATTTATCGCTTCAAAGATCCGTTTTTTGGCTTTTATAATTTTTGTGCTCCTTATATTTTTAGGTGTTTCATTTTTTTACTCACTCTCAATTTTTTGTATCTCTCGATGGGACGCCTTAATGATAATTTGTTCATTTCTAATGATAATGAAGTTTTTTCTATTCGAGAGGTGGGCTTAAAAAGTGTAATGAAAAATTAAAAGAATTAAATTTGAGATTTGCAAAAAGAATTAAGTTTCTTGAAAATGAAAATTTATGTTTTAAATGTAAAATTGAACTTTTGCAAACCTTGCTATCTCAAAAAGATATTTTTCGTGAAAAGCTCATGGGCATAAATCACAATTATAATATTTTAAAAATGTCTAAGAAAGAGAGTGATAATCGAGAAAAGACTCTTAGGGACAAGTTTGCTCACATTGAGGGGGAGCATGATAACCTTCTAGGTGTAATTGAAAATTTAAAGAAGGACTCCCGTGAAATTGAGGAGTCTAATTTATTACTTGAGTCCGATATTTTAAAAATGAAAAATGACTTACAAG
Source organism: Sambucus nigra (assembly GCA_949130495.1). NCBI lineage: Eukaryota > Viridiplantae > Streptophyta > Magnoliopsida > Dipsacales > Adoxaceae > Sambucus > Sambucus nigra. The sequence continues at coordinate 645,691,738 of OX422215.1, read as the reverse complement.
AATCGAGTAGTAGTTGTGATGGTTCGAGCTCATCTAGTTCAAATACTTTCGTTGGTAAAGCTACAACCATTGTTTGTTTTAAAGGGTCTACTTTATCCAAATACTTTAGAAAAGGTCACACCTTAGGTAACACTCCTCGTGTTTACACATACTTGTATTGTGGTAGGAAAGGTCACCTTAGGTCATTTTGTTTTGATCTTAAAAGAAGTCCTAGGAAGTCTATGTCTAGAATTTCATTCGTTTCGAAATCCCATCATTCTAAATATACATATATATGGGTTTGGAAATTATTTTTAGACGCGCTAGATATTAGATTTGTTGATTCTCATTTGTTTTCACATGAAACCTCCCTTGCTAAATTTAAAGGTTGAATGTGTTAGTTGTTTGCATACTCTAGATCTTTGTGCTTCATATTATATATCATTGCTAGGTGTATGCATGTTTAGTCATTTTCTAGTCACTCTTTTATTTCATATCTCATGCTAGAAATCATGACTTGTTCATCTTTTGTATTATATTTGTTTTGTTTGCATTAAATGAAAAATACAAAAAGATTTTTGTTTATCATTTGTGTTTTACCATTTTCGTAATTCATGCTTAATGAAAAATACAAATGATTTTTGTGTGTCTTTTGAGTAAATATTTTTGTTGTTTGGTTTAAAATTTTCAAAAACTCAAAAGATTTTATTTTGTGTGTATTTTTGTTTTACACACATTTTGTGTCATATGTTTGTGTTTGAATCCTCATTTCGCTTCCATGTGACTAGAACTTTGGGTTAGAATTTTAATCCTTAAAATGTTCTTTATCATGCTTACATGGAGTATCTTAAGTTTGACTTGCATAATGAATTCACTTTTATATGCCTTTATACACATGCACGAGCTTTTTGAACCTTAACGTCACATGTTATATTTGAGCTTTGTGAGATGTTCTCCTATCAATTTTGTCATCTACATATTTGTGACCTAGAAGGACTAGTGCATGTCAAAATCCATTGCACGTGAGATTTTTATGATATAAAAAAATGATATATATATAAATGTGCACGGGGAAGGGCTCCGAAAGGATTTATTATCCTTTGCGAATAGTAATCCACCGTTTGCTTGGACCTAAAAGAAATACGTGGTCCAAAAGCCTAAAAGAAAATATAGCATTAACAGAAAAATAATTTGCCAAAGCCTAATTTGTTTTGTTGATTTATTCATTCAAAAGAATAATATATATGCTTATTCAGGGAGTTTGGATGATATATCAACGGTTTGTACAATGTCCGTTTATCTTAGTTGTGCTTTCGATGTCATGACTCTATTGGTTTGTAGAATCATCAACTGCTAGGCTTGTATGCATTATGTTTTTTTGTTCATTAGTTCACTTTATCCTGTCACATAAAGGCTAAATTCTAGTTGATGAAGTTTTTCAATCAAATGCGAACTACGTAAACACGTTTAAGTGATTGGGTTTTAATTCATTGGTATCTTGTTCACACCCCAACACTTTCGTTTCCATATGACACATTTATGCTATAAGAGTGTGGAAAAACTTATGTTATTTAGTTTTGTGTCATTTTGGTGTTTATATCTATATGTGTGTACTTATGCTTAGTTTGTATCTATTGTGTATCCATATATATGATATTATTGTTTAGTCTTTACCTTGCTTTCTAGTCCATCTATTCTTTAATTGATTTTTGGTATCTATCTTGTTGCGAATTTTGTTTCGATATCACATGCTTAGATTACTTCAATCAATTGATATCTTTTGTTATCGAATCATAGTTGATATTCATATCTTTACATGGATTGGTTGCATTTTAGTTTCCCAGATTCTTTAATGTTCTCATCACTATATGAACAATTGCATGTTTTAGCTTGTTATCCCATTCTATTTATCCCTTACTTAGTTTAGAGGGTGTATATGTTTTAATTGGGGAAGATAAGTTAATTTTTAATTCTTTATCCATTTGTCTATTCCTGAACAAAAAGGGGGAGAATGATAGGGGGAGAAATGGTATCTAATCCTATTGTAATCGTACTTAGTTTGGGGGAGATTTTACTTAGGGGGAGTTTCGACCTTCTTAGGTAGATCACAGTTGATAAAGGGGATAATTAATTTAGGGGGAGTACTTACTTTAATTGCGTTAAATATTTGGATATTCCAAATGCGTTTAATGTGTTTGCTTAAGTGTGAAGGAATTATATTCTAAGTGGCACCTTTCACTGGCAAAGATTTTGATCCTTGGGTCTTGTGTCAAGTATTGGGTGGAATATTTTTGAGTCTAGTGAGCTTGACGGCCCTTTAGGATTTTTGTTTAGTTTTTGTCCCGGAATAGCAAAAGGGGGAGATTTGTAAGGACACAAATTTTCAATTGGGTCCTTTGTAGTTTTGGCTCAATTCTGGAAAAAAACACTTGAGTCATAGGATAGAGTTCAAGTTTATCCCTTCAAGCCTATGACGTGTTTGTTGAAGACATAGCGGCCAAGATATTAAAGCTTCATCAAATGCCGAGTCTAATGTGCCTCGTTTCTATGTCAACAACGTTGGTTCTATTGCTCCTAAGGTATGAATGCAATTTGAATATATATATATATATATATATATATATATATATATATATATATATATATATATATATATATATATATATATATATATATATATATATTGGAGCTTGGAAAATTTTATATTGTGTGATTTTTAGTTTAAACTGTTGTTGTATTTCAAAAAGTTTCATTAACTCTTTAAATTAAAGTTTCTGGGCTAAAAATAAAATTTTCAACTTTCTGTTTTTTCGTTCGATATTGTCGTTCGAACGAGTTTGTCGTTTGAACGAGAATGTCACTCGAACGAGGTTTGCAACGACCTGCCACTAGAACTTTGTTAGAAGTATCGTTCGAATGAGACTTTGTTCGAACGAAAATCTGATTCGAACGAGTTTTGGCGGGAACAGTTTATTTGGTAGTTTTTCCCCACTTTTCCACTTCTTTTCCCACTAACTTTTTACCTAAATATGTAAGTCCAGGAACCAAATTTTTTAACTTAACTTTTTCACACTATTCGAACTTCTAGAGAGAGTTTTGAGAGTTCAACTTTCCAAGAAAAAGTTCATTGTTTAAAGTGTTAACTTTTCAAGAAAATCTTCCAAAAACACTTTTGTTTTCACCCATTATTTATTAATTCCAAGTTTCCATATATTATATATGGAAACTTGGAATTAATAAATAATGGGTGAAAACAAAAAGTGTTTTTGGAAGATTTTCTTGAAAAGTTAACACTTTAAACAATGAACTTTTTTTTTGGATATATATACTTTTCTTAGAGTGTTTGGCACCGGTTTATCTTTACATCTTGAATAAGAGAAGTTTGGATTTTCTTCTAAATCCCTCAAAGAAGAAGAAGTTGTTTTTGCTGCGGCATTCTCACATGGTGAAAGTCACCATGTGTGGTTGACAATGTACGTATTGTCTCATTGGTGGTTTCCAAGATTCCGGTGGATCTCCGGGGTTGTCTACTAGGCGGAGGTGTTTACATGAAGACGCATCAAGGCTTGAAAGGGGTCGAGTCGAGGAAGTAAGTCATCTATCTTGTAATTTGTAAATTCATACTTAGTGGACTTAAGGCTAGGGCCGTCCGAGGTTTTTTTCCGTTGTGGGTTTTTCCTCGTACATCGCGACGTAGTGATTCATTATTTAATTTTATCTTGCTATATCACCTAGAACGCATGCTTAGGTAAAAATATAAAATTTCGTTTAATCACTACTTATGTTTAATTTAATTCTACATAATTATTTGGGTAAATGCTAACTTAATTCAAGTCATTAATTTAATTTGTTAAAATTGGTTTGGCCTAATTTGGTAAAATAAAAAAATATAACTTAGGCAAATTTCTAGGACTTGGGTTGAGTTATGTTGGTTTAAGTGAAATTAAATTTGTGTGTGTTTTCCATCATATTTCACTTGGTTTTAATTTTAATTTGGAATAACTCAAATTTGTAAATTTGTTGTTTAATTGAACCATCTCACGCTTTCGCATCTCTAACAAGGAAATTATTACTTTTTGAAGTAGAAAAGAATTTCGTAAAAGTTTTGGAGGCCTCCTATTCCAACATGTGGTATCAGAGCTTTGATTGAGAAAAGCTACGCGCTATCAGTCCCGTTTTAAAAAATGCACGAAAATTCGGGCGGGAGGCCGATCCAGAATTTCGGCAGAGTTTCGGGTTGAAACCGGCAATTTAACATCTGTGTCCTGGGCTTGACACCTATATGTGGGTATGCAGTTGGTTGGGTGAATCGGAAAGGGTTCCCCCCTTTGGCGTGATTTCCACGATATACGTATTTCTCTTGCGAGCAATTGGTATGTGTGGACAAGATATTCGATATACCTAAGTGTACGTGAATTGCGTCATTATATACCTCATGAGGACGGTATGTGTGAGAGCAAATTCGATATACTCGGCGTACGTGAACGAGTTACCTGTGATATACCTTCCGTCATGACTTCGGTCAAGCGGTACGATGCGGGAGAACCGTTTGATATACGTCGAAGGTACTTGGCCAATATAAGGTGAGAGTCATATCGCTTAGGCTAACTACGCCCTGCCGGACCAGCGCCCATCACGAAGTGACCCTCTAGTTACTTGGTAAAATTTGGTCAATAGCAATGCTCTTTGGTGATGTCGTGTGAATCATGCATAATTCTCTTATTAGTATCTTATGAGAATGTCTTTCTTGATTATGCCAAACAAGGAGCAAAGTATAAGTACCAACGGTACACCAAGTATGGATGGGTGATGCGTGCAACATGTGGATATATGTGATCCTAGGTGCACGTGGTGCGAAGTGTACATGGAGAATTTTCTACAAGCATGTGAATAGGATCATAAGCATGGGGTACACATGAGTAATAAAGGGGAACATGTAAATAGGGGGAAAATATAAACAAACATAACACCCATGTAAATAGAGTCTAGACCTCAAAAGAAAGTCCCTAGCAAAGTCGCCACTATGGCCATCTTCGATCCTCCCGGTGGGCGGGAGGCGCGATGGAGGGTCCTAGGTCCCGTGCATCTGTCTCGGGAGCACTTCGAACGGTGTCATTTGGGTGCGGTGAAAAATGTAGAGAGATTAGAGTCGCCAGCCTATTTTACTCAAAACAGACAAAAGTAGGGGATCCATACTGAAGGAGAGCATCCAAAGACATACTGATGCATATGAAACCAAATATGATTCGAAAAGGGTCCGGAGGCTAAGTTACGAAATGGGAAGGTGTTAGGCACCCATTCTACTCTTTCGGTCTCTCATGGATTTTTATTATTTTCCTTTATTTTCCCCATGATATGTGTGCATATGTATATATAGTGGAGATAGGAATTATCGACTTGTACCATGAAAAAGGTAAAACGAGTCATCCGTAGGAAGGTATAAAAATAATATTAGAAAATAGGATTTACGTGATTATACTTACATTGATCGTTATGAGGGAACGATAACGCATATGGAATAATATGCCGCTAAGAACAAATATATGTATATATATAATATAAGAGAGTGGAGTTTAGAGAAAATAGAAAATGAGATAAAAAAGTAGAAATAGGACTCGAGTCTCGGGTTTTTCCCTGAGATGCCTATGTAGCCTATAGAGGCATCAAAGTCCACGTAGTTAGTATGCAAAATGAGGGGTGGGATTTATCCCATAAATCCAGCCGGCAGATTCTCTTATTTGTGTGTGTGTGTGTGTAGAAAAAATATTTTAGTTGTGAGAAAAGTGTAAGAAAAGTACGAGAATTCCCGTTTGGAATTTATGCGCAAATCCTCTTTTTCTTATTTTTTGGGCTTTTTATTTATACGAAAATAAAAGATGTGAAATAATACTAAATAAAAAGTATATTAGGATGATTGAGATGAGATAATAAAAGCGCTAAGTAATAAAACAAGTTATTGCGAATTTATGAGAATTTAAGGAGAGAGTTGAGAATATTGGACCTTCTTGAAGATCTTGAGTTCGATCTTGAGCAGCCCTTAGACTTGGATGATGATGTAGGGTAGTGAATTAACCAACTTTGATGAAAAGGATGATGAAAAGTGAAGGTTGGAAAGGGATTTGGGTGTGGAAATCACGCTGACTTCGAGAGAGGTTTTCTAGGTTTGTTGAGAGTGATATCTATCAGATTTGGGATCTTTTTGCAAGTGAGGTCAGGCCTCCTTTTTGTAGGACTAGGTCATTTCCGATCGCATAGACCTGGTCCTTCCTATCGGCATAGACCTGGTCTTGCCTATCGGCACCTGCCGATAGGCAGGGTTGGTAGTATTTTTCAGGCCTTTTAGGAAAATCGTCCGCAGAATGCAAACCGTTGATTAGAATCGCGCACGGGGCAGATCGTTAGAAAGGTAATCCAGAGACATTCGAAAGTCCTTTGGACTGATTTCGGGTTTTAGAGTTGACTTTGGGTCAAATATGGCTCGGAAGCATTTGTCAGTCCATTGGACGTGGAATCGTCGGACGCAAACGGATCGTTCGTCTGCATGGTACGTCAGAATTATTCACGGGGAGGATCATTGGAAAGGTTAGGAGATGTACTTCGACATTCCAAAGAGTTTGATCCAGTTCGGGGAGTTAACTTTGGTCAACTGGGCCCTGAAAGCATTCGCTGAGCTCTCGGAGTAAAATGGATCGTTTGTCCGTATCGTAATTCAGAATCACACACGAAGTGGACCATTGAAAAGGGGTTTCAGTACCCTTTGAAGATTCATTTAGTCTCGGTCGATCTGAAGACTTTGAATTAGGTCAAACAGAGCCCGGGATCGCTCAGTGGCCTCCTAATTGAGTTTCGGGGAAAACGGGTTGTTCGTCCGCATGGTAAGTCGTAATGGTGGAAATTACGTGGTAGGGATAATGATACTTACTGACGCGATATGTTGGGCTGCCAAATCAATGACCTTCTCCCGGGAAAGGGGACCCCCAACAGCTCGATACTCCGGAATGGTCCAAGACTTGATTAAACCACTGGTCGAACTTGGGGTAATAAAAGCTGGAGCGCTAGTTCCCGAGGAAGGACCCCCAATATCCGAAGGTCGAGCAGCAGTTTCTACAGGTCTTTCTGCAAGACCTCTCCTCAATCTCCTTAAAGGATCACCTTCAATCAAAGGTGCTGCCTCTTCTTGCGTAATAGCAACACCTTTATTCAAAGGTGCTGCCTCTTTTGGGACAGCAGGTAGTTTCCCGCCAACCTCCTTGACAGGTGAAATTGTTCCTTTGGATGGAATACTATCCATTTTCTTCGTCCCTTCAGCTAGGAAATTCCCTTTTCTCTTCTTTGCCCCATCAGTGCAAGGAGAATCTTTGACAAAGAACGCAGGCATTCTCCGTTTCTTCATCATTAAATCAACAATATAGGTATTCAAATCAGAAGACAGTTCTTCGACACTTTCTTGAGATGTTGGTACTTGATCAAGATCAATTACCATAGGAGGGGCAAGAGGACGAGCAATGAAGGAAGAGGTGGGGTTTTTGTATCTCAGCAAATAAGAAGCAGCTCTAACGTGCTCCCCGTCAACTGATTTATGCAAAACCCAAATGAGTTTCAAAGCTTTTATATTAATGTCACTCTCTTTTGGGGTATTTCTTTTGTTATCAACTGCAAAAAGAAACATGAATATCAGTGACGCATTTTATCAAATATAAACAAAGCTAAATTGAGAAAAATAAAAACACCCTATCCCATTGCCATAAAGTGGACATCTGGGACCTTGATAAACATCATTTCTTTTTAATGGAGGGTGTTGCCAATTTTTCATCACAATCCCATGATCAAAATAGTCCCTATTAGCATCGGGAAGATTGACTACTAAAGCCCTGTTGGAAAACCTAGTTTTTAAATAAAATGTGGTATCACTGGCAACCCATTTATAATAAAACATAATTTCAGGGATCCCTAAATGAATCCCATGAATCTGGTTTAACCTATGTACGCTATTAACTATCCTCCATGTATTTGGAGCTACTCTTGCAGGCACAATATCGAAATATTGGCAAAACTCCAAACACAAGGGATTAGACGGAAAAGAAGAGCCACATTTAGCTATGAAAAGTGAGGCAAACCAATGGCCCTTAGCCAAAGAAAATAAATCAGATGGAGAAAGAGGTTCTCCTAGAATAACCCAAGAGGGAATTGAAAATTTGGCTCGAAATTTATTCAAAGATTCGACAAGATAAACCATGATGACTAAAGCAAAGAAAGAAGAAGGAAGAAATTGTTATAGAAAATTGAGAAATTTACTAAGGCGGACGATGGAAACAACGATAGTATAAAAACAGAGTGAGAAAACACAGAGTTTGGAAATCTAGAGATAAAAAGTAGATGATGATTGTGACACCCCGACTAATTAAATACCGGGTAGCTACTCCTTTATTAAATCAATTCAAAATGCCAAGTTGGTTCAGTTAATAGCATCACTGTCGAAAACATTTAATGATTACTAACCACCTAGTTTTTAAAAAGTAAGTTATCAAATTTTAAATTTTATCTGATTAACATGCAATAAGTGAATTATGAAAGAATAACATAACCATTCACAATAAAGTCCCAATAGTGTAATCAACAATTAATAAAGAGTCTGGAGGAAATACTCCTCACAAAAATCGCACAACTGAAATAATAAAACAAGTCTGAATCCTGAATTAATTACATGCCAAAAGTCTGAATAACTGAAGTGTCTCTAAAAGAAATGGGCGACATGCCCTACAAATATTAAAACTGAATATGGAGTCAAGACAAAAGGAGCGTCTACTAGCAAGGCCCTGTAACTTCCACAAACAGCTACAGCTCGTCACCTGAATTGAAATCTTATGCATGGTGTCCTTGTGGCTGGGCACCTAAAAAGGGTTTTACAAAAAGTAGATTTGAAAGCAAACAGGTCAGAGCCCGAAAGTGGAGAGTATTTTAAAAACAGCAAGTGTTTTAATAACATTAAAACAATGAATGCAAAGTACATGTTAGGACGTGCTCTCACATGAAATACTCACCTCTCGGCTATATGTGCACTCCTAATGTACCGTACCCATACAAGTGTTTCACATTTCTAACTAAACCAAACAAATACTATCCTTTCTACTCGATTCGCACTATAAGTCCCAACGTTATCAATTTAATAGAGAGCTTTACTTTAATTCTCAAATTTCAAAGTATTAGTAATACAATTTACCAAAGTTTATCTCTCATTTTATATTCACAATGCGTTACTATAATGATTCTCACATTCAAACATAACAATTCTGTTCATTTAACCGTATATTATTCACATCATAAATATACAATATAAGCACCCCGAGGCTAAGCTGTGGTGCACACATACTCTGCTATACATCCCGGTACATCATGTACATAAGGATTACAAATTCCGAATCTCTCAGGAATTGTTAGAATAAGCACAACACACAAAAATGGAGGCGAACATAATTCAACATATCCATAGGTCACGTACATACCTACGCTCCATAGTCAGCTGACTTATTAACTCACAAATAAGTCATTCTAACATGATGTTCTCTAGGCACCAATATAAATCCGAGCACACAAGGATTAGATGGCCCTAAGCGAGCGTAAACCTCCCGTGATAGCAAGTATGGTAGGTATGTCATACACATAAAATCATATACATATACTAAGCATGCACACATCTTAGTACTCCTCATATTTTATTAGTGGTATACTGCTCATTCTTATACCAATACACGTGTTCCCGATTTATATATATACACATCATCCATTATACTCACGTCGTAATTAATTATTCGCGTCCAAACCCATAATTACCATTTGGTTCGAATCATTCTTCTATATTTTACTCCCCAATATATCCCGAATATCCCAACTGTATCAATTAGTCATCAAGTAAATGTTATCTCTACCATTAAACAAGGTTACGGGACACTAGAAATCAAACCAGGCCAAAAAAAGACCAAACTGTCAACTCGTTAGAAGTCTCGTTCGAACGAGGCTGGTTCGAACGAGAGTTCGTTCGAACGAAGTGGGCATCTAACGAGATCTTGTTCGAACGAAAGGCATCGAACGAACATCCCACTCGTTATAAGGCAAACTGTCAACTCGTTAGAAGCTCGTTCGAACGAGCTCGTTCGAACGACCTGGGCAGGTCTTCTAACGAGGTGACAGTTCGAGCCCAGAATTTCTAAATTCGTTTTTTTCTCCAACTTTCTCTTCTCAAAACCCATCCAAACATTACCCCAACAGTGTTTTAAGGTTTCTAGTCCACATTAAACATTCATAGGTCATAACTAAACATTTATAGAGGGCCAAATCTTCCTAAACATCATCTAATCATCAAATCTCTCCAATTTTCCCCAAATCCCATGAATATGAACCCTAGAAAATTAAAGTCATCCATAGCCATAATTAAATCCGTTTTTGGTGATATAAAAGAGGTATTTCTATCAGAATAATTACCCTAACGCAATTCTACATGCAATCTCCTCATAAAAATATAAATTTCTAATTCCAATTCAATGGGTCTTTATCATTCTCCAAGAACAAAACAATTATATAAATTTCCTATGCATGGAAGAAACATTCTTTGCAAATAACGTAATTAAACCACTTACCTCGAATCTTTCTCTGAATTTGATGTTGAATCTTGAAGTTGAATTGTTCTCTCTCTCTCTCTCTGCAGAATTCTCTTTTCTCTCTCTCTCTCTACAAGTTCTTCTCTAAAGATGACAATGGAGGTGGAGGTTTATTTTTGGACCCTTAACTTCTATTCTAAACTTCTCCCGTAGCCCACTACTTAGTTTAGTGCTGATAATGGGTTGGTGGGTTTATTTAATAATCATAATTAAACTCTAATTTTCGTAGGTTTTAATTCCCAAAATTCCAAAATTACCAAAATACCCTTTTAAGTTGCCGGTATGGCCCAATAATGCCCCGGGACCCAAACTAAACCCCCGGCTAGTGTTTTCTTACTATTTTGACCCTTCCGGACATATTGGCGCACTCAAAATGACCATACGGTTTGTAGAAGTAAAATTCACTTTTTAATTAAAATAATTATATTCTTGACGCGGCTGTCACGCGCGTCCCAACAAAATTTCCCAAATTGCCATATTTCTATTTCACGACAAATTCAATATTTTCAATATTCATATATTGCCATATATACACATTATAATCAAATACCAACTCACATCTCATTAGTATTTTATCCGGATTAATTCTCAATTAATTCACATTTAATTTAATTAATCCCATAAATAAATATCGATAAAAATGCGGGGTATTACATACTTTCCCCCTAATAACAGAATTTCATCCCGAAATTCGAAACTAGAAAGTACCTGGTAAAAATAACTTTGGATAACGTTCGCGCATCTCATCCTCGCTTTCCTATGTGGACTCCTCGACATTATGATGTCGCCACTGAACACGCACTAACGGAACTATCTTTGACCACAGTTTCCGCTCACTTCGGTCCAAAATAGCAATCGGCCCCTCCTCATAGGAGCCATCGGGCTGGAGATCGATGTCCTCCAAATAAATGTGAGAATGAGCCAAATCATCTCTAAGATATTTCCTTAGCGAGGAAATATGAAACACATCATGAATCCTGTGCAAATGCTCCGGTAACCCAAGTCTATACGCAACAGACCCAATCCGCTCGATGATAGGAAATGGTCCCACATATCTCGGTGTCAACTTCCCCTTCTTTCCAAATCGCATAATCCCCTTCATAGGAGATACTCTGAGTAAAACTTGGTCCCCCACTTGGAACTCCCTGAAGAACCTCTTCGCATCAGCATAGCTCTTCTGCCAATCTTGAGCTACCCGAATGAGACTCCGTATCAATTCTATCCTTGCCGAAGTATCCTCAAATGGAGCCATGCCAATGGTGAACTGGTAGGATTTGTTGTAAGAAAACTCCACCAATGGAAGATACTGCTCCCATCCACCCCCGAAATCAATGATGCACATACGCAACATGTCCTCCAACATCTGATTTGTACGCTCAGTTTGCCCATCGGTCTGCGGATGATAAGCCGTACTCAACCACAATTCCGTGCCCATAGCCTCCTGAAAACTCTCCCAAAACCGTGAAATAAATATCTTGTCTCGGTCAGACACGATATTTAGGGGCACACCGTGAAGTCTCACTATTTCTGCAATAAAAAGCTGGGCATACTGTCCCGTAGTGTAGTCTGTCCTTACAGGTAGAAAATGAGCAACTTTGGTCAACCTGTCCACAATTACCCAAATGGAGTCGTGACCCCTCTATGACGTAGGTAACCCCGTGATAAAGTCCATGGAGATGCTCTCCCACATCCACATCGGGACCTCTAATGGCTGTAGAAGTCCTGCCCGTCTCTGATGATCCACTTTTACCAGCTGACAAGTGGCTCATTTAGAAACAAACACGGCAATATCTCTCTTTATCCCGCTCCACCAATATTGTCGTCTCATATCTTGGTACATTTTTTCCCCAACGGGATGTACCGCGAACCGTGAGCCGTGCGACTCTGCCATCACCTCGTGTCGTAATTCCTCCCCTTCCGGAACTACCAGTCTGCAATTGATGCGTAATACCCCGTCTGAGCTAACGGTATAGGACTCGGCTCCCTCTGCTAATAATCAAACTATCTGCTCTTGACAGAACGAGTCATTTTCCTGTGCCCTTACCACCTTCGTGACAATCTGCAGTGTAACCGTCATCACATACATGAATGATCGGGCCACTTCATCTTGGTGTCCCAACTCCTTCCACTTAGCCTTCCACACCCCTGCAACCTCATCTACTGGCCTACGGCTCAACCCGTCTGCTACTACGTTAGCCTTCCCCGAGTGATATTGGATATCGAACTGATAATCCTTCACAAACTCAAGCCACCTTCGTTGCCGCATATTCAACTCCTTCTGCGTGAATAGGTACTGTAGGGACTTGTGGTCCGTGAACAATAGAAACTTCTCCCCCAAAAGGTAATGTCTCCAAATCCGAAGGGCAAATACCACTGCCGCTAACTCCAAGTCATGGGTGGGGTAATTCTTCTCGTGAGGCTTAAGCTTACGGGAAGCATAAGATATGGCCTGACTCTCCTGCTACAATACACCTCCAAGTCCTTGTAAGGACGCATCGGTGTAAACTAGATACTCAACTCCCGATCTCGGCAATGCTAACACAGGTGCTGAGGTCAATTTGTCCTTCAACTCATCGAATGCCAACTGACAGGCATCACTCCAGATGAATGGCACACCCTTACGAGTCAGATGTGTCATGGGACCCGCTATCTTGGAGAAACCCCGAATGAACCTCCTGTAGTATCCTGCTAAGCCCAAGAAACTACGGATCTCAGTCGGTGTCGTTGGCTGTCCCCACTCCCTCACCGCGGATACATTCCCCGGATCAACAGATATCCCCCGGTCCGAAATAATATGCCCCAAAAACTGAACCTCCTTCAGCCAAAACCCGCACTTCTCATACTTTGCATACAGCTCGTTCTGACGTAGCATCTGCAAAACCTGCCTCAAATGCCCGGCGTGTTCCTCCTCTGTCTAGGAGTAAACCATAATGTCATCAATGAAGACAATGACGAACTGATCTAGGAACTCTCTGAACACCCTATTCATTAAGTCCATAAACACAGCTGGAGCATTGGTCAAACCAAAAGGCATAACCCGAAACTCGTAGGAACCATATCTCGTCAAGAAAGCAGTTTTCGAGACGTCCTCTTCCCTGATACGCAACTGATGGTAACCAGATCGCAAATCAATCTTTGAGAAGAAAGAAGCTCCTCTCAGCTGGTCGAATAAGTCATCGATTCGGGGCAACGGATACTTATTCCGTATCGTGACCTTATTCAACTCCCAGTAATCCACACACAACCTCAACGATCCATCCCTCTTCTTTACAAATAACACAGGGGCACCCCACGGCGAAGTACTCCTCTGGATAAACCCCTGACCCAACAACTGGTCAATTTGATCCCGTAACTCTCTCATCTCAGCTGGAGCCATACGGTAAGGTGCGCGGGCAATAGGCCGAGTGCCCGGCGTCAAATCGATCACGAAATCTATCTCTCTACTTGGAGGTAATCCAGGTATATCCTGAAATACATCGGCAAGCTCTCGAACAATCGGAATCGAATCAAGTGGTATAACCACTTCCTTAGAGGTCTCATCCTCTATATAGTACAAATGAGTGGACGATCCTCCCTCAGGACGAGGCATCGCCACCAAAAACATCTCCTGCCCGGGAACGACAAAGATAATACTCCTACTAAAACTGTCAATCATGGCTCGGTACGCAACTAGCCAATCCATACCAATAATGGCATCATACTCGGTCATCTCTAACACTAACATATCAGCGGGTAGAGTAAACTCCCGATCTCTATACCCAATCCTCTACAAATAAGGGAAATCAAGGAACCCCTACTCAACGGTGAATCTACACAAGTAACCGTACTCTCGGAGGTGTCTAACAACACAATGGTGCGTGCAAATCTCATAGCAATAAAACAGTGTGTAGCCCCCGTGTTAAATAAAATGCACCCCAGAGTCCCCTGAATAGAGAACATACCCTCAATGGCTGGTGGATCCTGTGGGGCTGCGACCTGCTGGAGCTGATACACTCTCCTATACTGAAGCTGTCCCTGCTGAACTGGAATTGCTGGAATGGGCGGTAATGCTGCCATCTGTGGTGCTGGGAGGGCGAGGGGAAACATAGGCCTCTGTGGATCGTATCGAGCACCATGCTGCTGCTGCTGTGGGCCCTTGCCCTTATCAGGACACTCCTGACGTTTGTGGACAATCTTACCACAAATGAAACACTTCCCCTGGAAGTTTCCCCCTCGCTGTCCCTGCTGACCACGGCCCTGGTGACCGTTACCATTTCTGCCCTGGCCTTGCTGGCCATGGTGAAACTGCTGCTGTTGACCATTTTGACCCTGCTGGCCCTGATGGTCGTTCTGACCCTGCTGGCCATTCCGAAATCCTCCCTGACCGTTCCTGAAACCCCCTGATCGGAATCTCTTAGAATCCCCCTGCTGGGAACCCTGATCACCCTGCCTATACTGACCCTGAGATGATTGTGCCCCGCTGGCACTATTTCCCCCTGTCCTGCCCTGATGGCTGGACTCTCCTGATCGCTTCCCCTCTGTCAAGTGAAAGCGGTGGTCCTGGCAATGGAGCAGTGCAGCGTTAACCACATCAGAGTAAGTGGCCAACGATAGATTCCCCAACAAGTGCTGACGGATCCTCCAAGTCAATCCATCTGTAAACTTCTAGATCTTCTTCTCCTCTGTCGGAATCTCATCCGGGACAATATTCAGTAAATTTGTGAATTCGGCCTCAAACTCTTCCACCGTCTTACCCTCCTGTCTAAGGCTCATCAACTTCCTCCTCATTTCCGTGTGAACAGCTGACGGAAAATATTTGCGGTCGAACCGCACCCAAAACTCCTGTATAGTGAGAGTATCTCTCTCCTCCACGGTGGTAATAGACTCCCACCACTGCAATGCAGATCCCACTAGCTTGAAAGTAGCTAGTATCTGCCTCTGAACATCGGTGCACTCATACAACCTCAAGTGCCTCTGAATATCCTTCCTCCACTGACTTGAAACCACAACATCGGAGCTACCTGCGAACTCCGGAGGACGTGCTTTATGAAAAGCATCACGAACGCGTTCCCAAGCAGACGGGAATGCATGTGCCTGAACTGGCGCGGCAACTGGCGCCTGGGGTGGTGCCTGCTGTACAATGGCTAGGGCGGCATTTACCGTTTGGGCTACAATGGCTACAACCTCGGCGGCATTCATGGTGCCCTGTACTGGAACTGGCTGTGGCTCTGGCTGTGCATCCCTAGGAACTCGCTGCGCACGTCGTGGAGGCATCTAAAATGAGAGTAAAGTCTATAAGTTCGCAGTTATAAACTTAAAAAAGCTGAAGAGCGAAGCATACATAAAAGAATACAACATTCCTAAAATATAGGGCTCTACATCAAAGAAAGCTCAGCGGAAACATAATAAGCCGTACAGATCCTAAAGGACACTAGAACCTGATGCTCTAATACCACCTGTGACACCCCGACTAATTAAATACCGGGTAGCTACTCCTTTATTAAATCAATTCAAAATGCCAAGTTGGTTCAGTTAATAGCATCACTGTCGAAAACATTTAATGATTACTAACCACCTAGTATTTAAAAAGTAAGTTGTCAAATTTTAAATTTTATCTGATTAACATGCAATAAGTGAATTATGAAAGAATAACATAACCATTCACAATAAATTCCCAATAGTGTAATCAACAAGTAATAAAGAGTCTGGAGGAAATACTCCTCACAAAAATCCCACAACTGAAATAATAAAACAAGTCTGAATCCTGAATTAATTACATGCCAAAAGTATGAATAACTGAAGTGTCTCTAAAAGAAATGGGCGACATGCCCTACAAATATTAAAAGTGAATATGGAGTCAAGACAAAAGGAGCGTCTACTAGCAAGGCCCTGTAACTTCCACAAACAGCTACAGCTCGTCACCTGAATGGAAATCTTATGCATGGTGTCCTTGTGGCTGGGCACCTAAAAAGGGTTTTACAAAAAGTAGATTTGAAAGCAAACGGGTCAGAGCCCGAAAGTGGAGAGTATTTTAAAAACAGCAAGTGTTTTAATAACATTAAAACAATGAATGCGAAGTACATGTTAGGACGTGCTCTCACATGAAATACTCACCTCTCGGCTATATGTGCACTCCTAACGTACCGTACCCATACAAGTGTTTCACATTTCTAACTAGACCAAACAAATACTATCCTTTCTACTCGATTCTCACTATAAGTCCCAACGTTATCAATTTAATAGAGAGCTTTACTTTAATTCTCAAATTTCAAAGTATTAGTAATACAATTTACCAAAGGTTATCTCTCATTTTATATTCACAATGCGTTACTATAATGATTCTCACATTCAAACATAACAATTCTGTTCATTTAACCGTATATTATTCACATCATAAATATACAATATAAGCACCCCGAGGCTAACCTGTGGTGCACACATACTCTGCTATACATCCCGGTACATCACGTACATAAGGATTACAAATTCCGAATCTCTCAGGAATTGTTAGAATAAGCACAACACACAAAAATGGAGGCGAACATAATTCAACATATCCATGGGTCACGTACATACCTACGCTCCATAGTCAGCTGACTTATTAACTCACAAATAAGTCATTCTAGCATTATGTTCTCTAGGCACCAATCTAAATTCGGGCACACAAGGATTAGATGGCCCTAAGCGAGCGTAAACCTCCCGTGATAGCAAGTATGGTAGGTATGTCATACACATAAAATCATATACATATACTAAGCATGCACACATCTTACTACTCCTCATAGTTTATTAGTGGTATACCGCTCATTCTTATACCAATACAAGTGTTCCCGGTTTATATATATACACGTCATCCATTATACTCACGTCGTAATTAATTATTCGCGTCCTAACCCACAATTACCATTTGGTTCGAATCATTCTTCTATATTTTACTCCCCAATATATCCCGAATATCCCAACTATATCAATTAGTCATAAAGGAAATGTTATCCCTACCATTAAACAAGGTTACGAGACACTAGAAATCAAACCAGGCCAAAAAAAGACCAAACTGTCAACTCGTTAGAAGGCAAAATGTTAACTCGTTAGAAGCTCGTTCGAACGAGCTCGTTTGAACGACCTGGACAGGTCTTCTAACGAGGTGACAGTTCGAGCCGAGAATTTCTAAATTCGTTTTTTCCTTCAACTTTCTCTTCTCAAAACCCATCCAAACATTACCCCAACAGTGTTTTAAGGTTTCTAGTCCACATTAAACATTCATAGGTCATATCTAAACATTTATATAGGGCCAAATCTTCCTAAACATCATCTAATCATCAAATCTATCCAATTTTCCCCAAATCCCATGAACATGAACCCTAGAAAATTAAAGTCATCCATAGACATAATTAAATCCATTTTTGGTGATATAAAAGAGGTATTTCTATCAGAATAATTACCCTAACACAATTCTACATGCAATCTCGTCATAAAAATGTAAATTTCTAATTCCAATTCAATGGGTCTTTATCATTCTCCAAGAACAAAACAATTATATAAATTTCCTACGCATGGAAGAAACATTCTTTGCAAATAACGTAATTAAACCACTTGCCTCTAATCTTTCACTAAATTTGATGTTGAATCTTGAAGGTTGAATTGTTCTCTCTCTCTCTCTCTGCAGAATTCTCTTTTCTCTCTCTCTCTCTCTACAAGTTCTTCTCTAAAGATGACAATGGAGGTGGAGGTTTATTTTGGACCCTTAACTTCTATTCTAAACTTCTCCCGTAGCCCACTACTTAGTTTAGTGATGATAATGGGTTGGTGGGTTTATTTAATAATCATAATTAAACTCTAATTTTCGTAGGTTTTAATTCTCAAAATTCCAAAATTACCAAAATACCCTTTTAAGTTGCCGGTATGGCCCAATAATGCCCCGGGACCCAAACTAAACCCCCGGCTAGTGTTTTCTGACTATTTCGACCCTTCCGGACATGTTGGCGCACTCAAAATGACCATACGGTTGATAGAAGTAAAATTCACTTTTTAATTAAAATAATTATATTTCCGACGCGGCTGTCACGCGCGTCCCAACAAAATTTCTCAAATTGCCGTATTTTTATTTCACGACAAATTCAATATTTTCAATATTCATATATTGCCATATATACACATTATAATCAAATACCAACTCACATCTCGTTAGTATTTTATCCGGATTACTTCTCAAATTAATTCACATTTAATTTAATTAATCCCATAAATAAATATCGATAAAAATGCGGGGTATTACAATGATCTTTTTCTATCGCTTTTAAATGCCTTGCATTGGGAAGTAGGAAAAGAAATGATTAATAGAAAAAACGATTGCGTTTTCGGCGGTTAAATGATGAAAAGGATGCAAATACCGAAGCGTCTGTCGCAGATTCAAAATATTTACAAAACTGTCATTTCGCGCTAAAATGACGAGACTAGAGGTAAAATTCCTAAGTGTTGGAGATCTGTAATTAATCAAGGCATGAAAAGGTACCCGAGCAGCTTTTGGGTAAAATGTTCCACACTCTCATATCAAAGCTCAACTATGAAACATTGGGGGCTTCTGTTGATATAAAAATTAGTCAGCAGATGTGGACCAATTAAATAAATACAGGTGCCATCTTATGTGGCAATTACATATGCTAACCGAGCTACTTAGCATGTCGAGCTACTCATCACCCCGATCTACTTAGTGCGCCGAGCTACTTAACATGTAGAGCATCTGGCCAGGAAGATCAAGTGACAATTGCACATTCAATGAACATCGGATTTAATGTATATTCTTATTGTATATATGTATGTGTCTATTAAACAACGGTATATCATCTATTCATACTGATAGCCCCAAGGCTATAAATACATTGTAACACCCTCCACAAGGGGGAAGGATCAATCTCTTGTAATCATCATCGAGATCAAGGCAAACATCGACAATATAAATAGTGGATGTAGGCCATTTTCATAAGGCTGAACCACTTTAACAATCTTTTGTCTCATTCATTTATTCCTTTTTATTTGTGATTAATTAATTAGATCGAATCTAGTTTTTTACATAAAAAATTACGCAAAGTAATTTTTTTTAAAAGTGTTGAAGGTCTGTAATGATTCAAGGCGTGAGAAATGTGCCCGAGCAACGCTTTTTGTTAAATGTTCCGCACTCTCACATCCAACGTCAACTGTGGAACATTGGGGGCTTTTGTTGATACAAAAATTAGTCAGCTGATGTGGACCATTTATACAAATATACGTGTTATCCAACATGGCATAAGTTCAAGTACCGAGATACTCAAATGTATCGAGCTACTCAGCGTACCGAGCAACTTATTGGGAAGACTAAATGATCAAGACATATTTGATGTTTATTATATTACAGCCATTCCTTACCATGTACAGATGTATGTGCCTATTAGATAAAGGCTTATTATCCATCACATTGACAGCCTAAGGGGCTATAAATATATTGTAAAAACCCTCATAGTAGGGTAAGCAATCATAAACGAACATAATGAAGATCAAGACAAAATACCTAGTCATACAAAATAGTGGACGTAGGCCATTTTCCTTAAGGCTGAACCACTTTAAAAATCTCTTATCTTATTTCGTTATTCATATTTATCTGTGATTAATTAATTAAATGAAATATAATTTAACAGTCTCTAAGGTTCTGTTAAGCATAGTTGTAATCAAGAAGATATTTAAAAATTAAGTTCAAATAATTGAACCCCACCCAATGCTCGAATTCCTAAATAATGCAAATAACAAGCTATGAATTATACTATGTACCTAAAGTTGTCATCACAACACGACGTCGACATTTATCACGCCCACACGATGACACATGTATACTTCATTAAGCCATTTATTAATTTGGTATAATCCAAATTAATTTAGATACATATGTATTACGTCAATACATGTATTTATTTAATTCATGTTTTACGAGGTTCATGTATCCATGTCTAAATGGGATATGTTTACATTAAATGTAATAGATACATGCATTTGGGTAGGTAAATTTTAGAGATCCTATAAATAACCATGTAATGTTTGCTTTTGAAGTGAGGTCATAAAAAGTCCAAAATATTGTGTGTGTTGTATAATAAAGGGTATATAGAGAGAATTTAAAGGTAGTGAATCTTTCATTTCATTGATATATTAATACTAAAGGGGTACGACCCATATTTATAGTACAAAATAATGTAATCCAATAGACACTTTAATAATTGTTGAATACTAATGAATTGTAATACAAGTGGACATCCACTTCATAAATATTTTATAACATTACCTCTTTGATCTACACTATATCCACCATTTAATGATTATTGCCTCGTTAAAACCTTACTAAGGAAAAACTTAGTTGGAAAAAACCTAAGTAAAGGAAAAAGAGTACAATTTTTATTATCATTGAATCGGTGTTGGACGGGCTCAGTGTTGCCTCGATAAAACCTTTAATTGGAAAATCCAATGTAAAAAAACATAGTTAAAGGTGTGCCCATCCCAGACGATGCATAAGATGGGGGGGGGGAGGATCCCTCGAGGAAGGCGGATCGCGCTGCGGTCTCGCACCCCTCTTTGAAAGGGGCTTCGGCCATCGTTGGTGTGGGGTAAATGTAAAGATATTAAGTTGCCAGCCTATTTTGCACAAAACAGGCAAAAGAACATGTTGCCACCTCGAGAGAGAGGTATCAAGGACAAACAGATGCATACGAAACCAATAAATCGAAGGTCCCATGGCTAAGTTACGAAATGGGAAGGTGTTAGGCATCCATCCCTCCCTTTGGATATCTCATGGGCTAGTATTAATATTTTTCTTTAAATCCCTGTGAGGTGTGTGTTTATATAATGGAGATCAGAATCGTTCAACTCATACCATAGATAAGATAGAGTGAAGTCATCCATAGTGATCCTCCGAGAATAATATATATAGAAGGTATGATTTGTGCGTTCATTGCAATATTGATCATTATTGGGAAACGATAATATGTGTCGGATGAAACGCAATTAAGAATGATATATGAAAAATTATGGTTGTTTGAAGAAAAGGGAATATTGGACTCTAGTCTCGGACTTTAATCCGAAACGCCTACGTAGCCTAGAAAGGCATTCAAGTCCACGTAGTTCGAATGTAGCATATGGGTGGGGTTTATCTCATAGATTCAAACGGAATTTTATTATATGTGCATGTGTAGAAAATTTGTTTTTGGGTTTTGGAAAATGTGTGATGTATAATTCCGTTCGAAATTTACGCGTATGACCCTCTTTTATTTGTTTTTGGGGTTTTTGTATAGAAAATAGAGTGTGTGAAATATACTAATAAGAAGTGTGTATATGAATATGTATTAACTAAAATAAGACTACATTATGAATCTAAGGTAACTTATGCGAAAAATAAGAGATTAAAAGAGGGAGAGAGGGAATTGGATCTTCCTTGAAGCTTGAAGTTTGATCTTAGATGAACTCACTTGAATATTGATGAATGTTGATGAGAGAGAAGGATTTTTGACAAATTGGGTGTGAAAAGGATGGAAATCTAGGCTTGAATGGCTCTTCTCTTATGGAACTTTGCGAATTGATGAGATCACTGAAGCTGATAGATATCTTGTGTTTGTTGCTGATTATTCATTATTTGGGAGTGAGGTCGTGGCCTCTATTTATAGGGCCAAGGGTGGTGCCGATCGGCCTACCCCAGGGTGTGCCTATGGGCAGGAAACCCTTAACGTTGTGCCGATTGGCAGGGTTCAGGACCTGCCAAGTAGCAATCTCGTACAGACTTTTCGGGAAAAATGATCGTAGAATGCAAACCGTTGATCCGAATTGCACATGGGTAATACCATTAAAAAGGCACTTCAGAGACCTTTGAGTAGTTGACTTCGGGTCAAATGTGGCTTGAAAGCCCACGTCGGTCTTTTAGACGGGAGATCGTTATATGAAAATGAATCGTTCGTCCATATGGTAAGTCAGAATTGCACACGGGGCGAACAATTAGAAAGGATAGGAGATATACTTTGACATTCCAAATAATTTCACTCGGTTTAAAAAGTTGACCTCGGTCAACCGGGGCCGAAAAGCGCCTGGTAAACTCGTGGAGTAAAATAGATCGTTCATCCATATCGTAGGTTAGAATCATGCACGGGGCGGATCATTGGAAAGGTTATTCAGTGCCCTTCGGAGATTCATCATGTCTCATTCGAGTTGAAGAGTTGACTTTGGTCAAACGGAGTTCGGGAGTGCCAGGTGACCTACGAATCTATTTTTAGGGGAAAATTGATCGTCCGTCCAAACGGTTATGCTTTTTTTCACTAGGGGTGGACCGTTGGAAAGGGGTTTCAGTGCCCTTCGAAGATTAAAAGAGCTTTCGATCTAATGGTAAAGTTGATTGGGGTCAACTCGATGCCCGAACCCGATGGCCTCCGTAGAATGAAAACTATTGATCCGAATCTCGTAAAGGGCATACCGTTAGAAAGGTACTTCAGAGACCTTTGAGCAGTTGACTTCGGGTCAAATGTGGCTTTGAAGCGTACGTTGATCTTTTGAACGGGAGATCATTGGGTGAAAACGAATTGTTCGTACATACGGTAAGTTAACATTACCTAAGGGGTGGATCGTTGGAAAGGTTAGAGGATGTACTTTGACACTCCAAAGAGTTTCACTCAGTTCGAAAAGTTGACCTTCGTCAATCGGAGCCCCTCGAAAGCGCCCGGTGACCTCTCGGAGTAAAAGGGATCGCTCGTCCGTAGCATAGGTCAGAATCGCGCACAAGGCGGATCAGTGGAAAGGGTATTCAGTGACCTTCGGAGATTCATTTAGTGTCGTTCGATCTGAAGAGTTGAGTTTGGTCAAACGGAGTTCGGGAGCGCCCGGTGGCCTCCGGATAGATTTTCAGGGGAAAACTGATCGTCCATCCATACGGTTATGCTGTTTTGCGCATGGGGTAGACCGTTGGAAAGGAGTTTCAGTTACCTTTGATGATTAAAAGAGTTTTTGATCTGATGGTAAAGTTAATTGGGGTCAACTCGGGGCCCAAACTCGATGGCCTCCTAATTGATTTTCGGTAGTGAAATGGTCCGTTCGTTCAAACCGTTATATCTTGAAAAACATGGGGTCGCGCGAGAAGGATGAAGCAACGCTGAACCATCCTCTTCTGAGCAACCTTGTGGTACGACCCACCGATAGCAACGGAGCTGGCACTATCACTGGCACTGGCACGGGTAGTGACTACGAACCCGACGAGGTTCGTCACTCTGATCATGGATATAGAATGTGTGAAGGTTCTACCTATCTTGTGTGCCGTAAGAATGCAGATCATCGCTACAGACCTGAATTTGATCATTCAGGTGGCCCAACAACTCACATCCGTGGATTTGATAGAGGGAAAGATCCTGGCAGATATCGATACTATTCACCACCCCCTTATGGGCATGGAAAGGATGGTTGCAGGTTTAGTAGAGGTTATGGTCGGCCAGGTTTAGGTCCTGGCCCATTGAGAGGTGAAGGAGGCATGCCTAGAAGTAATCCTAATGTCCGTCCAAGAGAAGGAGATTGGATATGCCCAAATCCATCATGTTACAACTTGAACTTTGCGAGGCGATAGTATTGTAACAATTGTAACAGGTCTCGATATAGAGCTGGTGGTGGCAACCCTCCTCCCCGGAGGATGGGGGTTATCCTATTCCTCCCCCCCCCCCCCCCTTCGAAGATTCCCGGGACCTCCCTCGTTGGATGATCGGTCTCCTCCTCCTCATCTGGGGAGGACCACCCTTAATGGCTACATGTCACCTCCTTATCGTTGTTGGGGGGCTAGAGATGGTCACTCTCCTCGACATTCCAGTAGGCATGGAGGAGGCAGGTTTCCTCCTGAACAACACCATCACATGCATTACGTTGAAGAAGAGGACTTTAGAGGGGACAGGAACATGAGCAGATTTGATAGACCGTTGCTGCCTCCCCTGGATTACCGTGGAAGGGACTTGCTTAGTGAGAGGAAAGGAAGAGGAGGGTACGAGAGACGACCACCACTATCTCCACCTCTGTCACTTCCTCCTCCCCCTCCCCCGCATAGTGGTGGTCGATTGGGGTCTCGTGAGAGGAGCCAGTCTCCCCCTCCACTAACTAGGGGTAGGGGTGGGGATGGACCACCTCCCAAGGATTATCATCGCGATATATACATGGAAAGGGGCCGTGACGATCGACGAGGTGGTGGAATGGGTCGTGACCGTATTGGTGATGCGCATTAGCATGTGTTTGTGCGGCCATTACTTTTGCACTTCGATGATTTTTTTTCTTTTAGTTGCCAGTGACGAAGCATATGCTTTAACTTTAAGCTTCTATATTTTGATTTAGTAGTACTCAAGTGATGTGATGCTTTCTTTCCATGGATAGGAAAATCTCATTTTCAAAAAAAAAAAAAGCGAACAACTATATTTTCCGCGTCAATAAAAATCGAAGGCAACTTTGTTCATCGAGAAAATTTAATAAATGAGTTTCTTGAACAAATGATTGGGACATAAAGTTCTTTTAGTTATAAGAGTTTATTTTAAGAAATAAATAAGGGTAGCGCTATTAGCGCTCCCATAACTTCTTCTGGAGCTCCACTTTGGATGAGGACAATGATAAATGACAATCTAACCCTTTTCAATCATGGGTTAAGCATGTTGACTAAGCCCCGTCAAGAATAGTGAGAACATGTTAGTATAAATTATTGACTATAGTTCTAGTGAGTAGTGATAAGTGTTTTTTTATACGAGTAAAAAACACAATTGCAGTAAAGAGTAGCAATCCACACTTCCGCCAATAATTATTGGCGACCTTCTTATTATTCAAATTTACATTTTATAAAAACCTGTTTTACAAATATAAAAAAAATTAACTATTTTAAAATAACCAAAAAAAGTTTCCCAAAAATAAAAATAAAAATAAAAAAATGTTTTAAAAAATTTATAAATAAAAATAAAACGTGTTTACTGTTTTATTAAAAAAATATTATAAAAAAATACTTAATAAAACAGTAAACACGTTTTATTTTTATTTTAAAAACTTTTTAAAATGTTTAAAACAATTTTTTATTTTTATTTTAAAGGGTAAAAAAAACTGGCAGTTTTAAAGTGTAAAAAACTGGCAATTTTTTTACCTATTTTTTAAAAAGAAAAAATATTATTTTCATTTGCTTTTTTATACAGGGGCACATTGAAATATCATTAACTCATATAAAAAGTATCATCTCAAAAATATTTTTTTTACTATTTCAAAAAAGGGTATGTTAATAGGTATGTTGGTAGGAGGTATATTGGAGACCCGGACTGTATATATATAGCATGGTGTGGGTAGGGCCTATTGCATAATGCCAGCCTACGGGCAAAATTATGTGAATCAGAGGGTCCGTGACTGCAACCTTTTGCATTCTAATGGGTCATACGGTGAGAACCTTGCCAAGGGCAGCGTGACTTTACCGGGAGGGCGGCAGTGGGATTATGGGTGTATGAGAGAGATGACTATTACTAAAACTCCAACTCCAAACAGTGTCTCCACTACACACAGGTGGTTTGGAGAACCCCCCCACACACACACACAAACTTTTTCAACTTCTTGCTAGTGGTATATAGTGTAATCTGTAAGTTTGTTTCTAGGATTGTGGTGGTGTATCTTTTACTATGCTTCTTAATATTACTAAATTTATATTTTCCTTTTAGCATTTAGTAAAAAACTTAAGTATTCCTATCTCAAACTTATCCCTGTACTGTTGAAAAAAAATGACACTCACTTTTGCTCTAACAAAGTAAATTGTCACGCTAAAAAGATAAAATAACCAGGTCAATTCATTTTCTATGATAAAAAAAAAACAAAAACAAAAAAAGAGAACTTTTGCCTCATATCTGTTCTTAATAGAAATTTTTATAGAATTCCATTCTAATAAATCCATTCTAGTTACATTTTTCTACATAAATATAAAATTATTTTTCGACATGCGTTAGTGATAGTCCAGTTGTACTAATAAATTGTTGTTTGATTGCATGTACTGACATATTTAATTAGATTCATAACTAGCGTATTTAGAAAATAATACAAGACATAATTGGATTATATTTGTTAAAAACTAATTAAATTCCCTATTTTGTGATATAGAATCTTGAAAAAATCATATATATTATGGATTCAATAATAAAATTGAAAGCGAAATTGTGACATAGTTAAGTAAAAAACCAATCACCGAGGAATTTTTGTGATTTAACATTGATAAAATTTCGATATGTTGATATTGCTTTCAATTTTTTCTCAGTCATTGTTTTATTCATTTATAATGAAAATATGTTTTGCTTTCTATATCGTGAAATCTATAACTTTAATTGATTAATTATTGAGATCTTAAGCATTTAGTTTTATATGGGAAGATTTAGTTACATCGTATCTCATGTATTGAGTGTTTAGTCGTTGGCCATGTTGAGTCGTGGTAAATAATTTCCCGATACATGTGTCATTTTTAAGAAAATAAACAAGGGCAGTTGGAGGTGGTTATGAATGGTTATGGAACTCATTACAATTTTAAAAATAAATTAGATGAATGTAAATTAAAATATTCCAAGTCTCGATGAAAATTCAAGTTTTATAACTTTTGCCCCCCTGCCCCCCTTAAAATTAAATCCTGATTTCGTCCCTGACTACGACCCTCCTTAAGCAGGAAAAATATTCCTTATTACCACATTTATAACATATCATTTTATATAAGGGTTCATCTGTCTCCCTCGTTAGTTGATATTGTGTTTTCATTATCACATAATCAAAGGGAGAGACATCAACTCTTATAACAAAAGATGTTATTGTTCTACTGAATATTTTAAGTATCTGCTTGTCCTATTAAACGTTGTATGCTAAATAAACTATTGTTCTGCATGACAATAGACGCAATTGCAATAAGAATGATTCTCATCATATGAATTTCATTCCACCTCATGCACTACATGTGATGAATATTTGATATTTAATAATTTGTTCCCAGATTTTTTTTTATTTTTTGCACATTTAACTTATGCCATCTAGAGTGTAATGGAGAGACTCGAATATTTTTTTCCGTAAAAAATATTCTGTGACAAACTTTTAACATATTTAGAATTTTAAAAGTTTTTCCAACGACATGTATTTATTAACATCACTAAATATGTCAATAAATTTGTCTAACAACATTTATGTTTAATGTTACATTTATCCGTCGCTAAAACATGCCAAAATATTATATTTTCCATATTCTTTATGTTAGCGTCACGGATTTTATTTTTAACATCTCCTTTCTCCGTCGCTACAACTTCCGTGTCAATATAATAAAGATGTTTCTTTTAGCCTAAATGAAAATAAAAGGGGTTAATAATATATTTCTCCCCCAATGTTCGTGGTAGTCTCGATTGAGTCATTGATGTTTCAATTTTCACAATTAAGCCTTCAAAACACCATATTGGTTAGGTTTTGTCCAAATTTTAACGGAAAGTTAACTGTTTTAATGAAATTGGCATGTGTCACTCACAGGAGAACATAATGGAGACTAAATCAAACTTTAGGGGACAGATTTACAAAAAGAACAAACTAATGTAATTTTTTTTATGTCATTTTCTTCTGTTTTATCCATGTTTTAACTGTAATAATATATTTTAATTATAATTATAATTAAACTTAAATTATTTTTATAATTTAAATAATATTTTTAGGTAATAAATATCTCTCTACCTATTGGTCTCTTAACCTCAAAAATAATGATAATAATAATAATAATAATAATAATAATAATAATAATAATAATAATAATAATAATAATAATAATAATAATAATAATAATAATAATAATAATAATAACAAATGTGACAGCGTCACATCTATAATTTTATTAACTCTTATGCTTGTGACCCACCTGCATGTCATGCACGTTGTACTATTTAAGTCATTTTGTAATTTAAAAAAAATCTACAAAACTTTATTGTTTTTTTTTCCATACACAAATAATATTTTTTTGCCAAACACAAACATGAAATCTTATTGTTTTTTTAACAAACACAAACACGATCGAGAATAAAACATAAACACCACATCGGATCGAGCTTGTGTTTGGTAAAAAAAAACATGTGCGTCGCATTTACTCGTCCATATTAGTAAAAAAAATCGTATTGTGTCGCATTTTATATTTTTTTTTTAATAAAACAGTAAACACGTTTTATTTTTATTTTAAAATTTTTAAAACTGTTTTTTTTTGGGAAACTTTTTTTTTTAATTTTAAAATAGCGAAAATAATTTTTTTATATTTTTAAAACAATTTTTTTATAAAATGTTAATTTGAAAAATAAGAAGGTTGCCAATAATTACTGGAGGAAGTGTGGATTGCTACTCTTTACAACAATTGTATTTTTTATTCATATAAAAAAACTATTATCACTACTCACTAGAACTTTAGTCATTAATTTATACTAACATGTTCACACTATCCCTCGTGGTGCTTAGTCAACATGCTTAACCCGTGTGTAAAAAGGGTTGGATTGCCATTTATCATTTTCATCATCCAAAGTGGAGCGCCGGAAGAAGATATAGGACTGCTAATAGCGCTACCCATAAATAAATATTATAATTTAGATAAAAAAAAGTATTTATTGTAAGAATTTAAACAAATATCTTCGATAATTTGTAATCACCTAGTTGACAGTTCCATTTATGCCCTATATTTAATCCCTTATGTGCGAAGCAGATTTGGAAATCAAAAGTATAAAATCTTTTTATTGCCTTTCTATTGTAAGGAGAAAAATATATATTTTTTTGATAGGTAAAGATTTTATAGAAAGAGACAGCCAAGGGGATAGAACCCATATATATGATGAATACAAAAACAAACATAAAGAAAGAGCCCACGACACCATTCTAGCTTACATAGCACAATGCATCTCCGCCAGAAACTCCCAAAGAATAGGAATAAAAGTGTTATGATTTTCCTTATACCACACCATTAGCAAGCTCAAAAATAGATGTCTAATTCTAGGTGGATCAACTTCCTTACCCTCAAAATACCTTGTGTTCGTCTCTCTTCCATGTTGAGTCGACAACCAATTGTAGCATAAGGGTAGTTGGGCAATCCAAGTCACATGGCATGCCTATTAGTAAAAGTCGGTCTCATTTCCCTTATAATCAATTTTAGGGGTGGCAAATCGTGCTATTGGGTCGTATTTTTGTCTGACACGACACGACACCAAGTCGTGTCTTTTGTAGCTTCCACGAACACGAACGAAAAAATCATGACACGACATGTGTAACACAATTAATTTTTTCCAATCCAATTAGACACGAAAACATGTTAAAAAACTCAGTTTTTGGACAAATATTATTACCACTTTCTCACCCAACTAATGTCAAATCTTAATCAAGCAATCCAAGAAAAATCAAACTAACCAAACTCAAATCAATCTTCAACCGGACAACTTTCTAAAAATACTAAAATTAAGCCATTACAAAACAACAACATATGACAAACAATATCCATTGAAAAATTTATGCAGAGTTAAAAAAAATTCAAAATTTACGAATCGGGTAAGATTACAAATTGGGTTGTATACAACGTTCAAAAAATTTACAATCTATACAGTGTTCAAAAAAATTAAAAAAATAGTTCATATACGAGTGTCGGGATGTTGAGATTGGGTTTTAACGATATTCCTCACTCATTCAAATGACCTAAAGAAGTCGTTCGAATGAGATGAATGCAGTTCACCATTTTTAAACCTAAAAAATCTAACATTATTAACCCCAAAACCTATCTCGAAAACCTTTAATCAAGATCAAGCCCATTATCCTTTGGATATATGTTATATAACAACATTACTAACCTATATCTATGCATTTTACCATACTAAAATATATTTGAGGATTAGTTTTTAGATTATAAGTTATGAACCCAAACTTCATAACAAGCAGATTTTTGTTGATTTGTGAGCATGATTCAGTGTATAACTAATAACATTAATAACATAGTTCAATTACATAGAATTTAGAAGTAATATTCTCTATAATCTTATCATGAACTTATCATGGGTTTATGTCTTAATTTACAATTAAAAAAAATTCAAAAATTAAGATTTGATTTTGAAAAACAATATTGTTAAGAGAAAATTTTACAGATTTCAATGGGCAACAATCATTATGACACAAACTCTAAACTAAATCCTTAAACTAAGTAAACTTGCTTGAGCAAAAAAGATTGAATCCAAATTAATAAACCTCCAAATCTCCCTCTCCCTTTACGGTCTCTTCTATCTAGCATTAGGGTTCCTCTCAACATCCTCTAAAATGAATTAGGTTTAATATAATGATTAGTTAAGTTAGCTTACCTCGAAATTAGTCTTAGGACCAATATGGGCCTCAATCTAATGAGCCCAAATACCAGTCCAATTGGCCTAAAACATTACCCAAGCCATGTACCACACAAAGGACTTAAAACCTATAACTTTAAGTCATAAACAGACATTTTAAACGTTCTAAAAGCCAACCAAAATATGATACCAAATAATTAATATTGTATCCTGTACGAGTCCAATGATAGATTATTTAATTATTTATTAGTTAAGCGCGACACAACATTATAAGAAAATACTTCACAATCATTGAAACTCAATACAAAGGGAATAATCCAAACACGGGAACCCCGACACCCAGTCCCTGACCATTCCATAGCCGTCCATAATACACAATCACTTTCAATTATTTAATTAATAAATTACCTTGTCTTAATTTCATTTTCACAAATGAATTATAAAAGACATATAAAAGATAAATAGTGACATGACATGTAAAACAATTACATAACATAAATATTTTTCACCAGTGTTTGAATTGGGGACAATATAGATGGTGGTAGAGTAGGGTATTACATAATTGTATTAAAGATAGTACCCAGTCGGAATAAATGTGCCAACATGTTGAGTTATGTTTCATTTCATCCCAACGAGGACATTTAGCTCCGTAAGGGGGTGGATTATAAGAGACTGATACCATGGTTGATTTGGTAGCCAAGGAGTTACATCCCACATCGCCTGAGTGAGGAAAAATAATGGTTCATATATGTAAGTTTGCATTCTTCTAGAACTGAAGCCTTCACATCTCTACTAGTAAGGCATGTGGTTTAGGAACCCATATATAAGTGGTTCAAACCCAATTAACACCAGTTTGTGGATGTGAGCTGGAATAAAACCCAATACTGCTGTGATCAGTTGTTAAATTGGGGGAAAATATTGATGTTGGTAGAGTGGAATATTACAAAGAACTTATGATGAAGAATGAGAGAATGGTTATTTCATCTAGGTTTGATGGTCATCCCAAATTCCAACTCAAGGATATGTATGTGAAGGTTGTGAAGTTATTCTTAGTGTTTTGAAACACAACTGTTTGTGACTCCTAAAGATCTCAGCGATTCTACTTAAAAAGGTAAATTTCACAGTTTCTCTACCACTACGCCAAAATGCGCTTTTAGTAACGAACTAATTTTTTGATTACTAATAATATTATACCATTACTATTTCTTATAATAATTTCCATTAGTAATCCAATATATTAATTACCAATTTTAGTTCAATTTTTAAGAAGTAATAATTTAATAAAAAAGGAAATTTTCCCTCCCAACCAAATGAAATTCCCAACTCGTACGCTCCCAAATGAGCAGAGAACCCTAGCAATAATAAGATATAAAAAAACCCGACTAATAGCACACACAATGACAAGAGATTAGAAAACCCTAGCAACAACAAGATCTCCTCTTCCCCATGTTAAGCTTTAAATTCATTTTTATTTGGTATATATACGTATATAACTTTACCAACGACACGTAAAATATTACATGTATCCTCTCTCTCTCTGTCTCTGTCTCTTTATATATATATATATATATATATATATATATATATATATATATATATATATACACACGCGCACTAGAGTATTACCCGTGCCTGAAGGCACAATTTTTTTTTCAAAGTACGTAATCGCAAAATGACAAAATTTTTATTTCCCGACAAAATAAAGTGTAATTAAAAAAATATAGGACTATCTACCATGTTTAACAAATAATAATTAACCCACCAACTTATATGGATAGTTGAATCAATTACCACATGATGCAGTCATAATAGGTAAAAAATTGATGAAAAAACCATTCACGAACCAAATTCGGCATTGAAAAAGCAAAACTGAAGACTTTAAATTCGATCTTGACCCCTTGAACATAGTTGAAAATAGTCCGAAATGTAGTTATCTAGAAGCACGACCTCTGCTACCACCAGATGCGACAGGATTACCTCCTATCCAGACTTGGCCTGAGATTATGGCCACCCCTAGGCATATTTCATTCCTCCTACCTGTGAGTGAGGAATTTTCGCTCGCGTCCAATCTCTCCGGAAGGACACCTCATCTCTAGTAGAGTGTACGGAGTAGTTTCAGCTTCTGTGTATCGAGCCCGACTCCCCGTGACGGAGGATCAATGGATCAGTCGATATATATTGGGGTTTCAGTTGTACATTCAATGCGATCTCGAACTGAGGGAGATAACGACTTTTCTAAAGGCGGTCGAGTATTTCACCAAGGTTGAGGCCTACCGCAAAGCCCCCGTAGCTCTTCCGGTCTCTCAGACTCCACCTATTTCGGCCTTTACGCTTTCTCCTCCTATAAAAGCATCTTTAGTCCTTACTTTCGCTACTCCCGATACTCCACACATGGGGCCTCCTACCTTTTGGTGCTACAACTGTGGCAATGTTGGGCACCGAGCATCTGAGTGCTCCCTCCCTCGACATCCTGCACTATTGACGATGGATCACCCAACTGATTACTTGGATGCGTTTGAGGACCTACCCCAGTACACCTTGATTATGGTTTTGGAGGGAGATTTAGTTTATCTTCCCCTTTGAGTTCGAGGATGAACTCTTTTTCAAAGAAGGGAGATTGATGTGAATTGAGGGCATAATTGCCATTTTGGGTTATTTTTGGATATAATAGTATTTTACTTACTCAGGAATCCTCAGACTTCCTTTTCTGTCTGTGGTGGTGGAATCTCAAGTATGCTTTAAGCTTGGCAGGGTCATCTTCGATTCCATTCTCACTAACCATAAATCCTAACAGTTTTCCTTTCGTGACACTGAAAACACATTTCTATCGATTTAACCGCATCTAATATCACCGTAGCAACTTGAAAAACTTTCGGAGGGAGGGAATATGAACTTCTCGAGTCTTAGACTTGATGATCATGTCGTTTATATAGACTTCGACCTCCTTATGAATAAGGTCATGCGTGGTGGTTGTGGGGCCCTTTAGTAGTCTGAATGGCATGATTGGATGGCAAAAAGTTCCCCATGGGGTGATGAAGGCGGTTTTCTCTTGTGGGTTCATCTTGATAAAGTTATATCCGATGAATACATCGACAAATAACTTGAGGGCGTCGCTAGTTGTGTTGTCCATAATCATGTCGATATTGGTAAATGGGTAATCGTCTTAGGGGGATGCTTTATTCAAATCCCTGTAATCAACGCACATGCGAACTTTCCCTCCTGACTTCGGTACGGGGGCGATATAAGTGACACACGTAGGATATTCGACTACAGAAATGAAACCCACATTCAATTGTTTGACAACTTCCTCTTTGATAACTTGCATTATGGGAATGTTGGAATCTCGTGCTGAGCTATTTCTAGGTCAATTCTAGTCATGTCATCATAGGACCATGCAACAATGTTCATGAATTCTTTTAATTGTTCCTGAAATTGTCCACGCTCATTCTCATTAAGGGTGGACCCTATCCTAATCTCGCACTGATGGCTACTAGAACCGAGATTAATAACAATAGTCTCATCATCATTAATTTGAACACGATCATGTTATTTGTTATTCTCCTTATTAAGATCGGTTAAGAATTATTCATTTGCAAAATCTCATCATCAAAGATTTGATTATAATCAAGATAATTAATGTAAGGCATAACAAGATACTCAAAATCCTCATTTATTTTATTTCGGGAAAAATGGCATTGAGAACCTGGTCAAAAGAGGTCTCAGTTACATAGATATCAGAAAAAGGCACAATAACATCTGGTGAAGAGAATTAACACCCTCAAAACTTATCTCTCTCTCTCTCTCCAAATCTAACACCTTAAGACCTAACTCCTTATTCAACTTTTTTGTATTTAAAGTTTCAATGTATAAATCTCTAAACAATTTTTGGAGACACCTTCTCCCTCACTTCCAATCTTACCTTCACACTCACTATCCCACGAATGGCTTGAAGAATCATCGATCTCTCCAGTATACAAGTGTCCTCATCATCGTGGGATAAACTAGGTGTGATCACGCGACAAGCCATGAAAGCAACGCACATTCCATGTGATGATTCATCCCCAAATTAATCAACTCGATGTCACTGTCACTAAGAGTTGTCGTGTTAGCAATCTTCTTCCCTTTTCTCTTTAGCACAGTGGGACACTCAAATTCTCTGTGTGTTGTTACCTCGCACTCAAAACATCTCACCTCTTCCTATTTCTCACCGCTCTCTTTGGCCTCATCTTTCTTTTTTTTCCCCAAAATCTTTTTTTTTTTGGAAGATTTTTCTTTGGAAAATTTGAGAAATTTTCAAAAAAAAATCCCAAATAAGGCCACGTTGTCGAAGTCGAACTCTCCTTCAGAATCAAACTCACAGAATCTCTCTTTTTTATTTTTCTTAACTTGAGTCTTTAAAGCTATCCCTTTATCCTTAGGCTTAACGTTTTGGGGAAACATGTGAATTTCATAAGTCTGAAGGTCTCCTATGAGATCCTCTAACCTAAGTGAATCTAACATCCCCACTGAATTTAAAACAGTGACCTTAGGAATAAAATGTTTAGGGAGTGACCTCAATAAAAATTTGGTAGGTTTTTAATAAAAAATAAATTTAGTGATGCATAGTTCTTATATCCACATGTTCTGGTAATTACTTTTAAAATGATGACATAGCGACTTGACATTTCGTCGGTCTCAAATAATAAGATCTGCTAGTCTTAGCAAAACCTATGATGTAATTTAAATAGTAGAAGCAGTATTTTGGGGCACTAGAGCAATATGAGATATTCAATACAACAAATATAATATTTTTTCTTATAAAATGTTTCCATCCCTTTTATCATGTGATGAAATATATATACACATTTCCCCACCTTCAACATTTTTCTCTATTTTAGGAAGTGCCATTACAAAAAGTAAAATCTTATATTTTAACTTATCTATAAGTGCCCAAATTAAAAATAGACAGTGCTCTTACCAACATCCTTGATTTATCATTATGTAATACTTTCCCAGTCACTCTTCAATAGGAGAATCCAGTTCACTCAAGAAGAATTGCAATAATTTCTCAATCCTAAAGAAGTAGTTCCCCAGATCCAGGAATCGGGAATCCGATGAGGATGGGATTTCCTCAGACAATGAAATATTTATAAATTTGTTACTTGTAGTGATGCTTACAGTTATAAATAAGAGTTATATGAATAACATATGTTATATTTTTATTAACAATGCCCTTATTTCTTACAAATTAATTTTAACATGCGATTTGTTATTCAGTTTATGTTCATCAACACATTATTCATTTTATGTTCATCAACACATTATTCATCAACATATACACTTACTTGAGCCTATTGTTTGCCCCGGGCTAGGGGTACAATATATATTCCCTAAGAGACGGAAATGGGCGCTGGTAACTGCCCCGCTAGTCCACTATCCCTTGAATATCTCCTCCAAGATCTTTGGGGATAGAACTGATCAAATTATAACCATTATTACTTAGAGCAACCATAATTTGGGCTGGACATATCTTATTATTAGCTGGGATTTGTCCGGCTAATCTTATGAGCCTAAAAGATAAATAAGGTACCCACAGGTAATATACTAACTCCTATATTTTCAGGGCCTTAAACAATGAGGAGAAATTTGATTTTTTTGTATTGAAAATCAGGCGAGAGATCTATGAAAATTCATCGAAGTCTATAAAAATGAAGGTCACATGTTTTTTAATATTTTTTTCCATTCTTTCTTATTTAGATGCGATAAAAAATAATTGTAATTTTATTTGTCTTGTTTAGATGAAGGAGTTGGCTGTAAAGTCGTCATATCAAACTCATGAGATCAACGAACTTCAACACGAGTTCATTGAATTTACTCATCCTTATATTATATGATTTGGAGCAATTTTTCGACACAATTTCGCGAAAGCCAAAGGGGGGATCGATGCATTTTTGCGTGATTTTTTAATGTACATATTTTTGGAGACATTATTTTTTAATGATGTACATAGTGGGTACATCTAGCTATGATACATGTAGTAGATCATTGTTTTTTGTGGATAATTAATGTAGATGGTGGGTATATCTAATTGTGTTCCACTATTTTTTTTATACGGGCAAATGTCTTGGTTTGATGCATTTTAGGTGTACGTGACTTTAAGTACAAAAAAAATTAGGTTTGTTTTTGTGTTATTGTGAATTCTGATCTATGTTTAGATTTATTTGTCAATTATGACATTAATATTGGTAATTAATTTTTTTATTATATGTTTAATTTATGACCGTTTATATTAAACCCTCGTGTGATGAAATATTTTATATGACCTTTTTAAAATGTTGAAAACTGTTTATCATGACGCTTTTTAAATCAAATATGACTATTTTCGTGGCAGATATGACTGTTTTTCCAAAACTGTCATATATAACAGTTAACCTAATATGACAATTTTAATGGGTATCAATTATGACACCTTAACTTATGACGTTTTTGATTGAAAAATAAATGGTCATAAAAGACATTTTATGACAACTAAAAAATGCCATAAAAAGGCTTTTTTTATTATAGTGAATATTCAGAATAATCTCATAAATCTTAATTTTTTTTTATTCAGGTCCATAATGTGAGAGGAGGGTGTCGATGATCGTTTTCCATGATCCAGGCCTAAATATATACAATACTTCGATTAAATAACTTTGTAAATAAACAAATCAGAGTATACGTTCCAAAATAACAGATATGTTAAAAAGTAACCATTACAAAACTGGTTATAAAAAAAATAAAAATAAATATGAACATAAGGAAATATGTTAAAATTATAAATAAAAAATTTATACAAACCATTACAAACTTTGTAATGGTTCAAGGGTTCTCAGTTCTGACCGAAAATTGTAAACTTAGTAAGGAGGGTTTGTAGTGGTTCGAGTAGTTACACCAAAACTCAAGTGTAACTTTTTGATGTCTCAGTTTGATCGAAAATTGAAAACTCAGGTGTAAATTTTTTGGGTTTGTAATCGTGTAAAAAGGGTTTTGACCAAAAAACCCTATAATGGGTCAAGTTCTTACCGTTTTTAAGTTGAACGACGACGGGGAAGTCTTTACGGCGGCATGGCGGCATGATGTCTGAATGTTAGAGAGAGGGAATTCGATTTTTGTTTTTTCTTTCTTTTAAAAAGAGATGCGATCGAATATAATAGACGAGCGTGGGTAGTTTTTTTTTAAAGTTTTCTTTTATACGTATTTATGGTTTTATTATTTTTTAAGCCATTGGAGGTGCTAATGTTAAAAAAAACAAATGGGTCACAATTGAGTTATTTTGGGATCCTTACCGGGCCCCATATCGTGTTACAATTGGGTTAGAATGGAACAATTTCGAGTCAATTCCCTAGCACAAACACGACATCACTCGACAGTGGGCCAAAAAAGTTTGGCCCGAATACGATAAGCTGTTTTGATTTCATGTCAATTTCGTGTTGGGTCGTATCGTGTTAAAAATTGTCACCCCTATCTTAAATGGATAGAGGGACATATTAGTAATTTGGGTTGGGATAGTTATATATATATATATATATATATATATATATATATGACTCTGCAAATGGTAGGATATGACTTTGCGGAAAATTTTAACAATGGAAAGGGGTTACTTGACAAAAATGGTGAGATTAGACTAACATTTAAGATTAAACCCTTTTCTGTTCCTAGAAACTCCTATTGCGTATAGATTCTAGATGCTTTCCATAAAATTAGAGCATATATTTCTAGTCTTTGACGTAAGCCATGGGTGAGGGGCTATTCCTCACTAATTTGTTTAAAATAAATTATCTTTCCCAATATATATATATATATATATATATATATAAGAGAAAATCGTTTTTACATTTCGATCAGCGAGGCAGGTATGGGTATGCCAGAGGTGGTAGTTGGCCAGTTTAAGGTGGGGGCAAAAGGGTGGAGGATGGATTAGGCACGTTTGGTTCATGAGTTTGATTGGTGTAAAACCTGGTGGAAGTACCGGCGAGGGTGGTGGGCAGTGTGGTTGCCAGCAGTTTCGTTGGGGACAAGGTCGGGTCCAGTATTTTTTCTTAGATGTTGGCCGGAGTAGCTGGGTTGTTAAGGTGGGTCACGCTGGCGGGGTTAGGGTAGGTTCGCAAGTGGTTACAGGGTGGTTGAAGGTTGGTAAATGGTGGTTTGATAAGGGTGTAATATGTGTTTTTTTAGTTCTTGGTTATGATACGGAGGTATGCGTGAGAAGGAGGATGGTGGGTTGTTTGGTGAAAGAAATAAGAGAAGGGAGAGAATTGTAATTCGATTTTTGTATTTAATATGAGGTGTGGGGGTTATTTGGGCGTATATGTTGTGTATTGTAGTAGAATGTGAGTGAGAGTAGTTTTAGGGTGTATATGTGGAGTTTTGTATGGTGTGTATGTGAATTTATTTTGTACCAAATTAATTAGACTAAAATTAACTGAAATTAAAATAAATATTTACGACTCAACCAAAAAATATAAAAATTATAAAATTATAAAATAAAATTTATTAAAATTAAAAAATTGAATTTAAGCCTATAAAATAATAAAAACTAAACTCATAAAACTAAAAAAAATAAGAAAAATAATGAAAAGTAAAATAAAAAAACTCTAATAAAATGCACACATGTATTATATTTACATAAAAATATAAAACACCTGACATAAAAAATGAAAAATAAAAAATATACGAACCCTAATATTTACAACTATACTCAAACAAATAAAATATAAAAGTCATAAAAAAATAAGCACGACTTAAATAAAAATCTAAAAAAGATCAAAGTATAAACTAAGCATACACGGGGCTTAGGTGATGCCTTGGTCCCAGTTTAGGCTCGGTATTTATATGGGAAAGATCAAAGAGGATTTCTAACTTCAAGATCACTTTGATTTCCTTCTTGATTGCCACTTTACTGTAATTTCTTTGATTTAGCACAATTTGATACTGCAACTACATATTGGTCTACAAAATAGACAAATATGAAAATGAGGCAAATTCTATCGAGAACTAACAATTAAAATGGGTTTATTTGGGGTATAAAATTAATACTTTTGGGTGCTTATCAATAGAAAAATATCCAATAAACCTCTCATCACTATATAATGCAGGAGTAAATGATTGGTCCTCTCCTCTGTAACAACCCAGGTTTTTGAGCGGCTATTTTATATTATTTTACCTGATGGGCTAATTTTATAAAATAGGGAAAGTTGGAGTAAATGTTATTTCCCGTGATATTTAGGGATAGTATGTACTATGTTTCGTTTATTTACCGTTTTGAGAAGGTAAATAGCATTATATTGTGTTTTATTGCGTCGTTATATGTTGGACGACGGTTATGACTCATATTTAAAATGGACCCTAATTAATGGAATAAAATGAATTTGGAACATAAAAATATTTCACATTATTCCGAATGTCAAAATAGGGGGTGCGGTTGTTTTTAGGATAGTCGAGATAGTAGAAATAACTGCCAAGTTGTATTTTTAAGTTTTGGGCACTTTTGGTGGGTTATGGCTCAATTATGTGATTACGAGTCATTTTAATGGTGTATTAGCAATTATAAGAGGGGAAATTATGTTTTAAACCCGGTTAAGTCCGCCACCCCTTTTATTTTCTCAATCTTGTGTTGGAAGCCAAAAGAGAGAGAGAGAGAAGAGAGAGTTGAGAGAAAATGGAGAGAAAGAGAGAAAATGGAAGATTGGAGTCGGAATCCATTGCTACCGGAAGGGAATCCGAGACTACAACCTCCGGACAAGTTTCTTACTTGCTAGATGTTGATTTAATGTGATAAATTGCATGTATATTTATATTTTGGAGATGTAAATCATTTTTGGGATTTGTAGATTTTTAGTTATTAAACCTTTAATCTTGTAGTTTAATTTGATTTGAGTTGAGAAAATTAGTTATTTGATGTGTAGGAATGATGTAGTAGAATTAATTATTGTTGATGTTGGAAGAAATCAAGGATTTGGGGTTTTTTAGAAATTAGGGTTCTTAAACTCGTAGCCCAAATTGGGCAAATTCGCAGGGCCGAATCGATTTGGCTCCCAGGCGAATCGATTCGGTTAGGGGGCAGGATACAGTTCTGGGAGATCGAATAGATTCGGGATAAGTGCCGAATCGATTCGGACAGAGGCATAATGCCAGTTTTACTCACCAAATTGATTCGCTTTTGGGCGAATCGATTCGCAACCAGGGGCGAATCGATTCGACCCTAGGGTGAATCGATTCGGTTGCCCTGTATTTGTGAGATTTTTCTTAGTTTGATTTTAGCACTTTTTCTTTTAGGTCCAAGGTATAGGGACCTTCTTTTGGGAAGTAATGAGAGTCCTAGAGGGTTGTTTTGGGCAGACTAATGTCCTAGGCTAAAATGGGATAATTGGGCTTACCCCGAGGGCTAGGTTGGGTAGGTTAATATCCGAATGATATAGGAAGTTAACCAAGAATTTATAAAAGGTAAAATGATAATGTTTGGGACTTTTGGGAGTCTATTATTGAGGGAGACCCATTTAAAAGATTTGGAAGATTGTACTGGACTCTTGGAGTTAGTGTGAGTCTATTGGCACTTCGGGTCTTAGGTCATTAATAAAATATGACTCTAAGAATAAGAAATGTATATTTTGAAACTTGGAACTATGGCTAAGTATAAATGGTTTTTGAGAATGTAAAAGTGAATGATTTGAAAAATAGAAAAATAATTTTCATAAATGTTAATTTATGATTACACACATCTCTAAATCGCTATCATAAGGGAAGTTCGCGCATGTGGTGAAGCCCCCTGGCTAATGAATGCATGGGGGATTTATCCCTAGGCCATATGACCGGTTATTTTATATTTTTTCTGCGCTAGTGAGGTAATTTTGGGTGTGGTTATGACTCACTCGCAGGGGTATGGCCGCTTCCCGACGTTTGGGTATGATCCCAGGTTGTCTTGTTTGATAGGCCCTGGAAGATGATAGCCATTTTGGGGCGCGTCCAGTGGAGAAACCCAGAGGAATGGTCTTAGAATTGTTATATGTATATGAATATAACTATTCTTAATAATGCATTTTTATGATAATAAAATGGCTTTACTTACATTTCCCGAATGGAATAAGGGAAATGGGGAATTTAAATACATTTTCCGGATGGAAGACGGAAAATGGGCAGATATGAAATGAAAGAAAAGCATTTTTATGATTAATAAAACTTGCTTTATATATATTTTTCCTGGATGGAAGAATGGAAATAAAATTGGTAAAGGAGTTTTGATATGATAATTGATTTGGCAAACATTTGATAAAATGAATTTACCATTTATGTGTATTCCTAAAGAAAGAAATATGAGTTGTGCCTTTAGATAGTGAATGGATTAATTTGTGTCTCCTTAAGTAGCTGTAGATGAGACCTCCCATATATATATATATATATATATATATATATATATATATATATATATATATATATATATATATTGATTACGTGCTGAGGGTCTAATGGATCTCGACGATCAACCTTGCCCAGTAGTAGTGTATCGGGGGGGTTCCTTGTTTGGATTTCGCTTCGCAAGACACCCCACACACGAATAGGGCATAGTGTTGAGACTGGGGGAAGTTAGACCTTAGTACTTGGGTTAACTAGAGCATCATCATTGATATTGTGCTAGGTTGTGCTTTTATATTGAGAGGTGAGAAACATTATTGTTAATTACGAGAGAATTATGCACTTAACTATCATGCATTTTAGTCACATGGTAATCATATCAAACCGGGCCCTGACCCGTCTATATTTCTTTATTTTTCATGCAATCCTTTGTCCGTTCAGGTGCTCTATCGCATGGACAGCCGTATTGACATTTCCATTCCAGTTCTCTTGGAGCTATAACATTTTGTGGATGTTGTAGGATATTTGTCATAGACGCTTCTTTCCATTGTACTCTAGTTATGTTCAGTTATATATTTGGGAGTTTTGCCCATGCTTTGTATTCGTTTATTATATTGTCATAATTGAATTGTAATACTCGGTGTAAATATTTGTATTGGTCTGTTAACCGACAGCTTATTCGGTTGTTATTTATTATATTGTATTTCATTACTCGTTGATTTTTTTTGGTATCCACCATTTTTGCAAATGGGATTGTCTAAGTGTTTTTCTTTTACTTACTAAATTTTAAATTTGACAGTCCGCTTTCTAAAATGAGTAGTGGTTATCTCGTACTATTATTTTAATCGGCAGTGATGCGGGGAATGGGCCATCTATGATTCATGTGATTATTAGAGTATTGGGCTGGCCACCTATTATTTCAGTAGGCGGGTTGTCACAGATGGTATCAGAGCATTAGGTTCTAGAGCCCTTAGGAATCTGTGCAAATGTAGTTCGTTTTCAGCGTTACTTCTAATTTGATATAGAACCTTAGGATTAAGATCGTTGATTTCTATTGAGAGATTTTGTTCTCCTGCTATGATATGAGAACCCTGAAAATATTTTGCGCGTTCGTGTGAGACTCGTAAGTCGTCAGATGAAGGGCGTCAAGGAAGGCCGTTGTGAAGGCGTCATGAGACGGGATTACTAAGAACTGTACGTTGTAGTCAGGGATGAGGGCCGCTTTGGATGTCTCTCCCTCCGTAGCGTTATCTTATATCGCTACCATGACTACTAAGTACAGTAGATGTAGTTTTTTATGTACCACTACAAGTATAAAGTCTTACTAAGCTTGGGACTCCAAGCGACGTTGATTTGAAGTTGAGAGGTCCTTGACAAGGACCACACGTTGAAGTTTGGTCGGTTGGAGGAAGTGTAATCTCATTTGGTGAGAATATAAGGCCCGAGAGTTTTGGCCTAGAGTGGGGTATAGAATTGCC
Organism: Sambucus nigra; assembly: GCA_949130495.1. Taxonomy (NCBI): domain Eukaryota; kingdom Viridiplantae; phylum Streptophyta; class Magnoliopsida; order Dipsacales; family Adoxaceae; genus Sambucus; species Sambucus nigra. The sequence continues at coordinate 645,647,929 of OX422215.1, read as the reverse complement.
CAGGTGCGAAAGATTGAAGGAAAATATTTCACCCGTTGGAGTAACGAGGAAATTGCAAAAACGGTAATCGCCATATTTTGGTCGAGCAGGAGGTTTTGCTCATTGAGAAACCCGTTAGATTATTTCAACAACGAGTTTCTCTGAGATATCAGGAATGATGAGAAAGTAGGTTCTCAAATATTCACTTAAGGTTCGGTCAGAGGCCGACAGTGAATAAAGGGTGTTACGGTTAAGAAACTGTACACCGAAATAAGGTTGGTACGAGGAAGAGAAAGCCCTTCAGTAGAATCATAGGTTCACGAATAAGAATTGTTAACACTTTAGGAGAAGTATCGTTCATGAAATCCCATCGGTAGATATCCACCAGGGGAAGACTCATTGGACTAAGGCTAGGGTGACCGATAGAATGTTCCCTTTATTGAGGAGGTTAATGGAATTACATGGGTAACCGTCTAGTAGTTAGAGATGGAGAAATAGTTTGACGTGGAATGTGGAACCACGCATTTTGATCTTGTCGATTGAAGACGACCGACAAGAATAGGGTGCCTAGTTAGGGCATAGATAGAAATAGTTTGGTCCGAATAAGACTAGGATAATGTGTTTGAGAACCATCGGTAGTGGCCAAAGAGTGGCAAGTATGTTGGTGGGAATTTCCACCTTAGTTGGGGGTGGAGCATTCCTTATGATGAGATGGAGTAGTATTGTATTAACCTTAGATTCCAGTGTGTAAATCGAGCTTGTGGTAGTATCGATATTATTATAGTGAATGCATCTATATGACTTCCGTGGTAGGGAGGTTCTATATTTTCCTTCGCTCGTTATAAGGCGAGTGATGATATTTTAAAATTATATGTGCGATATGTGCTACTCGTATTATATGTATTACACAAGTGGAAATATTCTTGGTTTGATTGGTGCGATAGCAAGCGAATAAATTGCTAGGCTATCCTATTTCTAGTTTCAGAGCAGAACTAGTTATTCTATAATATCTCACCTAGGTATAGGATTGAGACTTTATTGAAATGGTTTACGGTATGTAGGTATTTTTCATTATTTGTTTTGTTTGATTGTTTGCTTGCTTTGTTTGTGCATGATGTTGCCTTATCTCCACGACCAACAAAGTTAAGTAATAATGCTTTGGAGGGGTTACTTGTATGGATTTCGCTTTTGCGAGACGCTCCACGCGTGAACCTTAACGACGATGGAAGTGGAGAGATGCTGTAATTCTTTTCTTTTTCTTTCTTTTCTTTCTTTCTGTTGGTTGAGTGCTGGGTTGGAAGGTTTGGCCGAGAATCACGTAATTGAGTGATTAAGGGCTGAGTTAAAGTGCGAGATATGAGCACTGTAATAGTCCTTCCCTCTGATAGATGTGGTGGAGACTTGGGTAAGAAAGTCAGATTGAGACTTATGGTTATGCCTTAATGAGAAGGCCATTTAAAAAGATGAAATGTATATATATTGGGATAAAGTATGTGTGGCATCTTACCGAAAGTAAATGCCTGATTAGTTAAATTTTCAGTTAATTTGAGATGGTAAGACTTATAAGTAGAAGTGGAAGTGCATTAGGAGAGTTATGAGTTAGGATTCCGTCGATCCCGATTATGTGTCTTAGACCGTTATACCTTGACGACCGACGATGCGAGGTAGTAGTGTAACGGGAGGGTTCCTTGTTCAAATTTCGCTTCGGCGAGACGTCCCACGCATGAATCCAAGCGAATGTTGGAAGTCGGGAAAGGTCTTGAACACTAGGGATATAAGTAGTATAATATTTTTAGGATTTGATTAGGGTATATACCGACCTTAGGATTATTAGGACATAAGGCCTTTAGGGCATGTGACGTTGATTTAAGGAAGCCAATCAGAACTAGATTTAACCGAGAGGATGCTACATCAAGAGCATCCGTGTCTATGATTTGTCATTTCACATATTCGTGTGAAAAGAGTAGTGTGGAGCAAGGAAGGGTATGTCGGTGGACATTCTTATCGAATTGACGATAATACAACGGTCATGATCCTAGTTGAGAAAACTGTTGATCATTGGGCCAATCGCTGCTTGTTCAGCTGATGTGGGCGGACTAATTGCGGAGGAGTACGCCCAGATCTTTGTGCTGGAATTTTGGGATGATATAAGGTGCCTATCAAATAGTGATGGACCAAGACTAGATTTTTGTGTCGAAGTTTTGGTAAAGTTTCCAGAAAGAAATGGGAACTGTAAGGAAATGAAGTATATCCTACCACCCGAAAGTGGATAAGTAAATGGAGAAAGTTAACCAAATGTCGGAGGGCATACCTTGAATAGGTATGAACGACTTAAACGAAATCATTGGGCTCATTGAGCCGCATACTTTCAGGGGCCACGCCAATGCGAATAGGAGTAAGTAGTGTTGGGGTTAAACGATTATAGGTTAGTGTAATTATTCCCTAGAGAGGGTATAACGTGATTCGAAAATAAAGGCAATTTATGCCGAGATATGTAGGTATCTCCTTCCGTCGTAGAAGGTGAGATTGATAGTTCATGAGGAACGGTTTGGTGATATGTTAGAGCACGAAGAATGTAGACTGAGATAGATAGTGACGACCTTAGTCCGAGTCCATTTAGGACGTCGTGATAGCGAGGAGTTCGCCAATGATGTAAGAACGGTGGTTTAGAATAGTATACCCTTTGTATGATTATGGGGTACGCTAGAATTTTGAGGGCAAAATTCCCTTCTAAGTGAGGGAGTATGTAACAACCCAGGTTTTTGAGCGGCTATTTTATATTATTTTGCCTGATGGGCTAATTTTATAAAATAGGAGAAGTTGGAGTAAATGTTATTTTCCGTGATATTTAGGGATAATATTTACAATGGTTTGTCTATTTACCGTTACGAGAAGGTAAATACCATTATATTGTGTTTTATTGCGTCGTTATATGTTATACGACGGTTATGACTCATATTTAAAATGGAGCCTAATTAATGGAATAAAATGAATTTGGAACATAAAAATAGTTCACGTTATTCCGAATGCCAAAATAGGGGGTGCGGTTGATTTTAGGATAGTCGAGATAGTCGAAATAAGTGCTAAGTTGTATTTTTGAGTTTTGGGCACTTTTGGTGGGTATTGGCTCAATTATGTGATTACGAGTCATTTTAATGGTGTATTAGCAATTAAAAGAAGGGAAATTGTGTTTTAAACCCGGTTAAGTACCCCACCCCTTTTATTTTCTCAATCTTGTATTGGAAGCCAAAAGAGAGAGAGAGAGAGAGAAGAGAGAGTTGAGAGAAAATGGAGAGAAAGAGAGAAAATGGAAGATTGGAGCCGGAATTCGTTGCTACCAAAAGGGAATCTGAGACTACAACCTCGGGGCAAGTTTCTTACTTGCTAGATGTTGATTTAATGTGATAAATTGCATGTATAGTTATATTTTGGAGATTTAAATCATTTTTGGGATTTGTAGGTTTTTAGTGATTAAACCTTTAATCTTGTAGTTTAATTTGATTTGAGTTGAGAAAATTAGTTATTTGATGTGTAAGAATGATGTAGTAGAATTAATTATTGTTGATGTTGGAAGAAATCAAGGATTTTGGGTTTTGGAGAAATTAAGGTTCTTAAACCCGTAGCCCAAATTGGGCAAATTCGCAGGGCCGAATCGATTCGTTTCCTAGGCGAGATACAGGTCAGGGAGACCAAATTGATTCGGGTTAAGGGCCGAATCGATTCAGACAGAGGCAGAATGCCAGTTTTACTCACCGAATCGATTCACTTTTGGGCGAATCGATTCGCAACCAGGGGCGAATCGATTCGGCCCTAGGGAGAATCAATTCGGTAGCCCTGTTTTTGTGAGATTTTTCTTAGTTTGATTTTAGCACTTTTTCTTTTAGGTCCAAGGTATAGGTACCTTCCTTTGGGAAGTAATGAGAGTCCTAGAGGGTTGTTTTGGGTAGACTAATGTCCTAGGCTAAAATGGGATATTTGGGCTTACCCCGAGGGCTAGTTTGGGTAGGTTAATATCCGAATGATATAGAAAGTTCACCAAGAATTTATAAAAGGTAAAATGATAATGTTTAGGACTTTTGGAAGTCTATTATTGAGGGAGACTCATTTAAAAGATTTGGGAGATTGTAGTGGACTCTTGGAGATTAGTGTGAGTCTATTGGCACTTCGGGTCTTAGGTCATTAATAAAATATGACTCTGAGAATAAGAAATGTAAATTTTGAAACCTAGTACTATGGCTAAGTATAAATGGTTTTTGAGAATGTAAAAGTGAAAGATTTCAAAAATAGAAAAATAATTTTCATAAATGTTAATTTATGATTACACACCTCTCTAAATCGCTATCATAAGGGAAGTTTGCGCGTGTGGTGAAGCCCCCTGGCTAATGAATGCAGGGTGGATATATCCCTAGGCCATATGACCGGTTATTGTATATTTGTTCTGCGCTAGTGAGGTAATTCTGGGTCTGGTTATGACTCACTCGCAGGGGTATGTCCGCTTCCTGACGTTTCGGTATGATCCCAGGTTGTCTTGTTTGATAGGCCCTGGAAGATGATAGCCATTTTGGGGCGCGTCCAGTGGGGAAACCCGGAGGGACGGTCTTAGAATCGTTATATGTATATGAATATAACTCTTCTTAATAATGTGGGACATTATTGATGTTAAAGCATTTTATGATAATAAAATGGCTTTACTTACATTTCCCGGATGGAAGAAGAGAAATGGGAAATTTAAATACATTTTCCGGATGAAAGAAGGAAAATGGAAAGATATGAAATGAAAGAAAAGTATTTTTATGATTAATAAAACTTGCTTTACATATATTTTTCCTGGATGGAAGAAAGGAAATAAAATTGGTAAAGAAGTTTTGATATGATAATTGATTTGGTAAACATTTGATAAATGAATTTACCATTTATTTATATTCCTAAAGAAAGAAATAGGAATTGTTCCTTTAGATAGTGAATGGATTTATTTGTGTCTCCTTGAGTAGCTGTAGATAACACCTCCCATATATATATATATATATATATTGATTACGTGCTGAGGGTCTAATGGATCTCGACGATCAACCTTGCCCAGTAGTAGTGTATCGTGGGGCTTCCTTGTTTTTATCCTGGGGTAAGTTAGTCCTTAGTACTTGGGTTAACTACATCATCATCATTGATATTGCACTAGGTTGTGCTTTTCGATTGAGAGGTGAGAAACATTATTGTTAATTACGAGAGAATTACGCACTTAACTGTCATACATTTTAATCACATGGTAATCATATCAAACCGGACCCTGACTCGTCTATATTTCTTTGTTTTGGATGCAATCCTTTGTCCGTTCAGGTGCTCTGCCGTATGGACACCCGTATTGATATTTCCATTCCAGTTGTCTTGGAGCTATAGCATTTTGTGAATGTTGTAGGATATTTGTCATAGACGCTTCTTTCTATTGTACTCTAATTATGTTCAGTTATATATTCGGGCGTGTTGCCCATGCTTTGTATTCATTTATTATATTGTAATAATCGAATTGTAATACTCGGTGTAGATATTTGTATTGGTCTGTTTACCGACAACTTATTCGGTTGTTATTTATTATATTGTATTTCATTACTCGTTGATTTTTTTTGGTATCCACCATTTTGTAAATGGGATTGTCTAAGTGTTTTTCTTTTACTTACTAAATTTTAAATTTGACAGTCCGCTTTCAAAAATGATTGGTGGTCTCGTACTATTATTTTAATCGACAGTGATGCTGAGAACGGACCATCTATGATTCCTGTGATTATTAGAGTATTGGGCTGGCCACCTATTATTTTAGTAGGCGGGTTGTCACATCACCCACCGTCGTCTCCTTACATAACCAGGATCGACTCACCATTAACTACCTTCTCTCTTGCATGGCCTCTATCGTCAAAATGGCCTGCTTCGCCACGATCTATAGAAAAAATGACACTTCTGGGAGTGCCTTGGCCTTCCATATTCAATGATATGATTGTCGTAGCTAATCCATTTATTTATTGTCAAATCTATATAGTACATGAGAGAAAATAATACACTAACCCTTGAAAACTTAAAACCTATATAACATGTGTAGGGAAAGCATGCGTGAAATGACAAAGTCGATGGGAAATTAATTGGACATGGCCAATGTAACATTATTTTTTAAAGATGGTTAATATAGATTAACACCATTGCAAGTTTCCAAACAATGTCCATTTTAGTCTAATCTATATAGTTCGTAATGTAAACTTTTTTTTTCATAAGCAAATGATTCAATAAAACAAACCCACCTAAGGGGGCGGAATCCCGTATACTAGAAGTATACAAAAAAAATGAAAAATCCGTAGCCCAGAACCGACTAGCCTATCCACTAGAGCTCCTCCAAAAACTCAAGAAAGAGTGACAGCCACGAATCCTGCCTCCTCCTATACCAAGTAAGAAGAAAGCTCAGAAAATTATACTGAATACGAGAGGGAGCAAGATCGACCCCCTCAAAGCAGCTCCTATTCCTCTCCTACCAGACTGTCCAAAAAGTACAATGAGGGACCATCCTCCAGACCACCCGCGGGCCAATCTAACCTAAAGGGCTCCTCCGAGCCGTCATTACCTCACACACCGTACAGTGTATAACCCAAAGAATCTGACATAAAGAGAAGAACAAGTCCCAAAGACCCCGAATCACCTGACAGTGTTAAAGAAGGTAATTGGACGTTTCCTCGTCAGTTTTACATAACCAACATCTACTGGCCAACCTCCCCCCTCTTCTCTAAAGCCCCTCCATAGTCAAGATTGCCTATCTGGCAACAGCCCACACAAAGAGGCAAAATAAAAAACAAAGTTATATTCATCACTTAATTCAAGGCGATTACATCGTATTAATAGAAGATAAGCTTGTGTTGCGTAATGAACTATTTGAGATTCCATATTCTGATGCAGACCCTAAAAGTGCTGAAGTTATGACGCGTTTAGAGTATATTAATACAAGTGATGAGTTATCCCAAGTTAATCATATTAGTGTACAAATTCACGACGATCGCGGCATTTATTTATTCGTGGATCTCCCCAAACTTGATTCAGCATCTGCAGAGGATTCCGATCTTATTTCGAAAGATGTAAATTGTACTGCGGAAAAAGGCAATTGGAACGTCGTTCGAAAGCGAATGCGGTCTAGAAATCGAAGGACCTAAATGTTTTTTTTAAAATTTGCTTTAGGTAGTTGTTTCTTTTTTGCAAGATTTCTGCGTTAGCATTTGTTAGTGCCCTTGGAGAGGATTTTTCTCCATCTATTAATAAATTAATTAAAAAAAAAAAGTCCCACCCTGAAATAAACAACATATATGACTTTCCAAAATGTGTTTTCTTGTGGACTAAGTTTTATAGTTTATATAAGTGGAATTCATATATGGTAAAATAAATGATAAGCCTTAGATTTAGGAGTCAAATTCAAATGAAGCCCTCGCATTTGCGGTATATTAACTTAAACCTTGATGTTATTGTTTGGAAAAAAAAAGCAAGTTAATTGTAGTTGTAGATCTTACGCATTGGATTTGTATAAGGTTATACATATATCGTCGTCTACTTCCATCAAGTGGTAATAAAATTAGATAATTTACATGACACAAAGAAATAGTATTTAAAGTATGGATGAAAAGTAAACCATGGTACAAAGATAAAGTAAGGGTGTGTTTGATAAATAAGATGGAAAATAAGCGCCAAGAATCGATTTCCATGGAATTGAAAACATGAAAATATTTTCCATGGAAAAAATTTGTTGGTGGTGTTTGATTGCAAATATTTTCCAGGTGAAAAATGTTATATTTTCCATCTATTGTGTTTGGTTCCCAATATTTTCCATGGAAAAAAAGTAGAAAAAATATATATAAAATAGAAAAATAAAAAAAATCGCAGAAAATTAATAAAAATCCCAAAGAATAAATAAATAAAAAAATCCAAAATGTGAACAAAACCCCAAAGATAAGGAAAAATTCCAGAAAATGAATAAAAACCCAAAAAAAAAGAAAAAAAAATCAAGAAAGTGAATAAAAATAAAAAAATAATGAAAAAAATCCAGAAAGTGACTAAAACCCCAAAAATAATGCAAAAAAATACAAAAAATGAATAAAAACCCAAAAATAATGAAAAAAATACTGAAAGTGAATAAAAACCTAAACCCAAAAATAATGAAAAAAATATAGAAATTGAATAAAACTCCAAAAATAATGAAAAAAATCCAAAAAGTGAATAAAAACCCCAAGATAATGAAAAAAATCAAGAAAATGAATAAAACCCCAAAAATAATGAAAAAATTCAAAAAGTGAATAAAAAGTGAAAAAAATACAGAAAGTGAATAAGACCCCAAAAATAATGAAAAAAAATCCAAAAAATTAATAAATACCCAAAAATAAGAAAACAAAATCCAAAAAGTGAATAAAAATCCAAAATTAATGAAAAAATACAGAAAATGAATAAAATTCTAAAAATAATGAAAAAAAATCCAGATAGTGATTACAAACCCAAAAATAATGAAAAAATACAGAAAGTGAATCAAACCCCACAGATAATATTAAAAAAATACAGAAAATGAATAAAAAAAACAGAAAATAAATATTACCCCATAATGAATTTTCTGGATTTTCTTCATTATTTCTGGATTTTTATTCAATTTCTAGATTTTTTTTCATTTTTTTTAAGTTTTATTCACTTTCGGTATTTTTTTTCCATTATTTTTGGGTTTTTATTAATTTTTTGGATTTTGTCCATTATTTTGGGGGTTTTATTCACTTTATATATTTTTTTTCATTATTTTTGGATTCTTATTCACTTTCTGGATTTTTTTCATTATTATTGGGTTTTTATCCACTTTCAGTATTTTTTTTCATTATTTTTGGGTTTTTATTCATTTTATTCATTTTTTTCATTTTTTTCGTTTTTTTTTTCGTTTTTTGTATTTTTTTCATTATTTTTGGAGTTTTTTTCACTCTCTGTATTTTTGGGTTTTTTTTCATTTTTTCGTATTTTTTTCATTCTTTTTGGAGTTTTATTCACTTTCTATATTTTTTTCATTATTTTTGTTTTTTTTTTCATTTTCTAGATTTTTTTCATTATTTTTGGACTTTTATTAACTTTCTGTATTTTTTTCATTATTTTTTGGTTTTTATTCACTTTATGATTTTTTTTCATTATTTTTGGGGTTTAATCACTTTCTGATTTTTTTCCCATTATTTTTGGGTTTTTACTCACTATTTGGATTTTTTTCATTATTTTGATATTTTTATTCACTTTCTAGATTTTTTAAAAATATTTTTGGGGTTTTAATCACTTTCTATATTTTTTTCATTATTTTTGGGTTTTATTCGCATTCTCGATTATTTTCATTATTTTTGGGTTTTTATTCAGTTTCTGTATTTTTTTCATTGTTTTTGGAGTTTTATTCACTTTCTGGATTTTTTAAATTATTTCTGTTTTTTTTTTCTTCATTTTTTGGATGTTTTCATTAATTTTTGGGTTATATTCACTTTCTGTATTTTTTTCATTATTTTGGGTTTTTATTCACTTTCTGGATTTTGTCTTTATTTTTGGATTTTTATTCATTTTCTGGATTTTTTTATTATTTCTAGGGTTTTAATCACTTTTTGGATTTTTTTCATTATTTTTTGGTTTTTATTCACGTTCAGATTTTTTTTCATTTTTTTGCGTTTTTATTCATTTTCTGTATTTTTTTCATTATTTTTGGAGTTTTATTCACTTTCTGTATTTTGTCATTATTTTTGGGTTTTTATTCATTTTCTGGGTTTTTTCACTATTTTTGGGATTTTATTCACTTTCTGGATTTTTTTTTCAATTTTTTTTATGTTTTTATTCACTTTCTGATTGTTTTTTTCATTATTTTTGGGTTTTTATTCATATTTTGGATTTTTTTTTTCATTATTTATGTTGTTTTAATAGGTTTCTGGATTTTTTTTTCATTATTTTTGGGTTTTTATTCATTTTGTGATTTTTTTTCAATATTTTTGGGCTTTTTATTTAGTTTTTGTATTTTTTTCCCGTTATTTTTGGAGATTTATTCACTTTATGTGTTTTTTTCATTAATTTTGGGTTTTTATTCATTTTTTGGATTTTTCCCCTTATTTTTGGGTTTTTATTCATTTTCTGGATTTTTATCAATTTTTTGGTGTGGTAATTCTTTTCCCTGGAAAATGAATAATAAGGTGGGAGGAGGTTTTTTAATTCCATCTTTTGTGGAAAAAGTGGTTACGTGATTTGTTTTAAGGAAACCAATTCCATAGAAAATTTTATTTATCAAACATCCAAAAGATGGAAAATGACTCCATATATTACATTTTTCATGGAAAATTAGTGTTATCAAACACACCCTAAATGTATAATTCAGATTTGGAAAGCCTCAAAACCGGGTTGGTGCATCACACCATTTGTTGAGAGTGCTAAATTCTTAACTGAATTGGTAACTCCTTGCAATTAGAATACAGAAATTCACACGTAGTCAGTTATTTTTAAAATGTATAGCAGTTATAGAATGACAGTCAATTGAATACAGATGGCATGTTTATATGTAAAGAAACCTTGCATGTATGCAGATACCTAACAACATGGCATTTTAAATCACTATAAATCAGTATCCATAGTTTTATCAAGGTGATGTTTATGTCTGAAGAGATTTCTATATTGCTTGGGGATAGGGTTCATTTCTTGAATGGTTCTTTGATGAGTCTCAGTCCCGTGTGAAAATTACTAACTATGAGAATTTTCTACAAAAACTTATCCTATATATTATATCTCCATATGTTGCCTTGACATTCCCCCCAAAACGTAAGATATGCCTAGCATTAATTAATGGGGATGTCGATATATCTCCGGTTCTTGTTTGCCATGTATGCAAATTAGTGTGCATTAGAGGAATCCTAATAATTTTTAGTCACCGTAAATTTTTAACACCGCAAAAGTTTTTGACTTAATTTTAATGTACTGTCACCTTTATCCGTCGCAAAAACTAGTCAATTTTTTTGTCGCGAAACACATCAAAAATTACTTTCACCAGTTTTTGCATTTTACGTAACACTTTTCCGTCTCTAAATATGAAAATAAATGCGAACAACTATATTTTCAGCGTCAACAAAAATCGAAGGCAACTTTGTTCATCGAGAAAATTTAATAAATAAGTTTCTTGAACAAAGGATTGGGACATAAAGTACTTTAGGTGATAAGAGTTTATTTTAAGAAATAAATAAGGGTAGCGCTATTAGCGAGCCCATAACTTCTTTTAGAGCTCTACTTTGGATGAGGAAAATGATAAATGACAATCTAACCCTTTTCACTCACGGGTTAAGCCTGTTGACTAAGCACCATCAAGAATAATGAGAACATGTTAGTATAAATTACTAACTATAGTTCTAGTGAGTAGTGATAAATGCTTTTTTATATGAATAAAAAACACAATTGTAGTAAAGAGTAACAATCCACACTCCCGCCAATAATTATTGGCGACCTTCTTATCTTTCAAATTTACATTTTATAAAAAACTATTTTACAAATATAAAAAAAAATATCATAACTATTTTAAAATAACCAAAAAAAGTTTCCCAAAAAAAAGTTTTAAAAAATTAAAAAATGTTTCAAAATAAAAATAAAAATAAAACGTGTTTACTGTTTTATAAAAAAAAAATTATAAAGAAATACTTAATAAAACAGTAAGCACATTTTATTTTTATTTTAAAAACATTTTTAAAATGTTTAAAACTGTTTTTTATTTTTATTTTTATTTTTAAAGGGTAAAAAAAATCTGACAGTTTTAAAGTGTAAAAACTGTCAGTTTTTTTTACCTATTTTTTTAAAAATAAGAAAAAAAAATACTATTTTCTATTTATTTTTTATAGAGAGACACACTGAAAAATAATGAACCCATATAAAAAGTATCATCTCAGAAATATTTTTTTTACTATTTCAAAAAAGGGTATGTTCATAAGTATGTTGGAGAGCTTGAGTGTGTGTATATATATATATATATATATATATATATATATATATATATATATATATCCGTGTTCTAAAAGGCGCGCCTAGGCGCGAGGCTTTTTAGATACGCCAAGTTTTGGCCCTAGGCGTGGATCAAGGCGTGGTCAATGATGGTCAACGTTTTTTGGGGTAAGGTGTGAAAAAACACACGTTTTTTAGGAGTAAGGCGTGAAAAAACGCGAGTTTTTTAGAAGTAAGGCGTGAAAAAATGCAATTTTTTTTTTTTTTTTTTGTATTTTAAAAATAGTATTGTAATTTACAAATATTTAGACATATTTTTAAGGTATGTACCATTATAGTATTTTTAATAGCCTTGTCATAGTAAAAAAATATTAAAGAAGATTAAAAAAGGCCTAAACGCCTTTTCACGCCTAAGGCCCGCCTAGGCTTCTAAGGCTTAAGGCTTGGCCTCCACGCCCCGGTCACGTTTTGCGTTTTTTAGAACCTTGTTATATATATATATATATATATATATATATATATATATATATATATATATATATATATAGGAAGAGGATCACAAGTGGACCAAAAGAATGGACTTTTTAATGGACTTAACAAAAAAGACTAATAACCCACTAATTTTAATTCCTTGGTGTAATGGGTCCGCGCCAGCGGCACCCACTAACGAGACTTATTAGTCTTTTTTGTTAAGTCCATTAAAAAGTCCATTCTTTTGGTCCACTTGTGAACCTCTCCCTATATATATATATATATATATATATATATATACTCTGAGAGAGAGAGAGAGAGAGAGAGAGAGACTCAGGTGCGGGAGTCCAAATGCGGTACTGCTTGCGAGACGTTATTTATAAATGGAAAAAAAAGTTTTTTCTTTTTATTTTTTTTATTTTTGTGTTTAAACATATGAGGGGACTTAAATCAACTCATTTTTTGGTATTTTAAAATAATGGATCAATATTTGACATTTTTTTAAGAGATTTTGAGGTTTAAGATTAAAGAATTTAATGGCCTAACGCGGATAAAAAATACACTACATAAGAAAGATGAAATAAGATAGATTGTTTCATTTTTGTTAAGCTTAAAAACAAATGAGGCCCATCACACCATTTGTTGAGAGTACTAAATTACTCTGTATATAGTAAATAAGTAAATCCTTTGAAGCGGATATTATTTATGTTTGAATAGGCAAGTCAACTGATTCTACCGCCCATGTTTATATGTAAAGAAACCTTCCATGTATGTAATCATTTTAACAGATACTATACATCGCTTTCTCAAGGTGATGGCTACCCACTGCGAGAATTTTCCACACAAGCTTATCCTATATATATCTCTTCGATATGTTGCCCTAACATTCATACATATATCGGATTTGTATAAGGTTATACATATATCGTCGTCTACTTCCATCAAGTGGTGAAAAAATTAGGTAATTTACATGACACAAAGAAATAGTATTTAAAGTATGGATGAAAAGTAAACCATGGTACAAAGATAAAGTAAATATATAATTCAGATTTGGAAAGCCTCAAAACCGGGTTGGTGCATCACACCATTTGTTGAGATTACTAAATTCTTAACTGAATTGGTAAACCCTTGCAATTACAATACAGAAATTCACACGTAGTCAATTATTTTTAAAATGTATAGTAGTTTTAGAATGACAGTCAATTGAATACAGATGGCATGTTTATATGTAAAGGAACCTTGCATGTATGCAGATACCTAACAACATGGCATTTTAAATCACTATCCATAGTTTTCTCAAGGTGATGTTTATGTCTGAAGAGATTTCTGTATTGCTTGGGGATAGGGTTCATTTCTTGAATGGTTCTTTGATGAGTGTTAGTCCCGTGTGAACATTACTAACTATGAGAATTTTGGACAAAAACTTATCCTATATATTATATCTCCATATGTTGCCTTGACATTCCCCCCAAAACTTAAGATATGCCTAGCATTAATTAATGGGGATGTCGATATATCTCCGGTTCTTGTTTGCCATGTATGCAAATTAGTGTGCATTAGAGGAACCCTAATAATTAAAACAACATCCGTCAAAAGAAATCCTTTTTACTCACCGTAAATTTTTAACACCGCAAAAATTTTTGACTTAATTTTAATGTACTGTCACCTTTATCCGTCGCAAAAGCTGGTCAATTTTTTTGTAATGTTTGGGATTTCTACCGTCACATTTTTTTGTCGCGAAAACACGTCAAAAATTACTTTCACCAGTTTTTGCATTTTACGTAACCCTTTTCCGTCTCTAAATATGAAAATAAATGCGAACAACTATATTTTCAGCGTCAACAAAAATCGAAGGCAACTTTGTTCATCGAGAAAATTTAATAAATAAGTTTCTTGAACAAAGGATTGGGACATAAAGTACTTTTAGTGATAAGAGTTTATTTTAAGAAATAAATAAGGGTAGCGCTATTAGGGAGCCCATAACTTCTTCTGGAGCTCCACTTTGGATGAGGAAAATGATAAATGGCAATCTAACCCTTTTCTCACGGGTTAAGCATGTTGACTAAGCACCATCAAGAATAGTGAGAACATGTTAGTATAAATTAATGACTATAGTTCTAGTGAGTAGTGATAAGTGTTTTTTTTATATGAATAAAAAACACAATTGCAGTAAAGAGTCGCGATCCACACTCCCGCCAATAATTATTGTTGACCTTCTTATTTTTCAAATTTACATTTTATAAAAAACTATTTTACAAAAATAAAAAAAATATTATAACTATTTTAAAATAACCAAAAAATGTTTCCCCAAAAAAAAAGTTTTAAAAAATTAAAATATGTTTAAAAAAAAACGTGTTTATTGTTTTATAAAAAAATATTATAAAGAAATACTTAATAAAACAGTATGCACATTTTATTTTTATTTTAAAAATGTTTAAAACTGATTTTTATTTTTGTTTTTAAAGGGTAAAAAAAAATTGACAGTTTTAAAGTGTAAAAATTGTCAGTCTTTTTTACCTATTTTTTAAAAATAAGAAAAAAAATATTATTTTCAGTTTATATTTTATAGAGGGACACACTGAAATATCATGAACTCATATAAAAAGTATCATCTCAGAAATATTTCTTTTACTATTTCAAAAAAGGGTATGTTCATAAGTATGTTGGAGTGTTTGACTGTATATGTATATATATATATATATATATATATATATATATATATATATATATATATATATATATATATATACTCTGAGAGAGAGAGAGACTCAGGTGCGGGAGTCCAAATGCGGTACTGCTTGTGCGAGAGGTTATTTATAAAATGAAAAAAAAAGTTTTTCTACTTTATTTTTTTATTTTTGTGTTTAAACATAAGAGGGGACTTAAATGAACTCATTTTTTGGTGTTTTAAAATAGTGGGTCAATATTTGACATTTTTTTAAGACATTTTGAGGTTTAAGATTAAAGAATTTAATGGCCTAACGTGGATAAAAAATACACTAGAATAGAAAGATGAAATAAGGTAGATTGTTTCATTTTTGTTAAGCTTAAAAACCAACGAGGTGCATCACACCATTCGTTGAGAGTACTAAATTACTCCGTATATAGTAAATAAGTAAATCCTTAAAGCGGATATTATTTCTGTTTGAATAGGCAAGTCAACTGATTCTACCGCTCATGTTTATATGTAAAGAAACCTTCCATGTCTGTAATCGTTTTAACTGATACTATCCATCGCTTTCTGAAGGTGATGGCTACCCACTGCGAGAATTTTCCACACAAGCTTATCCTATATATATCTCTTCGATATGTTGCCTTAACATTCATTAAAAAACGTAAGATATCTCTATCATTAAGTGATGGGGAAGTCAAAAAGATCTATTGTGGTTGTTTGCTTTGTAGTTTTAGCCATGGCTCTTTGTTCCCAAGCCCAAAACTCCCCTCAAGATTACGTGAATGCCCACAACGCTGCTCGTCGGGCGGTGGGGGTAGGGCCTATCGCATGGGACAACACGGTGGCAGCCTATGCGCAAAATTATGTGAATCAGAGGGTCCGTGACTGCAACCTTGTGCATTCAAGTGGGCCATACGGTGAGAATCTTGCCAAGGGCAGCGGTGGCTTTACCGGGAGGGCGGCAGTGGGATTGTGGGTGGGTGAGAGAGATGACTATGACTACAACTCCAACTCATGCATCAACGGACGACAGTGTCTCCACTACACACAGGTGGTTTGGCGAAACTCGGTTCGGGTTGGGTGTGCTAGGGCTAGGTGCAACGATGGGTGGTGGTTCATTTCTTGCAACTACGACCCCCCTGGCAACTTTGTAGGGCAGCGCCCCTACAGTAATTCTCAGTAACTACAACTTAAGCAGGAAAAATATTCCTTATTACCACATTAATAACATATCTTTTTATATAAGGGTTCATCTGTCTCCCTCGTTAGTTCATATTGTGTTTTCATCATCACATAATCAAAGGGAGAGACATCAACTCTTATAACAAAAGATGTTATTGTTCTACTGAATATTTTAAGCACCTGCTTGTCCTATTAAACGTTGTATGCTAAATAAAATATTGTTCTGCATGACAATAGACGCAATTGCAATAAGACTGATTCTCATCATATGAATGTCATTCCACCTCATGCACTACATGTGATGAATATTTGATATTTAATAGTTTCTACCCAGATTTTTTTTTTTTTATTTTTTGCACATTTAACTTATGCTATCTAGCGTGTAATAGAGAGACTCAAATATTTTTTTAAGTCCATAAAAAATATTCTGTGACAAACTTTTAACATATTTAAAATTTTAAAAGTTTTTCCAATGACATGTAGCTATTAACATCACTAAATATGTCAATAAATTTGTCTAACAACATTTATGTTTAATGTTACATTTATCCGTCACTAAAACATGCCAAAATATTATATTTTCCGTATGCTTTAGGTTAGCGTCACGGATTTTATATTTAACATCTCGTTTCTCCGTCGCTACAACTTCCGTGTCAATATAATAAAGACGTTTTTTCAGCCTAAATAAAAATAAAAGGGGTTAATAATATATTTCTCCCCCAATGTTCGTGGTAGTCTCAATTGAGTCATTGATGTTTCAATTTTCACAATTAAGCCTTCAAAGTACCATATTGGTTAGGTTTTGTCCAAATTTTAACGGAAAGTTAACTGTTTCAATGATATTGGCATGTGTCACTCACAGGAGAACTTAATGGAGACTAAATCAAACTTTAGGGGATAGATTTACAAAAAGAACAAACTAATGTAATTTTTTTTATGTCATTTTCTTTTGTTTTATCCATTTAAAAAAAAAAATATTATTGAGAGGAGAAAAAGTCTTTCCTGGAGCACTTACAAGCACTAAAGAAAATAAAACCTACTAAAATTTACGAAAACTAGAATGAGTGACTGGACGCCTGAAATTGCGTTTAAGACCTAATTTCTCCTCAGCACTTAAGTAGGGAAAGCAACCATGTTTGTCTTTCTCTTGATTAATTCCTTCTACTTCAAAATTATTTTAGTCTTCCATATTTCCTAAAACCTCAAAAGAATTACTAATCGGAGTTTTGGAAATTTGGTGCCCACATTTTTTTCCAATCGAATCTTCAATAAACGTCGAGTTTTTGTAGAACAACTTGACATTCCAAAATCAAATTTAGAAATTTTCACGAATAAATTAATTTCACGGTCTTGTTTTCCTCTTAAAGAATCATTTGTAAGATTAAACAAGTTTGGAATTTCCTCTAGGGGAGGCATATCTCCATCCATATGTTTTTTTTACCAGCTGAATTTTCTATGCCTGCTGAGTCCACAATAAAATCATCCGAAATATTATGAACAGCGTGTGCATTAAAATTATACTCTTCCGGTTCCTTTGGATCATATGAACTAAATTATTTGACGTCAACAAAGTTGATCTTGTTAGCAAGTTGTTGAAACTACTTTTATTCTTATTCACGGTAAGATCGGAACATTCCTGATGTTCTGGGATACCATCTTTATTTTGAAACGCATGGTTTCTCTTTTGATTTCTGGCCACCTGAACGTCACCTGTTTTTATACCAATTTTATTCAAAAACCGAATACGACCTGGAGGTAAAACTTCCTTACTCAAAACATTAGATGTACAAGTAGCCACTGCTGCTCCAGCATCCGACCCATCCTTGATTAAAATAATTCGGTTCGATTCTTTTGTCGGAGTTAAACCATCAAGCCGGCTATTTTTTTTTTGGAACATTCAAACCTTTGATGGAACATTTTTTGAGCCAAGAGTGACTGTATTTTTCGGCCATGACCTCGATAGTCATTTATTCAATCCTTTTTTCCAAATGGCGACCGACCATTTCACGATTTGTTCCCAAAATTTCGTCAACAACCTACTGACCAATCTGATCATCATTCCTTTTTTCTGGGCCATGCGTATTTTTTGGAAAATACTCACAACCATTTTGAACTATCAAATCATTAGACTGATTTGAAAAAACCTTCGTTTGCTGAGCTACTCTTCCACCTAACCCAGATATATCTTCGGGATTTTTTGTGATATTGTCAACTGCAGGTCCGACCTGTTCACCCATCCTATTGTGCTGCCGGATTTTGGAACTGTCATCACTAGCAACAGTTCTTATGAGAGAGACGATTTTTTTTTAACTTGAGATATAGGTAGGGCCACTTCTTTTTTTAACTGCCTACACTCATTAATAGAGTGGCCAACTGTTTTACAAAAATTACAAAACTTTGGCAGGGATTCATAAATAATATTCACAAAGAAATCTCCGTCACTTTTCTCAACCAAAACACGCTCTGGAGGTTTGATAGGGAGATCAACTTCAATTAAAATTCTTGCAAAGCTTCCATAAGTCCTCTCCATAGTTGCTCTGTCAAGACGTAAAGGAATACCCACACCCCTAGCTATTTGGAGTAGGAGACATGGATCCCAATAGTCATGACACAACCCCATAAATCTCACCCATATATTAACAGTAGAAACAACATGTGTTTCTGGATTGAAGTCTGAAACCCATTTGAATAATTAAAAAGAACCAGCAGTAAGTTTAAGGTTACGAAAAGTCATCACCTTACTCATTTCTAAAGAACTGGAGAAACGAAGGTTAAAATATCCCTTACCAATGGGTGTAAGAACCCAAGGCAGCTTGGTCTGCCAAAGATTTGTTAGCTCCATTTTTAGATCAGACAGCTTCCAAGGTTGGTCTCCTTTGGCCAAAACCATACGACCAAGCAGTGAGAAAGAGCAACAGTCACTCAATACTTCCTGATAGGCATCATCCTGTAGTCTCACTGCCATTTCGTCACCACGAAAATAAGGAGCAGAGAGAGAAGGAAGGCAGGGAGCTTCTTTCGTTGATGGAGCCTCGTTTTGTTTGACAGCACTGTTGTTACAAAGAATAGCAACAAATGAGGGTTTGGGGGCAATGGATTCTTGAGAATCAGTGTAGGAAATGAGAGGGGTTATTATTGAAGACCTCAAAAGGCTTTGGATCAAAATTCAAACAAATAGCTGGGTTGGAATCCATAGAAAGAAAGAGATAGAACTATGGTTTTTCTAATGTTTTCTAGTGAGAGAAGCTCCCCCTTCTCTCTAGATTCCGCTCTCTTCTCATAATATTTCCTTTGTCTTGCCATGGGTGATAGTCCACCTTTTTGTTTCGACTTTGATCCTAAACCCTTTTGTGATCCTATTTGTTCTCCCTGTTTTAATCCACCTAATGATAACAATCACTTCTCTATGTTGGAAATGAATGTTAAGTGACGAAATTAATTATTTAATTTTAATTGTATTAAATTTTGAATTTTCCATTTATGTGGTTTTAATAAATGTCAGATAATTAATTAGGAATGTGATAAATAAAGATATTAAAAGATTTGGGTAAACCTTATCCGTTAGTCACATGATGGTTAGTGGCATTAGTGGGAGACTTGAAAGAGTCCCACATTGACTAGGATTCCGGCCCTCTTCCCCTTATAAATAGAGACCTCTACACCATCTAGAGTCATCTCATAACACACTATTTCTGAGGTGGGAGAGAAACTCCGAGATTCCATTAGAGTGCATTTTTTTTCAAGAAGACAGATTGATGGAGCAATTAATCAAGATTGATCTTTGATCAAGGTATGTCTTATTTTCTATCTTTTAGACGTATTTTGTGAAAACATGAAGATCTAAGATCCTTTTATTAAGAACAATTGTATGTTAAACTTTAATCATATTAATGTGTTCATGATTATAATTAGGGTGTTCTTAAGAATGATTTTATATGTGGTATCAGAGCTAAAGTTTAAGATCTCATGATTTTCCTTATTGAAGTTCGTCTATAATGATATATGTGCCTGAGACTTTCTGCGACATTTTATTTATGTCATTAAATTGTTTTTGTACCTGAGACCTTCTGCGACGTCTTATTTCTGTCAGTAAATCTGCTCTTAAAGTGTGTCTGAGATTTTCTGTGACGTTTTTCTTCTGTCGCCAATACTCACTGGTGAGAATGAAAGGTCAAAACTTGCTCGGAATTTTACGAAACTGACATGGTCGACTGGAAACGTCAAAATAAACAAAATCCATTGAAAACAATGGGCACCACCTTACTTTTGCGTTTTGACGTCGTTAAGGCCCTCAAAACCCCGTTTTTGCCATTTTAGGAAATAATCTCGGGGCTTATAACTCTTTACAGAAAATTGATATTAATGTTCCGCAAAACGTTTTGATTTTCTGGCATGTTTTACTTCAATTCCATGGTGAAAACTCATTTTTGCCATTTTTGGCAAAATTCATGTATTACGTGTTTTTATACCTGGGCAATTATGTTTTTGAGGCATTCCAGCTACTATTGGTATCTTTGTGATTACTGATAGATTACATATTATAGTTAATATTAATGCATGATTAACTATATTTAAGTTGAGACATGTAAATAATTATTCATTTGAGTTAAGTCAAAGGCCAAACACAGGCTGAGACTGTATGTACGAATAATATACTTACATTCATTAAAGACTTATTCTAATGTTAGTTATAAAATTAGATTGAGGCGCAACACATGCTAATATCTGAATTGAACAACATTAAAACCAGTTTTGTAAAAACAGAATAGTTGACATTAAGTCCATTAATCATGGTATTAAATGAATTAGGCAACAAACACAGATGCCAAAATTATGGGACCATGATAAATGAATTATAGGGTAATATATCTTTACAATTTGAATATTATGTGATGATTAACACAGATTCCGTGATATTCGGAATGTAGATGAAATATACCAAAATTTTAGTCAACAATTCAATATTCGACCCTTGCATTTTTATTGTGTGTGAAAATTTAAGTTTTCCCACATTTCATGTATGTTTTAGCTAGAACTGTGATAAAACCTTGCTCTAATGATCCCTTTTTAGTTGAATATTCGTGCGAAACACATGCCAACATATTTCATATGGTAGGATATTAGACTTGTGTTATTGTTAATATTCATATTTTGATGAATCTCGTGCCAAATACAGGCCAATAATTCATATTGTTGAATATTATGATATTCATGTTTTAATGAGTCTCGTGCCAAACACAGGCCAACGATTCATGTGGTTGAAAATCAGAATTATTATTTATTTTAAGGCTAGTACTCCCATTAAGTTGAATTAAATGCCAAACACAAGGTACAATTCATATGTGCGAATACTAGATTTATTCGTTGCATGCATGCATATTTGAATGCATGACTTGCAAATTTTGAGACTCATAAGTAGGTATTCATTCAGTTTAATCAAATGCCAAATACAGGCTAAGATTACATGTGAAGATACTATACTTGTAGTCATTTCAGATTATCCTAATGTTTGTTATAAGGTTAAATTGAAGCGCAACACATGCTGAAATTTGAATCAAATAAACATTGGAATTTTTGTAAATGTTAAATAATTGGCATCAATGTTAAAAAGTCATATTTACATATGTCACTAGTATGATAATTGTGATTATAACCATATTGTGCATTAGTATGACCATGAATGATTTGGGTCAATATTTCTGATTTGTTACTCATACATAAGTGATGAAGCGATAGTAAATGATTTATGTCTTCCATTTACTATTATTTGTGTAATATCGCATGTAAACTATTTGTCTATTTGATTTTCACATTATGTCTAATTTTTCGTGAATTTCAAATTAAGGAATAGACAATAATATAATTATTCATGTATTACGGGTATTTTGCACATGTATGCGTATCTCTTATATTTATATAATATATGGTTTGGTGTTCATTAAAGTGATCCATTCCAGAAGATATAAATATTGGACTAATGCATTAAGATCATGCGTATTTTGGTTGCCTACGGGTCCATGTATGATATTGAATGCTAGGATGATGATACTTTATGATGTTGCATACATATTATTGTTTTTTCATTTATTGTGATTACAATAATTGAACAAAATGATAGTGGTGATATATATTGGGAAGGTAATAATGGTCGTCAAAATAGATGCCATAATTTCTTTCACTATCATATCACCAATTAAGTTTATGAAAATCATAAACATGAATAATTTAGATTATTGATCATGCGATATTTAATGAAAATAAGTGAAAAATTTATTGACTTGTGTATGTAAGTCTTTACGTAATGTAATATTCATATTATGAAATGTTTGGTAGTCACTACAGTGACCCAACTAGAATGGCAATGAATATTAAATGTAAAGATGATGGTAGTAGTAACTCATGATGCTTATAATTGTAAAGATATTAATGGGGTATATTGAGTTCATTTCTTCAAGCAAGGTTATTCCTTACAGGGAATCAATTTTGAGTGATTGAATGAACATCATAGATCACATACATTATTATAGTATATGAAAATAAGTTGTGCACAAATGTCGTGTACAATATAATGAAATAACATTATACCTAATAAAGTAATCTACAAGCATCATATAATCGATATTTCACGGTTACTACTGGCAAAACCTCACGGTTATGCACTCAATTTATCATGTAATCGATTTGTGTGTTGTTAAATCAAAGCATTAATGAAGTGAGCAATTTATCTCATTATCTTATCTCATATTATTGTATCCCATTTTATTTCTCTAAAATTTCATATTTAATTTGGTTAAACAAATTAAGTTTGTTTACATATTGCACACTCGGACTAATAATAAAGATAATATGTATCTTTTATGATTTGAAATGAGTTTTTCATCTCAGTAGAGTTTTCAAGTTATACTTACTATGTTATAGAAAGTATTTACTTTTGATGCAAGGATTTCTTACAAAACAAACTAGAAATGCTAATAAGATTCTTTTCTTTTGTTCTTGGGGAATCAAATCGCCATTTGTTTTCATAAACCCTCAATTTCTTTTGGAAAATGTTTGTCTAAACTTGATCGTAAGGGATATGTTCTAAAGAATCTTTTGATGTATATTTTTTTTCAAGGGCTATGATTTTAATTTTGATGTTTTGTACAAAATAAAGTTTGGACATAGTTCTTTAAAGATTTGTTTGATCCTGCATCATAATCGTAGCGCTTTTTTTATGAAACTCTTTAAATCTTGTACCAAATTAAATCTAGACGCCTTTTCATAATTTTCGTGGATAAGATTTTAGTAATATCTCTTACAAATTTTGATAGTCGAGTTGTGCTCTTAAGGTATTACGATGTCTAATATAAGGATGACCTATGTGGACCAAGTGGGAGATTATGAGAAACTTCCCTTAAAGTGGACCTACATAGATCATATAATTGTCATTGACACGTATTTATTGCATTAAAGTCAAATTCATTATGAAAGGTGAAATTAGTGGTAGTAGAAAATCATGAAATATGATTATAAAGGAAGGTAGGGTACTTATCCCATTAATGATAACCTTCTTGAATCCTTGTTCTTTTAGTTGTTAGATTGTCTAAACAACAAAGAACAAATAAATGGTCAACCACTAAATGATAGTATTGTCACCGTGAGAGAAATGTAGATGAAATCATAAGGAATAGTATTAAGAAGACCCTAAAAGGTCTACTATCCTAAATGATTATGTGGTGTATCTGCATGAACATGAATTTGGCGTATGAATAAATAATGACATGGTTTTATTTTCAAAAGTCATAAGAAGTGAAACTAATGGACTACAACTAAGGTTGAAATCTCGTTGAATTACATAATTGATGCACTAAAGTCGGGTATAAGGGGGTAATCAAGACCAAACGCGACACTAATGGTAGTTAAACGAGATAAAGCTAAATTGTAGTAAAATATTTCACTATTAATAGGTTTCTGGATGGTTATAAATGAACCTTCTCAATTATATGTAAGGACATGGAATTCCTATGACATTAGTAGCTCATTATGATTGAGAGTTACATGAAGTGGATGTGAAAATTACTTTTTGAATTCTAATAAACCATGCGTATATGTTTAGGAGGATCATTTTATAAACATAAGTTTCCCACATGACGCATTTTAAGAAATAATATCATTATTTTTTTTTAATCGTTGTATATTTGTATACACCTTAAGATCAGTGGGAGTAAGTTTATATATTTTCTCTATATACAAGCACGGATTTAGAAAGTAGAGAATCAAAATAATTTTATGGGTTTAAAAGTTGTGTATGAAGTAATGAGATACTTAAAGGACTATATGCTCACATTTATGATGTATGTGTTCATTTAAATATGAACAATTATTGTGACTCAGATTTACTGTTTGTACGGATGGTACGAAGTTCACTCTTGCTTAAGTATGTTTGTTTTGGTTTATCAACCAATATAATGAAGGAGTGTAACACAAACCATCCATTAAGTATTGTGAAAGCTGAGTTTGTAGTATGCTTGATGCTATAACTTATGTATTTTGGCAGCGTAACTTCATTTCGGGACTTGGAGTTGTCGACACTATTATCAAGTCGCTGAAATATTATGATAATGTCGCTGCAATCTTCTTTATGAAGAAATGTTAGGTATTCCTAAAGTAACTAAGCACGTTGAATGAAATACCTATCAGTTAAAGAAGAAATTCAGAAACAAAGAGTGTCAATTGATCACATCAGTACGCGTGATAACATAGCAGATCCTCTTACGAAAGGACCATCTCCGAAGACCTTTATGGAACATGTCAAAGAGATGGGTCTCGATTAGTTAGACTATGATTGCTATTTTGGCTTAGTTGTTTGACACCATTACTTGAATTCAATAAGAGTGTTTCTGATTTCAATTATTTCTGTCTTTTGAGAAAGCATGCATAAAATTATGAATTATTGTTGACAGAAATAGTCCTTATTGAAAAGGACATTATGAGGCCATTATGAGGCCATTATGATACCCAATATTAAAGGCTTAGTTGAATAAAACATTGGTGTTGTGGTACATGGAAGGAACCATGCTCTTGAATTGTATGGAACCGCCATGACTCGCAATCGTGAATCATTTGATTCAGCAAAATAAATTTATCAATGATTGTGCACCTTATGATACCTAATCTAATTATGCGAATTATTAAGACCAAGTGTGAGACTGTTGGAAATTAATGTTAAGTGACGAAATTAATTATTTAATTTCAATTGTATTAAATTCCGAATTTCCCATTTATGTGGTTTTAATAAATGTCAGATAATTAATTAGGAATGTGATAAATAAAGATATTAAAAGATTTGGGTAAACCTTATCCGTTAGTCACATGATAATTAGTGGCATTAGTGGGAGACTTGAAAGAGTCCCACATTGACTAGGATTCCGGCCCTCTTCCCCTTATAAATAGAGACCTCTACACCATCTAGAGTCATCTCATAACACACTATTTTTGAGGTGGGAGAGAAACTCCGAGATTCCATTAGAGTGCATTTTTTTCAAGAAGGCAGATTGATGGAGCAATTAATCAAGATTGATCTTTGATCAAGGTATGTCTTATTTTCTATCTTTTAGACGTATTTTGTGAAAACATGAAGATCTAAGATCCTTTTATTAAGAACAATTGTATGTTAAACTTTAATCATATTAATGTGTTCATGATTATAATTAGGGTGTTCTTAAGAATGATTTTATACTCTAACCTCCAATCTCCTCGATCAACATTTGCTGAAATCATAGGTAAGAAAGTTGTCCCTTGTACTTCTGAAATTTTCGTCCTTCCGCCTCTCTCTCCTCCATTTTTTTCGTGGGGACACAGTAGCTTATAAGCTACTTGAATCGACTTATGATGATGTTATTAAGGACTGCTTCTCCACATCTCTGATTGGGCGTACTGTTCTCAATAAAGGTGACTCACCTTGGAAGCTACATGAGCTAAAATTAGAACTCTCTTCTATTTGGCAGAACAAATTTTCTTGGGTCCTTGCACCTGTTGGATAAGGCTTTTTCAACATTCATTTCAACTGTGCAAAATATAGGAGCAAAGCCATGTCAGTTCGTAGCTTCGAACTCTCAACTGGTACGTTTAAAGTTTTTCAATGGTTTCCCGATTTCAACCCAGAGCTACATGTTGTCACTTCTGTCAATGTCTGGGCTCGTTTCATAGGGCTTTGCCAAGAATATTGGGACCCGAGGCTTCTTTTGCAAATTTCTCGTGGGATGGGTCTTCCATTACATATTGACAAACCTACTATGGAGAGGACTTTCGGTAACTTTGCAAGGGTCCTTATTGACGTGGACCTTTCCACTTGAAAGAGGTGATAGCTCATTTTTTTGTTAAGGTGGTCTATGAGTCTCTGCATGTTGAAATGTGATACTAATTCTTAGAATAGTCTAGAATATTCAAGATAATTTCTAGAATATTCTAGATAATTCTTAAAATAGTTTAGAATATTCTAAAATATTAAAAAAGCGTGTAGGCTTCTAGAATGTTCCCATAAGGAGGTGGGAATCTTCTAGAGAATTAATCTATACCATTGATGTACTTTAATCTCCACCATCCATTAAGGAGGTGTGATGTCTATAAATAGGTGGTGAGGTCATTTGGTCAAATCATCTCAATCCAAAACTAAGCATTGTATCATCAAGTCTAATAGAAAAACTTTTCTTCTTTTCTATATTTCCAATTTCTCCTCAATATTTCCCTCCAAATTCTTGGTTGCCCATATCTAGCAATCCTAATTTCCTAAACTAAACATTTAACTACATTCCATAGTACCTTAAAAAACTAACAGTGGTATCAGAGCACGGTTCCATCACCAACTGGGCGTAACCAACATTTCCTACATTCTTTCACCATAAACTCACTCTGATTTTTTTGTCTGACATGTCTAATTCGTTGATTCCAATCCCTACATTTGATGGAGATAACTATGACTTTTGGAGTTTCAAAATGAAGACATTTCTCCAAGCCCATGATATATGGGATGTCGTTAATGAAGGTTTTGCCAATCCTGAAGACACCTCTACCTTCACAAACGCAAAAAAAAAGGAACTAAAGGAGAATATAGTGAAGGATGCAAAAGCTTTCAGTTTTCTTCAACAAGCGGTCAGCGACACAATATTTCCAAGACTAATCGGAGCCACAAATTCCAAAGAAGCATGGGAGATCTTACAAGAAGACTTCAAGGGCAACGAAAAGGTACGAACAATTAAACTACAATCTTTAAGAAGGGAATTTGAGAATTTAAAATTACGGAATCTGAGACCTCCAAAGCATACTATTCTAAAATAAAGGAATTAGTAAATCAAATGAGATCCTACGGGGAAGATATACCCGATAAAAGGATTGTTGAAAAAATTCTTATTAGTGTCACTGCAAAGTTTGATCCTATTGTAACCACAAGTGAAAGTACGGAGGATCTAAAAACACTTTCAATGATCGAACTAATGGGATCTCTAGAAGCATATGAGAAAAGATTGAGTAGGCGTAGTGAAGATTCGACAGAAACTGCCTTCCAGTCTAAGTTCAACTCAAGGTCTCTGAATTCCAGACAAGGTGATTGGAGAAAATTCAAAGAAAATTCTAGAAGGGAGGAAACATATAGAAATAGTGGAAGTTTGAAAAATCAAGGTGATAAAAAAGAAAATTTTCCACCTTGTGGCATTTGTAAAAAGACAAACCATTTCGAAAAAGATTGTTGGTTTCGAGACAAATCAAAATGCCGAAGCTGCAAGAAGTTCGGGCATGAAGAAAAAGACTGCCGTCTAAGGGAAAAAGACTCTCGTCTAAAGGAAAAATACCAAGCCAACTTCTCTGAAGAAAAAGACGAAGAAAGAGTTCTTTTTTACGCCAGCCAAGCAGTAACAAAGGAGAAGGAGGATAGTTGGTACATCGACAGCGGCTGCATTAATCACATGACTGCAAAAGAAGATATTTTTCAAGATATCGACACGTCAGTCAAGTCACAAGTTCGATTGGGAAATGGTGCAGTTGTAGAAGCAAAGGGCAAAGGCACAATAGCCGTGCAGACAAAGAAAGGTACGCGCCTGATCAAAGATGTCTTACTTGTGCCTAGTTTACACCAAAGTCTACTTAATGTTGGTCAAATGATGGAAAATGGGTACTCCTTATACTTTTTCGGAGACTCATGTACCATCTATGATAAAAAGAATAAAAATCTAGAAATAGCTGTGGTAAAAATGAAGAATAATAGAAATTTCCCTATCGAGTGGAGATATGCAAAAGACACAGCTATGAAGGTACAAATAGATGGCTCTTATTTATGGCACCAAAGATTTGGCCACTACAACTTCTATGCGTTAAAGTTACTCCATCAGAAGAACATGATGAGAGACATGCCACTGATAAAAGAGCTAGATCATGTTTGCGAAGGCTGTATGCTCGGGAAGCAATAAAGACAACCATTCCCATGAAGAAAATCATGGAGAGCGAAGTCCTTATTGGAGTTGGTACACACCAACGTGTGTGGTCCTATGAGGACACCCTCTCATGAGAATAACAGGTACTTCATCTTATTCATTGAAGACTATACAAGAATGACGTGGGTCTATTTTCTCCGTGAAAAATTAGAAGTTTTTAGAGTTTTCAAAAAATTTAAAAACTTCGTTAAGAAACAAAGTGGTCACTTCATCAAAGTTTTGAGAAGTGATAGAGGAAAGGAGTATAACTCTAATGAATTCTATAAGTTCTGCGTAGATGAAGGGGTAGAACACCAACAAACTGTTGGGTATGCTCCAGAGCAGAATGGAGTTTCTGAAAGAAAAAATAGGAAAGTCATGGAGATGGCCAGAACGATGCTTTAGGAGAAAGGCCTTCCCAATACTTTTTGGGCAGAGGCAGTCTACACTACAGTGTACCTCCTAAACAGGCTTCCCACCAAAGCTGTTCAAAACAAGACGCCGATCGAAGCTTGGAGCGGTAAAAAGCCATCAGCAAAACATCTCAGAGTGTTTGGGTGCATATGTTATGCTCATGTTCCATGCCAAAAGAGAAGCAAACTTGACGACAAGTCGGAGAAAGGAATCTTCTTAGGCTATACTACTCAATCAAAAGGCTATCGAGTCTATAACCTGAGAACCAAGAAGTTGATGATCAGTCGCAATGTGGAGTTCGATGAGAGTGCTACCTGGAACTGGGAAGAAGAGAAGATTGAAAGAAGAAGAATCATCACATCTACACCACCACAACAAAGTGAAGATACAGAGACTACAACTGCCCCGACACTAGAAATAATACCTTCAGCATCACCAAGACAAGAAGACTCATCTCCAGAATCAACTCCTAGATGGACCAGATCACTAGCTGAGATATATGAAAGCTGCAATTTTGTAATTCTAGAACCAGAGAGTTATGAAGATGTTTCAAAACAAGAAGTCTGGGTCAAAGCTATGGAATAAGAGATGAAGATGATCGAGAAGAACAAGACTTGGGAGTTGGTGGATCGACCAAAGGACAAAGATATCATCGGAGTAAAGTGGGTCTACAAAACAAAACTACAACCTGATGGCTCAATTCAGAAACATAAACCAAGGTTAGTAGTAAAATCTACTCACAACAATTCGGAGTTGACTGCAATGAAACTTTTGCACCAGTGGCAAGATTAGACACCATTAGAGCACTAGTAGCACTAGCAACTCAAAATCAATGGAAGATTTATCAACTAGATGTCAAATCAACATTCCTTAATGGATATCTCGAGGAAGAAATCTACGTTGAACAGCCACAAGGATTCAAGGTGCAAGGAAAATAAGATAAAGTCCTTCGACTGAAGAAAGCCTTGTATGGTCTAAAGCAAGCTCCTAGAGCCTGGTACAGTAGAATTGACGGATACTTCACCAATTAAGGATTTAGGAGGACCTAGAGCGAGGCAACTCTCTACATCAAGACCCAAGGTCAGAACCATATTCTTATCATTTCCCTTTATGTGGATGATTTAATCTATACAGGAAATGATGAAAAAATGATCAAAGAGTTTAAAGAAGACATGATGAAGACATTCGAGATGTTCAACCTGGGCTTGATGCATTACTTTATTGGCATTGAAATAAGCTAAGGAAATGGTGGAATCTTCTTGTCACAAAAGAAATACACCAAGAACCTCCTAAAGAAGTTCTGGATGTATGACTGGAAATCCGTTGCTACACCGCTCGTGACCAATGAAAAACTTAGGAAGGACGACGGTTTGCCTAAAGCAAACGCCTCTCTCTATAGGAGCCTTATTGGGAGCTTACTATATCTCACAATGACTCGGCCAGACATAATGTATGCTACAAGTTTTCTATCTAGGTTCATGCAGAGTCCAACTCAAATTCACTATGGAGCGGCTAAGAGAATACTTAGGTACTTACAAGGCACACAAGAATATGGTATAAGCTACAAGTCTACTACTTAATCAAGACTAATCGGGTACACGGACAGTGATTGGGCCGGATCGGTGGATGACATGAAAAACACTTCAGGCTATGCATTCACACTTGGTTTTGGATTCTTCTCGTGGGCATCAAAGAAGCAAGAGACAGTTGCTCAATCCTCAGCAGAAGCCGAGTATGCAGCAACCTCAAGCGCAGCGTGTCA
The DNA here is from genome assembly GCA_949130495.1 of Sambucus nigra. NCBI lineage: Eukaryota > Viridiplantae > Streptophyta > Magnoliopsida > Dipsacales > Adoxaceae > Sambucus > Sambucus nigra. The sequence continues at coordinate 645,617,019 of OX422215.1, read as the reverse complement.
AGCAATTTGGCTAGGGCGAATACTTGAGGATATGGGAGTAATACAGAATGAACCTACAGAAATCTACTGCGATAACAAATCCGCAATTGCGATGGCGAAGAATGCAGTTTATCATAGTCGAAGAAAACATATTGCAATCAAGTACCATTTACTGCGAGAGGTAACTTCCGACAAGGAGATCAAGTTGAATTATTGCAAGACTGAAGAACAAGTTGCAGATATTTTCACAAAAGCACTACCAACGGCCAAATTCGAACAACTACGAGCCATGCTTGGGGTTTCAGGAATTAGCATCAAGGAGGAGTGTTGAAATGTGATACTAATTCCTAGAATAGTCTAGAATATTAATTCCTAGAATATTCTAGATAATTCCTGGAATAGTCTAAAATATTCTAGATAATTCCTAGAATATTCTAGATAAATCCTAGAATAATATAGAATATTCTATAATATTAGGGAAGTGTGTAGGCTTCTAGAAAGTTCCCATAAGGAGGTGAGAACTTTCTAGAGAATTAATCTACACCATTGATGTACTTTAATCTCCACCATCCATTAAGGAGGTGTGATGCCTATAAATAGGTGGTGAGGTCATTTGGCCAAACCATCTCAATAAAAAACTAAGCATTGTATCATCAAGTCTAATAGAAAAACTTTCCTTCTTTTCTATATTTCCAAATTCTCCTCAATATTTCCCTCCAAATTCTTGGTTTCCCATATCTAGCAATCCTAATTTCCTAAACTAAACATTTAACTACATTCCATACCACCTTCTAAAACTAACACTACCTACGTTTTGTAATTTTTGCAAAACCATGGGACACTCATTCAATGAGTGTAGGGCTTTACAAAAATAGGTTGTTGTGCCTATTTCTAAGGTTAAAAAAATTTCTCACAAAAGATCAGTTGTGAATAATTATGCTAGTGCCCCAATCACAAATCCTGTTATTTTCGGACGTTGTGACTTGGATAAAGCCAATGCTTCAATGCAAGTGACTGCTATAAGCAACAAATTTTCTCTTTTATTTGATGAAAATGTTTGGAATGTTTTAGACCAAAATATATTACTAAATAGAGGTAACCCCAGCATAGAAGTTGGTAATTCTTCTGGTCAGTCAACAAGTCTGCTGTCGTCTATTGAGCATTGTGTCTTTTTTAATGAGTGTAAAAATCTTCAAAAACAAGTATCTAAACCAACTGTTCACGTGATGAAAAAAACCATGCATAAGCCTAATGTGAGTGCTCATGGTTTGCTGCCGAAAGAAGGTTTAGTCATAAATGTGGAGAAGCCACTTTATTATCAGACGGTGACTGACGGAGGTTTTAGTTCCGACGAACTGAACAACGCGAGATATCAGGAGATACCAAAACAAATAACCCTTATCTCCAGAAATAATGGAGATAAATATTCAAAAACTACTATTTTTGAAGAAGACGAACACGTGATAATTCAAACTCCTATTAATAAGGGACTTTCAAGTAACCGTCGGTCAGCTATTATTTGGGAGGAGCATCACGTTTCAAAATCTGAAGAAACTAGAAGAGATTTTGGTCCCCCATTGAAAACCCACTAGCTAGATGTGTCAGGTAAAATTGATTACCAGCATATAAATAAAAAAAAGCCAACTGATTTGACTGATCAAGTTGGTAGTGAAGTAATAGCACATAATTCGAATGATTTCAGTTATGAAAAAGTAGGTACACGGTCCGGTTCATGGTTTAGTTTAAAATCATTCAACTGATTTGACCATTCAAATTAGTTGTGAGTCTCTTCCCAAATCTAAGTAAGTCTGAACTGATTTTACGAATGAGGTCATGGGTTCTAATAGCGAAAATAAGACCCATCGGCCAATCCCTTCAGATCAAATGACCCCATCTCTTGGTAGGTCAGCTACAGATTCTATGCTTACCACCAATGCTAATTTTGGGTCCACATAAGCAAATGTAATAGCAATGGATGTCTACGTTGAGAGTCATGAAGCATTACCTCGTAATCGATTTCAATTTTTTAAAAAAAAATGAAATTTTTTTTAGTGATCATGCAAATGCAAACAAAAAATTTCAATATTTAATCCAACATGATTCCATCGTATTAAAAGGGGATAAATTAATTTTACGCAATGATCTCATTGAGTCTTCATCTTGTGATGAAGATAATAAAAGTGAAGACAATAGGCCTCCTTTAGATCGTAGTATTCATGATGATTGAGGCATTGATTTATATGTGGAAATCCCCAATATCGACCCGAACGGCACAACTTCGAATCATAACAAATGTCATGTTGTCTCCAGGAAAATGAGTTCAAGATATCGTAGATCCTAAATTTATTTTCAAGGTTTCATTTACTTTTATGCGCGTTTCGTGTTTTTGTTTTTTTAAAGTTTTCATTTTCGTCCGTGTAAGAAACCAATGAAGGGTGTTTCTTCATGTCTATCCTCATAACGTCTTTTAGTTGGAAAAAAATATCACTTCAAAGATTCAAAGTTCTTTCTCTCTGATGATAGAGTTGACCGTAGTCAAATGGGGCTCGGGGACGCCGATGGCCTCAAGATCGTTCTCGGAGTGCGACCTAGGGTTTATGGTGAAATAGGGGGGGTGCTAGGGACATAAGGAGAGACCCAGGGGGTGATAGAATGTAGTTTTTATATATCCCCTCGATGGGTGATCTTAAAAAAAGTAATGGACGTCGAATAGACACCACATAATGGAGGGAGGTCAGTTTCGTGGACATAAGGGATGTGGATGGCCAGTTTAGAGGGCCAAGGTCAATTCTGACCTAAAAAGAGATGATGATCGAGGAACGAGGTCAATTCTAACCTAACTGAGGTGATGATTCAAGATCAAGATCAATTCTGACCTAAAAGAGGTGACAACCAAGGATCGAGGTCAATTTTGACCTAATTGAGGTGACGATTGAGGATCAAGGTCAATTCTGACCTAACTGAGGTGACGATCCACGATTGAGGTCAATTATGACCTAATTGAGGTGATGATCGAGGACCAAGGCCAATTATGACCTAACTTAGGTGACGATCCACGAACGATGTCAATTCTAACCTAAAAGAGGTGACGATCGGGGACTAAGGTCAATTCTAACCTAACTGAGGTGACGATCCACGACTAAGGTCAATTCTGACCTAGAAGAGGTGACGATTGAGGACCAAGGTTAATCTAAACTAACTAAGGTGATGATCTAATATCGAGGTCAATTTTGACCTAAAAGAGGTGATGACCGAGGACTGAGGTCAATTCTGACCTAACTGAGGTGACAATCCATGACCGAGGTCAATTAGGACCTAAAAGAGGCGATAATCGAGGAAAAAAGTCAGTTTTAACCTAAATGAGGTGACGATCCATGATCGAGTTCAATTTTGATCTAAAAGAGGTTACGCCAAAGACCGAGGTCAATTCTGACCTAACTGAGATGACGATCGACGTTAGAACCTAACTATGGTGATGATCCAAGATTGAGGTTAATTCTAACCTAAAAGAGGTGATGATCACGGTCCAAGGTCAATTCTTACCTAACCAAGGTGACAAATGACGATCGAGGACCGAGGTCAATTCTGACCTGACTAAGGTGAGGAGCCATTATCGAGGTCAATTATGACCTAAAAGAGGTGACAATCAAGAATCAAAGTCAATTCTGACCCAACTAAGGTGACGATCCAAGACCGATGTCAGTTCTAACCTACAAGAGGTCATGATCGAGGATCGATGTTAATTCTGACCTAACTGAGGTGACGATCCATGACTCAGGTCAATTCTGACCTAAAAAGAGGGGCTCATCTTACCTTTGTCAATTATGGGGCTCCACCATGGATGTGTAGTCTTCCTCTGGGGATTTGGGGAAATATTGGATTTTCGATTCCGCTTTGGAAAAGTGAATGATCCGAGAATTTGAAGTTTAGAAAATTTTGGAGTGTCTTTTGGAGACGTTGCAGGGGAGAATTGTTCTTTGGGAGTTATGCTAGGGATGTGAAAAAAGGTTTTCCCTGATGAATAAGGTGATACAAGGAATTCAACGATTTTTTGGAATTTTTTAGGATTTTATGATATTTTTTCAGACTTTTTGTACTAAATTTTAAACAGTGTGCCGACCGGCGTAGATGGAGGGGTGCCAATGGGCATTGGAATAGTCTTTTGGTGTACCTTGAGAAGATAAAGGGTCAGTGCTGATCGGTGGATGGCAGGGAGATGCCGATCGACATGACCCTTAGCCTCCTATAAAAAGGGGGCGGGTTCTCCTCATTTTTCACAGCTTTCTGATTTCTTTTCTTTTGCTATAAACTTTTGCAAATCATCCTAATGTATAAAATGTTCGACTTCTCAAGTAGTTCAATCTATATGGAATGGCTTAATGCCGATGACTGGGCAAGGTTAGAGTGGAGGGCTAGGGTGCCCCTCACATTGGGTAGTAAGAACTCTTTTGACTCATTTGAGCCGATGGTGGATGATCAGCCTCTTCTGCGTGAGACTTCACGTCATCGTTCTTCTAGGGTGGGGAACCCTGGTGGCCATGTATGTATTGCATGACTCTTGGTATTCCTTCATTCATTTCTTGATAAGATTGCTGCATTTCTTGAATTTGATAAGGGTTTCCTTTATTTCTTTGACAGCCTGATGTCTCCATGTTGAGTATTCATTCTCGCGGTATGGTAGGGCTTAGGGATGTTTGGGAACACCTTCCTCATGTGGTTCACTATATGGTATCCTCTGCTGGCTTTGAGAGACTGACGTCTGTTCTAGATGAGACGCCCCACTCCACTGTGGTTCTATGTGCTTTGGGAGAGAGGTGGTGGGACACTACTCACACCTTCCATTTTAGTTTCGGGGATTTGACGATGACTCCCATTGATGTGCAATAGTTGTTGGTACTGGACTACGAGGGTTCCCAGATCGAGGTTGATAGGGCACTGAGAGTGATGCCAGAGGCTGTGACGACGACTTTAGGTGATGTGGAGAGGGAGGTTTTCGGAGACTCTCTCTGCTTGTCTTCTTTGAAGGAGATTTTGTTGAGGAGGAGGATCGATGAGGATGACGTTCATAAGGTGCGTCAGATGGACCATTTATTCATTTTTTTGGTGTTGGGAGTTTTTTTTTGGCGGCAACGAGAGGCTACGTCGTCCACTTGTCATTTTTGTCATTTGTGAGGGTGTTTTCGAACATCGAATTTTATTATTGGGGGATCCCGACTTTAGCGACATTTTATTATTATTTGGATGCATTCAGCCAGTGCTTCTAGTCGAATTTTACTAGGGGCATGTATCTTCTAGAGGTATTCTTTATTTTGCGCATTTTCCTTTATGCATTCGCATTTTCCATTCATGCGTTTCATTTTGGCTTCTTGAATGCTGATCCTTGTCCTTTGGAGACGTGCTTGTATGAGGTGATTGGGTTAAACACCCAATTGACTTCTTTAAAGGATGACTCCGTTGGGGACTTCTTTCGGATGTACCTATGGCGGAGGTGCAACCAGTAGTCAAAGAAAATACTTTCTCTTGAGATGGTGCGTTAGGTTTTGAATAGCCTGACGAGTGAGGTGGTAAGACTTCTTTTATCTTAAGACCGTTCTTATCCTTTAGTGATATTTTATTAATACTGGTCCTTTTCTTTTGCTAGGAATTACATGTGACCTTTTATCCCTAGGGGACGACATTTCAACATATGGGGGTGACTGGGGGACATGCACAGATGCGGCGCCTGCTAGTGCATGAGTTCGACTAATCCTGGTATCTTAGGGATAGGGTAGTTTGACAAATCATGGAGGATGAGGTTTATGCGGGTGATTCCCCCTATGTTCATGAGGCGTGTGCGAGAGATGTCTAAGGATACCCGGGTGGCTACGATGATGGGAGAGCCGTACTCTCTATACACCGACATAGTGTTGATGTACGACTACATGGGCTTCGTCTTGAGTTGCCTAATGCATCCATAGTATATATGATGTGATGCGTCTCCTTGGGATGGGCTCAAGTTGGTAGTCGAGGTATTCTTAGAGCGCGGGTGGTACGGCGATGATGACGACATCAGAGCCTTATTTTGTGCGTCTGCATTCGCCCAGTTACAACATTCAGCGAGCTGACGGAGGAGGTTCTTTGGCCAACGATATGTTTTTAGGTGTCTTTTTTGTCTTTCCTCATTTATTTCTTTTTTCCTCATGCTTAACTGATTTGATTTTTATCCATTCTTCCTCGCAGCATATCAGTGTTTTGACCACTTGGCTGAAGGACATCAGGGACTAGATATCTTTGGTGACTGTCCATATTCATGAAGTGGTTCCAGTTCCTACTTTCTTGGTACTGTCTACCTTGTTCGAGGAACGATCTGGATCTAGAAGTGGGGGCATGTCATCTCGCCGCAGGGGGAAGAGGGTGCGCCATAGGGATAGAGACTCTGAGAGAGAGAGAGAGAAAAAATGAAAATTTGGTTCAGGCTGAGTCCCATTATTTTTATATTTTTTTCTTTTCCTGCAAAATATCAATGTAATACAGAAAAATATATGCAAATGAAAAATGAAGTTTTTCTTAATTTTCTTTGATTTAGTGATTAATGCACATGTTTTTTTACTTTGCTGCTAAGATCGTAAAAAGAATTTGAAAGTTGAGAAGAAATTTTATTTAAAAATGAGATAAGTATAAGCATATAAGAAATTAGGAATTTCTTTATGATAAAAATTATTTTTTGGGGTTTTTTTTATTTTGACAAAAAAGGAAAAAAAGGATATTTCCCAAAATTGGGGGTTGCCGATTGGCATGAGCCCTATCTAGCCTATCGTCATATATATATGGTCCAATCAACCCAAAGTTTTGATTGTACTTGTTTGGTACTTGGTAGGGCAAGAACCTCTTCGATTTCTGTACGCTTATTTGTCTCGGTTTACTGCTTTGTGAGTATAATTAAGGGTGTAGATGGGGCTTTTCTCCTCACATCTTCATTTCTTTTCCTTCTTATATTTTTATTTGCTTATTATCTCTTAGTCTTGTAAGATGGCTCTCCATGGAAGCATTGAGTTTACCGAGTACCTAGAAGCCTTAGAGACGATGTGTTCTTACAATATTGATTATGATGCTTTCTACATCCGCCAAGTCTCTTTGTGGCGTAACTGACCCATAAAATAGAACATGTTGATGGCGGCAATTGAGTTTTGGTATCCCTAGGATCATGTCGTCCTCTTTGTATTGGATGACATTTGTCCTACCTACGAGGAATTTTCTGCCATGTTGGGGATAAATCCCAGTGTTGTCGCAGCTTTGCCAGAATTTTCTCATTATCCTAGGGAATTACAGGCTGGACTTCTTCATATTTTTCCTTCGGTAGCTAGGGTGTTAGTTACAGGAGGAATGATTTCCCTTTCGTTAGTTTTATGGTCCGTGAATTTATAGGACGTGAGTGATGTGGGATATGCCAGGGCTGTCATTCTTGGCTTTATTTCAAAAGTTTTCTTGGTGAGTGGGGAGATGTAAGTGGACCACAAATTGGCGGCTATCATTTCCTTGATGTCGTATTGTCACAATCCTACGGTGGTGATACTAGCGGAGACCTTAAATGTCTTGGATGCCTGGCGGGAGGGTCGTTCTGACTTTATGAGGGGGAGCCCCATAATGTTGTATATGTGGTTGTCTAAGAGATTTCGTATGGTGGTGTCACCTGAATACCCCTTGCCAGCGGTTCCAAATTTCTTCTCACACTACTTCATTGGCGTAGGCCTCAACATTGAGAGTTGAGGGAACTGGTTTGTGGATCATGCGGATCTAATCTTACGTTGGTCTGTACCACGGTGGGGGGAGCTGTTTCCAATTCTGGAGCTTTGAGAGTATCAATACATCCGACTGATTGGCCTCAGAATAACCTCCTTTTACTTTCCTTAGCAAGTTCTATGCCAATATGGTTTGGAGCAAATCGTGCCACCGCGGGCACTGGATTTCTTTCCTGTGGAGAACCTGACAGAGCGTATACGCATGCGTATGCGGTCTTTATGGGAGAATCCATGTCCGTCAACCCATCCTTCCCAATCTATCGGGCGAGTCTAGCATGTCCTAGGGGACAACATGAAATGATCGTGGAGGAGGGTGGTCGCCAATATGCTAGTCGTGGAGACTGGGCAAAGGTGGTTTGCCGTTTTTGATACTTTGGATGGGTGTATTGTGGTTTTTTTGTGCCTGGTCCGTGCTTATCGCTCAATGTCAACGGCATTCCCTCCAGTCAGCGGAGGTTTGGGGACCTTAGGATGTGGGAGATGTAGGCAGTTCTTCTGGCAGCTGTGGGTAGTCTTTTTGTGAATATTTTTGTATGGGGGTGTTATTTTTACTGTGTGGGCTATTTAGAAGTAGTGGGGGTTTGTTTTTAGGAAAGTAGGTATACGATGGCGAGGGAAGTCATTTGTCTCCTTACGCCGATGTAATTGTACCGAAGTTTCAAATAATGAAATGATTTTTTTTATCATCTAATTATGCCTCTTGATAACTTTTGCATTTGAATTATCTGTACCAATTGCTAAGGCATACATAATCCTTTTATTCATGTACGTGTTAAAATTAACTATCATTCTCGAAGATAAGAAAAGAATCGTATTTTATGAAAAAGAAGGGGATCGTGCTCATGTAAGGGATGAGCTACTTACGTACCTCAAAGGGTTTTGAAAATTCTTGAAATTTTTGGAAATATTTTTAGAGGATCAGGCCCACGTAGTTCCGGGTAGGTGGAAATGAAGAGATTTTATTTTTTATTTTTTTTAGAATAGAAGGGAGATGAGAAAAGTCGTAGGGCGCTGAGATTTCGGACTAGGGGTAATTTTTTTTAGACGATCCAGGTTGACTGGACGTGCCATTTTTTCTCCATCAAGGTCGATGAGCATAGGAGCACCGCCTGGCAGGATGTTCTTCACGATGTATGAGCCGCTCTAATTGCGTTTGAATTTTCCTATCGGGTCCCAGATGGGTTCTACTATTTATTTAAGGGCTAATTCCCCTTCTTGGACATTGCGATACTTGACTCTATTATTGAATGATCTCTCTATACAGTGATGGTACCCTTGTATGCGATATAGAGCTTTTATCCCCTTTCATCTACGAGGGACATTTCGTTAAGAAGGCTTTGTTCTAGTCTTCTTCGCTGACATTTCTTTCAATCACGATGCATAACGAAGGTATTTCCATCTCAACGGGTAGGACGACCTCCATGTTTTAAACTAGAGAGTAAGGGGTAGCCGCAATAGAGGTTTGAACTGAAGTGTGATAGCCCCAGAGGGTGTAAGGGATCCTGTTAGCCCAATCTCGACAACTCTTGGTCATCTTGATGGCCTTGAGATTATTGTTGGCTGCTTCAACGGTTTCATTGGTTTGAGGTTGATATGGAGAGGATTTGTGTCTTTGAATTCCATACTCATCGACCACTTTTGTGTAATACCCCGTATTTTTATGCTATATTAATTTGGGGATTTATTAAATTTAATGTGAGTTATTAATTTAATATAAATCCGTAAATTAATCACTTTATAATTATTAACGTGATGTGAGTTAGTAATTATGGGAAACTTGTTCAATATTACTAATGAGTAGAGTAATATATAATATTGGTTCTATTAAATGTCTAGAGTGAATAAAATGAGAAGTTTAGAAATTTGAGTCGGTACGCGCCCGTGTCGCATCGGGACTAGATATTAATTAATAAAAGTGAATAAATTATAAGTTGCTCGAATGGTCATTTTGAGTGCGCCAAAGTGTCCAAAAGGGTCGAGATAGTCAGAAAAGTATACCCGAGGGTTTAGTTTGGGTCTCGGGGCATTTTTAGGCCTATTTAGCACCCTAGGAGGGCATTTTGGACATTTTACATTTTTGGGTAATTAAACACAGGAAATTTCAAGGGTTATATCAGATGTCTAAGGTTGCCTTTTAGGGTTAAAAACAACCAAAGACAAGTGACGTCCATAGGAGAGGGAAGGAGAGAGCTTTCAAAGCAAATTCTAGACCAAAAATTCACCCGGTTGCACCGCCACCACCACCAACGCGTAGATCGCGCGACGGGGAATGCAACCACACCAAATTCGTCATCAAATCAGAACTCTGAAAATCCCAGGCAAGTGTTTATCTTGGTTATTTTCGTTAATGCATCGTTCATGTTAGTCTAGGGTGATTATGATGAGTTTGGTAGAAGAAAATCCATCTTGGAGATAGGAAAATCGCATGTAGAAATGGTTTGAATGATAATCTGGAAACCCCTTCATATGTAGAGGCTTAACCATGAATTTTTGATGAATTAGGAGTAGAAATTTTGGGAAAAAGATTGATTAGAACTATGATAAATAAATTCTAGGGTTCTTGAGATTAATATGAGTTTTTGGCCTACTAATCCATGGTTATTGATGAAAATTTGCATGCTTTATGTAGAAGATGTATAAAATGGGTTTATACTGTTAGTAGTACAAATTTTTGGGCGATTGGGAATGAAAAATCTGGATTTGGATGAGGTTGTGTGATAGAACCCGTAACTGATTAACTCCAGAATTTGCCATACCTGCTTGATCGATCGATCGAGCCAGGAGCTTCGATCGATCGAGCCCCTGCTCTCGATCGATCGACCCCTTCTAGCAGACTTATATTTCCCTTTTTAAAATAGTTGAATTAATTCTAAATGAATAATACTCCTTAGACAACCTTATTAAATTATTTTGGGAGATAAATACGACCAATAGGATATATTAATGATTAAGAGACCCTTAATGTAAGGCAAAATTTACATTTTTGGGGTGTTTATATAAGGGACGATGGAATTTTGTATTAAAGGGAGAGATACGTAAAATGGTTACGATGGAAAATAGATGAATACCTACTGAATTTTACACTTGGGAGGATAGAGTCCATGAGTGTTACATAGTAATAATCCCTCAAATTAAAGTTAGAGACGAACCGTTATACGTGATAACTAATAAAGGGAAAATAAGGATAAATGTCATGATTATGGGTTATGGGATAAACCTAAATTGATATGATAAAAGTAGTATATTTATATGACTGTGTGTATGCATATATTATATACATGTGAAAATCATGCCCACGCTACTTGCTATCCCTGAGGTTACCGCACTGGGACAGTCTTATCTCGATGGGACCTTTATGGGGGATATTAACTTGTATCCTAGAAGATAGATATCCTTGGTACAGGCTATCTGATCGATGGTCAGAGGGTCCTAAGAGACGTGAGGGTACGTATTGACCTCTTAGAGACTTGGAATCTATGCTTCGCCTCAATATTGTTTGTGTATGTGTTAATACAGTTCGAGAGTGATTCCGAACTTGTATTTCCCTTAGTACGAGTGATACGGGGATTGGATAGCAGAGTATGCCCGCACCATAATTTTTATGTGAGGTGCTGTTAGAATATATATATTATACGAGTATTTAATATATATATTAAATTCTGAAATTTGGAATTTCATACTGTGCTTATGGTAAGTAAGAAATGAATCTTGACTTCAATTGGAAATACTTGTTTTGAAAAGTATAATGGAACGATGAAAACTTTATTAGTAAATAAGGTTTAAATGAGAACTTTGTGATCAAATGAAATTATCCTCTTAAACAATTATATTGTTCGGTTTTAAATCTTACGCGTAACCTAAGATAAGTTAAACCATTGGGAGGATTAGTGCGATATAAGATATGATAATGCGTTGGGAAGATTAGTGCGATAGGCGTGCACATTAGAAGAGATGTGAGAATTTCTCAAGAGAGTGCCGCTCTAATATGTTGTTGCATTGGCCTGTAAATATTTTAAATACTTGCTAAACAAATTTTAAATCATTTACACTATCGGGCTCTGACCCGTTTCTTTTTCCTTTCTCTCTCTATATATATGTATATACTACAGGTGCCCAGCCACAGGGGCGTCTGGCGTAGGATCCTTTGGAAGGAACGCCCTGTAGCTTAGGTGGGAGTTGCAGGCCTCTTCCTTAGATGACTTCATTTATTTGAGTCCACTCCTAGCTTATTTATTCAGTTGGGCATGTGTCGCCCATTTCCATTATCCATTTGTTTTATTGGACATTGTGATTCATTTATTTCTAGTATTGTCACTTTGGGATTTATTACTGTCTGTATGTTTTACTTTAAGCTTTAATCTTGGGATTTAGTTGTGGAATGTTTAATTTAGTTGGATTATATGTTCCAGGATAATTGTGGTGTGATTCTTTAATATTGAATTGTTGTAAATATTTAAATCTTGGTTTATAAAATAAAATTTGGAAAGTAATGTCTAAAAATGGTTTTGACACTTACCTTAATTAATTAGGGTGTTTAAATTCGAAAAGTGATTTTTACTATAGTGATGCTAAGAATGAAGCAACTGTTCACCTTGATTTTAATTTAATAAAGGAGTGATCTCCCGGTATTTAATTAGGCGGGGTGTCACAGGTGGTATCAGAGCATCAGGTTCTAGTGTCCTTAGGATCTGTATGGCTTATTTCGCTTTCAGCTTAATATTTTTGCTATAGAGCCCTATTTTAGGATTGTTGTATTCTTGCTTTTACGTTTACGTCTTCAGCTATTTGAGATTTGATAATAACTATAGACTAATAAATTTCTTCACATTTCAGATGACTCCGAGACGTGCACCAAAGGATAGGCGTGCCCAAGCCGAGCAACCAGCAACTCCGGCACAGGGTACGATGAATGATAATGAGGTAGCCGCTATTGTGGCTCAAGCGGTGAATGCCGCGCTAGGGGTGGTACAGAAGGCTCCACCCCAGATTCAGGTAGTGGCACCAGTACCTGCACAACTTCCATCTGCATGGGAGCGGGTTAGGGATGCCTTTCAGAAGGCGCATCCCCCTGAGTTCTCTGGTAGTTCAGATATCATCATCGTCAGCCAATGGAAGAAAGATATCCAACAGCATCTTTGTATGTATGAGTGCACAGACGTGCATAAACAGTTTTTGGCTTCCTTTAAGCTGGTGGGGGCCACTTTGCAGTGGTGGGAGTCCACCACCACCTTGGAGGAGAGGGATACGATCCCGATTCAGTCATTCTGGGAGCGGTTTGATCGCAAGTACTTTCCACCTACCGTGCAGACTGAGATGAGGCAGAAATTACTGAACTTGAAGCAGGAGAATTCTACCGTTGCTGAGTATGAGGAGGAGTTCACGAGACTTCTCACCATAGTGCCAGATGAGGCACCTACTGAGGGTAAGAAGATAATGCTGTTTGTGGACGAGTTAGCTTGGAGGATCCGTTAGCACTTTGTAGGTAATATATCTCTGAGTACTTTCACTGATGTACTCAATGCTTCTTTACTACATTGCCAGGATCACCGCTTCCATCTGCAGGGAAGCAAGCGAGCAGGAGAGTCCGGCCAGCAGGGCAGGACGGGGGGTAGTAGTGCTAGTGGAGCACCGACATCCCAGGGACAGACTCATCAGCACGAGTAGAGCTCCCATCAGGGGGACCCTGCCAAGCGCTTCTGATCAGGTGATTCTAGGCAGGGATTTGGGGGTTATAGGCAGGGCCAGCCTAATCAGCAGGGCCTACAAGGCCAACACCGACAGCAGCAGGGTCAGTAGCAGGGCCAACCGGGCCAACAGCGTTTTCATCAGGGCCAACAGGGCCAGTGGCGGGGTGGTAACGGCCAGCAGGGCCGTGGTCAGCAGGGTCAGAGGGGAGGTAACTTCAGAGGCCGATGTTTCGGATTCGGCAAGAATCGCCATAGGCTCCAGGATTGTCCATAGGGAGAGAGGGTCCCACAGCAGCAGGGTGCCCGTAATGAACCACAGAGGCCACTTTTTCCGGCTGCCCTCCCAGCACTAGCTCAGGTACCAGCCCTACCAACCATTCCAGCAGCTCCAGTACAGTAGGGGAAGTTACAGTATGGACGTGTCTATAACGTCCACCAGGCAGCAGCTCCATAGGTACCACCCATGATTGAGGGTATGTTTCCTATCCATGGTACTATGGGTCGAGTTTTATTTGATACTGGGGCGACGCACTGTTTTGTAGCTACCCATTTTGCGAAGGACTTAGGATTATTATCCACATCAGAGAGCACTGTGATGTGTGTAGACTCACCACTGGGAAATGGTTCTCTTATTTTCTTTATATGCCGGGGTGTAGGGGTAGAGATTGGTAGCTTGGTATTACCTCCAGACATGTTAGTCTTAGATATGCATCAGCATGATGTTATTATCGGTATGGATTGGCTCGTTGCTTACAGGGCCATGATAAATTGTTTTGGTGGGAGTATTGTTTTTGCCATTCCGGGGCAAGAGATGTTTGTAGTGGCGATGCCTCGCCCAGAGGGAGGCTCAACCGCTCATTTGTATTACATAGAGGAGGATACCTCTAAGGAGGTTCTGATTCCCTTAGACTCGATCCCAGTTGTTTGTGAGTATTCCGATGTATTTCAGGAGATACCAGGCCTACCCCCCAGTCAAGAGATAGACTTTGTCATAGATTTATTATCGGATACTAGACCGATAGCACGCACTCCATACTGTATGGCTCCGGCAGAGATGCGAGAGTTACGAGATCAGATAGAGCAACTATTAGGTCAGGGCTTCATTTGCAGGAGTACCTCACCTTGGGGAGCTCCAGTTTTGTTTGTGAATAAGAGAGATGGTTCACTGAGGCTGTGTGTGGACTACCGAGAGATGAACAAGGTCATGATACGGAACAAATATCCGTTGCCTCGAATCGATGATCTGTTCGACCAGCTGAGGGGAGCGACTTTCTTTTCGAAGATAGATCTAAGATCAGGGTACCATCTGTTACGTATTAGGGATATGGATGTTTCAAAGACTTCCTTCTTGACGAGATATGGGTCCTATAAGTTCAGGGTGATACCATTTGGCCTCACAAATTCTCTTGCCGTGTTCATGGACTTAATGAACCGAGTGTTCAAACAGTTCTTGGATCAGTTTGTCATCGTCTTCATAGATGACATTTTGATATATTCACACTCTGAGGAGGAGCATGCCGAGCATTTGAGACATGTTCTTCAGACTCTACGAGAGCATCAACTATATGCTAAGTACGAGACGTGCGGATTCTGGTTGCGAGAAGTACAGTTCTTGGGCCATATTGTTTCTGAGCAGTGGATAGCAGTCGACCCGAGTAAAGTGTCATCGGTGAGGGAGTAGGGACAGCCCACGACACCGACAGAAGTGCACAGTTTCTTGGGGTTAGCCGGATAATACAGGAGATTCATTCGGGGATTCTCCAAAATAGCGGGTCCATTGACGAGCCTGACTCGCAAAGGGATACCATATGCTTGGGATGATGCTTGTCAATTAGCTTTCGGCGAGATGAAAGACAAGCTTACTTCAGCACCAGTTCTTGCTTTACCTAAGTCGGGTGTGGAGTACCTGGTCTATACCGATGCCTTTTTATGGGGACTTGGGGTAGTGTTTTAGCAGGAGGAGAAGGATATAGCTTTTGCGTCCCGAAAGCTTAAGCCGCATGAGAAGAATTACCCCACCCACGACTTGGAGTTCGCAACGGTCGTTTTTGCATTGAGGATATGGAGGCACTATTTATTTGGGGAGAAGTTTCGCTTGTTCACAGACCACAAGTCACTACAGTACCTGTTCACTCAGCAAGAGCTGAATATGCGTCGGCGCAGATGGTTAGAGTTTGTGAAGGATTATCAGTTTGACATACAGTACCATCCGAGGAAAGCCAACGTAGTTGCTGATGCATTGAGCCGTAGACCGATAGAGGAGGTAGCGGACGTTCGGAAAGCAAAGTGGAAGGAGTTAGGCCACCAGGACGCAGTAGCCCATTCCTTCATATCTGTTATGACAATGACACCCGAGATTGTTACGAGGGTGCTACAGGCATAGACCGAAGACCCATTTTTCCAGGAGAAGATTGTACGACTTTTAGCTGAGGGTGCTGAGTCCTATTCTGTTAGTTCTGATGGGGGTTTGAGGTTTAATGGGAGATTAGTGGTCCTAGAAGGATCAGAATTACGTCATGCAGTGATGACCCAGTCTCACGGGTCCCGATTTGCAGTACATCCTGGAGGAGATAAAATGTACCAGGATATGAGGCGATAATACTGGTGGAGTGGGATGAAGAAGGACACTGCTGAGTTCGTGTCCAAGTGTGCTACCTGCCAGCTGGTAAAGGTGGACCATCAGAAACCGTCAGGGTTGCTTCAGCCATTGGAAATACCCGCGTGGAAGTGGGAGAGTATTTCCATGGACTTTATTACAGGGCTGCCTACATCACAGCGGGGCCACGAATCTATCTGGGTGATTATAGACCGTTTGACAAAGGTGGCTCATTTTTTTCCGGTGCGGACAAACTATACCAC
This sequence comes from Sambucus nigra, assembly GCA_949130495.1. NCBI lineage: Eukaryota > Viridiplantae > Streptophyta > Magnoliopsida > Dipsacales > Adoxaceae > Sambucus > Sambucus nigra. Next base: position 645,600,716 of record OX422215.1, on the reverse strand, counting down.
GGGTCAGTATGCTCAGTTGTTCATTGATGAGATTGTCAGATTACATGGGGTGCCCCTGAATATTGTGTCAGATAGAGACAAGATTTTTGTGTCGCGTTTCTGGGAGAGCTTTCAGGAGGCTATGGGTACTGAGTTGAGGTTGAGTTCAGCTTATCACCCACAGACAGATGGACAGACAGAGCGTACTAATCAAATGTTGAAGGATATGCTACGCATGTGTGTTCTTGATTTTGGAGGAGGTTGGGAGCCACATCTTCCACTGGTAGAGTTTGCTTATAATAACTCTTATCAGTTCACGATTGGCATGGCTCCATTCGAGGCTTTGTATGGCAGGCGTTGTCGTTCCTCGACTTGTTGGCTCGAGGTGGGGGATAACAAGTTTCTAGGACTAGAGGTAATTCAGGAAACCTTCGCGCGGATTGAGATGATCAGGAGTCGCATTCGAGTAGCCCAGGACAGGCAGAAAAGCTACGCCGATGCGAAATGGTTCTTCAGGGAGTTTAATGTGGGGTACTAAGTGTTACTACGTGTATCACCTATGAAATGAGTGATGAGGTTCGGGAAGAAAGGGAAATTGGCCCCGAGGTATGTTGGATCATTTCCCATTATCGAGAGGATTGGGCCGGTAGCATACAGATTGGGACTGCCAGAGCATTTACTTCGCATTCACAATGTATTCCACATCTCGTCGTTGAGACGATATCATCGGAATGATATAGCCCATACTCACATCGCGATAGATGAGATAGAATTACAGCCTGACAGCTGTTACGAGGAGAGACCCGTGGCTATCCTAGACCATAGCGAGAGGAGATTGAGGTCGAAGGTAGTTCCACTTGTACGGGTCCAGTGGGAACATCATAATGTGGAGGAATCCACTTGGGAGCGCGAGGCAGATATGCGCGAGAGATACCCAGATTTAATCTTACCAGGTATGCCTTATTTTTGGAATTTCGGGATGAAATTCCTTTATGAGGGGGGAAGTATGTAATACCCCGTATTTTTATGCTATATTAATTTGAGGATTTATTAAATTTAATGTGAGTTATTAATTTAATATAAATCCATAGATTAATCACTTTATAATTATTAACGTGGTGTTAGTTAGTAATTATGGGAAACTTGTTGAATATTACTAATGAGTAGAGTAATATATAATATTGATTCTATTAAATGTCAAGAGTGAATAAAATGACAAGTTTGGAAATTAGAGTTGGAACGCGCCTGTGTCGCGTCGGGACTAGATATTAATTAATAAAAGTGAATAAATTATAAGTTGCTCATATGATCGTTTTGAGTGCGCCAAAGTGTCCGAAAGGGTCGAGATAGTCAGAAAAGTATACCCGGGGGTTTAGTTTGGGTCTCGGGGCATTTTTAGGCCTATTTAGCACCCCGGGAGGGCATTTTGGACATTTTACATTTTTGGGTAATTAAACCCACGAAATTTCAAGGGTTATATCAGATGTCTAAGGTTTCCTTCTAGGGTTAAAAACAACCAAAGACAAGTGACGGCCATAGGAGAGGGAAGGAGAGAGCTTTCAAAGCAAATTCTAGACCGAAAATTCATCCGGTTGCACCACCACCACCACCAACGCGTAGATCGCGTGACGGGGAACGCAACCACACCAAATTCGTCATCAAATCAGAACTCTAAAAATCCCAGGCAAGTATTTATCCTTCTTATTTTCGTTAATGCATCGTTCATGTTAGTTTAGGGTGATTAGGATGAGTTTGGTAGAAGAAAATCCATGTTGGAGATAGGAAAATCGCATGTAGAAATGGTTTGAATGATAATCTGGAAACCCCTTCATATGTAGAGGCTTAACCACGAATTTTTGATGAATTAGGAGTAGAAACTTCTAGAAAAAGATTGATTAGAACTATGATAAAGAAATTCTTGATGAAAATTTGCATGCTTTACATAGAAGATGTATAAAATGGGTTTATACTATTAGTAGTACAAATTTTTGGGCAATTGGGAATGAAAAATATGGATTTGGATGAGGTTGTGTGATAGAACCTGTAACTGATTAACTGTAGAATTCACCATACCTGCTTGATCGATCGATAGATCGAGGCAGGAGCTTCGATCGATCGAAGGTTCGATCGATCGAGCCCCTGCCCTCGATTGATCGACCCCTTCTGGCAGACTTATATTTCCCTTTTTAAAATAGTTGAATTAATTCTAAATGAAGAATACTCCTTAGACACCCTTATTAAATTATTTTTGGAGATTAATACGACCAGTAGGATTTATTATTGATTAAGAGACCTTTAATGTAAGGAGAAATTTACATTTTTGGGGTGTTTATATAAGGGATGATGGAATTTTGTATTAAAGGGAGAGATACGTAAAATGGTTACGATGGAAAATAGATGAATACCTACTGAATTTTACACTTGGGAGGATAGAGTCCATGAGTGTTATGTATTAATAATCCCTCAAATTAAAGTTAGAGACGAACCGTTATACGTGATAACTAATAAAGGGAAAATAAGGATAAATGTCGTGATTATGGGTTATGGGATGAACCTAAATTGATATGATAAAAGTAGTATATTTATATGACTGTGTGTATGCATATATTATATACATGTGAAAATCATGCCCGCGCTACTTGCTATCCCTGTGGTTACCGCGCTGGGACAGTCTTATCTCGATGGGACCTTTATGGGCGATATTGACTTGTACCCTAGAAGATAGATATCCTTGGTACAGGCTATCTGATCGATGGTCAGACAGTCCTAAGAGACGTGAGGGTATGTACTGACCTCTTAGAGACTTGGAATCTATGCTTAGCCTCAATATTGTTTGTGTATGTGTTAATACAGTTCGAGAGTGATTCCGAACTTGTATTTCCCTTAGTACGAGTGATACGGGGATTGGATAGCAGAGTATGCCCGCACCATAATTTTTATGTGGGGTGCTGTTTGAATATATATATTATACGAGTATTTAATATATATATTAAATTCTGAAATTTGGAATTTCATATTTTGCTTATGGTAAGTAAGAAATGAATCTTGACTTCAATTTGGAAATACTTGTTTTGAAAAGTATAATGGAACACTGGAAACTTTATTAGTAAATAAGGTTTAAATGAGAAACTTGTGATCAAATGAAATTATCCTCTTAAACAATTATATTGTTCAGTTTTAAATCTTATGAGTAAACTAAGATAAGTTAAACCATTGGTAAGATTAGTGCGATATAAGATAAGATAACCGTTGGGAAGATTTGTGCAATAGGCGTGCACATTAGAAGAGAGGTGAGAATTTTTCAAGAGAGTGCCGCTCTAATATGTTGTTCCATTGGCCTGTAAACATTTTAAATACTTGCTAAACAAATTTTAAATCATTTACACTATCGGGCTCTGACCCGTTTCTTTTTCCTTTCTCCCTTATATATATATATATGTATATATTACAGGTGCCCAGCCACAGGGGCGTCTGGCGTAGGATCCTTTGGAAGGAATGCGCTGCAGCTTAGGTGGGAGTTGCAGGCCTCTTGCTTAGACGACTTCATTTATTTGATTACACTCCTAGCTTATTTATTCAGTTGGGCATGTGTCGCCCATTTCCATTATCCATTTATTTAATTGGACATTGTGATTCATTTATTTCTAGTATTGTCACTTTGGGATTTATTACTGTCTGGATGTTTTACTTTAAGCTTTAATGTTGGGATTTAGTTGTTGAATGTTTAATTTAGTTGGATTGTAAGGACACAAATTTCCAATTGAGTCCATATATAGTTTTGGCTCAATTCCGGACAAAAACATTTATTCATAGGTTAGTGATATATTGTAATATTCTCAAGACTATGAAGTGTGTGTTGAAGACGTAGCGGCAAAGAATATAAAGCTTCATCAAAATGCCGGTTTGCGTCCCTCGTTTCTACGTCATCAACTATGGTTCCATGCTCCCAAGGTATGAATGTAATTATATTTATATAGGAGCTTGGAACAAAGTTTATTGGGTGTTAGGTGTAATAAAAACTGCATTTTATTTTCAGAAAGAATCAAATAGAACTTTAAAATAAGTATATAAAAGTTTCTGGGCCAAAATTGAATTTTACAAACTTTCTGGTCGTTCGTTAGAAATGTCGTTCGAACGAGTTTTTTTTTTCGAACCAGATTTCGTTCGAACGAGTTTTATCGTTCGAACCAGTTTCGTTCGAACGAGTCTGCCAACGACCCTAAACTGGTCAGTCGTTCGATATATCGTTCGAACGAGTTTTTCGTTCTAACGAGGTATCTAATGAGATTCTAACGAGCCCAGGCTGGTCGCTCGTTAGAAGTCTCGTTCGAACGAGAGTCAAGTTCGTTCGAACGAGACGCCAGGCGGGAACGGTTTTGAGCAGTTTTTTGGCAGTTTTCACCCCATTATCCCACTTGTTTCTTAACTGATTTTTTAAGGCTTTATCAAGGACGGGAATCATTTTTCAAGGAGTATCTTTTTCATACCATACAAACTCCTAGAGAGTATTTTGAGACCAAATTTGTTTAAGGAAAAAGATCATGTTTTGAGTGTTATTCTTTCAAAGAAAAATTCATACACACTCTAGTTTACACCCAATTGTGTTTAACCAAGTTTCTATATTTATATCAATTGCTTGGAGTTTTTGGCACCGATTTTCTCTACCGAATTCAAGAGACGTTTCGGGTTTGCTTCTACACCCCATCACAAAGAAGACTTTAGTTGAGATTCTACCCACACGGAGAAAGGCTCCATGCTTGGGTGACGGTGACCATATAAAGTCCCATCGGTGGATTTCGAGACCGCGGTGGTGTTCCGAGGTTGTCCGCTAGGAAGAGGTTTCTACGAGAAGGAGCGTCGAGGCTGGAGAGGGATCGAGTCAGTCGTTGTAAGTTTATCTGTCTTGTAATTGTAATTCCGTATCTAGTGGACTTGTGGCTAGGGCCGTCCGAGGTTGTTTCCCGTCTTGGGGTTTTCCTCGTACATCTCGGCGTAGTGTGACTTTGTTTATTTTATCTTGCTTCATAATTTAGAACGCATGCTTAAGGAATAATACAAGATAAAATCCGGTTTAATTATCACACTAATATAATTTGGACTTAAATTAAATATTGGGTAAAATTGGTTTATTCAAGTCATTTGCTAAAATTGGTTTCGCCTAACTTTGGATAATTGTTAATTATGACTTAGGCAAATTCTAGGACTTGAATTATACTTTAATTTGTTTTGAGAAATTAAAACTTGTTGTTATTTTTTGAAAGTTGAACCATCACCTGTTTTACAACTCTTCCGCATCATCCTTTATAACGCTTCCGCATCGATTTACATAAAAGGAAATTAAATAGTTTTTAATCGAGATATAATTATTTAAATCACCGGGGATTCCACCTCTTCAAATTGGTATCAGAGCCAAAAACGATAAATTTTTTCGTTAAGATCTTTTAATTTTTGCCTAAAATGGATTTTTCCCCATTTTCAAAATTTCCTATTTTTGATGGTTCAAACTATGCGTATTAGAAAGCGCGAATGAAATCGGCACTTAAATCTATCGATGAACGTGTTTGGATGTCTGTTGTTAACGGTTGGACCCCACCAACACATTTAATTAAAAATGAACATGTTCCCAAACCCGTCGATAGATGGACTGAAAATGAGTTTAAGCTAGCAAATTTTAATTCCCGTGGTTTAAATGCTTTATTTAGTGCTGTCACACCAGATGAATCTCGACGCATTATGACGTGTGAGACCGCTAAAGAAGCTTGGGATATTTTACAATTAACTCATGAAGGAACGAGTGTCGTTAAAGCTTCTAAACTCCAAAACCTCACCACTCAATTTGAAACTATCAAAATGGATGAAAAAGAAACTTTTGATAAATTTTATGCTAGACTTTCTGATATTGTTAATTCATCCTTTAACTTGGGAGAGAAAATACCTGACGACCGTGTTGTAAAGAAAATTTTAAGGTCCTTACCCGATAGATTTATTCCAAAGGTGACCGTTTTAAATTCTTTACCCACTTTAGCCTCTACGAAATTAGAAGAGCTTGTAGGTGATTTACAAACCTATGAACTGGATATGTTTCCCTCTAAAAATGAAAAGAAAATCGAAAAGGGCGTTGCTTTAAAATCCCGAAAAGAGGTTAAACAAGTAGTAGAGAGCGAGAGTGATAGTGACTCGGAAGATATGGCTTTATTTGCTCGTAAATTTAGAAAATTTCTTAAATTCAACAAAGATAAATTTAAAAATGATTTTAAGAAATTTGAATCTTCTAAACATGATAAAAACGAGAAGATTTCTAAAGACGATAAGATCCCTAAATCAAGTAATGAAAATATCGATAGGGACGAGTCTAATAAATGTTTTGGTTGTGAAGGTTATGGCCATAGAGCTTATGAGTGCCCCACTAAACTAAGGAAAGAGGGTAAATGACCCACTGCATATAATGCAACCCTTAGTGATAGTGATAAGGAAGAAAAGCCCGATTCCCCCACTAAGAAAAATTTTGTGGCTTTTATGGCTAGTCATGTGAGTGATAATGAGAACTCATCAATTGATGACATGATAGCACATGCCACTTCCAAGGTCATTGTTCATGATTCCCTTGTTTTTAATGATAGTGAGAGTGGAGAAGAAAGAGAGAGTGAAAATGAAGAAGAGGTTTATGTGAGTGAACTTCAAAATGTTTTTCATGAATTATATAAAGAATCTATTAATTTGAAAAGAACTAATTTGAAATTAGAAGCTTGTTTAAGAAAGAGTGTCAAGGTCATTGATGAAAATGTTTTAATAGAAGACCTTAGGACACATGTGAGGACTCTTCAAGAGAAGCTTGATTATGTATAAGGCGAAATAGATAGCCTTAGGGGTTTAATGGAATCCTTGAAAAAGGAGCTTCTTACTTTTGAAGAGCGAAATGTTTTACTAGAATCTAACATTGTAGAATTGGAAAATAAATTAAAAGATTCTAGTAATGTCAAATTTGATTTGGAATGTCGTTCAGAAAAACTAGATAAAATGTTAGGAACGGTCCAAATTAAAAATGACACTTGTGGTTTAGGCTTCAATCCTTGTAATGAATTTTCTCATCATGCCCAAACCAATGTTTTAGGAGAATCAACTAGGAATACTTTTAAAGATCACTCCTTAAGTAAATCTTTTCGACATGTTCTTACTTGTAGACATTGTGGTCGAAAAGGTCATCTTAGGCAATTTTGTTTAGATCTTAAACGAATTCCTAGAAAATCCCATAGTAAAGTAACCACGATAGCTAACGCTCCTACACCCCAAGATAGTAATTCTTCATTAATTTGGGTTAGGAAATCCAACTTGGTTGCCTTACAAAATAGGGATTTTGATTCTCATTTACTTTCACATGCTTCCTCTCTTGCTAAATCTAAAGGATAAATGTGTTAGTGTTTGCATGCTTTAGCGTTTGTACTTCATGCCATATTCATATGCTAAATGTATGCTTGTTTAGTCATTTTCTAGTCATTGCCTTATTTCATATCACATGCTAGAAATTATGCCTTGTTTATCTTTTTGTATTATTTTTTTTTGTGTTTGATTTAACTGCAAAATATAAAAAGATTTTTGTTTATCATTTGTGTTTTATTTATTTCATTTATGCTTAATGAAAAATACAAATGATTTTTGTTTAGTCTTTTGAGTATATATCTTTCTTTTTGATTAAAAATGTTAAAAACTCAAAAAGATTTTATTTGGTGTGTATTTTTGTTTGACACACTTTATGTGGCATATACTTTTGTTTGAATCCCATCATTTACGCTCCCACGTGGCTAGAACTTTTGGTTTAGATTTTCAATCCTTATTATGTTCTTTACCATATTTTATGGAGTAGTTGGATTTTGTATTGTTTAAATGGATTCTGTTTATATATGCCTCTTTTCACACATGCACGAGCTCTTTCGAAATCTTAATGTCACATGTTATATTTGAGCTTTTTGAGGTGTTCTCCTATCAATCTAGTCATCTACATATCTATGACCTAGGAGGACTAGTGCATGTCAAAATCCGTTGCATGTGAGATTTGTGTGAAAAATGAAAACATGATAAATTAATATATGCACGGGGAAGGGCTCCGAAAGGATGAATTAAATCCTTTGCGATAGTAAGCCACCGTTGATTGGATCTAAAAGAAATACGTGATCCACAGGCCTAAAAACAGAATATTTGGCATTAAAAAGAAAAAAATTGCCAAGGCCTATGTTTGTTTGATATATTCATTCAAAAAACAAAAGAATATATATGCTTATTGAGGGAGAATTGGATGGTATATCAACGGTTTGCACAATGTCCGTTTATCCTAGTTGTCTTTAATGTCATGACTCTATTTGGTTTGTAGAATCATCATCATGCTAGGCTTGTATGCATTGTGTATGTTTGTTCATTGCGTTCAATCTTTATATTGTCACATGAGGTTATATTTAACTGTGATGAAGTTTGCAATCAAATGAGAACTCCGTGAACGTTTCTTAAGTGTTTGGGTCTAAATTTAATTGTTGCTAGTACACACCCCTACACTTCCGTTTCCATATGACACTTTTTCTGCCATACGAGTGTGCAAACTTATTGTATTTTGTGTCATGTGTGTGTTTATATCTATATATATATGCAAGTGCTCTATTGGTATATTTTTGGTATCTATATATATGATATTTGTCTTTGCCCTGCTTTTATTGCCCATATGCTTTCATGTCTTATCACTTTAAGCTTCCACATGTTGTTTATTAGTTCTTTATCCTTTGCCTATTCCCGAACAAAAATGGGGAGAATGATGATAGGGGGAGAAATGGTATCTAATCCTATTATTATCGTATCTTAGTTTGGAGGAGATTTATCTTAGGGGAAGACGTCTTTCTAAGTAAATGTCATTTGTTTGATAAAGGGGAGAATTAATTTAAGGGGAGTAATTAATTAATTGCACTTAATATTTTGATATTCCCTATGCATTTGATGAGTTTGCTTAAGTGTGCAGGAATTATTCTAAAGCGGCATCTTTCTATGGCAAAGCGTTTGATCCTTGGGTTGAGTCAAGTTTGTGCGGTTATGGTTTGAGTCTAGTGAGCTTGACGGCCCTTTAGGATTTTGTTTGGTTTTTGTCCCGGAATAGCCAAAGGGAGAGATTTGTAAGGACAAAAATTTTCAATTGAGTCCATATATAGTTTTGGCTCAATTCCGGACAAAAACATTTATTCATAGGTTAGTGATTTATTGTAATATTCTCAAGCCTATGAAGTGTGTGTTGAATACGTAGCGGCAAAGAATATAAAGCTTCATCAAAATGCCGGTTTGCGTGCCTCGTTTCTACGTCATCAACTAAGGTTCCATGCTCCCAAGGTATGAATGTAATTATATTTATATAGGATCTTGGAATAAAGTTTATTGGGTGTTAGGTGTAATAAAAACTGCATTTTATTTTCAGAAAGAATCAAATAGAACTTTAAAATAAGTATATAAAAGTTTCTGGGCCAAAATCGAATTTTACAAACTTTCTGGTCGTTCGTTAGAAATGTCGTTCGAACGAGTTTTTTCGTTCGAACCAGATTTCGTTCGAACGAGTTTTGTCGTTCGAACCAGTTTCGTTCGAACGAGTCTGCCAACGACCCTAAACTGGTCAGTCATTCGATATGTCGTTCGAACGAGTTTTTCGTTCTAACGAGATTCTAACGAGCCCAGGCTGGTCGTTCGTTAGAAGTCTCGTTCGAACGAGAGTCTCGTTCGAACGAGATGCCAGGCGGGAATGGTTTTGAGCAGTTTTTTGGCAGTTTTCACCCCATTATCCCACTTGTTTCTTAACTGATTTTTTAAGGCTTTATCAAGGACGGGAATCATTTTTCAAGGAGTATCTTTTTCATACCATACAAACTCCTAGAGAGTATTTTGAGACCAAATTTGTTTAAGGAAAAAGATCATGTTTTGAGTGTTATTCTTTCAAAGAAAAATTCATACACACTCTAGTTTACACCCAATTATGTTTATCCAAGTTTCTATATTTATATCAATTGCTTGGAGTTTTTGGCACCGGTTTTCTCTACCGAATTCAAGAGACGTTTAGGGTTTGCTTCTACACCCCATCACAAAGAAGACTTTAGTTGAGATTCTACCCACACGGAGAAAGGCTCCATGCTTGGGTGACGGTGACCATATAAAGTCCCATCGGTGGATTTCGAGACCGCGGTGGTGTTCCGAGGTTGTCCGCTAGGAAGAGGTTTCTACGAGAAGAAGCGTCGAGGCTTGAGAGGGATCGAGTTAGTCGTTGTAAGTTTATCTGTCTTGTAATTGTAATTCCGTATCTAGTGGACTTGTTGCTAGGGCCGTCCGAGGTTGTTTCCCGTCTTAGGTTTTTCCTCGTACATCTCGGCGTAGTGTGACTTTGTTTATTTTATCTTGCTTCATAATTTAGAATGCATGCTTAAGGAATAATACAAGATAAAATCCAGTTTAATTATCACACTAATATAATTTGGACTTAAAATAAATATTGGGTAAAATTGGTTTATTCAAGTCATTTGCTAAAATTGGTTTCGCCTAACTTTGGATAATTGTTAATTATGACATAGGAAAATTCTAGGACTTGAATTATACTTTAATTTGTTTTGAGAAATTAAAACTTGTTGCTATTTTTTGAAAGTTGAACCATCACCTGTTTTACAACGCTTCCGCATCATCCTTTATAACGCTTCCGCATCGATTTACATAAAAGGAAATTAAATAATTTTTAATCGAGATATAATTATTTAAATCACCGGGGATTCCACCTCTTCATGGATTATATGTTCCAGGATAATTGTGGTGTGATTCTTTAATATTGAATTATTGTAAATATTTAAATCTTGGTTTATAAAATAAAATTTGGAAAGTAATGTCTAAAAATGGTTTTGACAGTTAGCTTAATTAATTAGGGTGTCTAAATTGGAAAAGTTATTTTTACGACAGTGATGCTAAGAATGAACCAACTGTTCACCTTGGTTTTAATTTAATAAAGGAGTGATCGCCTGGTATTTAATTAGGCGGGGTGTCACATTTTGTAACTTTTGCCTCGAAATGTAACCCATTGTCTGATACTAGTTCGTGCGGGACCCTATATTGACAGATGATATTTTTCTTGACGCAGTTGGCCATTTTCTTGGCATTTATAGCCGTGCAGGACTCGACTTCGACCCATTTGGTGAAGTAGTCAATAGCGACTAGGATGAATTCGTGCCCATTGGATGCCTTTGGTGTAACTTTCCCTATAATGTCGATGCCCCATGTAGAGAACAACCAGGTGTAAGCCATGTTGTACAATTCTAGCCGAGGAAAGTGTTATAGGTTGGAAAATTATTGGCATTTGAGGCATCTTCGAACTTTGGCTATGCAGTCCTGAACCGTTGTAGTCCACTAGTAACATTTTTTGATGATCATTTTGGCGAGCATGTGGCCATTCATGTGGGGTCCGCATTCCTCACTGTGGATTTTTCTGCATCATCTCTTTAATGTAAGCCCCTGTGATGCAATACCGTAGGTCGAAATTGCGCACGGGGCAGATCATTTGAGCTGAAGAGTTGATTTTGGTCAAACGAAGTCTGGGAGCGCCCGGTCGACTTCGAATAGATGTTTAGAGGAAAACTGAATGTTCGTCCGAACAATTATGTTGTTTCATGCACGGGGTAGACCGTTGGAAAGGGATTTCAGTGGCCTTCAAAGATTCAAAGATGTTTTGATCTGATGGTGAAGTTCATTGGGGTCAACTCGGGGCTCGGGAGCGATGTATGTCCTTCGAATTGATTTTCGATAGTGAAATGGTCCGTTCGTCTGAACTGTTATGCATATTCATGCACGGGGTTGACCATTGAAAAGGGTATTCAGATACCTTCAAAGATTCAAAGAGCTTTTTCTCTGACGATAGAGTTGACCAAGGTTATATGGGGATCGGGGGCGCCCGATGGCCTATAGATCGGTACTTGGAGTGCGACCTAGGGTTTACGGAGAAATAGGGGAGTGCTAGGGATCTAAGGAGAGACCTAGGTGGTCCTAGAATGCGGTGTCTATAAAAGTAAAAGAGTACATTGCTCATATGTCCAAAATATCATGTTCTTAGATTTTCCTCCTAATCAAATGCTCACACTGATTGGATACTCCCCCCGATTATGTTGTATCTCGAACGATTGTGTCGATGCATATCAGTATCATACATAACCTTTTGAAATATTATTTTCACATGGTTAATAGATTTGATTGGCTACTATTTTAGTTTTAATTTTTCTTCATAAGCTCGACTTCCATGAGATTTGGATTAAGAGGGATGAACATGTCACTTTATCATATATATTTGACATCAATAGAATAACTCTTCTGGATTTTATGTGGATAACTCTTCTTGAGTTCATGTACGTAAAAGAATTGAAATGTAGTAATCATATATCCCTTAATGTATTCTTTTTGAGTGTGGGCTATACAAGAATCGTTTCCTTTATAAGTAGTAGTAGTAGAAACATATGTTATTAGAGACAAGTCATAAGTGCTTTAATTGTTCCTTGTGAGGTTCTAAGAGATAACACGTATTTATATAACTAACTAGACATAGATGGTTAGATATAAAAATATAATATGATATGATTGATATTAGTCCCATGCTATGAAAGTCAATAATAATCGTTTCCTGTCAAGATATTGACTGCAATTATAATATCCAGTTGCATGCATTGTGTTATATATATCAGCATACTAATAACGTAAAAGTATGATACTTACAGGCAAAATACTATATTCATATTCACATATGGTACTTCGAGACCAATTTTTTTTTTGTCATCCTCTTTAGGATGATATGGATAGTTTAATATCTAAATACCAGAGACCATATGAATAATTAAATTCTATTCTTAATATATGTTAAAGTATTACAGGACTTTTCAATCCATTTCACTAACGGATATGAGTTTAAGATAAATTGTACTTGATTTCCAGGCCGAGACAAATACTCGTTACCCCAAGGTCATTCATTTTGAATTCCATATTTGTATATTTTTCATTTTAGTTGAGGTATTCAGGAGCACATCTATTAAGGATATTTTATCATGACACATTTGCATATATGATTGTTTTCATACCCATTGTTAGATAAATATTTACTAAGATGGTTGTACATATATCCATTTCGATTGCCTCGTATATAATGAACGTCTTAGTGCATTTGAGTATGTACTCCTTATCTTCTCTTCAAGCAAAGAAAATCCTTCTAGGATTTTTATATATATTCTTTTTCCAACTCGCATATATAAGTACTCCATGCACGCCACTCTCCTGTCGTGGTATTTTTTCCATCAAGTCCTTGATGTGTCACGGCGTGACCAATATCATCACCCATTCAGAGAACGATCATGACATTCCTATGAGGCCCACACCATCATTATTTCTAAATCATATTGCCTTCCTATCCAAATTGAGAACAATCCTTATAGGGCCCTTGTTTCCCTCACCTTTAAGCTCAATCAGGCCCGTTGTTGGTGCCTCCCCCTTTCCATTCCTCTATATATATTCCTACCTACTCGCCCATGGTCCACCGATGCTTCGCATCGCGTGATGCACTTTTCCATACAAATGCATTGACCATTCTTAGCTCTGATCCAACAGGACTGACACTTCAGTCTTGTTTGGGGGTGATTATCATCACCCATTTTATTCCTTCCCATTCGTTCCTAGGTCCTATCTTTATGGTGAATTTCGATCGATCTGGCTAAAGACATTAAACTTAGCGCTACCGGGAGGTAGCCCGTTGTTTTGAGTATGAGTCTTATCCTGTTTGGGGGTGGTGTCTCCCACCACCCAATGTTTTCCCATGTTTATACACTTGTACAATTTTATCATATTATCATATTATCATTTATTCAGGTTTCTTTTTGGATTTATCTATCCACTTCATTCGCGGTTGATTATGGTAATCTCTTTCCTCCCTTATGCTCTCAATTTTAAAAATTATTTTATTTAACATCAAGGACGATGTTCCTTTTTCTTTGATGGTGGGGAATTTTATCAAAATCGTTCCTCTTTTGAAAACTTTTGATTTCAAAACCCTATTTTTAAAATTTCGTGCAGTTTCTTTCATCTCACTCATTGATGTGAACTTTCTATCATCCATCTTTTAAAATTATAGGAATCAAGCTAGAGTTTTTTTCTTTCTAAATCGCTTATGTAATACGTATCAAGGCATTTTGCACCATGAATTTCTAGACTCAACAAAATTTTCACACTTATCACGTCACTACGGTTTAGAATTGAAGAGTACTATAATTATCAAGAAAACCTTAAGGATCAGTAGTGGAGACTTTAGCTTGTGAGATTCGTTCCTTTCACCCTTTTTAGAGTGTTTTACACAATCTCCGAGTCAAAATTTTATTCAAATTCGTTTGGATCCTTATGTAAATCATTGTATGATCTCATTATTCTTCAATTTTTGGCTTGATCACTAAGAACGACTTCACTTTAGAGTTGTAAAAAACATGTGTCTTGAAATTTGTCCCGATCAATAGGTTTTCATCCATTCTCTTCGTCCATTACCTTCCCATATTCTCCCCATACATATACATACCCCATTCCATTCATTATTATCCATCATTTTTTTTGAGAAAAATAGTATTGTTCCAAATGTTAAATGTCTTCTTTGTTGGTTTTAAAAGGGAAAAAAGTGGAAAAAGAAGAGAATAGAAAAAAAAAAGAAAAATAGAGTAAAAAAAGAAAATTCAAAGGAAAAAAATCAGAAAAGAAAAGAAAATAAAAAGAGAAAGTTTGCAGTCAAGTGTTGTGAAATAAGACATTTGTTTTTCATTTATAGAACACTCTTATCGCATCCATCTTTCATCCATCATCCATACATCACCCATCCTATCATACCAACCACACTCATTCCATCCTTCCCATTCCATTTCCCCCTCACCCATATGAATCCATGTTCTCCCCTAGGTGTTCGGGCAAATGAAAGTCAACGTGGTGAATAACTCGACGTTCTAACTATAGTGATTATCATTCCTTCATGAGATCATCTTTCTTTCTAAATTTTCATTCTTTCTTATATACGTGTGAGATGTTTGACTTTGATTAAATTTACTCACCTCCCCATATACAAGAGCGATACACTTACCCAAATATCGCGAGTTCATTTGAGAGAGCTATATGCGTAAGATTTGATGTTGAAATGTTAATTCCGAAAAGGCAATCTAGGAATTACTCTTACGATACTCGACCTATTTTGACATATTCACACCACACACGTTGAGTTCTAGGAAGGATGTGCCTTGAGTATTTACGTAGCTAACCTTTTCACCCTTCTAGCTTGTATTTCTAAAAATATTTTTCTTATGATGGATTGTGCGATTATTCTGCGTCGAATAAGAGATTGACTGGCCTTTTTCAAAAAAAAAATTTTGTGGGTATATTCCCTGCAAAACCATCATGAGGCAAAACTTGTCTTGTAGGGTATCCTACTGGTTTAAAGGTTTGTTGCACATGCTAAGTGCAATCACAAGTGCCAACGAAAGTGTTCCACTTTCGATTTCTTATCTTTCTCGCTTTATATATTTTTCTAGAGGACTAGAAATGTTCTATTTTGGGGTGGTGTGATAAGAACCCAAAAGTGTTTAAATAATACCCTGAATAGACGTGTTTTTATTGCCAATTCTCGAAAAATTGGGTATTGTGTGAATAATTATCTTGTGTGCAGGCTTGATTGTCATTGCGGGTTCAAAAAGGGTTATTTCGAGTCAATTTGCATCAAGATATGGCTAATTCACAAATCCCATAACCCTAACCTAGACCACACCTAGCCTAAACCTACCCCAAACCCAGTGTGTGTTGAGTTTATACTTTCCTTAATTTTTAGATTTTTTTATTTTGTGTCATTTTTATTTTTAGGTTTTATTTAGAATTTTCTAGGATTTAGTTTCTAATTCTATATTTCTTTTTAATTAGTGTATTTTATTTTCATTTTGATTTTTATTAGCTTCTATTTTTATTAGATTTTTAGTTTTTATTTCTATTTTATTATTTGAGTTTTATTTTATAGATTAGGAATTTAATTTTAATAGATTTAATTTAATTTATTTTTAGTTTTATTAGCTCTTTTTATTTTTAGTTTTAAATGGTTTAATTTTCATTGTTAGGCATAAATTAACACACAGACCTATCTTACAGACTCACCCACACCTTATTCCCTACATCTTATCACACACCACTGCACCCACTTCTTCTTCAACCCACTACGCTTATTCTCTCTCATATTTCATCGAGCATCACAAACCAACATCTCATATTTCCCACCACTATATACAACAACAAATCCCCATAGCCTATTCCCCATGTTGCCGGCCAAACCCAAGCTCATGTTCGAACCGAATTCGATCCCATCCAGCAAACATCAAAATTCACGTTTGCCCCATTCAGACCTGGACCCCCTGACCCACACTGGCAACACCCATCGGACCTGCCAACATCTTTCTTACTCGAGATCCATTCACAACACACACCCAATACCCATTTACCAATTTTCCCAAAATCGATTTCTTACCTGCATACACAAAGAGCAAAAACAATAAAAACCAAAAATAAAAACAAAGTCAAAACCCCCGCGTGTTAAATGACACTCTTTACCTCTCATTCCCATAATGCCCCTCACACCCCTCGTTCACATGACCTCATTTCTCCCACATGCACTCTCAAGATTATTGACCAAAATTACCCCTAGCTCCATGTGCCTCACTATATATGAAGACCCAAAATGTCATTTGGAGGATCGTCTAAGGTTTTAGAAAGAAAACTTGTGAGAGAAAAACTTTTGAGAGTAGTTTTTTTTTCTGTTTTTATTTTAGAGATTAGTGTGAAGTTAAATTTGTGAGATTCAAGTTGAGTGAATTTTTCATTTATATTTTTTTGATCACTCACTTGGAGGGTTGTATGCTTCTCATTCAAGGATTGAAGTCAATTGAATTTAAGAGATTGGTTTGATTGTTCTTCTCTCTACTCTTTTATATTAAATGCCTATTGAATGTTTGTTTATCATTTTTGATATCATGTTAGGCTAAATACCCTTTCAAAGGGCGGGGTTAACCCTTATTTCATGCAATTTTGACTAATTAGTTTGATTATTTCAAAATTCCCTTTTGAATGTTAATTTTGATCCTTCACCCTTAAATTTACGCCTCGAGAGAGGGTACATGGTTTTCGAAAGAAAATCAATATTCTAGTTATGATACCCATTTTAGATTCGAACTAGAGATAGGGGTTTCGTAAGTGTGGTATTATTCATTGAATTTCAATTCTAAATTTTATTTTCTAAGATTTACATAAATTTTATTGAATCGATCCTAGCGGGTGATTAATTAAAAGGAATGTAGATCTATTTTGTAGAGTTGTGGGGGGTTAGACTTCATTTTCTAAAAGATTACTGTTGAAATTACACTTGCAACGAGTGTTGATTTGTAATTTTGATATTAATTTGGGGGAATTCAAATAATTAAATTATTTAGTTAAAATTGCTCGAATTTGTGGTGTAGTCCCACTCCTTGATTGTTCTCAAATTTATGTAGCTCACTTGATCTCTTATTTTAGTGTTAGACTTTGTTCATCATTTTTAGTTAGTCTTGCGCTCTTTGATTTGGTTAGTTATTCCTTCGTTTCAAAATTATTTTGATATTGGAAAAGCTAAAAAAATTAGAAAAAGTCCAAAAAAATCCAAAAAGAAAATAAAATTGAATCTGCATCTAGTTTCACTCCCTTGATTTGGATTGATGCCTCATTTACCACTATTGGGGTTTGTTATAATTTTGTAGGTAATTGAGATTTTTTATTAAAGGAGATTTACACAACGGCATACTAAAAGCACCTCTATCAATTGGACCGTACTTACACCTCATTTATTAGTGCGCTCCATTTAGAGGGCACTCCTATTTATAGGTATGAGAATAAGACGATCGGACAATTTAACTACCTTGCAAATTGTGGAGTTCATATCCAGCAAGAGTACCTATTCAATCATATTCTAATTTCTCTGCTAGAAAGCTGGGATGATGCTGTAGAGAATATATTCTGCAGACATAATCCTGATGTAGCCCTGACCTTGCTTACGCTATTAGAGAAGGAAAAAAAAAAAATTCACCTGTTTTGTATACAACTACGTACAGAGAGCATTGACCTATAGTGTAATGTCTCGCATCATATTCATGTTATATTGAAGCTTTCCAATAAGTTGAATAAGAATATATTCCGAAATCATGTCACGAAAATCTGTACATCTCTTATAGATACGCTTCCTCCTAGGTGGACACATATAAAAATCCATAGGTTTTTAAAAACTAATACCGAATGGATGGTTATCAGACACATCAAACATATTTTAAAGTCTTAATCTGAAAAGGTAGATTAATATATATAGTGATAAACTTGATGAAATAATTATAATTTCAAATTATTATAATTATTTGGACGTTTACTATTTTTTATTTTTGTAGATAATGTCGGGCGAAAATGGACAAAATGTAGCAGTGATGAGGTGACACCCCAACTAGGATTCTCATATTGTGCAAACCAAAGAGAATTTTCATTACCAATTGCTGAGAAAATCTGAACTCCACTATTAGTTCAGTCCACTAATCCAAGTACGAGTAGGAAACAAACCCCCGTTGCTCCAATGCCCACACCCAGTGCTCCCGACCTCTCCGGGTAAAATGAGATAAAGCCCAATGGTTAATTACTTCTCGAGGATACCCCCACTAGTGATGAATATGACCACCATAGATTTAAATTGCAATTTTTTCCGCTTGTAAAAATTAATGCGCGAGTCTAAGGAGAAGACAACTAGAACCTAATTTATCAAGCCATTAAAGTTGACATCTTTGACCAACTCCGCAAGCGGTTTCATGTCCCGACCGGTCAAAGAAAAAAATTCTTTCTCGAGTTACTAAAAAATTGAGAACATATCGTAAAAACCTTCGAAAAGATATTTTCTAATGGGAGTATCGAGCTACAACATTTTGGCATGGAGAGAGAGAGTGCCTCCTAATTTTGAATTATTGGTTCATCAGTGAAATGATTTTTTGAAAAATGAGGTGAAGGACAAGAAGCTGGTCTAGAGGGGAAAAATAAAAAAAACAAGGCAAAAAAAAAATAGATGTCCACAGGCTAGGCTCCAAATCGTAAGAAGATTTGAAGAATGAATGATTGAATATGACAAAGGATAGTCCAGATGTCGACAAATAACCAAATAGGAACAACTTGTACATGTATGCACGACGGGACAAAGATAATAAATTTCCTCCGCACTTAGCTAATACTCTGGGATTAATTGAGGCTATTAGCAATCATTCAAGTTCGAGCCCTTGCGATGACATAAAAAGTTCCTTGACCCAAAACATTGGAATGGATAAAAGAGGGAGAACGAGAGGTCTCAAATCCCATATTCCAGAAATAAAATTAAAACACATTGTAACTCTCGCGGATGAGATTTATTCTATCAAAAATTCTATCTCGACCTAAGAGGAACATCATTACAAGACGAATGGGAATGCTTAGAAGATTAAAACTAACTTAGGATCCTTCGCGATTAAAATTAGAAAACTTTTATCCTTTTTTAATCAAGGTTTTCGAACCCCAATGACTCCTCAAGGTTTCCCATACCCAAGGTTTCCTCCCTCTGTAAGTTTCCCCTCATAAATGCCACCTCCTTCAACAATCCCATCACATATCTTGCCTCCTTCAACATTCCCGTCACAAGTCCTGCCTTCTTCCTAGTGCCTCTGCCTATTATAGGTCTTGGATAATCGTTTACCACTCACAGTGATTATAGTGAGTAGTTCTATTTTAAGGACCTGACAAATAATAGGATTTTTGGCGTTTGCACATTCATCTTCGTAATTTTTTAAACTAAAGTACATAACTGACCATCACAGAAGGGTGATGCTCAGGTTATGGTTAATGAAATATACATTGGTTTCGAAGATATACCTCTGTATGTTGACAACAGAGAAGGGAAAGAATTGAAGTATTCTGCAAATTCTTTTATCACTTGACTAGTTTTCTGTTGGCCAAGTTGTAATAATATTTTTTTTGTTTAAGTTGTAAAAATATCACTTGGAAAATTTATTTAATTTTAGTTTAATTTGTGAATTATGCATTCTTGTATTAAGCATGACATTTTTAACCTATTAACACAAGACTGGAATTTGAAGATTATTAAATGGATTTTCCACAATACAAAGGGTGGATGCGAGAGACGAACCTAATAACAAATAGTCATGTAAAGGGCGTTAAAAAATTTGTTAAATTTATTCTTTTACGAAAAAAGAAATTTATTTATAAAAAAATAGGAGAAAAATCCTCTCCTAGGTTCTGAAAAGTGCTAAACAAAATTAAAAGAGAACAAACTATGAAAATTTTCGATGTCTTGAACGAGAACCAGAAGGCCTTAAGTTATATTTAAGAGCCGATTTGTCTTCATCAGTTAAGGTTGAAAAATAGTCCAATTGAGTATTTTTAGTTTATCCCTTGTGTTCAACTCTAACCACTATGTCTTGACTAATAAATGTTGAATCTTCAATGTTGCTTAAGAGTTCAAAGGAATTGATGAATTGGGTATTGAACATTTGATATTAATTTTTTCCATATTTTTTATCAATCGAGTCTTCAATAAAAGCACGAGCTTTGACATAATTAGAATACATTCCTAAATAATACTTTGGGATATCGACATATAAATTTACTCGAGGAATAGTAACATCCTTTTCTTCCCACAATGAATAATTTGTATGATCTCACAAAACCTCATTTAAATTTGGAATGCCCTCTAAAGGTGGCATTTCGTCATAATAGTTTGACTCTTCATTATAAGAAATGACAATATCTCCCCAAGAAAAGTTCTGATTTTTTGTTTTAAAAATGACGTGGTTGGGAATATGTTCATATATTTGAATATGGTAAGGGTTATGCTCACCCATTTGAAATTTTACAGTCACCATTTTGGTGGCAACCTTTATATTTTTGGATTAGACAAAACTTCAGTCGCACAATCCTATTTAGATTCATACAATGTTACATAAGTATTTACCAATTTTTCATCTTTTTCAATCGAATGTAAAAGCTAAACAAATTGAGTAGCTTGGATTTTCGTTTGTTTTGGAATTGTAGGATCTTATTTTTCTAGGTTTTCCTCAACTTTTTTTGCTCCACTAAGTTCGATAGAATCCACCGAGATCTGAACAATGTGATTAGTTTGAATAGCTGATCCAGTCTTGGCCAAAAAAACGTGTCCTATTGGGAGCATTGATCAGATTATTTACGGTTGGACCTTTTTGTTTTGGGTAAAAAATTGAAACATTTTACTTTTTTTAATGTTGTCGTCAACCAATTGTCAATTTTGAGCAATGATTTTACTAACCAAATAAGCTTCTTTATATGGGTGAGTAGTTGAATGAATTTTTTTACTTCTTGACATGAAGAAATAAGGTGCCCAATGCATCCACAAAACTCACAGAACATAGGTGTATTTTCAGTAACGATTTGGATGGGTATTTTCATGTCCTCATTTTCTAATAACCATACTAGGCAAATAAAATGAGAAATATATATTTATAAGAATCATAGAAAACACATAAAACTTAAGCTTTAAGGTTACTTGGTCAATCCTAATTGGAAATCCCATACCTATAGCAATTTGAAGGAGCTTACGAAGATGCCAAAATTCATTTGGAAGATCCATAAAACGTACCCAAGCACGATAATTTTATGAGACAAAAATAGGATGGGTTAAAATTTGGATACCATATCATTGGTTTAAAAAACCCTACATCCAATTAGATTGGTACTACCATCCAAGACTTATTCATTTGAACCATGGATGCAAAATATAGAGTATAAAACCTTTACCTTTTGGTGTAAGCTTCCATGGTTTTTGAGGTTCTCAAATTTTAGATCGATATTTTTCCAAAGATTCTACAGTTATCTTTTGGCCCTTAGTTACTAACAGTCTTTCCAGAAGACCACACTTACACATTTCCAATTATTCTTGGTAGCTATCATTTGTTATTTTGATGATTTTATTATCTTCATCGTAGTATTATTCCGGGAGGTTGATAAAATGATGAGGCATGTTAGGAAAATTTAAAGAAAAGGATTTCTCAATTTTGATTCCTGGATAAAAAAAATTCACAATTTTATACTGCCGTTGCTTATGACGGTTTTGGGGAGGAGAAATTACAGTAGGAAGCTTATGGGGAAGATAAAGAAATAAAGTATAAACTTTTAGAGGGAAGCGAGAGCTTATCTCTGTAAAAAATGTCTCATATTTTTTTTTATTAAATATACATACAAGAATCATAAAAGTGATAAGATTTAGTGCCCTTGAACCCGTTGTATGCATGAAAAATATAAGTCTTTAGAATACGTTAAGTTGCATATACTGAAGTGGGGAATTTTTCAAGACTATAAGATATATACATACCATGGTGTAAAAAATATACCTTACATTTTGAAAGAATTACCAGTATCCGACTGTGTAACGGAACCCCAATGAGTGGTAGTGGTACATGATTCACCTACACATCGTCCATTGACCGTCCGAATTGATGATACATACGGAGTCCACCACCATTAAAACCTCCAACCTATGGATACATATAATGCACATTGTGACAAAGTATATGAATAGTTTGATGCTGAATTACCAGGAGATCAAGAATACATACGCTTGAAAGCCGATACAACTAAAATGTTATATAAAGATTGTGATGAAGATCAATCAGTATTATTTGTAATGATTGGTTTGCATAATTTGAAGAGTCAATTTGGTTTATCTGGAAACTGATTAATCAGAATTCTTAAGTGGGTTAAAGAAATTATCCCCAAAGATAAAACGTTACTAGAGAATTATTCTAGAATGAAGAAGATCTTAAAGGGTTTGGGTTTGAAGTACAAATATATTCATGCATGTATGTATGATTGCATATTGTACCTCAATGATTACGAAGAAAAGGATGGCTGTCCTGTGTGTAGTGAGCTTAAATATGTGTCTTGTGAGAATGGAAATGATAAGGCTGTGAAATATTACAAGTGCTCGCAAGTCCCACAAAAGGTTTTTTGTATTTTCCACTTGGATCACGATTAAGGCATTTTTTCACTATACCGTGGATAGTGGAGGCCATGACATGGCACGCTCAATGCGAGGTATGTGGGAATATGATGCATCATCCGGTTGATTCACTTCTTTGGAAAATTTCAAACACACAACACCCTGAATTTTCAAAGGAACCGCACAATGTCCCTTTTGCAATCTCAACCGATGTGTTTAACCCTTTTGGTTATTTAAATAGTAATCAAAGTTATTGACAATTTCTTATGTCACCTTTAGGTCTCCTTCCGACATTGTGCATTAGAAAAGAGTTCAAATTGTTATCTTTATTGAGTGATGATGATATTGATATGTTCTTAGACCCATCAATTGAAGAACTTAAGGATTTGTGGGATATAGTCATAATGGAGTTTGACTCTCATAAGGGTGTAGAGCTCATAGTTAATAAAATGGTGATGTGAGTGATCAACGACCTTCCTTCTTATGGGAACTTGTCTGGTTGGAATGTTCACGGTTATTATAGTAGTTCCATATGTGGGGAGGAAACTGAAGCCAGATGGCTATATCATAGTGGTAAGATGAGTTATACGGATCATTGTAGATTTCTGCCGACCAATCACCCTTTTAAGAATGACAAGTCTAACTTTTTACCTATCAGTTATGAGCATAGGATGGGACCTGCTCGTCTTTCTGATCAACAGATTGTGGATAAAGGGACGGCTACAACTAAAGGGAATAGGTACGTAGGAAAACATCCTAAACTTGTAAACCTGAAGCGTAAAGCTAGGGGGGATTTGAATGACCCTAGTAAAGCAAAGCCATGGTCCAAATGATTTTTTTACTTGCCGTATTGGAAAGATCATCGTATAAGACATGTAATTGGTGTTATGTGGACAGAGAAAAATGTTACAGAACATCTAATAGGAACATGTGTGGATGGATCTCATTCAAAAGATGTAGAGCGGGCCTGCCACGATCTACATGATATCAAAATAAAGAAGATACTGTGGTTCTGAAATGATCCTATAAGAGGAATAATCTCTACCCCCAGATGCTTTCACTTTGACTACTAGTGAGAAGAAGATCCTCTTATATACACTATTCAACTTGAAGACTTCAACTAGTAATTCTAGTAATTTATGTAGGATAGTAAGCTACCAAACAAAAGTCCTAAAACAGTGCAAGTCTCACGATCAAAATGTAATCATCCAATTAATCCCTCTGCTATTTAGGCATTGCTTCTTTGAACACAAAGATCTCCGTCGTGAAATTACGAAAGTCAGTTTATTTTTTTCCCTACTTTGTGCAAAAGTGGTAAACAAAAAGCATATTAAATCTACTAAATTAACTTTAGCTGAGGTAGTTTGTGCATTAGAGAAATATTTTCCTCCACCGTTCTTTGATATCACCATCCACCTGCATGTGCAGTTACGCGATAAGGCTTTGTTATGTGGTCCCATTAGGTATCATTGGATGTATTCTTTTGAGCGCTTGATGAAAACCTTTACAAATTAGGTAAAGAATACATGATATATTGGAGGGTCAATTGTTGAAGAATACATTTGGAATCTTCGCTATACGCACGGGGACATATGCCAAAACAAGAGACGATGAGGTTCAATTATCGTTGAGAATGAGTGATTGAGGAAACTGATGAGTTTAGGGAGATATTCCTTTTAGAAACCCTAAAGAAGTAGAACTCACAAATATACAATGCGGGCAAGTAGCACGTTATGTCTTGGAATCACAAGATGAAGTCAATATTGGAAAGAGTAAGTATCTACTGAATTATTTTTATTTGAGCATATATATTTTATAAATTATGCTCTAAACTTTATAATTTACCCGACAAATGATTTTAGGGTATGGGTATCAAAAGATGTAATTTTCATATCTTATGTGGGCGGTTATTTATTCATGCGTGGTAAAAATACATTCCCTAGTACAAATTCATTTTTAAATGTAACTTTTAAAAAGAGGTGATGTCTCTTCAAGGCTTACATGCCTAGAAAAATGTCCTGATTTTTATGTGAAAGAGTATAATAAATTTTGCACCAATAATTTTGATTTTGTTTCATATCCATATGAGGAAAATATTTTAACGCAAAACAAGAGATTTTTAATTTCTGCCTTGATTACCCGTGTCGCTAGCAAAAGCGACAAAAATCCAAAAGTTACAGTGCTAACCTATTATGGGATAATCCAAAAAATATTTGAACACAATTACTTATATTTCACATAAACTTTATTCTATTGTGATTGGGTGAAGGTGGAGGATACTAAGAATGCTTGCAAAGTAGTTCTTGATTCCAAACTTATTCTGGTAGATTTATTAAAGATTAAGAGTAAAGATCGCATAGTCGACGAGCCTTTTATTTGTGCCTTTCAGAATATAAGGAAGGTATTCTACTCAAAGTATATAAACGATGGCAATTGATATGTTATTGTGCATGCACCAAAGGGGATGACTACTCAAGCAAACCCATTAAAGGCTCTAAAAGAGTTCCAGTCAGCTCCTGACGACAAGCTTAATTTGAAGGATATTTTAGTTAATTCAGAGGAAGATTGAGTATCAAAACATTATTTTATCCTTGTCAATCTTATTTATACCTTATCATGATATTGACACTATATTAGCGCTTTACTTTGATTTATGAATGTTTAGCTTGATGTATGAATGTTTAGTTTGGTCTACGAATGTTTAATATGATTTATGAATGTTTAGTGTGATGTATGAATGTTCAATTTTATTTACAAATGTTTATTTTGATTTATGAATGGTTAATTTTCTTTACGAATGTTTAATTTGATTTGTGAATGTTCAGGGGCGCAGATACCTTGCACGGGACGCTTGGTTTGATAATAGAGTCTCTTGAGTTTGTGTTTGGACCAAATTGGCCAATCAAAATTTCCACGTGTTCTTGTACATGTACATTTGCTTATTAGTTTCATGTACATGTACATTTATGGGTTAGTTTCATTGATATAATGTTTATAAAATGAAGGAAAATTCACAAATCAAATTAATCTTAGAAATGTGCTACTTTAGCGTAGTCACGGAACTCCGAATTTGAGAATAAAGCTGAAATTTGTAAATATGCACACTTAAGCTTAGAAATGTGCTACTAGTGGAAAAATCCCCGAACAACCGCCAAACATTCCCGTCAGGAGGACGAACACCTCGCATATAAACAACGTAACTTGTAGCAAATGACCACGTAGTCGACGGACCCGATTTGAGAATAGAGTAGAAACTTATAAATACACATGCTTAGGATTGAAAACGTTCCGCTAGTGGTCGAAAACCTGGAACATGCACCAAATGGACTTGCAAGGGACACAAACACCTCACACATGACTAACGTAACTCATAACAACTGACCAAGTAGTCACGTGCCTCCCCAATTGAGAACAAACACAACACATATTTTTTTCATATAAATATTATCACAGACATAAACCATGACCATATATATTTTTTTGTAATAAATATCTGGTCATGGATTGGGGCATGACCACATTGAACCACAAGTAGAAGATTGGTCACGACTTTGGTTTGTGAGCAAGGATTCAACCATGGTCATGGAATTCGTGACTAAGGCGTGAAAGTCGGTCATGGTCTTTTCCCGCGACTAACATGCCATATATTGACCCATGATAGGATATGTGACTGTGTTTTTTCGTTAGGGATCAAGTCCGTGACCAATGATTTTGGTCATGCCCGTTTTTGTCACGAATTGGATCTATGATCCAGAGGCTTGGTCATGGAACCAATTCATTACCATCCACCTATTTTACTGCAGTGAAATGCTTTAGTAGGTTTTATAATTTGTATGTTTGCTTCACACATTAGTAGTGCACTATATTTACACATATAATTTTCCAACTATAGATACTATTATGTTGTGCTTATTAGGTTTGGTAACGTAAGTTTGTATAAATTTATAATGTGATATATATTGTATGAAATGTTTAGTGTTACATATTAAGATTTTTTAATCTATTTGATGAGTTCATCTTGAATGTCTTAGGGTTATTTTACATTGTTTTCTATGTATTTTTAAACATAACAATCTCCTTCATAACAATTTTTATATATTAGTTTAATATTAATTTTCATTTATTTAAAATATTATTAAGATATTCAGGCATGATATCCACCATCAAAATATCGTTATACTATGTTAAATATGTTTTCAACATGCCTTAGTTATATTCTATTTCACAATGTGAGTCTCCAAAAAGTATGCTTTTACGGTCCACACAACGCGTTGCCTCCAAGTTAGTAGTTTATAAATAATTAATGTTATAAGTAAAAAAATAATCTTAAATGGTTATTGAAACCCAAGAATTGTTGGAGGAATTTGAAACATTATAATCAGAAACGACTACGATTTCGACCACATATTTTCATTTTGACCTGATGTCTAAATATTTCCATATTATGTGACTGAATTTTTATGGAAATATCATGAGAAATACTCGAAAAAAATCCCTTACCTCAATATCTCAATTCGATGACTGAACAACTAAACAACTTAAAACATGTTCAACAAATATTTTTTATCATAATGAATTCGATAAAACCAACTAAACCAGATTTTTATGTTTAATTTTTTTTGGGATGGGTTAGAGTATAGTATTGAAAACCGCCTCAGGGGCACATTTACATTTTAAAAACTTAATTAAATAAAAATAATTAGGTTGAGTTGAAGGATCTACGTAAATCGAATATTAAACAACCTTATTCTTTGGTGTTTTTGTTAAAATTCTATTATTTTTTCATGTCCTTCACTTTTATTAAGCCCAAAATTATAGGGTTAAATCCATTTAACCCATCCAATAAATGGGGAAGATAGAAAAACAAGGAGAAACCTCATAAGATATAATGTTAGACCCACTACGTTCCTTATTTAAATTCGGCTAATCCATAACGAATCTAGAACAAAGGCCAATCTAGTTGTAACAACCCTTACTTTTGGGTAATTGATTTTTATATAATTTTGCCATGAGAGATAATTATATAAAAATAATGGAAGTTAGAGTAAATATTATTTTAAGTGATTGAAGAGATAATATTTACTGAGTTTTTCATATTTACCGTTGAGGGAAGGTAAATAGCATCATGTTATGTTTTATTGCGTTGTTGTGCTTTAAGCGACGGTTATGGCATATATTTCAATTGGATTATGATTAATGAATTAATATAACGTCAGAACATGAAATAATTGTACGATATTTCAGATGCTAATTTTGAGGGTGCAGTTTGTCCTGAAATAGTCGAGACAGTCATAATAACTGCCATATTGTATTTTTGGAGTTCCGGGCACTTTTGACAGGTTATGGCTCAATTATGTAGTTACGAGTCATGTTAATGGCATATTAAAATATCAAGATGGGAATTAATGTTAATTGACCGATTAAGTCTTCTAACCCTCTTATTTTTCTCATTTATATGTTGTAAAGTTAGAGAGAGTTAGAGAGAAGAGAGAGCTCGGGAGAAAATGGAGAGAAATGAGAAAATTGAAGATTTGGAGCTCGAATCGTTGCTACGAGAAGAGAATTCGAGACTAAAAACTTGAGGCAAGTTTCTAACTTGTTAGTGTACGATTTAATGTGAACAGTCTTCATATATAGTTGTGTTTTTGGGAGTTTTGACCATTAATGGGTTTTTGATGATTTTAGTGTTTAAACCCTTAATCTTGGATTAAAATTTGATTTGAGTTGGAAATATTAGTTAGTTATTGTTTAGAAATGATTTGGGTAAAATATAAGTTGAGTTGGTTGAGATTTGAAGAGAGAAATTTGTGTTTTGGGAATTAAGGGTTCTTAATCCCGTAGCCCAAACTGGGCAATCTGACCAGGGGGAATCGATTCGCCCTCTTAGCGAATCGATTCGCTATTAATGAGAGCTAGAGGTCTGAGGAGCCGAATTGATGTGGTCTGAGATAGGAGGTTGGGTTTCTCAGCCAAATCGATTCGCGTTTGGGGGAATCGATTCGATACCAGGGGCGAGTCGATTCGGTCCTAGGCGAATCGATTCGAAAACCCTACTGTTTTATATGATTTTTCCAACTTGGTTTTTAGTCCTTTTCTTTTAAGTTTAAGGCTTAGGAACCTTCTCTTAGGACGTAATAAAGACTATTAGCATTTTAAATTAGGGAGATTAATACCTTAGATTAGTATGGGGGTAAATGGGGCTTAATTTGGGGGCTATTCAATAGGTGTTAGCGCCGCTTCATTTAGTGAGTTAGCTTCGGACTAAGGGAGAGTTAACTGATATGGTTTAGGATTTTTGGGAAACTAGTATTGAGGAAAACTACCATTGAGTGCTTATGGTATTACTTTGAACTCTTGGAGGTTAGTGTGAGGAAAATTGTACTTCGTAGCCTATATCATTAATAAAATACGGCTTCGTGAATAAGAAATGCAT
This sequence comes from Sambucus nigra, assembly GCA_949130495.1. Lineage (NCBI taxonomy): Eukaryota > Viridiplantae > Streptophyta > Magnoliopsida > Dipsacales > Adoxaceae > Sambucus > Sambucus nigra. Next base: position 645,571,191 of record OX422215.1, on the reverse strand, counting down.
GTTTTAATTTAGCACTTAATTGTTAAGTATAAATGATTTTGAGAATGTAAAAAGTGAATGTTTTAAATGAGAAAAACTTGTAAATGATAATTTGCATATACACACCTCTCCAAATTCCTATCATATGGGAAGTTACGCGCATGAGGTGAAGTCCCCTGGCTAGTGAATGCAGGGTGAATATAGTCCTTGACCATAGGACCGGTTATTATATTGTGTGATTATTGTTCAAAGTGAGGTAATTCTGGGTGTGGTTATGACTCACTATCGAAGGTATATGGCCGCTACCCGACGTCACGAGATGTAGGATGCCCAGGTTGTCTTGGTGATAGGCCCTAGAAGATGATAGCCATTTAGGGGCGCATCCAGTGGGGGTACCCGAAAGGATGGTCTTAGAATCATTATATAATGTGATTATAACTATTCTTAATAAAGTGAAACTTAGATATTTTACTCATGCGGAAACGAATATTGTTCATTGTTATTGATATTGCACTAGGTTGTGCTTTTAGCTCGAGAGGCGAGAATTCTTATCATTATTTGTGAGAGCAAGATAAGTTCATGATTACTGATAGAATATTCATAATTGTCATGCATTTTATTCACATGGTGATAATATCAAATCGGGCTCTACCCCGTCTATATCTCTTTGTTTTGCATGAATTCTATATTCGCCCAGGTGCTCCATCGCAAGGACGCCCGTATTTACCTCTCCATCCCAGTGGTCCTGGAGCTATAACATTTTGCGGATGTTATAGGATATTCGTTGTAGACGCTTCTATCCATATGTACTCTAGCTACTATCAATCTACATATTCGAGTGTGTTACCCATGTTTTGTACCTATTTATTATAATGTGATATTTAATTTTAATACTCGGTGTAACCTTCTTCTATTAGTCTGTTAACCGACAGCTTATTCGATTATTACATTATGCGTTATCATTATGTAGTTATCCGTTTGTTTTTATATCCACCTTTTTTTCAAATTGGATTGTCTAAATAATTTTCTTTAAACTTATGATTAAATTTTGACACTCCGTTTTCTAAAATAATTGGTGGTTATCTCGTATTTTTTTTTTAACGATAGTGATACTAAGAATGGTTCATCTATGATTCCTGTAATTATTGGAGTATCGATCTGGCCACCTCTTATTTTAATGAGCGGGTTGCCACAGGTGGTATCAGAGCATCAGGTTCTAGTGACCTTAGGAATCTGTGTGGACGTAATACACCTTCGGCGTTGATTTTGAATCTATGTAGAGCCTTAGGATTAGGATTGTTGAATTATCTTGTGAGATATCGTTCACATGCCATAATGTAAGATGTTAGTAAATATTTTACGCGATCATTCGAGATTCGTGTGTTGATTGGAGAAAGGCAATCAGGGAAGGCCATTATGAGGGCGCCAATAGATGGGTCTTAGTCAGAACTGTAAACTGAAATAAGGGATGAGGACCGCATTAGAGGTCACTCCCTTCGTCGCATTTTCTTAGATTACTACAACGGCTACAAGGATATTGTAGCTATAATTTCCCAAGTACCGCTATAGGAAGAGAGTTGTACTAAATTTAGATTACTCAGCGAAGTTAAATTGGGAATATGTTTGAAATGTCTTTGAGAAGGACCATACGTTGAAGCTAAATCATGCGGGGGCAGTGTAGCTTTATTCAGTGGAAGTATTGGGCTCATAAGCTTTGGTTTAGAGAGGGGTATAGGAAGATCCAAATGTGAAAAATTGAGGAGGATTTTTCTACCGATTGGAGCAATGTTGAAATAGTAGGAACGATAGTCCTTATATTGGAACGAGTAGGAGGTTTCGCTCGTAGAGGAACCTTATGGATGGTTCTGACAGCGAATTCCTTTGATGTACCAGGAATGTCGAGAATGCAACCTTTCAAGTATTCCCAAGAGTATCGGTCAGAGGCCAATAGTAAAGGAAGAGATATATGATTAAAGAAACCTTGCACTGAAGTAAGGTAGGTACAAGGAAGAAAGTGTCTTTTAATGAAATGATAGGCTCACTAGTAAATGTTGTTAACACTTATTGAGAGGTCGTGTTAGTGAAACTTCATTGGTGGACTTCCACCTAAGGAGATTTATGGAAATAAGGCAGTTGAAGCCAGTAGCATGTTTTCCTTTACTGCAGGAGTTAAGGGAACGACGAGGGTGATTATTAGGATCGAGTCTATGGAACCTGAGTTACTAAAAACTTTAGCATGGCCAGGGTGGCCAGATATGGGGAAAGATTGTGGTGGGGAAAGTAGAACCACATCCTTTGGGTGTTGTCTGGTAGGAGTTAGAGGACAAGAATAGGGTGCCTATATAGGGCATTGATTGAACTAGTTTTTGGTACAAATAGAACAAGTGTACTATATCTGAGAACTATTAGGAAAATCTAGGGTAGTTGGTGAGAATACTGTTGTGAGTTTCACCTCCATTAAGGGAAGTGTGTTTTTTGTGGCAAGATTTAGCCTCAGTATCTTATTAACCCTAGACTCGAGTGTGTAATTCGAAGTGTGTTTAAGAAGGATTGGGTTTCCAGGAATAAGGAATATGAAATCTTGAGTAACTTAGGGCACCAGCTTAAGAAGAATGTGAGGCCCATCTCTAGAGAAACTGTTACGTCTATTACTTAGCTTTTGATTAGCTGAAGGACAAGCTGATTCCCACTCATAAATTAGCGTTGTCAAGTTCGGGAGTGAACTATTTGGTTATTATAGATGTGTCTCCACAAAAATAGTTCGGTGTATTACTACAGGAACATGGGACCATTGAGTATATATCTTGTGGCTTGAACCCTGAGAGGAGAACTATCCCATGCAAGACTAAAAGCACGCTGAAATAACGTTCGCCTAAAAGATGTAGAGGCACTATCTCCTGGGTGGAGAATTAAGTATTTTCACGGACCACAAGTTAATACAACGTTTGTTCTCACAGAAAGATCAAATTGTGAAGTAAAAAATGGTGGTTGGATTTCGTGATAGACTATTAATTTGACACTCATTATCACCCAGGAAAAGAAAATGTGGTAGTGGATATGCTGAGTAGAAAACCTGTGGGGGAAACTAGCGAAGGCATGGAAAGATAAGTGAAAAAAGCTTAACTAGAAAGATGTTGTTACTATGGCGCTTATATTAGTGATTGACCGTTACGCCTGCTATAAAGATGAGAGTCATGGAAGAGCAAGGAAGGGACATTTTTGAAGGACTACTGGAAATCGATTGGGAGAGCTTGGGAGAAAATGGAGAGAAATGAGAAAATTGAAGATTTGGAGCTGGAATCGTTGCTATGGGAAGAGAATCCGAGACTAAAAATTTGAGGCAAGTTTATAACTTTCTAGTGTATGATTTAATGTGAATAATATGCATATATAGTTGTGTTTTTTGGAGTTTTAACCATTAATGGGGTTTTGATGATTTTAGTGTTTAAACAACCCTTAATATTGGATTAAAATTTGATTTGAGTTGGAAATATTAGTTAGTTATTGTGTAGAAATGATTTGGGTAAATTATAAGGTGAGTTGGTTGAGATTTGAAGAGAGAAAAATTTGTTTTGGGAATTTAGGGTTCTTAATCCCGGAGCCCAAACTGGGCAATCTGACCAGGGAAAATTGATTCGCCCTTTTAGCGAATTGATTCGCTATTAATGAGGGCTATTGGTCTGAGGAGCCTAATAAATTCCGATTAAGGATGAATCGATTCGGGCTTAAATAGGAGGTTGGGTTTCTTAGATGAATCGATTTGCGTTTGGGCGAATCGATTCTATCCTAGGCGAATCGATTTGAAAACCCTGCTGTTTTATAGGATTTTTCCAACCTGTTTTTTAGTCACTTTCTTTTAGGTTTAAGGCTTAGGAACCTTCTCTTGGGAAGTAATGAATAGTATTAGAGGTTTAGATTAGGGAGATTAATACCTTAGATTAGTATGAGGGTAAAGGGGGCTTAATTCGGGGGCTATTCAATAGGCATTAGCGCGAATAAGAAATGAATCTTTTAATTTCACACTTATTTGTCAAGTATACATGATTTTGAGAATGTAACAAGTGAATGTTTTAAATGAGAAAAACTTGTAAATGATAATTTGCATATACACACATCTCTAAATTGCTATCATATGGGAAGTTACGTGCATGAGGTGATATCCCCTGGCTAGATAATGTAGGGTGTATATAGTCCTCGGCCATATGACCGGTTATTATATTGTGTGATTATTATTCGAAGTGAGGTAATTCTGGGTGTGGTTATGACTCACTGTCGAAGGTATATGGTCGTGTCCCAATGTTACATGATCTATGATGTACAGGTTGTCTTGGTGATAGGCCCTGGAAGATGATAACCATTTAGGGGCGCATCCAGTGGGGTACCCGGAAGGATGGTCTTAGAATCGTTATATGATGCGATTATAACTATTCTTAATAAAGTGAAACTTAGATATTTTACTCATGCAAAAATAAATATTCTTCATTGTTATTGATACTGCGCTAGGCTGTGCTTTTAGGTTAAGAGGTGAGAATTCTTATCATTATTTGTGAGAGAGATAAGTTTATGATTGATGATAGAATATTCATAATTGTCATGCATTTTATTAACATGGTGATCATATCAAATCGGGACCTGACCCCTCTATATCTCTTTGTTTTGCATGAATTCCATATTCTCCCAGGTGCTCCACCGCAAGGACACCCATATTTACCTCTCCATCCCAGTGGTCCTGGACCTAAAACATTTTGCGGATGTTGTAGTATATTCGTTTTAGACGCATCTATCCTTTTGTACTCTAGCTATGACCAGTCTACATATTCGGTTGTGTTACCGATGTTTTGTACCTATTTATTATAATGTGATATTTAATTTTAATACTCGGTGTAACCTGCTTGTATTAGTCTGTTAACTGATAGCTTATTCGGTTATTACATTGTGCGTTATCGTTATACAGTTATCCATTTGTTTTTATATCTATCTTTTTTTCAAATTGGATTGTCTAAATAATTTTCTTTAAACTTATGATTAAATTTTGACACTCTATTTTGCTAAAATAATTGATGGTTATCTCGTATTTTTATTTTAATGACAATGATTCTAAGAATGGTCCATCTATGATTCCTGTAATTATTGGAGTATCAGGTTGGCCACATCTTATTTTAATGAGTGGGTTATCACACTAGTGTTACCTTGTTTTCCGATTATGATTTGGTTTAAACCACTAAAAACTAAATCCCACTACGAGTGTATATGATAAATTTAATTTACCAATTCGCTGAACTCACTCAAAATGAAATCCAGTTAATGTTCATTTTTATCTTTTTAATGTATTGATACTACTACTAAAATTTATCTCACTGAGTTACAATTTGTACGGAACTATTCGGCTAGACATGAGCAAGCGACATGTGTCCATTAATCCTATCAACGATCTAACCTCAAGGGGATAAGGATGGTTGTAGTTGATTAGTTGAAATCTCAAAACTAGATTCAAATGATCATGTCTAGATAACTATTTATGATCAACGAGTCCCACATGACTCAAACTATTTCTTCTTTATATAAATATAAGTATAAGCCTAAGGGAAAGGGGCATGTAATATTTTTTTATTAAGATATGATCGATGAAGAGATAATAACAACCTGTGGATGTAGGAACATTATTGAACCACGTACATACTATTCTTATATGTGATTGTGCACGCTTATACTCTTCTCAACTTTAATTGTGTTTAACAAATACTAGAAGGATTTGACCACCTATAATTGGGGTTGTTTGTAGGAAAAGACTTCATTTTACCAAGAAAACAAAGAAAATGAGAAACCATGTCTCACTCACACATCAAACACTCGCCATCTCATGGCAGTCGGTAGAACGATCAAAATGTCCTTGAAACTCCGAGGGTTAGGTCTGAAATCAACCCAATAGGATCCTCTATTATCCGAACTCACGTTATTGCCTACTATAGGTCAAAACTGTGAAAAATAGCAAGGTACAATAATCTAACCAGATCTCTACACCCGTGGATGCATACGAGAAATGACTCTAACAATAAGAGGCGACCTCACGTCGTCTAGAGGGGGGGAGAATGCATGTCTCCAATAACGCTTGAAGATAATTGAGGAATATTTCATTAGGGATAAGTGAGACTATCATAAAATCAACTGTAACCCTATCCCTAAGGTGAGAAAAAACTTGGATAGGATGAAGGAGTTCACAATTCAGTTATGATCACTCCTTTGAATGGCGACCACTCGATGCAAGCAATTTCTAGAACGACTATCTTAATAAGAATGAACTTCCTAACCTTGTACGAAAAGAGATGGTCAATAACCCAGCTCATCGAGGAGACATAACTGCCAAGGATTTATCCAAGAGGGACGATATTTTCCATATGAAATATTTTTTTCCCTAACGATTAAAGACTTTTTTCTTCCCAAAATGTTCACTACACCCAATTTTAATATTTACGATAGAAAAGCTGATCCCATCGATCAGGTATGATAATATCACTAGACGATGACCCTCTAGAACAATAATAAATCTCTTACGTGTCGAATATTCTATTTCAATTTAGGAAAAGTTATTTTAAAAGATACAACATCGATCCATCATAAGTTTTAAGCATCTTCACATCGAAATTAATTACCATCATCACACACAAAATAAGGATGGATATTCTCCTCATGTTAAATAAGAAGCCTCAATAATACTTATGAGAGTATGCTCACTGATTTTAGAAAAACTACAACGAGGTAGAGGAATGCTCTGGGAAAATGGTTGTGGACTCATTTAAAATAATCATCCGAAGAAGTTCCATGTTTCACCAGTCTTTTACGAAACAGGAAGCTAGCACTATAAATTACTTGATGTCTAAAATCAAGAAGAATGCCAAGGTGGAAGACATGGTGTCTGGAACCCGAAAGCACAATGGTATCCCAAAGGTGAACAAGAATGGATACGAGGAGAGCACCTTAAAAGTAGGGAAAAATAGAATGGTGGATCGAAGGTCAACAGAAAATACATTCCAATATTTCCCATTGTGACATCAACAATATTTTCAAAGGGCTGATCTATGTAATATTGAATAAGATTAATTATGAATAATATTTCAATGTTTTGAAGAAAAATCAGGAGATTGGTAAAATAAGAATACTTCTCTGAGAGGTTCTTACTATAAGGACCATATGCACACAACATAAAACTATAAGATACGCAAGTTGTACTTAAAGGAGCTGGCTGGGGAATGTCATCTGGATTATTATGTGGATAAGAAGAACATAAAGGCCCCTATGGAAAATGATCAAAAACTTGATAATGGCATGGATGACAAAAAGATGGGACACAAGTTCACGTTATCCATGGTGCCTAAAGTCCAAATCAGATTCAGGGCACTATTGTGCGAATGGACCAACATAAGGTTACTATAGTCAAGGAAGACTTTAAAACTGATCCTGTTAAAACCTCAATAAGAAAATGTCGTTGACCTGAAGACATTGACTATGCTTAGAAGATAATTTTCATCGAGAAAGATATGGTCAAAATTAGAACTCAATATCATGAAGCACTAATAATCACTCTCAAAATGATCAATTGGGATGTGGATAACCTAGTATTGGACTAGGGGAGATCTTCGTATGTCTTGTACTTACAACTTTTTAATAAATTCAACCTCAAGATAGATGATCCGAATGAAGTGAACATCCATTTGGTCTCCTTCGCTAGCAGGATGTAGTTTCCCCAGTAAAGGTACTACTCCCAGTTCAAATTGGAAACATATCAATGTTGGTATCATTTCTAGTAGTGGATATTCAGTTTCCCCACAATACAATTTGAGGGTGAGGATAAATCCACTAAATAAAAGTATTCCATCTACCTAACATTAGAAACTAAAATGCATTATCAACCGAGGGATAATGGAGATATCTGGAAATCATGTTACTAAGAAAAGAAGAAGGACAAGGGAAAGAATATGAAATGAGACACTCCCATTGAATAACACCTAAAGTTGGGAAGATTGAGGGTGGAAGAAATAATGGTTGACCCCACATATAAATTCACGAAACTAGTACAAGAAGTTGTGTTCAAAGACTCTCACCTAGAAAAGATATTTATGATTAGCAACCCACTCACCAATTCAGAGAGAAAAACTAACATTTTTTCTCAAAGAGAACTCGAATGTGTTTGCTTGATAGGAGAATGTTATTCCTGGAATCAAACAAGAAGAGATGTGCCTTCAATTTCATAGGACCTGGTTGTGGAGATTTGAGTTAATTTCCTCCGATACGGGTCGACCCCATCATTCAGACGAGAGGAAAAAATGGAGAAATCCCTATATCTAACGCATGTTGGTGATTCAAGGATATAGGGGTACTCTTTCCACCACTCGTGTTAACATCTCCACGGGTTACCTCTAATATATATCTACCATCATCAAAAGAGGATACACACGAAGAAATGGATGTGCTAGCCTATTTTGCTCAAAATAGGTAAAAGAAATGTAGTCATTCCAAAAGAACAACATCAAAGACATACTGATGCATACAAAACCAAATAAATCAAAGGTTTGGGGACTAAGTTATGGAATATGAAGGTGTTAGGAACCCATACCGTGCTTTCATTCCCTCATGATAAATAGTAATATTCTACTTTTTTCCAAAGTGTGGTAAGTGTGTGCGGAGTGAATAACGGGATAAAGAAATCATCCGACTCATGTCCTGGGAAAGACAGAGCGGAATCATACTAGGAGTGCACCGAATAAATGACATAAAAACAAATATTATGTTAGAGTCTGTCGAATCATAAGTCACTATGAAGAAATGAATATGCATGTCTAGCAAAACACAAACATATAGGAGTTCGTGGACTCGCAAATACTAATAAGTACAAGAAAACATAAAATGAGAAAATAGGACTTGACTCACAGGATTAGTCCGGGACAAATACGTAGCCCATAGGGCATCAAAGTCAACATTATTTGATATCACACAAGTGTGAGGTTAAATCAATAAATCCTAATTTAGGACTTCAATTAATTTTCTTTTTAGAAATTGTGCACAAGGTTAGAAAGTGTGGAAAAGGAGGAAATCCCAACTTTGGGTTTATAAGAAAACCCTATTTTTTGCTCTTTTTTTTATATTTTATAAATATAAGATTTATGTGTACTAAGTAGTAAAAATGAAATTAATTTTGATTTGAATGAATGAAATAAACATATATAAAAAATGGAAAAAAAGTAAACAACTACTAATCAAGAGAATTGTGAATGAATAAGGGTAGACCTTCTAGAGAACTTTTAATTCTGATTTTCAATGCTAGGAGGCTGATTTTAGTATGATTAGATGGTGGTTATGTAAGGATGAAAGATAGTGTGGAAAATAGATGAGAATGATGTAAGGAAATGGAGGGAAGGTATTTTATAATGGAATTTCAGCACACTGATTACGAGGGGAATGCTCTGATTTCAGAAAAGGGGGACCTTAGGAGTGAGGGCATGACCTACTTAAATAATAAAATATAAGGTTTATTGGGATGCTAATTGACATGGATCCTAGTCTGCCTATCAGTATAGCCCCGCCTTGCTAGGCATGGAAAGTACACCCTGTCGGGTATCGGGTGCCTATAAGCAGTTCAGAATAGACTTTTTTAGAAAAATTGGTATAAACTGCAAAACATAAGTTTGAATCAAGCACTGATGAGACCGTCGAAAAGGGTATTCAGATCCCTACAAAAATCCATTGAGTTACTCTCGGGTTCGATAGATGACTGAAGTCAAATGGGTCATGGGAGTGTCATGTTGACTCGTAGTAAAACCTAGGGTTTACAAAAGGGGGAGAAGTTTTAGGGACCTAAGGAGGTACTTAGGGGGTGGGTTACTAAGATGGTTTGTCTATAGAGTGCCTCGATGAGAGAGCTTGGAATAAGCGGTGGTCATCGAAAAATAAACACATCATCAATGATCAAGGATTGAAGACCCCACCGGGTGGTAGAAGATGGTGGGTTAAATGTTTGGGGTCGATTCAGCAGATCTAGGGGACATAGATGAATGATTCAGGGGGTCGAGGTTGATTTTGTGGACCTAGGTCAATTTTTCAAACCTTAAAAGTAACGATGATCGATTAAGGGGTTGAGGTCGGTTCTACAAACCTAAGGTCAATTTTGTGAAATTAAATAGTTGAAATGACTGATTCAGATGGTTGAGATCGATTTTGTAGATCTGAAGAGTTTTGGTAACCGATTAACGAGTCGAGATCGATTATATGGACTTAAATATTTGAGACGACCAATTATGCGGGGCGAGGTCAATTTTGGGGACCTAAGAATTGAAATTAACGATTCAGTGGGTCAAGGTCAATCATCTGGAACTAAGGAGTGAAATGACTGATTTAGTGGGTCAAGGCCAATTTAACAGACCTAAAGAATGGAGATGACCAATTCAGTCGGTCGAGGTCAATTTTGTGGACCTAAAGAGTTGAGGTGGTCGATTTAGCAGGACGAGGTACATTCAACGAACCTAAAGAATGGAGTTGATCGATTCAGCGGGTTAAGGTCAATTATGCGGACCCAAGGATTGAAATTACCGATTCAATGGGTCGACGTTGATTTAGCTGACGTAGAGATTGGAGATGGAAGATTCAGTAGATTAAAGTCAATTCAGTAGATTAAAGTCAATTATGTAGATATAAAGAGTTATGTACGGGGAGTGTTTCTAATTCTAGCTCTGTTGAGGAGGGTGTTGGTTTTCGTGGGTGCAGACGCACTTTGGATTTTCGTTCTATTATAGAGTATGACGATGATGAGAGTTTTGTGCATGCTGATGCATCTTCTTTTGATCGTGCTGGGGATTAGTGAGATATTTATAAATGGTTTGCTGCAGTAAAATGCGTTTTCCCTAAGTGGCGACGTTCTTTGCTTTATCAGTATTTTTTGAGTATTTTTATGAATTTGTATATTTTTATGGCATTTTTGTAATGAAATTTTGAGAGAGATACCAATAGGCATAACTAGGGACGGGTTAACGACATAGGTCACAAATTCACAGACTTTTTAGGGAAGGGGAATAGTAGGCCCAATAATTGGGTAGTTATGGATGTATGTGGACGTGTTAAAAATGGATTGGGTTGATTTTGGGGAGGTTAAAAATGGGTTCAGTGATTGCGCGGGTTGGATTTAGATCAGAGTTGTACCGGGCAGTTTTGGGTCAATCCGCCTTCGCTTTTTTTCCCTTTTCTCTATTTTTTGAGCCAAAAATACTTACCCAGGTCATGGAGTGAGAGAAAGGAGAGGAATGATAACCAATATGCTAAAGTAAAAACTGAAATTAACTTTTACAAAACAAAATACCTCAAAGAGCTTATAGTTGTGTTTAATGAGAAATAATGTATAGTTTGTGGAAGTCGGTTCAAATTGTAAGGAAAAATTATACCTGTAAATTAATATTCTTGTGACATATGATTGACCCACCAATATGGACCTTACAACCCGTTCTCAAATCGTACAAAAAAGAGTCGAGTCTAAGAGCTTTGTTCTGGGCGCGTGTTGGAAAGTTTGGAATTTCTCCACCTGTATTGCCAATCTTAGATAAAGGTCACTACCGATATGAAAGACCCGGGTATTGCTGATCGTCATACCCCTTAGCCTCCTATAAAAAGGGGGAAACCGTCTTCCTTTCTTCACAGCTTCAAGTAATTGAATCTCTTACTTTCTCTACCTAAAACTTGATTTTGAGTTAATTTTCTTCACAAGAACTCATGGAGGGTACTTCAGACAATAATAACAATTGGACGACTGTTGATGAGAAGGAAGGTTTAGAATGGAGGGTTGTTGTACCACTGATATTGGGTAATAAGAATGTGTATGAAAACTTTGAGCCAGTGCTAGATAAGATGGTTCTGCTATGGGAGCCGAAACATTACTGTTCTGTGCGGGTGAAGAACCCTAATGGCTATAAGTGTTTGCCTTTGGTTTACATTTTTCTTTTCCTTTTCTTTCTTTCCATTTTATCTTTAGGATAGTGAATTGTTTTTCTTAATTTTTGCACTAATTAACATAATATAGCTTCTTCGAGCATTCAATCCCAAGGGTCAATCAGAATGAAGTAGGTCTAGGAACATCTTTCTACACTAGTTTGATTGATGGTGGAATCTACTTGGTTTGGATCATTAGCGAGGGTTTTTTATGAGACACTACACTCTCTAGTGGTGTCGTGTGCCATGGGTTAGAGGTCGTGGGATAGGACCCACACATTTCATTTGGGTGTTGGGGATATAACGGTCACTCACTTGGATATTTATTAGTTGATGGGGATGGAGTGTGTGGGCCAACAGATTTTGGTGGATCTTACTCTACCAGTTACGTAGGGGATAGTGCAGGCTTCTTTAGGGGTATAGGGAGAATTGTGTCAGGGGGATTTTGTTCGGATATTGATTATGAAAGATATTTTGTTATCTAGTCGAATTAATAAGAATTATGGGCGATAGGTTAAGTAGGTAACCCATTTATTCATTATTCTTCCATTGGGAGGATTTATAGTGGCGACATCATCCATTTGTGGTTTTTGATATTTTTGAGGATCCTTTCAGAGATTCATTTTTATAATTGAAGGAGATTCATGCTGTCATCCCTTTATGCTTCCTTGGATGCCTTCAATCACTATTTCCAACAGACTTTTATAGGACCCACGTATCTCTTGGAGATAATCTTTAAATTTAATTTCCCCTTATTTTCTTGTCGCCTTTTCACTTTATTTCTTTCGACATTTTTGGTGTTGCCCTTAGTAGATGCAATTTTATGAAGTGATAGGGCACAATATTGAGTTGGTGTCCTAGAAGGCGAGCGAGGTGGGAGACTTCTGGAGGATGTACATGTGGAGGAAGTTGAACTGGAATTCAAATCAATCCATTTCTTGGTAAGATGTGTGGGCCGTGTTAAACACGCTAACGAGAAACTCGGTTAAGATTTTTTTGTCTTTGTATTTTTTGTGGCTTTAGTAAATTGATCCTTTATAAACTACTGACTCTTTCTTAGGAAATATGTGGCCTTATACCCCTGATGCTTATCCTCATGGTCCGCGGGGTTTACAAGTATGTGTGTGCATATGAGGAGGAGGCTGATGCATAAGTTTAGGTATGTCTTGTACATGGGAGAGATATTGGTGCAATAGATTATGGATGTTGAGGTGCAGGTCCCAGCATCGGAGCCCATAGAATATATGAGGCTAGGGCGACGGTGATAAAAGGTGAGTCCTACATGAATTACACTAACATGACTGCGGGCTATGACTACCTGGATTTCGCGTCCAGTTGATTGGTGCCGTTATGAATCTATGATATCAAGACATTGCCTCCACCTACAACAGGATTGAGGATGGGTACTAGCGTACCGGTAGAGTTGGCCCATAATATTGATGGTGGCCCGATGGCGGCACCGGAGGAAGTTAAGTTTCACCTCATTTTGACCCCTTCTTATCACATTCGGGTGTGTGGTGGGGAAGTGATATTGGTGACTCGTCACCCTAATGCGGCGATAAATGGGTTTATAGGTATTCCTGAGAAGGATTTCTAGGGAAAAGTACAACACTCTTCATTTTTTCGTTTTCTTCTTCTTTTTACTTACTTCCTTCGATTTTGGTGACTTGGTTCGTTTTGTTGTCTGCCCATGTGTCGACATCATTATGGCAAGATATTTGGGATTAGATGGCATTGGTACCGGACTACCTGAGGAAGTTGGCCAGCGCTTGCTTGGTGACACCGATAGATGGCATCAATTTCGGGAGTAAGGAGTCCATTGCTCTTTACCGGTGGAAGCACATTCGTTACGACGGTTGATTATGAGAGGTTTTGAGAGGAGGTGTAGAGGGTTCGACTGCCTGATATATTTTTTCCTTTTTCTCCTTGTAGCTGTAAGAAAATGTAATTATTCTGGATAGGTTAAATATAAGAGATCCATTTTATATTTTATATTGATTTAGTGGCTTACTCTATATGATATTTAATTTGTTGCTGATGTTTTTTATTATTGCAAAGATAAGGTAAAATGAGACAAATAAAATAGGGACTCTAAGATTGATTTTTCATAAGAAAATGAAATTTTTATTTCGAAAGTTATGTTCAAAAGAGAAAAATAAGGATTTCTAAAAAAAGAAAACTCGTAGGTTGATTTTTCAAAAGAAATTTTTATTTTGGAATTGATATGTACAAAAGAGGAAAGTGAATAATTTCCCCAAAAAAGAGGGGTTTACTGATTGGCATACCCATTTGAGTTCCTATTGACATGGGGATCAAGTCCAAATCATTTCCTTAGCTTATATTGCACTTCATGTATGCTTCTAAGTACTTTGGGAGAAGAAAGTCTGGTGGAATCTTGAATGCTCTGTCCTGTGTGGATTTTTGTAGTATAAAACGAGACCCTTAGAGATAATTTTCATCATCACACTTTAATTTCTTTCCCTTTCAACTTTCTTCATCTTCTGCAATGGAATTTCTAATGTCCGATACTTTTCCATCTTACCTCGAGAGTTTAGAGGCCATGTGCCTCTACAATGTTACCTATGAATCTTTCGATTTATGCCATGTATCCTTGTGGCATAGTCGTCCCATAAACACAAATCTCTTGGAAGCAGTGACATATTTTTGGTTCCCTGAAGACCATGTGTTTTGATTTGTCTTGGATGATCTTCATTCCACCTACAACGAATTTTATACGATGCTAAGTGTAAGTCATAGTGTTGTAGCCGCTATACAAAAAGTATCCCGTTCTCCTTGGGTGTCAATACTTGTGTTGCTTCATGCCTCCCCATCATTCGCCAGATCGTTGGTGCGTGGAGGGGACATTATTCTCCCAGTGGTCATGAATTTTGTATTTTGGAGGGATTTTACTTGTCGCGCCCCGACTTAATTAACTTAAAATCATCCTTTAATTTGGAGATAAATTCCCTTAAACAATACTTTGCTTTAATTATCTTTGAAAATAGAACCAGATTTCTTTTAAATCATGTTTGGATGAAAACATAACTACCTTAACATGTGATTTATAAGTACGTAACAACTTTACATACAAAAGTTCTTTAATTTAATATTTACACAAAAAGGCTTGTTGATATTCAACCCACATTAGATATTTTACACTCCCCTATTTAAGGTCCCAACTTGGCAGTGAACTCCAAACAATCAACATACCTAAAACATAACATTATAGTAGTGTAAGCAACACAATCTTAGTGAATGACCATATTCCACACATACACCACATATATAAAACGCATTTGAATAAAAAAATTATTTTCTAATGTCATAACCCAACAGGAATTGTGTAACTCTCGTAAGCCTGGACCCGCCACAGTCCAATTAACCCACCACAGTTAATGGGGACCCCCCATCCCATAATTAGGCCCCAGTACAACAAACCTTTAAGTTGGATTAATGGGACCTCCACATCCCTTAGGACCCACCACAATCCTCAACATAAGATAAAGAACCCGTCGCAGTCCATAACATTATATAACATCACATAACATTATTAGTCATATGTATATGTTTCATAAATATAACATCACTCCCATAAGCATCTTAACACGTGAGTTTAACCACACATTTCCATATGAACATATAAGCATCTATATTTCATAGGACATGTCACTCACCTTGAATTTGGTACAAAGATTCATACCAAAACTATTTCCTTAGTATGGTAGTGTTAGCCACTTCCCCACCTAACAATTCAACATCATTTGTATTTGAATACACCAAATCACATTAAACTCAGCAACACATCACGTCAGTTGGTCAATCTGACATAATTGAAAATTAATTGGATATGATACTTCACATTTATATAACACCTAATTCATTAGTGTTCTAAAAAAATTTGTGAAATTAAATTATGAATTCTATAGAAAAAGTTATCCTCATTTTCTTACAGCCTTTTTGAAATCATGTCTAGAGAAAAACAGTAACAAAACTTCAACTTCAACATAACCTCCAAGCCAAACGAGAAGGTATTTTATTCTACCCTTAAAGTATATCGTACTCATATATGTTCTCTAACATTTCCAATTGGAATTTCTTCATTTCAACAAGTATTCAATGATTTATGACACTTTAACACATCTAGGTCTGAGTAGACCATCAAAGCATAATATAATGTCCCACTCAGTTATAAATCATGGAAACATATATTCAACATATCGAATAATATAAAATTAATGTTGCATAATTTTTAGAGTTCATTTAGTAAGTCAAGCAAACCATTGAACACCTGGTGTGCGCACTTACACTTTTGGGACAGATTTTATACCTGAACTTTAAACTATCACCCAAGATTCATTTCTTGGTATTTTTACATTATTTTTGGATATAGTATACATATATGAGTCTATTGTAATCTTCAATTGGAATAATTTAATTTCAATAAGCATTCCATGATTTCTGACACTTTTAAGACAACTAGGTCGGAAGAGAACATTAAAGCATAACTTAACCTTTTTAAGCATATATCACCTCTACCTAGGGTATCAATCATGAAAAAATATATTAAACATGTTTAGTATATACACACATCATATATATTAATTTACTACATCAAAAAGCTTCACGAGAAGGAAAGTCAAAAAATGGGACTTTGAAGTTAGCATTTATGATTCTAGCACAAGTCCCCACGTATGATCTTAAGCCATCCTTAGTTTGACTCAATTTGGCAAAATGGGTATCATTTATATATTCATACAAATCATAAAAGAAAATATACCAAGGGTAGAACTCATCCATGTGACAAACTTTAATAAAGAGATAATTACCTTACGAGAATTCCTCGATTTATGGTAATTTTCCGAAGGATTTCTTCTTTAACTTCCTCATTTTCCCTCTCCTTAGGTAAAATATTATTCATGGTTGAATTGGATGAAGAAGGGGGTCATTTTAAGGGGTTTAAGTCGGCCTAACAAACCTACCATTCCAACCAATCACAATATAACACGTGGCACCATATGAGACAAAATATCATTTAAAGCTAAATGACCACTTTACCCCAGGTTCGTAAAAAGAAAATATATTCTCACTCGAATGTCCGTTTGATATACCATTTGTTATGTTATAAACTTAACTTATATATATACAACTTTGATATTTTGTGTTTTCCCCAAATCATAAAACTAGTATGCTTAATTTGAGCCCGAACAGAAGAGTAATAATTTACCGAAAATCTCAAAATTTTCACATTTGGCGACCTAACATCGCTAATTTCGGACCAACACCTTGATTTAATTTCATAATAATAATGATGTATGAAAAACATATTTTCATGATGTATTTAATCACATAACTAATTATATGATCTAAACAAGGTACCCCTGATCAGAAGCTCGATTAACATCTAATGCAACCAAAACATATATCACATGAGTATGAATCCACCAAATATGATAATTAACATGTTTAACACCCCTCACCAACTTATAACTTATAAAATATACTTAATAATATGATTAGCATTCCTAATCACATTTTAGGGCCTTACAATTCTACCCCTCTAATATAAATTTCATCCTCGAAATTCAATGCATAAGAACTTACCAAGTATATGAGGATATTACACCTTCATGTTCTTCTCTCTTTCCAAGGTGGCATACTCCACATTTTGACTTTTACACATTACCTTAACTAACAGAATAATTTTTATTACATAACACCTACTTTTTCAATTCAAATTTAGCAGTTGGTTCCTCCACATAGGTCAAGTCATCTTTAAGCTCCATCAGTTGTGAAATAAACACATGTGAAGGATCGGGCACATACTTACGTAACATTGATACATGAAAACATCTTGTATCATAAATAATTCTTGTTGAAAAGACAATTTATAAGATACGATTCCAACTCTTTTCACTATTTCATAAGGGCCAACGTACCTAGGACTTAATTTTCCCTTGTTCTTAATATCAGAACCATTCTCCAAGGATAGACACATAGGAATACATGATCACCTTCCTCAAATTTCAATTCCTTTCTTTTGTTGTCTGCATAACCTTTTTGTCTACTTTTCACCGCCTTGAAGTGATTTTGAATAAGATTTCTCTTCTCAGTAGTCAATTGCACGATTTCTGTCCCAAGTAGTTTTCCGTTCTCCTACTTTGGTCCAACACACTGGGGTCTTGCACTTCCTCCCATACAAGGCTTCATAAGGAGCCATTTTAATACTCAACTCCTAATTATTATTATAAGAAACTCTATTAGTGACAAGTGTTCATCCCAACTTCCTTTAAACTCTAATACATAATTTTGTAACATGTCTTCGAGTGTTTGGATCATTCTCTTTTACTGCCCATCAGTTCGAGGATGAAAATTTGTACTAAATTTCAATTTAGTCCCCAAAACTTGTTGTAGACTAGGCTAAAATGTGAAGTAAATTTAGGATTTCGATCAGAGATAATAGAAATAGGTTCACCGTGTAATCTAATTATCTCGTCCACATATATTTTGGCATATATATCCATGGAATAAATATCTTTAACCGGAAGAAAATATACAGACCTAGTTAAACTGGCAACAATAATCCAAATTGAATAAAACCCTCACGATGATTTTGGTAAATCTATAACAAAATCGGTTGTAACATGCTCCTATTTCTACTCAGGAATAGGTAAGGATTATAGTGAACCACTAGGATTCTGATGCTCCATCTTCACTTGTTGGCAAACTAGACATCTAGCAACAAAATCTACAATGACGTGTTTCATTCCCGGCCACCAATAACATTGTTTCAAATTTCTATACATTTATGTGTTTCCTGGATGCATAGCACATAAAGAACAACGGGCCTCCTTTAAAATCGTTCTCCTCAAATTAGCAATTGTCGATACCAAATTTAGTCTGCTGGAGTGGATTAATTATGTGGAGACACGTGTCAATCTACTTGGCACTCACAAACACTTTTCAAACAACACATTGACTCCGAGGAACTTAATCTCCCCGACCAACTCAGGCATTTCGAGCAACAAGTGTTATTCGAGGAACTTCATTGTACCGAGCAACTCATGCATATCGAGTTACTTAAGCGGTCCGAGAATCTTAGGCGGCCTGAGCTACATAGCGTACAGAGCACTCACATCAGGATAATCAAGGAGACGACTGCGCATTAAATGCTTATTCTTACCATACAGATGTACATGTCTACTAGAGAACAACGCATTGTCCTTTCATTTGTACAGCCTCAAGGCTATAAATACTTTGTAACCTCCTCATCAAAAGGGGAACTCGAAATTTCTTGGTAAAATCCATTATCGAGAATTCTAAGCAAACAGTCAGTAATAACAAAAACAGTGGACGTAGGCCATTCTTTTAAGGCTGAACCACTTTAAAAATCTTTGTCTTGTTTATTTTATCTGTGATTGACTAATTAGAGATAATCTAATTTTTTACATCAACAGATTGGTGCCGGTTATGGAAAATGACTGTTATTATCGTTTTTGACCAAAACCATTCATCATCAATGGCTGATCATCCAGAATCCAGTAATCGAAATGCTAGAATTCCTCCAAATCCATCTACTCCTCCAAATGTCCAAGATCTGGCTGGTATAATGGCTAATTTGGCCCAAGGCCAGACGGCCATGCAAGAGACCATACGACAACTCATCCAAACTATCTAAGGTGGAACGTCGACCCAATCAGGACAGCGAAGCCTTCAGAGAAATACCAGGTTACCTTCTTCACGAATTAGGCAAACTTTATTCTCAGAGGAATCTCGATCCAGACGCACCGATTCATATCGTACTGATAGATCTCATGATCCTTCTTATCAGCCTGGACGCACTTCCTCGGTACGAACTACAGACACTCAACAAAACATCACTCTATCTCCAGAAAGGACAAGTGCTCTTGAAAGGTTGAGTAGAGTCTCTCCTATTGATCGTTTGGGTCCTAGGAGGAATAGAAGTCCACCTAGGATTATGCCGATGAACTCTCAACGACCTTCTGATTTAAAGGAAGACTCTGCCCAATCACGACTAGTTTCTCGTCATGAAAGATCCCAAGAGGCAAATTCAATATGATCAGTTGCTCGAACCAATAGGATCGAGGAAGGAAATGATGCGTGGCAGGGCTCAATTCAATGGTTGGAGGATAGATTAGGGGAGATGGCCAAAACCAAGAATCCTCTACAAAGGACTTTTGTCCGAGGAACACCATTCGTACAAGAGATTATGGACTTTCCCACATCGTCAAAATTCAAAGCCCCAGTAGTAACACCAAAATACGATGGAAAAACTGATCCTGTTCTCCACATAGAACAATACCAAGCTACTGCTGATATCCATGCAGTTCCAGATGCGAAGGGTATTTTCAGGAACTCTTACCGGATCTACTCAAATATGGTATAACAATCTTCCTTGGGGGAAGATTGCAACTTTCTTTCAACTGGCTGAGCTCTTTATTGGAAATTTCTGTTTTGGAGCAAAACCTGTTAAACGAGTAGCACACTTGTTGAGTGTTAGACAAAAGGCAGGTGAAAGCACCAGGGATTACATTACTCATTTCAATAACAAGAAAGTGGGAGTAATTGATTATGAGGAGAAAATTGCGATTACTTATTTGATGAGTGGACTGTTGCCCTATAAATTGTACTATACTTTGGCCAAAGATCCGCCCAGGACCATGGCAGAACTGATGGCAAAAGCAACAAAAATCATGAATGCCGAGGAAGCTATGGCTGCGAAGAAGAACATGGACACTAAGGAGACCAAAGTTGAGGCCGATAAGGTTGAGAAGAAGGAGCAGAAGAATAATGGTGGCAACAAGCAATTAAAAGCAAAACAAGGATTGGAACAATTGAAGAAATTTGGAAATTATACTCCTTTGAAAGTAGACATAAACTAAATTCTGGAAGAAATCAAGAATAGCGAGGAGCTAAACTGGCCTGAAAAAATGAAGGCATATCCTGACAAGAGGAATAAGTCCAAATATTGTGAGTTCCATAAGGATCATGGTCACACGACCAAAAACTGCGTAGCTCTCCAGAATGAAATTGAAGCACTCATTAGATGTGGAAAGTTAACCAAGTATGTTGATCGTCAAAACGGTGTTCGAACCAGAGAACGAGGAAGGTAGAGGTCTAAATATCCTCTTCAAACAAAAGAAGACAAGAAAAGAGATCATGAAGATGACCTAGAAGATGACCCTGATGTTCCCAAAAGACCAAGACAGCCAGAACGTGAGGTATTTTCAATTCATTTTGGATCATTTGATTATAATGTTATTACAGGTGGAGATGCAAGAGGTGGAGACCTTACTGTAGAGAGGAAAGCTTACCTCAATGAGGTTTAATCTTATTCATACATTCAACGTATAAATCTAGCTGAAGATGATCGCCTGAGGAAGGTAAACAAATATAAACTAATCATCGGTTTCTCTAAGAACGACCTCGCAGGTGTGCTATATCCTCATGATGACCCATTGGTGATCAAAATGAGGATGAAGGAAGTAGTGATTTCGCGAGTATTGGTGGATAATGGCAGCTCAACAGATATTATGTTCTACCTATGTTTTTATAGTTTGAACCTAAAGTTATCCCAGTTGGAGCCATATCATTGGCCCCTCCTCGGTTTTACTGGTGAGAAAGTTTTTCCACTTGGTACGATCAATTTGGATATGTTCATCTGTACATGGCTTGCTTGTCGAACAGAAAGAGTGCGCTTTTTTGTGATGTATAGAAATCTCCAATCATCTTAGAATATCATCATGGGAAGGGTAGGTTTGAAAAAGTTCGAAGCAGTACCATCCACGATACATCAATGTTTAAAATTCACAACCAACTTTGGAGTAGGAGTGGTGAAGGGCGACCAAAAAGTAGCTCGGGAATGCTACTATTCATCTACCGAGAAGGAAGAACGTGAAGAATCTAGAAAGAATACTCCTACTTATCAGGTAGATGAGATAGAAGATGCGGAGATTGAGACTTTAGATCCTAGAGACGATGAACACCCGGTGGTGGAAGCAACTGAAAATGTCATTTTGGACGATGAACACCCGAAACGAATAACACAAATCGGTTCGTCGTTGGATGCCTCACTAAAACAGGAATTGATAGCCTTCCTAAAAAGCAAAAAACAAACTTTTGCATGGAGCCACGAAGACATGCCAAGGATAGACCCAACCTTCCTATGTAACGAGCTTAATGTGAACAAGTAGATCAAGCCAGCAAAGCAAAGAAGAAGAGTGTTCAGACCCGAAAAGAACCAAGCTATACAAGAAGAGGTCGAGAAGCTCCAAAAAGCCTATTTTATTGAGGATGTCAAATATCGTAATTGGCTAGATAATGTGGTGATGGTGAAGAAGAAAAACAACAAGTCGAGGATGTGCGTGGACTTCACTAATCTTAATAAAGCTTGTCCAAAGGATCATTTCCCTCTGCCTCGGATCGATCAATTGGTCGATGCCACCTCGGGACACAAACTATTGAGTTTCATGGATGCTTATTGTCACCCCCCAACCCCATTAGGATATAATTAACTAAATAGTTAACAAACCACAATTATAATTTATATATTATTTAGGTAATACATATTGAAACAACTTCAAGGTTCAAATGCGAAATATTAAAAAAATCCAATCGTTTTAAGGAGACATAATTTCAATCAGAACTAACATATCATTTAATTTAATTAAAACTAGTACAGTGTATAAAACAAACTAACAAGACCCTACTTCTATTTACTCAACCTCCTAGACCTGGCAGTGGCAGCTGGAAAACCTAAAAATCTAAATATATAAAACCATGAGTTTAAAAACTCAGTGAATGTACTACAACTATCTATAGTAAAAGCACTATATTAATATCTCAACATAACAATATATACATCTATGTGACAAATTAGGCCATATACATATCCGGAGTGAAAAAACCCCACATCTCCTGCCCGTAGGCAATAATCATATCCATAGGTTTTAAAAAAAAACTAACATCTCCTGAATTTCATAGCAAATCAACATATCCTGACTTTTATAAAGCCATAATATCTCAACATCTCTTGGCTTTTAAATAAGCCATAACATTTCAACATCTCTTGGATTTTGAATAAGACATAACATATAAACATCTCATGACTTTTAAACAAGCCATATCATCTCAACATATGATATATATATGTCATATCCAAAATCAACCCAGTAAGTACACTCACCATGTGTTGTCAAATATGTATTCACGTTTCCCTCGGGTGGAGCTGAACTTGGTTGATTTGACCTTACACCTGTTAATCCAACTAAATCAGTATTGAAACTCAATCATAAGTATTATCTTAATATAATTATGTAACTTTATATAAGTACACAACCACAATATGATTCTACTCAAGTCATATTCCATGAAACATATGTAAAGACAAACGATGGTATATATGTTGATAAGGTCATGAACATTCAACCCTAGAAACTACCTCGTAAGGAATTTATAACTAAACTCAATTAAACATAAAAGTATACTTCTGAATATATATACACATGAAACATGTACTCAAAATACCCTTGGGAACGAGTAGATACAAACATTCTTTCATAGGGTATCCAATATGGCGTCAAATCATTGTCCTCCATACTTAACCATCCCATATTCATAAATAGTACACATACATGCGTTCAATCTTATCAATCTGAAAACACATTTTAATATACTTTCCGTTACAAGTGACGATGTAATTTTTCAAGCTTCCTAGGGCAAGTTATGGCCATTTCTTTACAACACAAGAAATCTGCCCTACAAACTCCCCTACTGTTCCTTCGACTTCCAAGAATTTTCATAATTTTTTTACATCATAACTTTCCATGATTTTCAACAAAATTTCATTAGGCATACTGGATAGTACATAATTAAAGTTTCATAATATTTGGACTTCATTTGCTATCTCAAAATCTTGACCAAACTCAGGGCATACCGAAATGAAATATTCAAATAGCAACTATATACCAACTTGCAACCATCACTAAGACCAAAACATAACGAGTTAAATTCCTATTTTCGGATATGATATGAATATATAAGTCTATTTTAATATCCAATTGGAATTTCTGAATTCCAGTAAGCACAAAAAGAGATATCTAAGTTTGAATACAAAGGGTTTCAATACAAAGAAATATGACCTATAACACCACTTATCTCACATGTGAACCAATACATATTATCACAAAGGAGGATGGAATTTGGATCAATAATTCACGATTTATATAATTTGAAATAAGTATAATAGAAGATTAAAACAATATTAACACAAAATATTACCATGGAAACGCCTTAAGGATTTTCTTGGAATTGTTTTTCCTAGATTTTCCTTGTAACCCTTTCTTCCTTAACTTCTACCTCTCTTTCCTCAAGCTAATAACACCTCAAACTGAAACTAGGGTCTTATTTGATGAAGAAATAAGGTTAAGGGAGAGTTTTAAGTCGGCCAAAGCTGCCTCTCAATCCATCCAATCAAATTAAAACATTTGGTTTAATAAAAGACAATTTACCACTTAAGAGAATTGATAGGTTCGCCCCTTCTCGTAATTTCGACCTAACTTCTTACTCGAACATCCGTTTGATGCACCGTTTATTGTGTTACATCCCTAACTCACATATCTACAACTATGTCATTTTCACCTCAAGTCAATTGTAATGTTACAAGGGTCAAAACTAGTCTTAAACAGAAAATTTCTATCGAAAATAACCAAATCTTGTGTTCGTAAATAATTCGACATTTCATGATTTATGAAAGTAGAATTATACTAACCATAATCACTTAACATTATATATACTAATAACATATTATTCATATCACATAAAATAAGTATAATTTAAATACAATTTATCATAATTATATACGGGTTGCCACAACCTCTCCTCCCTTAGAAAATTTTGTCCCCGAAATTTAATACGAATGACACTTACCAAACAAATGGGGATACTGTTTCTTCATGCTATCCTCCGTTTCCCAAGTTTCTTCTTTAATTCCATGGCTCATCCACATAACTTTAACTAAGGGAATAACCTTATTCCTCAATACTTGCTCCTTACGATCAAGAATTTCCACCGGTTCCTCGATGTACGACAAGTCTTCTTTCATTTCAATAGGTTGGGTTTTCAGTTGATGACATGGATCTACCAAATAATTACGAAGCATTGATACATGGAACACATCATGCAAACGAGATAACTCTAGTGGTAATGCCAATCTATATGCTAGGGTCCCAATTCTTTCCAACACTTTATCTGGTCCAATGTATCTTGGACTTAGTTGCCCCTTCTTTCCAAATCTCATAACGCCTTTCCATGGTGAAATACGTAGGAATTCAAAATCCCCCTTCTGAAATTACAATGGATACTTCCTCTTATCTGCATAAAATTTCTGCCTGCTTTGCGCTATCTCTATCCGTTCCCGAATTATTTTGATCTTCTCAGTTGTCATATCTATCAATTCAGGACCCAAAACTTTCCTTTCACCCACTTCATCCCAACATAATGGCGTTCTACATCTCCTCCCATATAAATCATCATAAGGAGCCATACCAATGGTGGACTGATAAATATTATTATACGCAAATTCCATCAATGGCAAAATGATCACCCCAACTACATTTGAAGTCAAATACACAAGCTCGTAACATGTCTTCTAATATTTGAATCGTCCTTTCAGATTTCCCATCGGTTTGTGGATGAAATGCAATGCTGAACTTCAAACTTGTGCCCATGGCATTCTGTAAATGAGGCCAAAAATTAGAAGTGAAAGTTGGATCTCTATCTGATTCTATTGACACTGGTGCTCCATGTAAACGGATAATCTCATCAAAGTACATACGTGCATATTTGTCAACAGTGTAGGTTGTCTTAATTGGAAGAAAATGAGCTGACTTTGTCAATCGATCTACAATCACCCAAATAGAATCATTCCCCTTTGGTGATCGTGGCAATCCTACTACAAAATCCATCGTTATATGCTCCCACTTCCATTTCGGAATAGGCAATGACTGTAATAATCCTGCCGGCTTATGATGCTCTGCTTTCACTTGTTGACATACTAAACATTTAGCTACAAATTCGGCAATCTCACGTTTCATATTGTTCCACCAGTAATACTCTTTCAAATCTCTGTACATTTTGTTACCTCCCGGATGCATAGAGTAAATTGAACTATGTGCCTCTTCTAATATATCCTTCTTTAAGGACGGATCATTCGGTACACAAATTTTGTTTTTATAACACAATGATTCATCCTTCTTAATTTCAAAGTCACTCTCTTTACCATCCAGGATTTCCCGTTTCTTCTTTTCAAGGAATGGATCACTGACTTGCAAATTTCGTATGCGTTCTGCCAGTAAAGGTCTCACTATAACGTGTGCAAATAACGCCCCCATTTTAGATAAGTTGAACTCGACTCCCATCAGTCTTAATTCCATAATATTTCCAACCCGTGCACATTGAATACAAGATAACCTACCTAATGACTTTCTACTCAGAGCATCTGCAACAACATTGGCCCTCCCGGGATGATGATGAATGGTACAATCATTATCTTTAATTAACTCCATCCAACGTCTTTGTCTCAAATTCAAATCTCTCTGTGTAAATAAATACTTCAAACTTTGATGGTCAGTGAAAATTTCACACGTCTCTCCATACAAATGATGTCTCCATAATTTTAAGTAAAAAACAATAGCCGCAAGTTCTAAATCATGTGTAGGATAATTACGTTCATGCGTCTTTAACTGTCTAGATGCATAAGAAATTACCTTTCCATGTTGCATGAAAACACAACCCACACCCTGATGTGAAGCGTCAGTATAAATCACAAAACCTTCTCCACTGGATGGAACAGTGAGAACTGGAGCTGATACTAGCCTATTTTTAAACATTTCAAAGCTGTGCTGGCATTCATCACTCCACACAAATTTCACTTCCTTTCGGGTAAATTTAGTCAACGACAAGGCTATAGATGAAAACCCCTTTATGAATCTTCTATAATATCCAGCCAATCGTAGGAAACTCCTTATCTCCGTTACATTCCTCGGTCTTTCGCATTGCACAATTGCCTCTACCTTCTTAGGGTCAACATAAATTCCATCTCTCGAAACAACATGCCCCAGAAATACTACCTGATTTAACCAAAACTCAAATTTGCTAAACTTCGCGAACAATTGACTATCTCGCAAAACTTGCAATACAACTCTTAGATGCTTCTCATGTTCCTCTTGGCTAGGTGAGTATATCAAAACATCATCGATAAAGACAATCACGAACGAATCTATGAAAGGATGAAATACTCGATTCATTAAATCCATAAACACCGCAGGAGCATTCGTTAACCCAAATGGCATTACAAAAAATTCTTAATAACCATAGCGAGAACGAAAAGTTGTCTTAGAAATGTCACAATCTCTCACCCTTAATTGATGATAACCCAATCTCAAATCAATTTTTGAAAACACTTTAGCACCCTGTAATTGATCAAACAAATCATCAATACGAGGCAATGGATATTTATTTCGAATAGTCACCTTGTTCAACTGTCGATAATCAATGCAGAGTCGTATGGTGCCATCTTTCTTGTTCACAAATAATACTGGAGCGCCCCATGGTGATACACTGGGTCGAATAAAACCATTATCTAGCAAATCTTGCAGTTGAATCTTTAACTCCTTTAGTTCCACAGGTGCCATTCTATATGGATAAATAGAAACCAGAGCTGTACCAAGCACTAAATCGATAGTACACTCTACCTCTCTGCTAGGTGGAAATCCTGGTAATTCATCTGGGAACACATCTGCAAAATCCTTAACTACTGGGATATCTTCTAATTTTTGCAATTCCCTGTTTGTATCCATAATATATGCTAAAAAGCCTTGACAACCCTTATTTAACAATTTCCTCCCCTGAAGGGCTGAAATAAGACAGTTCGGAACCACATTTCTTTCCCTAGTAAATTTGAATTCTTCCTCCCCCGGCATATTAAATGTAACCTCCTTACGAAAACAGTCAATTGATGCATGGTAGGAAGATGCCCAGTCCACACCCAAGATAATATCAAAATCTCGAATATCTAGGGGAATTAAATCAATGGTCCACTCCTTCTCCCCCATATACAATACATAATTTTTATACACAAGATCCACTAACATCACATCCCCCATAGGTGTATAAATATATAAACCACAATCTAGATAAGAACATGGTCTACCCAAATGCATGGTAAATGACAGTGCTACAAATGAATGAGTAGAACTTGGATCAATAAGCACGTAAGCATGTTTGTTCATGACAGAAAATGTACCTGTCACCACCTCTGGAGTAGCCTGAGCATCCTGTAAAGTCATAGCAAATATCCTTCCCAGAGCCTTGGATCCACTAGCCTGTCCTCTATCTCCTCCTCTCCCTATGCCTCCAGGTGATGATCCTCGACTAGTAGTAGCTGATTGAATCCCTCCCAGTAGCATAGGACAGTTCTTCTTGGTATGACCAATTTGATGACAATGATAACACTCTACCCCCTTTAACTTTGGACAATCTGGACTGATATGGCCCTCAGCTTTGCAAAAATAGCATGTAACAGGCTTAGACTGCCCATTGTCATTCTCCTGGTGTCTATTCTGTTGGCCTATCGATCCTGCACCCCTAAAACTGCTTGGTGTCCTATTCTAAACAAAATTTCCAGACCCTCTACCGCGCTGAAATCTTTGACTCCCCTGTTTCGAGTATTCTACATTGCCTTCTTTTTGTTGAGATGGATCAAATCTACTCCTCTTTCCCCTTTGTTCCCTATTCTTTATTGCATCGTTAACATCTCCTTCAACCATCATAGCTTTGTTAACTAAGGAAGAATAATCTACCATCTCAAGTGCAGTGAGTCTAGACTTCATAACCAAATTCAACCCATCCTGAAATCTGGTGCATTTATCCTCCTCATCACGTAAGAAATGTAATGAAAATCGAGACAAAGATGTGAATTTAGTTTCATACTCCCTGACCGATATATTCCCCTGAGTCAATGATAAAAATTCTCTCTCCTTTTGCTTCCGATACATGCGAGGGAAATACTTTTCATATAAAACTTTAATAAAGGAATCCCAAGTAATTACCTCACCTCCCTTCGGAGTGAGCAATAAATGTTTGGAAGACTCCCACCAATATTAGGTTCTCCCTTTAACATGAAAGTAGGCAAAATCACCTTCTGCGCGCCAAGTACATTCATCACCCCGAAGATAGTTTCTGTGTCTCTAACCTAAGCCTCAACTTCTAAAGGATCTACAGAACCTGAGAATGCTGGAGGGTTCAATTTCATAAAATTCTCGTACAGAGTATTCTTCTCCTCTCGTTGTATTTCCCTTTCTCTTCTTGCCAAAGTTTGCTCCTCCAAGTACTTGGCTTGTTGTTCTTCTATTTGCATCATAAACATGTTTTGTTGTTCTGCCATTAAAGTCATGGCACGAGCCATCTTCTGCATATCTGTAAGTTGTTCAGGAGCCCCCTCTACATTATTTGGATTTTGCTGGTTTACTGTATTTGAAGACTCCTCATCTACCCTCTCATGAACATTTTCTCCTTCCATAGCTTACTATCTATCATAAACCACAATTATAGAAACAAGAATACAACATTTATTTCTAACATAATGGTTAGTATTTCTCACAAATTAATATAAATGACCCACACAACGCTATTTCTACCACTGCCATATCTAGACTCTCTAACCCCAGAATATAAAAACGTAAGGCTCTGATACCAAGTTGTCACCCCCTAACCCCATTAGGATATAATTAACTAAATAGTTTACAAACCACAATTATAATTTATATATTATTTAGGTAATACATATTGAAACAACTTCAAGGTTAAAATGCGGAATATTAAAAAAATCCAATCGTTTTAAGGAGACATAATTTCAATCAGAACTCACATATCATTTAACTTAATTAAAACTAGTACAGTGTATAAAACAAACTAACAAGACCCTACTTCTATTTACTCAACCTCCTAGACCTGGCAGTGGCAACTGAAAAACCTGAAAATGTAAACATATAAAACCATGAGTTTAAAAACTCAGTGAATGTACTACATCTGTCTATAGTAAAAGCACTATATTAATATCTCAACATAACAATATATACATCTCTGTGACAAATTAGGCCATATACATATCCGGAGTTGAAAAACCCCACATCTCCTGCCCGTAGGCAATAATCATATCCATAGGTTTTAAAAAAATACTAACATCTCCTGAATTGCATAGCAACTCAACATATCCTGACTTTTATAAAGCCATAACATCTCAACATCTCTTGGCTTTTGAATAAGCCATAACATATGAACATCTCATGACTTTTAAATAAGACATATCATCTCAACATATGATACATATATGTCATATCCAAAATCAACCCAGTAAGTACACTCACCTTGTGTTGTCAACTATGTATTCACGTTTCCCTCGGGTGGAGCTGAACTTGGTTGATTTGACCTTACACCTGTTAATCCAACTAAATCAGTATTGAAACTCAATCATAAGTATTATCTTAATATAATTATGTAACTTTATATAAGTACACAACCACAATATGATTCTAGTCAAGTCATATTCCATTAAACATATGTAAAGACGAAACGATGGTATACATGTTGATAAGGTCATGAACATTCAACCCTAGAAACTACCTCGTAATGAATTTATAACTAAACTCAAGTAAACATAAAAGTATACTTCTGAATATATATACACATGAAACATGTACTCAAAATACCCTTGGGAAGGAGTAGATACAAACATTCTTTCATGGGGTATCGAATATGGCGTAAAATCATTGTCCTCCATACTTAACCATCCCATATTCATAAATAGTACACATACATGTGTTCAATCTTATCAATCTGAAAACAAATTTGAATATAATTTCCGTTACAAGTGACGGTGTAATTTTTCAAGCTTCCTAGGGCAAGTTATGGCCATTTCTTTACAACACAAGAAATCTTCCCTACAAACTCCTCTATTGTTCCTTCGACTTCCAAGAATTTTCATAATTTCTATACAGCATAACTTTCCCTGATTTTCAACAAAATTTCATTAGGTATACTGAATAGTACAGAATTAAAGTTTCATAATATTTGGACTTCATTTTCTATCTCAAAAGCTTGACCAAACTCAGTGCATACCGAAACGAAATATTCAAACAGCAACTATATACCAACTTGCAACCATCACTATGACCTAACCATAAGGAGTTAAATTCGGATTTTCGGATGGTATATGAATATATAAGTATATTTTCATATCCAATTAGAATTTCTAAATTCCAGTAAGCACACAAAGAGATATGCAGGTTTGAATACAAAGGGTTTCAATACAAAGCAATATGACCTATAACATCACTTATCTCACATGTGAACCAATACATATTATCACAAAGGAGGATGGAATTTGGATCAATACTTCACGATTTATATACTTTGAAATAAGTATAATATAAGATTAAAACAATAGTAACACATAATATTACCTTGGAAACGCCTTAAGGGTTTTCTTGGAATTGTTTTTCCTAGATTTTCCTTGTAACCCTTTCTTCCTTAACTTCTACCTCTCTTTCCTCAAGCTAATAACACCTCAAACTGAACCTAGGGTCTTATTTGCTGAAGAAATAAGGTTAAGGGAGAGTTTTAAGTCGGCCAAATCTGCCTCCCAATCCATCCAATCAAATTAAAACATTTGGTTTAATAAAAGACAATTTACCACTTAAGGGAATTGACAGGTTCGCCCCTTCTCGTAATTTCGACCTAACTTCTTACTCGAACATATGTTTGATGCACCGTTTATTTTGTTACAACCCTAACTCACATATCTACAACTATGTCGTTTTCACCTCAAGTCAATTGTAATGTTACAAGGGTCAAAACTAGTCTTAAACAGAAAATTTCTATCGAAAATAACCAAATCTTGTATTCGTAAATAATTCGACATTTCATGATTTATGAAAGTAGAATTATACTAACCATAATCACTTAACATTAGATATACTAATAACACATTATTCATATCACATAACATAATTATAATTTAAATTCAATTTATCATAATTATATACGGGTTGTCACACTTATTCTGGTTACAACCAGATTAAAATGAAGCCTGAAGACAGGGAGAGTACCTCTTTTATCACCCAAAGGGGAACTTATTGTTATAATGTTATGCATTTTGGACTTAGAAATGCAGGTGCAACATATCAACGGTTGATGAACAAGGTGTTTGTAGAGAAAATCTGTCACAATATGGAAGTTTATGTTGATGATATGCTGATGAAGAGCAAGAAAGCTGCTGATCATCTAATTGACCTAGGACAGACCTTTGATAAATTAGATAAGTATCAAATGAAGTTGAATCCTCCCAAATGAACATTCGGAGTATGAGAAATCATGTTTCTCGGGTATATTGTCAACCAACGAGGTATTGAAGCGAACCCTAAAAAGATTAATTCTCTATTGGGGCTACGATCTCCAACGACGAAGAAGGAAGTGCAAAGTCTCACATGGCGAGTTGCAACACTTAATAGATTTGTGTCACGAGCAACTGATAGATGTCTCCCATTCTTCAAAACACTCCGAAAAATGTTTGAATGGAATGATGAATGCGAGAAGGCTTTTCAAGAGTTGAAGAAATACTTGGGATCACCTCCATTGTTGTCCAGGCCAGTGATGGGAGAAAGACTATACTTGTATCTAACAGTTTCAGAAAACGCAGTGAGCTCGGCGTTAATAAGAATGGAGGATGGAGTGAAAAAACCAATCTACTACACTAGAAAGGCCTTTCGAGGAGCAGATATCAGATATTCAAGACTGGAAAAGTTGGCACTACCGTTGATCAAAGCGAGTAGAAGAATGAGGCCATATTTCTAAGATCATACCATAGTTATGTATACTGATATGCCATTAAGGCAAGCTCTTCATAAACCAGAAAAATCAGGGAGATTGATGTACTGGGTAGTAGAACATGGTGAATATGACATAGTTTATGAGTCTAGATCGTCGCTTAAAGGGAAGGCAGTGGCAGATTTTATCGCAGAGTTCACCTATCCTAACACCCCCGAAGAGTAAAAGTTGAGTACCGACCAGTCTTTGGATGTTACAGGATCATCAAATTTAAACTTTGACCAACCTAAGTCGATTCACGATCAAGAGAAGATGGTCAACGAGAAGCAAGAAGTGCTAGAGGAGGATATAAAGAAGCAACAAATATTCCACCGAGGAACTTTGTCCGATCAAAAATTTGAGGATGAGGTACCTATATGGAATCTATATGTGGATGTCTCATCTTGAACTATAGGCTGCGAGGAAGGGATTATTTTAAACAACCCAGATGAGATCAATGTGGAGTATGCTCTGCGCTTTCAATTTAAGGCTTCTAATAATGAAGATGAATATGAAGCTATGATTGTAGGTTTTAGTTTAGCAAAAACCATGAAGGCAGAGCCGGTCATTGTATTCAGTGACTCACAGTTGATCGTAAATCAAATGCTGGAGGTATACACAACAAAAGGAGAATTAATGATCAAGTATCATGCGAAAGCAATGGAGATTGTATCAAGCTTTAACACAGTACAGTTAATTAGAATACCAACATTGGAGAATGCCAGAGCAGATGCCATAGCTCAGTTAGCCTCAGCGACACGCACTGAGCTACAAAGAACAATCCCAATAGAAATTTTGGCTAGCAGGAGCATTGACAAAGATATGATGATGAATTTCATTGCCCTCGATTTAGGGCCATCTTGGATGGATCCCATCAGGGCCTATATTGAGGAGGGGGCATTACCAACTGATAAACTCGCAGCCAAGAAACTAAAGTTTAAAGCTTCCCGTTATGTATTGACTAATGGAATTTTATATAGAGGAGGAATTATAACAGGTTTACAAAGATGTGTCCACCCCTCCGAGGTGAAAAATTTGATTGAAGAGGTCCATGAAGGGTCCTGTGGAGCCCATGTAGCAGGTCGGACACTCTTGTAAAGAATGACAACGCAAGGGTATTATTGGCCAATGATGAGAGCTGATTGTGTATCTTATGCCAAGAAATGTGATAAATGTCAACATTTCTCCTCTATCTGAAGAACTCCCCAAGCATTTCTAACACCCATCACGTCTCCTTGGCCATTCTCCATGTGGGGAATAGACTTGGTCGGGCCGCTTCCAATGACCCGAGGAAGATTTAAATACCTAGTGGTTGCTTTGGATTATTTTACTAAATGGGAAGAAGCTAAACCTCTTATTGATATGACGTATGACAAGGTGTATCAATTTATTTGGAAGAATATCATTTGTAGATATGGTCTTCCCCGTGCATTCATCACAGATCATGGAACTCAGTTCGACAACGAGGAGTTCGCTGCATATTATCATCAGTCAAACATATTGAAGACCCACTCTGCATCAGGCCATCCCTAGAGCAATGGACAAACTGAGGTGACGAACAGAACGCTACTGAACGGTTTAAAAAAATGACTGGATGATGCGAAAGCAAATTGGATCAACGATCTACATTCTGTTATGTGGGCTTATCGTACTACACCGCGAGCAGCAACAAGAGAATCTCCATACATGTTGGCGTTTGGAAGCGAAGCTGTTATACCTGCCGAGTTGGGCCTCCCCACACACAGAGTGCTGAATTTCAATTCTCCTATCAGTGACTTGATGAGGCGATTAGATCTAGATATGCTCGAAGAAAATAGAGAAGAAGCAGCAATACCGAATGCTGCATACCAACAATGAACAGTTCTATTTTACAACAAGAGGGTACAAAAGTGTGATTTGAAGGAAGGAGACTGTGTGCTAAAGAATGTAATTCGAAAGCACAATAAACTGGAAGCTAACTGGCATGGACCCTATAGAGTAGCAAAAGTTGTTCGACCAGGAACATATAAAATTGAAACCTTAGAGGGAGAAGAATTTAAGAATGCGTGGAATGTAGAGCATCTACCCAATTATTATCAGTAGTTGGGATTCCTATGTAAATGAAGTTTTCTTCAGTATGAATAAAGTGTTGAATGTTTTATACAGTTCTCTCTTTTTGTTGAAATTTTTCGGAGTATTAGTGCTACACACTATGCATTAAGTTCAAAATTAATCTCTTCCAACTTCGGTTGGTCAGGAACAAATATCCACCAACTCCGGTTGGTTGGCAAATTAATCTCTTCCAACTCCGGTTAGTCGGGAACAAATATCCACCAACTCTGGTTGGTCAGCAAATTAATCTCCTCCAGTTCCGGTTGGTCGGGAAAAAATATCCACCAACTCTGGTTGGTAGTAAAATTAATCTCCTCCAACTCCGGTTGGTCGGGAACAAATATCCACCAACTCCGATTGGTTAGAAAATTAATATCCTCCAACTTCGGTTGGTCGGGAATAAATATCCACCAACTCTGGTTGGTTGGCAAATTAATCTCCTCCAACTTCGGTTGGTCGGGAACAAATATCCACCAACTCCGGTTGGTCGGCAAATTAATCTCCTCCAACTCCGGTTAGTCGGGAACAAATATCCCCCAACTCCGGTTGGTCGGGAACAAATAAACTTCGGTTGGTCGGTAAATCAATTGCAATCAACTCCGGTAGGTTAAACTAAGCAGGATCATGGGATGTAAGTCGTTTCATTGCTTAAAATCAAAGAGTGATAAGTCACTATAATAAAAAAATAAAACAGAATAGCATATAAAAATATGTATGTATTCACAAACAAAGACATTCTGCAAAATACTTAGAAGAAAATAAAATAGCAAAAGATGAAAAAAATTCTTCATTCAAATTAAGAAGAATTACATATGCTGTGAAGACTACAAGTCATTAGATTAAAGACCCTACTCTCTTGGTTTTTTCCCTTCTGCCTTTGAAACAGGTTCTACTCCAGCAGGAGGATCGTCTAAGTCATAAGGAGAGTTTATGAAATTTACATCTCGAAGCATTCGAACATTCATCACTGATGGCCGATCAAGCAAATGCTCTGGGTGAGATATGTCAAAATTTGAATGAAGGCTGTAATCATCGACGTACTTTGAGATCAAGAACTGATGAATTACCCGAGCAGGAATCCAACTCATGTTGAGCTTAAAAGGAGTCACGGGCAACTCAAGCAATACAGGATCATAATAATCCAATAAGTAGTGACCCTACTCCAATTTCAGCACACCCAGTGCATTCAGCCATCCTTGCTTGTACCCCTCGTTATTTGACTGTTGGATCCGGTCATCAAGATGGTAGAGGGCTTCATTGTAACCATCCATCCAAAACTCTCTCGGCTATTTATGGAATTGGTAAGTCAACCTCTCTAGTTGCTCGTGAAGATTCTTCACTAGAATTTCTTTATTTTACAAGGCAGAGCTTTGAGTAGAAAGTTTCTCGTTGAGGTTCAGAATCTTCTTAGACATCTCTCCTAAGGCTTGGTTCTTCGCCATCAACTAGAATGCCTGGTTCTTCAAAGCTTATTGAGTTCTCACCTCTTCAATTGAAATCCAAGCAGCCCTTGCTCATCCACGAGAAGAAGACCTTGCTCGTCCACGAGTAGACGAGGAGGGTCCATCCCCTTTTAAAGTTTCCAAATCATCTCTTAAGTTGGAATTTTCTACCTCCAAGAAAGAGAAACCTTCGTCATTGACAGGGACCTAGGCTCCTGAGGAAGATGTTGCAGATTTTAGTTGGGATATCTATTCCTGTAAAACATTGTTTTCCTGCTCCAACAGTTTAGTGATTTGCCTGTGCTCTTCAACCTCAAGTTTCATAATGCTCTCTTTTTTCTCATAAACTGAGATAAACTTATCATATCCTTTATCAGCATTTAACTGTTGATATTTCTTCTCGTACCCCTGATGCAAAAAGGGCAGTAGACTCCTTATATTATTATTGGAGTTCCTCAATGGTACCCTAGAGATCTTCAATCATCTTGTAATATGCTACATTATTGGCAACAACTCGGTCGAGCAAGCAGTTTAGATATTGGTAAGCTTCGACTGCTCATTCAGAAGTATCTGGACCAAGGATGTTAATGATTTGAGCTTCATTCAGATCTTCATGACCAACTTCGAAGTAGTCATTGCATCTCTTCATCAATTCTGTGTCATGAACTGATAATAGCTCCATCCTGGCCATAAACTAGCAAAGAGAAGCCATAAACATGATCAATAATCATAAAGACAGGGCAAGAAGAAGAAAGTCAATATGAACAACCAAAAGTTTAAATTTTTATTCATCAAAAGGTAAATACAAGGATCAAAGTTACATTCAAAATAAATAACAAAATTAATACCCGAGCAACTTTACACCTTCTCCTTGTGTTTTACAACTTCCTCAGAAAGCTGGGATGAGGAGGTTGGTTGCTCGGAGGATAGTGGCAGTTGCTCGACTAACGTACTATTGGGATGAAGTTGCTCGTAAAAATTTTGAACAACTAGAACAGGAGGAACTTGATCTCCAATCATCATGGAAGATTCCTCTGAGGCAACTTCGTCCTCTTCTTCTTCCCTAGGAGAGATAGGAGGACCATGAGTGTGTTGCTGGAACAATTCTGAATTCTCAGCAATTTTCATCTCTTTCAGAGCAGCAACCCATCCATCCCTGAATTACTTGAGGCTAGCATACTCCATTTGCGAAGTCATGGCAGCCAAACCCTTGTTCCAGCCCTTATCCTAACCAGTACTGAATGATTTTTTAACATCTTTTTTCCTCTTTTCTTTCTCAGAGGATGTCCTTTCCCTAAGGAGTTCTTCGACAGTTTTTAACTCCCCTTCCACCTCCTTTTTCTGGCGATCAACCTCATGAAGTATACCAACTTCCTCTTCAGCAATTTTGAGCTTATTCTCAAGCTCTTCAGCATTCTTGAGCTTCTCCTCAAGCTCTTTATTCTTTTACTCAAACTCTTTCATATTCTTATCCAACCCCTTGGAGTCCTCCACAGCTCGATCTTGTTTTTGCCCAATGGATTTGAGTTGCTTCTCCCAAGCCACTTTATCCTCTTCATACTTCTGACGAGAATCCTTTAAGGACTGAGTTAGACCGACAAAAGCTTCCTCTACACCTCCCGAGGAGCTTGAAGCTTTAATAGTCTCATCCTTCTTCAGAATACTGTTAAAACATGTTACCATCTAAAGAAAGAAATAATTTTGAGTCAATATAGGGACGTAGCAGTGAAAAATGAAAACTTAGACTAGTAATACTTACTGAGGCAATATGTTGAGCAGCCAATGTAGTGACCCTGTCACGGGAGAGAGTGTCTTCAATACCTTAGATTTCTGGGATAATCCAAGTCTTCACCGAACCCATGGCAGAGCTCGGAGGAACACAAGTGGGAATACCACTTTCAGTATTTAAAGGCTGAGAGATAGGTTCATCCAGTCAATCTGAGGAACTTTTCTTTGACTTCTTCGGAGGAGCAGGAATATTTTCAACCAAAGAAGTTTTCGTTGGTGATATGACAATAACCTCACTAGGAGGAGAAATAACCACAGCCTTGCTCGAAGCCATAGGGGTCTTCTCAACTGTGACACCCCGACTAATTAAATACCGGGTAGCTACTCCTTTATTCAAATTAATTCAAAATGTCACGTTGGTTCAGTTCGTAGCATCACTGTCAAAAACATTTTAACAATTACTAACCACCTAATATTTAAAAAGTGAGTTGTCAAATTTAATTAAATCTGATTAACATGCAATAAGTAGATTTTGAAATGCTAACATAACCACCACAACATAGTCACAATAGAATAACCATAAAATAATAATGAATATGAGAAATACTCCTCACAACAATCTAAATACTGAAATAACTAAATACCAAGTCTACATCACTAAATTAATTACAACCCAAAATCTGAAATAACTGAATAGATAAAGTGTCTCTAAAAGAAATGGAGCGACATGCCCAACATATGAGAAAATATGCTAATATAGAGTCAAGATCGAAAGTGGAGGCGTCTACTGTCAATGTTCTGTAACTTCCACAGCTGCTACAGTACATTACCGGAATGAAACTCCTATGCTTGGTGTCCTTGTGGCTTGGCACCTAAAAGTTTTTACAAAAAAAATAGATTTGAAAGCAAACGGGTCAGAGCTCGAGAGTGAAAACAGTTTAAAAATAGAAAGTGTTTAATATCATTAAACACTGAATATGAAGTACATGATAGAGTGTGCACTCACATGAGTTCCTCACCTCTCAACTAATTGTTCACTCCTATCGTACCCGTACCCATTCTAGTTATTCCCGCATCTAACTAGTCCAATACAAAATCTAACATTGCTATACGATTCACGATTTAATTCCTGCATCTTCATTTAAATAGAGAGTTTTACTTTTCTTCACAGTTTCCCATATTAGTAATACTAATTACTATTGATCTTCCATTATCTTTACAAAACGTTGCTATTATTTATACTCACATTTATACATGACAATTCATTTCAATTAACATTATATTATTCTCATCATAAATATACAATACTAGCACCCCAAGACTAAGCTGCGGTGCACACATACTCTGCTATCCAATCTCGGTACATCACGTACATAAGGACCACACATTCCGAATATCTCGGGAATCATTCTCAAATAACAACAATCACACAAAAATGGAGGCGAACATAGTTCACATCACATGGGTCACGCACATACCTACGCTCCCATGATCAGCAGACTTATTAACTTCTCAATAAGTCCTTCTCTGACCTATGTCCTCGAGGTACCGATCTAAATCCCCCCGTAGGCACACAAAGATTAGATGGCCCTGATCGAACGCCGACCTCCCATGATAGCAAGTATGGTAGGTATGTTTTACACAGATAACCACATATACTAAGCATTCGCACATCTTAGACATTTCAGAATATAAATAGAGGTATACTTCTCATTCTTATACCATCATTTAATGTTATACGTTTATAAGTCCCCGATTTATATACATTAAAGTTGTCAACTCTTCTCACGTAGTAAATTAGGTACTTGTTTCCTAGTCCATAATTTTCATCCGATTTAATACAAGATTATAAGTTTTACTCCTCATCATACTCCAATCTCCCAAATATACCCACTAGTCAATAAGGAAAGGTTATTAATCCATTAAATAAGTCTACATGACATTTGAAATAAAAATCAGGCCTAAAAGGCCATTCTGTCAACTCGTTAGAAATCTCGTTCGAACGAGTTCGTTCGAACAAAAGGCTTAGAACGAACTACCAAATCGTTAGAAGGGATATTGTCATCTCGTTAGAAGCTCATTCTAACGAGGTCGTTCGAACGACCTGTGCAGGTCTTCTAACGAGATGGTAGACTACGCCCAGAAATCCCAAAAATCCATTTTTCTTCATTCTTTTCTTCACTAAATCCACCCTAAGGTCATCCCAATAGCATTTTAATGTTCCTAAACCACTCTAAATCCTCTTAGGTCGTTTCTTAACATATTTTTGGGTTCAAATACTCCAAATCAATATGCAATTTACACAAATTCCCAATTTTTCACTCCAAACCCTATGAACATGAACCTAGAGTTTAAATGAAATTAAAGACTCCTTATTAATCCGTTTTCAGATCATCAAAAGTTATGTTTTGTATATTGAATTCGTCCATTATCATTCTACACGAAAATTCCTACACAAAACCACAAGTTTCACAATAATTCCATTGGGTGTTCTTCATCAAAATTTTCAAGATATAAACAGTTTTCTACACTACACATGGAGGAAATATTCATTGCAAATAACGACATCAAAACACTTGCCTTAGATTTGTTCTTCTGAATTGATGTTGGTGAATGAAGGCTGATTTTTCCCTTTCTCTACAGAATTCTCCCAAGGATGGTGATGGTGGTTAGAGGTTTTTTTGGAACCTCTTCAAACTCTCCCTTTAACTCCCGTAGCCCACTAACTTACCAAATGATGATAATGGCCTTAGTGTCTGTTTTGAAATATCTAAATTAAAACTAAAATTCGTGGGTCTTAATTCCCTAATTTTTAAAATTACCATAATACCCTTCTAGGTTGCCGGTTTGGCCTAGAAGTGCCCCGGAACCCAAACTAAACCCCCGGCTAGTGTTTTCTGGCTATTTCTACCCTTCCGGACACGTTGGCGCACTCAAAATGATCATTCGGTTGATAAAAATATAATTCACTTTTTAATTTAAATAATTTCATTCCCGACGTGACTAACACGCGCGTCCCAACTAAATTTCTCAAATTGTCGTATTTCTGGCTCGCGATAATTTTAATATTTTAAATACTCATATATTACCATATATATTTAGAAATATTCAGTTTTAATATCAAAATCAAATATCATAAATATTCAGTTTTAACATCATAATCAAATACCAACTCACATCTCGCTAGTATTTATATCCAGATTAATTCTCAATTAATTCTCATTTAATTTAATTAATCCTTTAAATAAAAATCAATAAAATTACGGGGTATTACATCAAAAAAATTCTTGGTAGCAATTGGAGGGGGTACATCAATGTTTCTCGTTCCTTCCTCTGGAATATCCTGCTTATTTTTCTTTACCTCCACATTGGCAGAGTCTAATTTGTCAAAGAAGGCAGGAGATCTTCTTCTCTTCATTATGTTACTAAGGGGAATATTCGATCTAGAGGAGGAACCTTCCACACCAGTTTCAGAAGATGGTACTTGGTCGATGTCAACAACCACTGGACGAGTAGTAAAGGATGAAGTATAGCTCTTGTATTGCAACAAATAAAAGGCTTATCTAATATGTTCGTCAGCAGTGGTTTGGTGTAAACTCCAGATAAGTTTCAAATGCCTTAAATTGACATCAGTTTCTTTGGGAGACTTTCTTTTGCTGTCAATTGCAAATAATCAAAAATTAAATGTCAATGACACATTTTATCAAACACAAAGAAAACATGATTTCAAAAATAAAATAAAAATAAAAACAACTTATCCCATTGCCATAAGGAGGACATCTAGGACCTTGATATACATCGTCTCCATTTAATGGAGGATGTTGCCAATTTTTCATTACCACCCCATGTTCAAAATAATCCCTGTTGGCATCAGGAAGATTGACAACTAATGCCCTATTCAAAAACCTAGTTTTTAAATAAAAAGTACTATCGCTGGCAGCCCATCTGTAACAATACATTATCTCTGGAATCCCTAAACAGGTTCCATGAAGTTAGTTTAACCTATGAACTCCATTAACTATCCTCCAGGTATTTGGCGCTATTTTTGCAAGTACAACATCAAAATACTGACAAAACTCCAAACATAAAGGATTTGGAGCAAAAGAAAAGCCACATTCGGCCAAAAAGAGACTCGGGAACCAATGTTCCTCAACCAAAGAAAAATAGTCAGAAGGTTCACAAATTTCTTCCAATATGACCCATGAAGGAATTGAAAATTCAGAACGAAATTTGTCAAGCGATTCAACAACGTAAACCATGATGAACAAAGTAAATAAAAGAGAAGGAAGAAAATCTTACAGGAAAATAGTGAATCAGTTGACAACGAACGATGGAAGAAACGAACGCACAAAATAGAGAAGAAACGAAGAGTTCAAAGATATAGATTTGAAAAAGTAAAAGACGATAGGATTTTCTGTAGCGCTTAAATACTTTAGCTCGGGAATGGAGAAAAATAATGATTACCAGGACGGATGATTGCGTATCCGATGGATAAAAAGAAGAAAAGGGCACAAAAAATGAAGCGATTATGGAAATTCAAAATACTTTAAAAGCCTGATACTATGCATTAAAAAAAGGAGTTATATACAGAGAAAGTTTTTCTAAAATCCATAAAAACTAAAAGTCTAGACAACAGAATGTTCCATACTTTTCTTCAACATCAAACTACGAAACATTGGGGGCTTTTGTTGATAACAAATTTAGTCTCCTGACGTGGATCAATTATGTGGATACACGTGTCAATCTACATGGCACTCATAAACACTTTTCGAACAACACACTAAATCTGAGGAACTTAATCTCACCAACCAACACAGGCTTTCCGAGCAACAAGTGTTCTCTGAGGAACTTCATTGTACCGAGCAACTCATGCATGCCGATCTACTTAGGCGGTGCGAGCAGCTTAGGCGGGCCAAGCTACATAGCATACAGAGCACTCACATCAGGATAATCAAGGAGACGACTGTGCATTAAATGCTCATTATTATCATACAGATGTACATATCTACTAGAGAACAGCGCATTATCCTTTTATTTGTACAGTTTCAAGGCTATAAATACTTTGTAACCTCCTCATCAAAATGGGGACTCGGAATTTCTTGGTAAAATCCATTATGGAGAATTCTAAGCAACCAGTCAGTAATAACAAAAACAATGGACGTAGTCCATTCTTTCAAGACTGAACCAATTTAAAAATCTTTTGCCTTGTTTATTTTATCTGTGATTGACTAATTAGACATAATCTAATTTTTTACATCAACAGGCATATTAGGTACACACAACGGTTATCATACATAACAATGTCGTCATTATGAATTGAAAATTCATTTTCTTAACCCTTTTTCATATTGTCTTTAATTTTCTCCCATCTCTATA
Organism: Sambucus nigra; assembly: GCA_949130495.1. NCBI lineage: Eukaryota > Viridiplantae > Streptophyta > Magnoliopsida > Dipsacales > Adoxaceae > Sambucus > Sambucus nigra. The sequence goes on along the minus strand of OX422215.1, from coordinate 645,527,668 downwards.
TGTTCTGCTTGTGAGGGTCATATCCAGCCTTTTAGCATAGGTCTAACATTTAAATGCACTAGTATTCCACAAGACTCATTTAACGTTAACTTTTTCCTTATTAAAGTTAACTCTCTCAGTAAGTAAACCTGACCATAGTAAATATAAAATACTCCGATGTGATATTTTCTACTCAAAGCATCATCAACAACATTATCCCTACAAGAATGGTGATGTATTATTTAGTCATAATCCTTTATAAATTCCATCCATCTTCGTTTTAAGAAACACAATTACCATCAACAGAAATAACATGCCACAAAATACTACCTTGGTCTAGCCAAAACTCACATTTAGAAAATTTAGCATATAACTACTTCTCTCGCAAGGTCTTTAAAATAATACGCAGGTGACATTCCGTTCCCCAATAAATTAAAATTCAGGTTCACCCGGTAATTGAAACACCACCTACCTTCTAAAGAAATCTAAACGTACATGATATGAGGACAACCAGTCCATACCCAATATCACATCAAAATCACGTATACTGAAAGGTAATTAGTCAACCAACAACTCCTTTACACTTATTTTCACCATACACTCCCTACGCACCCTATTAATAAAAAGCAATCCTCCCCACTGGAGTAATAATAGCTAAACCAGAATCAAATGATGACAATGGTTTATTAATATTCAATAGATAAAGAAAGACACAAAGAATGTGTAAAACCAGGATCTATCGACATATAAGCGTCTTTATCATTCATACGTAAGGATAATCGTCCAATGATTTCTTACCAATGAAAGTCAACTCCTAACTCATAAATTATGCCATACCTTTATATGCGTATGTAAAAAATTCACACATAATATATTATTGGTTGTATCCTCTTATATTAACAATGAGTGAACATTCTTAATAAACCAAACATCATTCTTTACATTTCTCACTTCATTCCCATAGTCCATTCGTATCATCATTTAACATTTCAAATAATAAGTATTCTAATACAAGACTAACTTATTTTAGTCCATCCCTCCAATTTCCATTTAATTGATAAACATCATATTAAAATTTTAACTTATTATATGAGATCTTCTCAACTTCCACTCAATACCAAATTCACGTGTTCGACTTGGACTACTATCCGTATCATCTCTCAAGTTTTAGAGTATGTTAAATATCGTTCTTAGGATCCTTAATCTAGACATAGCCTCACTACTTTCCATATATCGATAATGAACAATCATTCACCAAATGTTTACTTTTAACCGGTATTCCATATTCACTTTCATTTATATTGTACAGTCATGCACTATGACGCCAATATAACTTCTCACAATATTCTTTTTTTTTTCCAGATTGTTCTTTAATTAATCATACAATAACCTTAACAAGTCATTTATCCAACACAAAAACTTGGCAATCATTACCTTACCCCAATCCTTATTAATATGATAGTCTTACAGAACATCATTAATAGACTCATCTCACATGTTTCCTAACATGGATGTTAAACGTAACATCACCACTTAAAACTATAACCATACTTACTAACTCGATAATACTTCTCTAATCATTATATGTCTTATTTCTTTCAAATAACTTGTACAAATACCTTAATGTAACATATTATGGTATCTCACATAACATATTCTCCTTACACATAATTCTTGGTAACTCCGTATAACGTCAACCTCATTCTTTATATAACGTACTATTAGTGATAATAGATGCGCACAATGACAAATACAACTAAATATCCCCCCCCCCCCCCAAATAGTTGTGGATATTCAAATCCTACTAGAATCCTTCTCATACTAATACCTTACTCCTTACTCGTCATTAGTTATGGTTTAGATCTCATTTATTTATTAACTGTGAAAGTCTCATTTAGACCCGGTTATATTTGTCAAAAAATCATCACGCCCCATCATACTACATTTGTACTTCATCATGGACACACCCCATTAGGTTGTGATGATATTGAATATAAACATACAATCTCCTTTTTTTTTTATCTGTAATACCCCATAATTTTATAGATATTTATTTAAGGGATTAATTAAATTAAATGGGAATTAATTGGGAATTAATTCGGATATAAATACTAACGAGATGTGAGTTGGTATTTGATTATGATTTTAAAATTTATTATTTTCGTGTATGTATGGTAATACATGAGTATTGATGATATTTAAATTAATTTGGAAAAATTAGTTTGGACGCGCGTGTCAGTCGCGTCACGAACGTATTTAATTGAATTAAAAAGTGAATTTTATTTTTATCAACCGAATGATCATTTTGAGTGCATCAACGTGTCCGAAAGGGTTGAAATAGTCAGAAAACACAACTCGGGGGTTTAGTTTGGCTCTCGGGGCATTTTTAGGCCATAACGGCAACCCAAAAGGGTAGTTTGGTAATTTTAAAAATAGGGGAATTAAAACCCACGAATTTTAGAAGTTATTTTTATATTAGAAAAGAACCCACTAAGCCATTATCAGCATTCGGTAAGTTAGAGGGCTACGGGAGTTAGAGGGAAAGTCTTAAGAAGTTCCAAAAGGAAAACCTCCAACCACCATCACCATCTTGGAGAAAAATTTGTAGAGAGGAAGAAGAGAATCAACTTTCAATCCTTCAACATTGAGTCAGAACATAAGGCAAGTGGTTTAATTACATTAATTTTAAGCGAATGTTTCTTCCATGATTAGAATTGAATAATTGCCTTATATTGGAAGTTTGATGAAGATCCGTGAAATTGGAGGTAGAATTCATAATATGATATAGGTATTGCATGTAGAATGTTATTGGATGAATGTCATGTAGAAAATACAACTTTTGATGATGTAAAAACGGATTTTTAAGGAGAAATTTTAGACATTAAATTATGGGTTCAGATTCATAGGGTTTGGGGTAAGATTTAGGGATTTTTGATAATTATATGTTGTTTAGGAAGATTTGACCCCAAAAATATGTTAAGAAACGACCTAAGAGGGTGTAGTGAAGTTTAAGAACATTATAATACTATTGGGATGATCTTAGGATGAGTTTAGAGAACAGAAAAATTGAGAAAAATGAAGTAGAAAATTTCTGGGTTCAGACTGCCATCTCGTTACAAGACCTGCCCAAGTCGTTCGAACGACCTCATTCGAACAAGCTTCTATCGAGATGACAGTATCCCTTCTAACGAGTTGGTATTTCATTCGAATCCCTTCATTCGAATGAACTCGTTCGAACAAGACTTCTAACGAGTTGACAAAATGGCCTTTTTGGCCTAATTTCATTTCAAACGTTCCGTAGACTTATTTAATTGAAGTATTAACCTTCCCTTATTGATTATTGGGTAGAATTGTGAGAATTGGGGTACTTTGAGGAGTAGAACTTAGAACCTTATAAGAAAATCATATGTCAATCGGGGAGTAAGAAACGAGTAACTAATTACGACGTGAGAAGGGTTAATAACGTTAATATACCAATCGAAGGCTTGAAATCGTATATCATGAAATGATGGTATGAGAATGAGATGTATAACTATATTATTAATACGAGATATCTAAGATGTGCGAATGCTTAGTATATGTGGTTTTATGTGTATAACATACCTACCATACTTGCTATCATGGGAGGTTTGCGTTCGATTAGGGCCATCTAATCTTTGTGTGCCTACGGGGGGATTTAGATTGGTACCTCGAGGGCATAGGTCAGAGAAGGACTTATTGAGAAGTTAATAAGTCTGCTGATCATGGGAGCGTAGGTATGTGCGTGACCCATGTGATGTGAACTATGTTCACCTCCATTTTGTGTGATTGTTGTTATCGGAAAACGATTCCTGAGAGATTCGGAATGCGTGGTCCTTATGTACGTGATGTACCGGGATTGGATAGCAGAGTATGTGTGCACCGTAACTTAGTCTCGGGGTGCTACTAATGTATATTTATGATGAGAATAATATACTGTTAATTGAAATGAACTGTTATGTTTAATTGTGAGTATAATTATAGCAACGTTCTGTAATGATAAATTGGATGATCTCTAGTAAATTAGTATTGCTAATAACGGGAAACCAAGAATGAACGTAAAGCTCTCAAATTAATTAATTATGTTGGAATTAAAGTGTGAATCGTATAGAAATGTTAGAATTTATTTTGGACTAGTTAGATATTGGAATTACTAGAATGGGTATGGGTACGTTAGGAGTGCACAAATAGTCGAGAGGTGAGTATTTCATGTGAGACCACGTCCTAACATGTATTTTGCATTCATTATTTTAATGTCATTAAAACACTTGCTATATTTTAAACTATTTTTCCACAATCGGGCTCTGACCCGTTTGCTTTCAAATATATTTTCTTGTAAAAACCTTTTAGGTGCCCAGTCACAAGGACACCAAGCATATGAGTTCCATTCAGGTGGCGTACTGTAGCTGCTGTGAAAGTTACAAGATCTTGTCATTAGACGTCTACACTTTCGATCTTGACTCTATTAGTAGATCTCCTCATCAGTGGGCATGTCGCCCCATTTCTTCTAGAAACATTTTATCTATTCAGTTTATTTCAGATTTCGGGTTGTAATAAATTATGATTCAAACTTGGTATTTGTTATTTATGTAGTTGGATTTGTTGTGAGGAGTATTCCTCCAGTTTCATTATTATTGTACGGTTACTTGTCATTTCATTGTGGCGGTTATGTTAGCATTCGTTATCTTCTTGCATGATAATTTGATTTAATTAAAATTGACAACTCACTTTTTAAATATTAGGTGGCTATTAAGTGTTAAAACTTTTTTCGACAGTGATGCTATGAACCGAACCAACTTGGCATTTTGTATTAATTTAACAAAGGAGTAGCTACCCGGTATTTAATTAGTCGGGGTGTCACATTATCTTATTTAATAACTCCTACTCAGTTATCATATACACTAGATATGAGTAATTCTCCACCCTTCATTCCCAATTCCATCTTCAATTCTCATAAATAATTCTTACCTTTCATCCGATAAGAAATTCCTTGCCATAATACATAGCACATAATCCTAAAAGGATTTCTTACTATTTTTAAACTTCTAACTCTTTTACACCTCACCCCAACATTACTATTCATATAGGCATTTCAAAACATCACAAGAGTAATATCCACTATATGTACTTATATTATTAAAGATGTACATCTCAACTCTTATTACTCTTTATTCTACTTGTCATAATTCACTATGAATTCGTATTTTGATCATTTGTGATATATCGACTAGTTATTGAATTTAATACCTTTTTCACATGCTAAATATAAACATATACAACTACTAACCTTCTCATTTAACCACTACTATGTGAATTTTTATTTTTATTCACACTGCAACAATTTAAATCTCAATATAATCATGTAACAATAAGTCTTCTCACTTCTCATACTTTAATGGAATATGTGTTCCCATACATTACTCTCCCATACAGATGAGGAGAGGACCCATTCATATTGATATATGTAACACGACTTAAGTCCATATATACCAGCATAGGAAGGGATCACCTCCAATACTTCATAATTTTTGTATAACATATTGTGTCTTTTAAAATTTTTTCCTTCAATGACACATTTGTTCATACAACACATAAAACAATGCAATGCTTTATATTAAAATACCTGTATTCGATGTCATCCCCAAATAAACCTTTATATCTTATTTCATTTCCCGCAAGATCTTTGCATTTCATATCACGTACAACAATATATATGTGTATAGCCGAAATATGTTAGTCAACAAAGTCAATTTAAAACTTAATAACAAAACATTCGTGGCCATGCCCCAAGAACCCATCATACTTAAATGTACCCCTTGAAACTAAATACTTATGACACAAAACAGTTTCTATTACCATTGCCAATCTAGACCCTCACACCCTGTACAAAACCTAATAACCATGCTCTGATACCAAGTTGTCGCGCCCCGGCTAAATTAACTTAAATTCATCCTTTAATTTAGACATAACTTCCCTTAAACAATACGTTGCTTTAATTATCTTTGAAAATAGCACCAGATTTATTTTAAAGCATGCTTGGATGAAAACATAACTACCTTAACATGTGATATATAAGTACGAAACAACTTTACATACAAAAGTTCTTTAATTTAATATTTACACATAAAAGCTTATTGATATTCAACCCACATTGTATATTTTACACTCCCTTGTTTAAGCTCCTAACTTGGCAGTGAACTCCAAACAATCGGCATAACTGAAACATAACAGTATAGGAGTGTAAGCAACACAAGGTCAGTGAATGGCCATATTCCACACATACACCACATATATAAAACCAATTTGAATAAAAAATTATTTTCTAATGTCATAACCCAACAGGAATTTCATAACTCTCGCTAGCCTGGACCTGCCACAGTCCAATTAACCCACCATAGTTAATGGGGACCACCACATCCCATAATTAGGCTCGAGTACAACAAATCTATAAGTTGGATTAACGGGACCGCCACATCCAGTAGGACCCACCACAGTCCTTGAAATTAGATAAAGGACCCACCGCAGTCCATAACATTATATAACATCACATAACATTCTTAAACATATTCATATGTTTCATAAATACAACATCACTCCCATAAGCATCTTAACACGTGAGTTTAACCACACGTTTCCATATGAGCATATAAGCATCTATATTCCGTAGGACTGGTCACTCACCTTGAATTTGGTACAAAGATTCATACCAAAACTATTTCCTTAGTATGGTAGTGTTAGCCACTTCCCCACCTAACAATTCAACATCATTGGTATTTGAATATACCAAATCACATTAAACTCAATAACACATCACATCAGTTGGTCAATCTGACATAATTGAAAATTAATTGGAAACGATACATCACATTTATATAACCCCTAATTCATTAGGGTTCTAACACAATTTACGAAATTAAATTACGAATTCTCTAGACAAAGTTATGCTCGTTTTAATACAACCTTTTTGAAATCATGTCTGGATAAAAACAACAACAAAACATCAGCTTCGACAAAATCTCCAAGCCAAACCAGAAGGTATTTTATTCTACCCATCAACTATATCATACTCATATATGTTCTCTAACATTTCCAATTGGAATTTCTTCATTTCAATAAGTATTCAATGATTTCTGTCACACATCTAGGTCTGAGTAGACCATCAAAGCATAACTTAACATTTTTCAAGCATATATGACGTCCTACTCGGTTATAAATCATGGAAACATATATTAAACATATCCAATAATATAAAATTGATGTTTCATAATTCTTAGAGTTCATTTACAAAGTCAAGCAAAACATCGAACACCTGGTGTGCGCACTTACACTTTTGGGGCGTATTTTAATCCTCAACTTTAAACTATCACCCAAGATTCATTTCTTGGTATTTTAAAGTCATTATCGGATATAGTATACATATATGAGTTGATTTTAATATCCAACTGGAATCATTTAATTTCAATAAGTATTCCATGATTTCGGACACTTTTAACACAACTAGGCCGGTAGAGAACATTAAAGCATAAATTAACCTTTTTAAGCATATATCACCTCTACCTAGGGTATCAATCATGTAAACATATACTAAAGATGTTTTAGTATATACACACATCATATATATGAATTTACTACATCAAAAATCTTCACAAGAAGGAATGTAAAAAAATGGGACTTTGATGTTAGCATTTACGATCCTAGCACAAGTCCCCACGTAAGATCTTAAGCCATCCTTAGTTTAACTCAATTTGGAAAAATGCGTATCATTTAAATATTCATCCAAATCATAAACAAAAATATACCAGGGGTAGAACTCATCCATTGGAGCAACTTTAATAAAGAGATAATTACCTTAGGAGAATTCCTCGATTTATGGTAATTTTTCGAAGGATTTCTTCCTTAACTTCCTCATTTTCCCTCTCCTTAGGCAAACTATTATTCATGGATGAATTGGATGAAGAAAGGGGTCATTTTATGCAGTTTAATTCGGCCTAACTATCCTACCATTACAACCAATCACAATATAACACGTGGCACCATATGAGACAAAATATCATTTAAAGTTAAATGACCACTTTATCCCTTGTTCGTAAAAACAAATTATCTTCTCACTTGAATGTCCGTTTGATCTACCATTTGTTATGTTATAAATGTAACTCATATATCTACAACTTTAATATTTTGTGTTTTCTCAAAATCATAAAACTAGTACGCCTAATTTGGGCCCGAACAGAAGAGTAGCAATTTACCGAAAATCTCAAAATTTCCACATATGGCGACCTAACATCGCTAATTTCGGACCAACACCTTGATTTAATTTCATAATAATAATGATGTATGAAAAATATATTTTCATGATATATTTAATCACATAACTAATTATATGATCTAAACAAGTTACCCCCGATCAGAAGCTCGATTAACATCCAATGCAACCAAAACATATATCACATGAGTATGCATCCACCAAATATGATAATTAACATGTTTAACACCCCTCGCCAACTTATAACATGTAAATTATACTTAATAATATATTAACATTCCTAATCACGTTTTAGGGCCTTACAATTCTACCCCTCTAATAAAAATTTCATCCTCGAAATTTAACACATAAGAACTTACCAAGAAGATGAGGATATTACACCTTCATGTTCTTCTCTCATTCCTAGGTGACATACTCCACATTTTGACTTTTCCACATTAACTTAACTAACGGAATAATTTTTATTACATAACGCCTACTTTTTCAATTTAAATTTAGCAATTGGTTCCTCCACAGAGGTCAAGTCATCTTTAAGCTCTATAGGTTGTGAAATAAACACATGTGAAGGATAGGGCACATACTTACGTATCATTGATACATGAAAACATCGTGTATCCTAAATAATTCTTGTTGCAATGGCAATTTATAAGCTACGATTCCAACTCGTTTCACTATTTTATAAGGGCCAACGTACCTAGGACTTAATTTTCCCTTGTTCTTAATATCATAACCATTCTTCAAGGATAGACACATAAAAATACTTGATCACCTTCCTCAAATTTCAATTCCTTTCTTTTGTAGTCTGCATAACCTTTTTCTCTACTTTGCATCGCCTTGAAGTGATTTTGAATAAGATTTCTCTTCTCAGTAGTCAATTGCACAATTTCTGGCCCAAGTAGTTTTCCGTTCTCCTACTTTGGTCTAACACACTAGGGTCTTGCACTTCCTCCCATACAAGGCTTCATAAAGAGCCATTTCAGTACTCAACTGATAACTATTATTATAAGCAACTCTATTAGTGACAAGTGTTCAACCCAACTTCCCTTAAACTATAATACATAATTTCCTAACATGTCTTCGAGTGTTTGGATCATTCTCTTTGACTGCCCATCAGTCCGAGGATGAAAAGTTTTACTAAATTTCAATTTAGTCCCCAAAACTTGTTGTAGACTAGGCTAAAAGTGTGAAGTAAATTTAGGATTTCGATCAGAGATAATAGAAACAGGTTCACTGTGTAATCTAATTATCTCATCCACATATATTTTGTCATATCTATCCATGGAATAAATATCTTTAACATAAAGAAAATGTTCTGACTTAGTTAAACTAGCAGCGGTAATCCAAATAGAATAAAACCCTCAGTATGATTTTGGTAAATCTATAAAAAAATCGGTAGTAACATGCTCCTATTTCCACTCCGGAATAGGTAAGGGTTGTAGTGAACCACTAGGCTTATGATGCTCCACCTTCACTTGTTGGCAAACTAGACATCTAGCAACGAAATCTACAATGCCGTGTTTCATTCCCGGCCACCAATACACATTGTTTCAAATTTCTATAAATTTACGTGTTTCTTGGATGCATAGAATATGAAGAACAATGGGTTGTTTTTAAAACTGTTATCCTCAAATTAGGCACATTAGGTACACACAACAGTTATCATACACAACAATGTCGTCATTATGAATAGAGAATTCATTTGCTTTACCCTTTTTCACATTGTCTTTAATTTTCTCCCATTTCTATATGTTCTTCTTGTGTGGGTCATATCAAGTCTTTTAGCATAGGTCTAACATTTAAATGCACTAGTATTCCATAAGACTTATTTAACGTTAACTTCTTCCTTATTAAAGTTAAGTCTCTCAGCAAGTAAACTCGAGCATAGTAAATATAAAATACTCTACCTAGAGATTTTCTACTCAAAGTATCATCAACAACATTAGCTTTACCCCAATGGTGATGTACTGTTTAGTCATTATCCTTAATAAATTCCATCCATCTTCTTTTCAAACAACACAATTACCATCAGCAGAAATAACATTCCCCCAAATACTACCTTGGTCTAGCCAAAATTCACATTTAGAAAATTTAGCATATAATTGCTTCTCTCGCATCGTCTATAAAATAATACGCATGTGACATTTTGTTCCCCAATAAATTTAAATTCAGGTTCACCCGCTAATTTTAACACCACCTCCCTTCTAAGGAAATCTAAACATACATGATATGAGGACAACTAATCCATACCCAATATCACATCAAAATCATGTATACTGAAAGGTAGTTAGTCAACCAACAACTCCTTTACACTTATTTGCAGCATACACTCCCTACGCACTCTATCAATAAAAACCAATCCTCCCCACTGGAGTAATAATAGCTAAACCAGAATCTAATGATGATAGTGGTTTATTAATATGCAATAGATAAAGAAAGACACAAAGAATGTGTAAAACCAGGATCTATCGACACATAAGCATCTTTATCATTCATACGTAAGGATAATCGTCTAGTGATTTATTACAATTGAAAGTCAACTCCCAATTCATATATTATGCCATACCTTTAAATGCGTATGTAAAAAATTCACACATAATAGGTTATTGGTTGTATCCTCTTATATTAACAATGAGTGAACATTCTTAATAAACCAAACATCATTCTTTACCTTTCTCACTTCATTCCCATAGTCCATTCGTATCATCATTTAACATTTCAAATAATAAATATTCTAATACAAGACTAACTTCTTTTAGTTCATCCCTCCAATTTCCAATCAATTAATAAACATCATATTACAATTTTAACTTATTATATGAGATCTTCTCAACTTCCAGTCAATACCAAATTCATGTGTTCGACTTGGACTACTATCCGTATCATCTCTGAAGTTTTAGAGTATGTTAAATATCATTCTTAGGATCCTTAATCTAGACATAGCCTCACTACTTTCCATAAATCGGTAATGAACAATCATTCACCAAATGTTTACTTTTAACCAGTATTCCCTATTCACTTTCATTTATATTGTGCAGTCATGCACTATGAAGCCAATATAACTTCTCACAATATTCTTTTTTTTTTTTCCAGTATTGTTTGTTTGTTCTTTAATTAAACATACAATAACCTTAACAAGTCATTTATCCAACACAATAACTTTGCAATCATTACCTTACCCCAATCCTTATTAATATGATAGTCTTACACAACATCATTAATACACTGATCTCACCTGTTTCGTAACGTGGATGTTAAATGTAACATCACCACTTAAAACTATAACCATACTTACTAACTCGATAATAGTTCTCTAACTATTATATGTCTTATTTCTTTCAAATAACTTCTACAAATACCTTAATGTATCATATTATGGTATCTCACAAAACACATTCTCCTTACACATACTTCTTGTTTATTCCATATAACGTCAACCGTATTCTTTATATGACGTACTGTATTGATAACACATGCACACAATGACAAATACAACAAAATATCCCCCAAAAATAGTTGTGGATATTCAAATCCTACTAGCATCTTTCTCATACTTATACCTTTTTCCTTACTCGTCATTAGTTATGGTTTAGATCTCATTTATTTATTAACTGTGAAAGTCTCATTTAGACCCGGTTATATTTTATCAAAAAATCATCACACCCCATCATACTACATTTATACTTCATCATGGATACACCCCATTAGGTTGTGCTGATATTGAGTATAAACATACACCCGCCCCTTTTTTTTTCTTATTTAATAACTCCAACTCAGTTATCATATAAAATAGATATCAGTAATTCTCCACCCTTGATTCCTAGTTACATCTTAAATTCTCATAAATAATTCTTACCTTTCATCCGATAAGAAATTTCTTGCCATAATACATAGCACATACTCCTAAAAGGATTCCTTAATATTTTTAAACTTCTAACTCTTTTACACCTCATCCCAACATTACTATTCACATAGGCATTTCAAAACATCACAAGAGTAATATCCACTATATGTACTTATATTATTAAAGATGTGCATCTCAACTCTCATTACTCTTTATTCTACCTCTAATAATTCACTATGAATTCATATTTTGATCATTTGTGATATATCTACTAGTTATTGAATTTCATACTTTTTAAAATGTTAAATATAAACATATACAACTACTAACCTTATCGTTTAACCACTACTATGTGAATTTTTATTTCTATTCACACTGCAACAATTTAAGTCTCAATATAATCATGTAACAATAAGTCTTCTCACTTCTCATACTTTAATGGAATATGTGTTCCCATACATTACTCTCCCATACAGATGAGGAGTGGACCCATTCATATTAATATACGTAACACGACTTAAGTCCACATATACCAGCATAGGAAGAGATCACCTCTAATACTTCATAATTTTTGTATACCATATTGTGTCTTTCAATTTTTTTCCTTCAATGACACATTTGTTCATACAACATATAAAACAATGCAATGCTTTATATTAAAATACCTGTATTCGATGTCATCCCTGAATAAACCTTAACATCTTATTTCATTTCCTCCAAGATCTTTTCATTTGATATCACATACAATAATATATATGTGTGTAGCCGACATATGTTAGTCAACAAAGTCAATTTTAAACTTAATAACAAAACCTCCACGGCCATGCCTCATGAACCCAACATACTTAAATGTACCCCTTGAAACTGAATACTTATGACACAAAACAGTTTCTATTCCCACTGCCAATCTAGAACCTCACACCCCATACATAACCTAATAACCATGCTCTGATACCAACTTATCGCTCCCCGGCTAAATTAACTTAAATTCATCCTTTAATTTAGACATAACTTTCCTTAAACAATACTTTGCTTTAATTATCTTTGAAAATAGCACCATATTTCTTTTAAAGCATGTTTGGATGAAAACACAACTACCTTAACATGTGATATATAAGTACGAAACAACTTTACATACAAAAGTTATTTAATTTAATATTTACACAAAAAGGATTGTTGATATTCAACCCACATTAGATATTTGACACTCCCCTGTTTAAGGTCCTAACTTGGTTGTGGACTCCAAAAAATCGGCATACCTGAAGCGTAATATTATAGGAGTGTAAGAAACACAAGCTTAGTTAATGACCATATTCCACACATACACCCCATATATAAAATAAATTTGAATAAAAAAATTATTTTCTAATGTCATAACCCAACAGGAATTGTGTAACTCTCGCAAGCCTGGACCCGCCACAATCCAATTAACCCACCACAATTAATGGGGACCACCACATCCCATAATTAGGCCCGAGTACAACAAACCTTTAAGTTGGATTAACGGGACCGCCATATCCCGTAGGACCCATCATAGTCCTTAACATTTGATAAAGGACCCGCTGCAGGCCATAACATTATATGACATCACATAATATTCTTAATCATATGCACAAGTTTCATAAATACAACATCACTCCCATAAGCATCTTAACACGTGAGTTTAACCACACATTTCCATATGAACATATAAGCACCTATATTTCATTGAACATGTCACTCACCTTGAATTTGGTACAAAGATTCCACCTAGCAATTCTATATCATTAGTATTGAATACACCAAATCACATTAAACTCAGTAACACATCAAATCAATTAGTCAATATGACATAATCGAAAATTAATTTGATATGATACTTCAAATTTATATAACACCTAATTCATTAGGGTTCTAACAGAGTTTACTAAATTAAATTAAGAATTCTCTAGACAATGTTATGCTCGTTTTATTACAACCTTTTCGAAATCATTTCTGGAGAAAAACAACAACAAAACTTCAACTTCAACATAACCTCCAAACCAAAACAGAAGGTATTTTATTCTACCCTTCAATTATATCATACTCATATATGTTCTCTAACATTTACAATTGGAATTTCTTCATTTCCACAAGTATTCAACGATTTATGCCACTTTTAACACATCTAGGTCTGAGTAGACCATCAAATCATAACTTAACATTTTTCAAGCACATACAACGTCCTACTTGGTTATAAATCATGGAAACATATATTAAACATATCCAGTAATATAAAATTGATGTTGCATAATTTTTAGAGTTCATTTACTAAGTCAAGCAAAACATCGAACACCTGATGTGCGCACTTACACTTTTAGGGCAAATTTTATACCTTAATTTCAAACTATCACCCAAGATTCATTTCTTGGTATTTTTACATCATTATCGCATATAGTATAGATATATGAGTTTATTGTAATCTCCAATTGGAATCATATTATTTCAATAAGTATTCCATGAGATCAGGCACTTTTAACACAACTAGGTCGGAAGAGAACATTAAAGCATAAATTAACCTTTTTAAGCATATATCACCTCTACCTAGCGTATCAATCATGGAAACATACACTAAACAAGTTTTAGTATATAAACACATCATATATATGAATTTGGTACATCAAAAATCTTCACGAGAAGGAAAGTCAAAACATGGGACTTTGAAGTTAGCATTTACGATCCTAGCACAAGTCCCCACGTATGATCTTAAGCCATTCTTAGTTTAACTCAATTTGGCAAAATGGGTATCATTTAAATATTCATACAAATCATAAATAAAAATATACCAAGGTTATAACTCATCCATGTGACCAACTTTAATAGAGAGATAATTACCTTACGAGAATTCCTCGATTTATGGTAATTTTTCGAAGGATTTCTTCCTTAACTTACTCATTTTCTCTCTCCTTAGGCTAAATATTATTCATGGATGAATTGGATGAAGAAGGGGGTAATTTTAAGGTGTTTAAGTCGGCCTAACAAGCCTACCATTCCAACCAATCACAATATAACATGTGGCACCATATGAGACAAAATATCATTTAAAGCTAAATGACCACTTTACCTCAGGTTCATAAAAAGAAAATGTCTTCTCACTCGAATGTCCATTTGATATACCATTTGTTATGTTATAAACTTAACTCATAGATATTCAACTTTGATATTTTGTGTTTTCCCCAAATCATAAAACTAGTACGCCTAATTTGGGCTCGAACAGAAGAGTAGCAATTTACAGAAAATCTCAAAACTTTGACATTTGGCGACCAAACATCGCCAATTTCGGACCAACACCTTGATTTAATTTTATAATAATAATGATGTATGAAAAACATATTTTCATGATGTATTAATCACATAACTAATTATATGATCTAAACAAGGTACCCCTGATCAGAAGCTCAATTAACATCTAATGCAACCGAAACATATATCACATGAGTATGCATCCATCAAATATGATAATTAACATGTTTAACACCCCTCACCAACTTATAACTTCTAACTTATACTTAATAATATAATTAACATTCCTAATCACATTTTAGGGCCTTACATTACTGATAACGACTTTATCGGTGCAATAGTTCTAGGCTTGACTGCTAGGCTTTTATTGGTGATAGCCGATTTGATGGTTGACCCTTAGGTATCCACAATAGCATTATGGATGTGCTTACACTCTAGTCTAGCTAAGATGATATTAGCAGAGACTCTGATGTGACACCCCTCCTAGTTAAATGTCGGGTGATCATTCCATTATTAAATTTTATCACAATATCAAGTTGTTTCATTCTGAGCATCATTGTTGAAAAACACTTTCTTTATTAATGCTCTTAATAATTAATTAAGCTAGTTGTCAAAACTTTTCCGTTTTAAATTTAATTAAAACCATTCCACAATATGAAATAATAATAAGCAACATCACATCACATCACAACTGAACTAAATATGACAAGAATATATGTGACAAGACTAACTGTCCAGTTAAAATATCTCATTACCACTAAACAAAACTGATATCAACAGTATTGACATAAGTGATTACAATCTCTGGAATAGAAATGAAACAACTCGAATCATGGGTAACATGACCTAAATGGAAATAAACACTACAGATGTGTGAATCAACAGAATGGAAGCGTCTAAAAAAAGTCTCAGTCTCCCATAGAAGACATAACCCATCGAGACATCCATATTCTATGTCGGGCATCCCCGATTCTGGATACCTAATATAAAAGGCAAAATAGAGAAGAGAATGTGCAAGGAAATGGGTCAGAGCCAGATTGTAAAAGATTTTAAAAAATATAAAGTGCTTAATAAGTGCAATTAAGAAATTATTATGTACATTTTAGCTTCTCGGGATCTCGCTTGAGAATTCTCACCTCTCATCTAGTGTACACGCCTAACGTATCTTATTATCCCCCTAATTAAGGTTCTCAAATATGATTCTACTCAATATCATTTCTCTGTGTTTCCCACTCAATACGTATGAAAATTACAATTGTTCATTTCTCTTTAATATGAACTAGGCTTTCACAACTTTGAGGTTAAGTATTCACTTACTGAATTTAATTAGATCTCATTATTCATTATCATCTACAATTTCACACCATAGATTACATGAAAGTATTTATATATATATATATATATATTCATCAGAGTATTATATATACTAAAATGGCACCGCCAAGACACAGCTGTTGTGAATGCATACTCTGCTATCATGTCCCGATACATCTCTCAATGTATAAAGGACTATTGGTTCGGCGTCTCTCACGAACCACAATTAATCGAACACATATATATTGGAGGCGAGCATACTCCCCCGGCCAAATGGGTCACGCACATACCTTCATTCCAATTCAACCGTTGAAACTATCATTCACACCGATAGCACGTGTCCAAGGTCCTATGCTCAGGGTATGAATAAAAAATCCCCCCAAATGGGATCATCAGGATAAGATCGTCCACAACGCGAAACCTCCACCCCGATAGCAAGTAGCGTAGGTATGTAGTACACACAATAAATAATAATATAGGTATTCACCCCACCTATATATATAATAACAATAGGGCACAAGAACAACCCATATAATAATTTCCATACGTACTATATTTATCTCACATATCCTACGTATTTACAAATTATGACTTTACCTCTTAAAGTATATTCCCAAACTTCTCTCATTACTAGAAGGGTAATTATTTATTCCTCATGTAAATTCAGTAGGTAAACATCTACGCCATACTAGTCCATGTCATCATAACTCTCGAATTTCTATGAATTAAAATTATCCTCAATTAGGTTTATATGCCTAAGTGTAGAAATATGAAAATTATCATAGTATTCTCAAATCGGGAGTCCCGTGATCGCGCGGTTAGTTCCTACGAGGTACATTGGTCCTGTGCAAGGTGTTGGTGCCACTCACGGGGCCGTTCATGGGTTGTTTCGAGTTTTCACCCACTAACGCCATGTTTTTATGCTTAAGTCTAGAAATAGGAAAATTATCATTGTATTCTCAAATCGGGGGTCCCATGATCACGCGGTTAGTTCCTACGAGTTAGATTTGTCCCGTGCAACGTGTTGATGCCTCTCACGGGGACGTTCGGCTGTTCGCACTCTAAAGCCATATTTTTAAACCCAAGCCCTGATATATGAAAATTATCCTCGTACTCTTAAATCGAGAGTCTCGTGATCGCACGATCTTTTCGTATGAGTTACAATGGTCCCGTGAGAGGTGTTGGTGCCTCTCTCGGGGCCGTTCGGGTGCTATTTCGGGTTTTGTCCATCTAATGCCATTTTTTTAAAAGTAAGTCTTGATATATGCAAATTATCCTCATACTTTCAAACCGGGAGTCTAGTGATCGCGTGGTCTGTTCGTACGAGTTACATTTGTGCCGTTCGAGGTGTTCGTGCCTCTCACGGGGCCATTTGGGGGCTGTTTCAGGTTTTGGCCATCTAACGTCATGTTTTGAAGCCTAGGCCCTGATATTTTCAAATTATCCTCGTATTCTCAAATTGGGGGTCCCGTAATCATGCGATCAATTCCTACGAGTTACGTTGGACCCGTGCGAGGTGTTGGTGCCTCTCACAGGGCCGTTCGGAGGCTATTTCGAGTTTTGGTCATCTAATGCCACGATTTTAAGCCTAAGTCCTAATATTTTCAAATTATCCTCATATTATCAAACCGAGGGTCCTGTGATCGTGCGGTTAGTTCCTACGAGTTACATTGGTCCCGTGCGAGGTATTAGTGCCTCTTACGGGACCGTTCGAGGTTGTTTCGGGGTTTCGCCCTCTAATGCCATTTTTTAAGCCTAAGTCTATATATTTTCAAATTATCATTGTATTCTCAAATCAGGGTTCCCGTGATCGCTCGGTCACTTCATACGAGTTACATTGGTCGCATGCGAGGTGTTGATGGCTCTCACGGGGTTGTTCATGGGTTGTTTCGGGGTTTCACCCTCTAATACCATTTTTTATGTAACATGTTGTTAGGGTTTATTATGAGGGAGTTTAAAAGTATATGCATATTATCAATCGAAGAAATCCAACATAGTATCCAACAATAACCAAACCAACAACCAATAATTATCCCGTACTCCTTCTATCATCTACATGATAAAACACATACCCATAATCACAATATATCACTGTAGTTGGATCATTTATCATTTTATATAGGATAAATTGATAAACGATATAGTTATTAATGTGCACACGTGTTTGCGATTCAAATTTAAAGTAGGAAGTAAAGACATGAATAATACGAAAATACAAGTAAAACATGAATAACACGACGACAAGACATGATAAGACGATTGATGGAAGTCTTAATTGCAACACAAACATAGCATGAGAACAGTATTATAGTTCTTTTACCATCTATTTACTAAATTGAACAATCGTCTCATATATCTCACATAAAATAACAACACAATTTTTTTTACCGTTAGTATGTTATTCACCCCCTTCCCCCATCCAGAACTTTGGTATGTTAATTGGGAAGACGATTATTAATTTCTATATAGCCTTTGGGAGATTGCGTCTATGGGGTATGTATGGTGAAAACTGCAAATGTTATTGAAACACATACATATAAGATGAATAAAGCATACCATATGCAAATGTTTTTGACATTTTCCCTCAATTATCTACAACCAAAAGAGAAAGAATTATTAAAACTGATCTATCTAAACTCATAATAAAAGCGAAAGGAAAGTTAAATTCACCATTAAACACATTCTCATACAAGTTATCTAAGACAACTACCTGGAGAACCTTGTACATACACAATTTTGGGCCACCAGAAGAAGATGCAAAGACAACTGGGCATGGTCTAAACATTAGCTCATTTGTATATAAATGAAAGAGGAGTTATTAGTAACCTTAAAAATCATTCTACTTTCACCCACAATCTACTTTAGTTTCAACAAATAAAAAATGGAAATAAGAGTGCCAAAATGATTTCAGCTATTACATTAATGTTTACCTACTGCTAAAAAAAATTATAGCAAAGTTACTCTAGTAGGGAGGGAGTGAAAACATGTGATGAAAACCTAAACAACAACCTTGAAATAATTTTCAACTCTCTATTTCCTTGTTAATTTTCATGATTTCAAATGGAAGACTGTTCAAAGGGGAGCCACCCCAATGTAGCTAGTGAAGTGTTATAGAGCTAACCTTAACAAGCGCATTGAGAATTTCTGAAGCCAATTATACTTCTTAATCGGGAAAGAATCTACGAAAATGGAAAATCGCACCAAATCGCAACACAAAATCGACAATAAAGTCATATGACAAAATTATGTGCCTAAAACACCAATCAATCAGTCAAAAGAACCATAATCCAACAAAGTCAAAGCATTTATATGCAAATAAACAAAAAAACAGATCAAACCCAAAGATAACATCGACACATTTCTCCTTCAAATATGCCTTCAAAACCTCCGAAGATGATGCCGTATCGTTAGTCGAAGATGACGCCTTAATAGCCTAATAAAAAATTCACATAAAAGCCCTAATTTGAAAAGGATCAAATGAAAATAAGAAAAAAGAAAATAATGACTGAACCTTTGATCATTTGTTGTTGGAGAGAGACTAACATGTAGAAGATAAGATACATTTTGAAAAAGATTTTGTTAGAATCTGAACAATGTTTTTTTAAATATTCATTACTGATTTTTTGCCCAATAATAGCCCTAGTCGCTATTGATTTTTTATCCAACAACGAATTAATATTCATAACTTATGAATATTAAGTATTCATAACTTATGAGTATTAAGTCAAGTTAAAAAAATAAAGATCCGGAAATCCACATAATCATTTAGAAAATATAGTTAAAAAATGTACAACTACTGCCCAACAATGAGAAATCAAAGCTGAGATCTGTAAAAATCAAAATCCGAAATGAGAACTGTAAAAATCAAAATATACAACTTTTTTATGTATTTAAAATCTTTACAAAAGCATTTTGTTAAAAAAAAAGATATGAAAAAAATGTCTGAGTTTAAGTTTGAGGAAACTAACCTGAGTTAAAAACATTACACAATTTCAAACATAAAAAAAGATTTGGGAAACTGACGTTCCAACTAGAAATCTCTCTCACCATATTTATTGTTCGACCACGATGGATCAAATATTCACCCGATAACAAAGCACCCTATGGCGACATCTCCTACAAATTACGCCCTCACAAGCATATCTGGAAAAAAATTGCATCTATTGATGTATAAATCTATTAACAAACAAATGAGACTAATGAATTAGGCAAATCTAAAGTGCAACAGACCACATGAAAAACAAAATAAATAAACAAAACTTATTGGTTTGAAATAAAGAAGTACAAAATGTTTACCCCGATGGCATCAAAATGTATTTGTCACAAGCAGATCTGGAAAAAAAGATGAGATATGATGAACCAACACATATCCAAAACAGAACCCGCGGCCTGATTCGGCTCGAACCCGTGACCCAATCCAGCTCGAACCTACGAGCCATAAATCCAAACCAAGCCATTGCATACCTACTACACTGGGAGCAACCAAAGACCCGAATCTGGACCTGAGAACCCATCTGACCATAGACCCATTTCCCAAACCCACAAATCTGCTCGACCCAATAAAACCTTACCAACTTCGACCCAGACCCAGAACTATCCACACCCAAATGAAACCCACAATAAACCTCTTAACCCGATACTTATCCAGCCAAATTAAACCCAGTTCAAACCGGGGGAAACCATATATCCGACAGCCCCAAACCGATTTCAATCTAACACTGGCAAAACCCAACTGAGAACCCAAAGCCAATTGAAACCGAAGCACCACCTAATCATTCCCATACAAACAATCAAAAACCAAAATCCATACCAAACATTTGGTGACGTGTTTATTCAAAATGATTACAACGTTTGGGAATATGCCATCAGCGAAGACAAAATGCGAAAGAAGATCAGATATGAGGTGGGGAAATGAAAATATGAGGAGCTATTTTTTTGTTAGGATTGACAGTGGTGACGACCTAGAGCTGTGACCGGTCAAGTGTGAGCCATAAATAAAGCCTAGTAAAGTGGACGATTGACTATTGGTCACGACCCAAGTTGTAACCCACACCAAGAAATGGTCACGGCCCCAATCCATGACCCCATATGTGTATGTTTTGTTCTTCGTCATGCCTATGGTCACGTCCCAAGTCTGTGACCCATACGAGACCGATTTTGGAGAGAATTTTGTCGCCAAGATGGTCAAGATCTGGTCACGGCCCAAGTCTGTGACGCACAGTGGTCAGGGATTTGGTCTGTGACCACTTCCACAGTATCTATGACTTATTGTGGTAATGAATATGGTCACACCAAAAATTGAGATGGTCATGACCAGCTGGTTAAGGACTTCGGCCGTGACCAACTGGGCGTGACCATTCGCAGGATTTGGTGTAGTGAATCTAAATCCTACCACATCTACACTTATATAAGATCACTAAAATTTTATGTGCACTATCCACCCAATTTTAAAAATGACTAAAATACCCCTCTGAAGTGTCGATTTCGTCCTAAATTGCCACGAGACCCAAACTAATCCACTATGTACACTTTTTCGACTACTTAAACCCTTTCAGACACTTTGGCGCATTCAAAACGACCATTCGCATGACATAAAAATAATTTACCTTTAATTCCATTTAAAAATGGTCCCGAAACGACTAACACGTGTAACACCCTGCGCACCCAAAAAGAGATACGCGACGTGCTACTATGATAAAAACTAAACTAAAAACATCCCCAATAAGTATAGAGCATCTGTATTCATAATTTAAATGTAATAAATTCATAAATTATTACACTTCCACAATAATTATTTACAATAATGTTTTTCCCAAAATACACAATGCTTCAACAAAAATTACACCACTAATTTATACATAAAAAAAACTTCCAATCTAAGCTCTAATATAATTCTCCAGAATAGTCCATAGCGTCCCAATCCACGCTAGCGCACCACATAAAGAAAATACGGGGAAGTACACAATATGACATGAGTAGATGCTCAAAAATAATTAGCACGATGAATAAATCGCAGCAATATGAATGCGTATATACAAATCAAATACAATACTCAAGCATTATATCATATTAATTTGTCAAAAACACATCAATGGGTCACCAGGCCTCACCCAACCTCCCCTAGGCATCTCAAAGCCATATAACGGTTTTTGGACTATTGGCGGGTTCCCATTCTCCGTGCTATATTAAAATCTCATGACACTATGCTCAAATAAACACTATAATATATCTTAATGAATCAAATAATAGATTCCAACAATTTTTCAGGATTACATTGAATATCACAATTCAACATGGGTGCAATTGACACATAAAACAAACGGAAGACTCTCGAGAGAAATTATGAGAATATTGTGTAAGTCACGTACCTCAAAATCCTCACGTAATTTCAACCTCAAAATCTGACTGTACCACCATGTTCATCTCGCAAAAATAATCAAATTACATTCTAGCTCCAACACGAGATAACCCCAAATAGACATCCAAATCTAAGGTTGAACATTGAATAAAATAGGGCTAACGTTTGTATATAGAGGGAGGGGAAATATAAAAGGATAAATGGTTGGTTTAAAACCCTCACTCACGACCTCTATAAATAAGGAAAAAGAGTGAATTTGAAAAGACTACAACTCTTGAAAAACCTGTATGTCGACACAAATCTGGGCAAAGTTAATCGATCGACTCCCAGGGTCAATCGATCGACTCTACAAATCTGGCGACAGTTCCCCCAAAAAAATTCTATAAGGCAAAAATAATTAAAAACCATATAAAAATTAATTTTAAATCCGATTTCAAGTCCGCTTGAAGTTTTATTCTTATATAATCATAACCAACATATTTAACCAATAAAAATTATTAAATCCAAAAATTTATTTTCCTCAAAAATTTCATTTAATTCAAAAATACCCATTTAAAGATTCAGGTTGTTACATACTTCTCCGGTAATAAGGAATTTCATCCTCAAAATTCGACGAAGCCTAACGCTAAAAAATCAGTCCACGCGTAATGAAACTTATTCAAATTTTAAAAGTTATTAAAAATACGGAGTGTTACACCTGAATGGACTAGATGCCTGGAATGAGAGTCGAGCTAATTTCATTTGAAGAATCCCTCTCATGCTGTTCATGTGGTTTTCTACGAGACTATGCCTGGTGGTCCCTCCCGAGTACCCTATGTCGGGTGTTTCTAAATTCTTTTTTAGGCCCTTGTTCAGCTTCCGCCGATCAAGTGAGAAATGGGTTAACTGGCTTATAAACCATGTATCCAATTACCTTAGTTGGTCTGTACCACGGTGGGATAACTTATAGCTTGTTTTTCAGTTAGGGGATTAATAATATGTGCGTTTAGTGGGTCTTCGTTAGACTTATTTTTACTTTCCATGATGGCTTCTGTGCTAAGTATGATGGGAGAAAGTTGTTACTTCATGCATAACTAACTTTTTTCATTCGGAGAACTTGACTGAGTCTTTAAGGATGATATTGGTAACGTTATCGTAGCGTCGTTGTCCATTTATGCGTCCATCACAATCTGTTAGGGAGTCTTGGTTCATAACGGGGGACTACCTGAAGTGGTTATGGATGTGGGTGGTTGAGAGGATTAATGCTGAGGAGACTAGGAAGAGTTGCCTCGTAATGTTTGACACCTTTGAAAAGGGTTAGTTGGTTTTATATAAGCTCATAAGGGCATATCATTACATGGAGCGCATCCGAAGTTGTAATCAGGATTGGGATTCTTAGTGTCTTTCTGGGATTGGCAATGATGATGAAGCGAATCCATGCGGTAGTTAAAGGAAAGGTATTTGAGGGTATGTAACATTTTTGTAGGTTTTTAGAAGTTTATGGGAATGTTGTGTTTAGTTTAAGGTAGGGGTTTGGATTTTTGTAAAGCTGTTGATGGTGTGAGTGTTTATATTGTATGGGGGTTTGTAAGGGAGTGGGTTATTTGACTCCTATAACTGATACCTCATGTAATAGGTATACTCCTAATTTTTAATTAAAAAGTAGTGATGTTGACATATTTTGTTATATCTTTGATGAATATTGTATTTAAACTATCTATGACGATCGCTAAGGTAGTCATATTCCTTTTGTTCTTTTAAATGATGAAAGAGACAAGAATTTTCGGAGGGAGAAGCAAATAACATTTTGTGTGAGAGAAACGACCGTGCCCATATGTGTCTTATGGGATACCTACGCACCTCTTTAGGTTTGAAGATTTGTGATATTCTCTTAAGAGAGAACTTATAAGAGGATAAGGACCCATGTAGTTATGGGTAGAGGGAAAGGAAGACTATATTTATAATAAAAGTGGGTGAGAAGATTCGTAGCGCGAAGAGAGTTCGACTGAAGGGTAAAACATTTTGAGACGGTAAAAGTTGACTGGACAATCTATTTCCTTTTCATCCAGATCTGTGAGAATAGCAGTGCCATCAGACATGATTTTCTTTACAAGGTAGGGGCCACTCCAATTAGGTTTGAACATTCCTCTCGTGTCCTAGACGGGTTCTAAAATTTCCTTAAGAGAAAGATCTCCTTCTTGGACACCGTGCCCCTTGACCTTTCTTTTGAATTATCGCGACATCCGACGATAGCACCCTTATGTGTGGTACGGAACCTTCAATATCTTTTTGTCTAGAAGCGAGAGTTTATCGTGGAGGCTTTAGTAACGATCTTCTTCACTGACATTACGTTTGACCATAACCCATAGAGAAGGTACTTCCAGTTCAACAGGGAGAACCATTTCCGTCCCATATATAAGACAATAAGGAGTAGGCCCAATGGGTGTTATGATGGAGGTACGATAGTCCCAGAGGGAGTATGGGATCAGCTCGGCTCAGTCTCTATAACTTTTTGTCATCTTATTGATGATGGTCTTCAGGCTCTTATTGGTGTCTTCAATAGCGTCGTTTCTTTGCAGTCCGTAAGGAGATGACTTATTCCTTTGAATTCTATATTCGTCGATTAATTATATGACTGCAGCCTTGAAGTGGAGGCAATTGTCTAACACCATTGTCTGACACCAATTCTTGGGGAACTCCGTAGCATCATATGATGTTCTTTATGATGGATTTTGCCACTTTCTTATCTTTTAGTATCGCGTATGACTCGGCTTTGACACATTTTGTCAAGTAATCAATGTTGACTAGGATGAATAGATTCCCGTTTAAACCTTTGGGAGTGACCTTCCCTATGGTGTCTATGCCCCAAGTAGAGAAGGCACTACACCAAAATGGCCAAATTGTCACCTTTCAGCCGGCCACCCTTGTCAAGGTCATTGACCGTGACAAAAAACACGTGTTTTATGTCACGGTCATTGACCTTGACATGATCGTGACAAAGAATTGTCATGGTCAATGACCGTGACAAGACCGTGACAAATTTACTTGTCACGGACTTGACCGTGACAATTCTTTGTCACGGTCGTGTCAAGGTCAATGACCGTGACATAAAATGCGTGTTTTTTGTCACGGTCAATGACCTTGACACGACCGTGACAATAGTTCCAGCAAAAACCCTTTCCCCCTTCTTTTTTCCCTCCCGCCGTTCCCTCCCTCTCTCTCTCTCTCTCTCTCTCTCTCTCTCTTCCATTTATATATATGTTTGTGTGTATATATATGTGTGTATGTGTGTATATATGTTCCTGTGTGTGTGCGTGTGTGGGGGGTGGGGGTAGGGGTGGGGCAGGGTGGGGGAAGGGTCGGGGGTAGGGGTGGGGCAGGGTGGGGGTAGGGGGTTAAAAATGTAAATAAATAAGTAATTTTCTATAAATTTCCAAAAATAATATCCAAAAATGTAAATGTAAATAATATCCAAAAATGTAAATGTAAATAATATCCAAAAATATTGGATAACAATTTATTTTCATTCAAAATAAATAAGTAATTTTCTACAAATTTCATAAAAAAATGAAGGCTGGCTTAATATGTGATTTAAGTGTGAAATAATCTCTATATACTTATACAAATGGAGAAAAAAAATCATATATGGCGTTTTTTGTTGACTTTGTATGGTGAAATAATCACATGACTTTATATCCATCAAATAAAAGCATGAAAACTAAAAAACTACAATAAGGGTTAAAATGACATCCGAAGTTGCTAAAAACATGAAAAATTAAATATTTTTTAAGATTTGTGGTGAATAACTAAAGTTAAAAAAAGTATTACTTTAGTCATTAAATTACTTTTTGAATTCGGGCGATGCGTATAAATTTGTAGTAATTGTCTTATAATAAAGATCAATTAGTCTATGTTGTTGAACAATTTGATCAAATTGGTGAGCCCTTCATATTTTAAAAATGTTGTTTTTATTCCTATTTAACTTATCTTTCTATACACCCCTAATTATATTTAAAGTTTAATAAAATATGAGTTATAGAAAGAAAAGTGGGGATTTAGATTGGGTAAAATTCTTAAAGTAATGTTAAGGGACTAAAAGACCCAAGACAACTGGCCAGTAAGTCACGGACCGAAAAATTTATGACGGGTGATGAAAGCCCGTAAACATGTTGGGGTGGGGGTGGGGGTGGGGTATGATTTATAAAAAGCACAAAACAATAGTAGAAATTCAATACCTGAAATTAACATTGAGATTATTTTAAATAGACAGTCACTACTGTGTGTGTGTTTAAATTGAAAGAAGATATGAGAATTTTATTAAAGATTTTTATGGGAACTTGTTATACTAGAACTTAGATGAACACTAAGTGATGAAAATAGTCCTTAAAATTGAAAATATTACATCTGTACTAATAACATGTTTTTACAACAAATGTCTCCTTCAGATATTAAGGCGAAGATGATGATACTGTTTATGATGATGTCGTCTGGGGTCGGTGGTAGTGGAGGAGACGAGGGCTCTTCCGCCCCTAGGCTCCCCAAATATGGGAAATATGGTATTACCGTCGAGAACAAATCGGAGAAATTAGAGAGATCCCTCGTTCTGCTAAAGACGGTCATCGGCCCGGGGTTTATGAGTATGAAGGAGGTGCCATATGAGCTCAAGTTAGCTGTTTGGGCGGCACTATAGGTAATATATTTATATTTATATTTCTATGAATATTTCAATTTCAATTTCAGTTTCAATTTCAATTTCAATTTCAATTTCAATTTCAATTTCAATTTCAATTTCAATTTCAATTTCATATTTATATTTATATTTATATTTATATTTATATTTATTCGCAACTAACATTGTATTTGTTGGACATGAACAATTCAACTTGGATCCAAAGCTACGCGATCCCGTGTTGGAGCAGATTAGGGATCAACTCAAGTCGTGGAAAAAAAATATGCGGGCACGGTACTTTGGGAAAACACGAGAGTCGATTATCCAATGGCATGAATCTGTCCCCCCCAAGGAGCCGATCTCATTGTCACAATGGCAGAAGTTCATTGACAATGAGATCGAGGATCGACAATTGGCATCTCGCCAATCGGAGAGGGAAAATCGGGCAAAAAAGACGGACGTGCACTACTCCGGCCGGACCTCTTACGCCGAGGTGGAGCATAGGATGCAGGTAAGATTTAATTTTTCTATAACTACATAAATATATTATTCTTCATTATTTTACTTTGCGGGGCCGATACTAATTTTACTTTACTTTATTTTATTTCAGGGGGTAGGGAGTGGGCCAGGGGGTAAGCCACATAGGCTCGATACTTATGTGGATCTTCGGACGAAGAAGGGGAAGGACAAGGAGGTGTCCCCGAGCGTCGCGGCCATGATTGTAAGTAATCCGACAGTATAATTTTTGTTAATTACGTTATAATTTTTTAGTTTACTTATTTTACTAATCATGTGATTTTTGTCGTTTCTGGCAAAGCTTAAGGAAGTGAATGAGTCGCAGTCTGATGCCGACAAAGCATCTTTGTCCACAGATGCACTCAACCAAGTGCTTGGCTCTAATCGCAAGGTGAGGACAAGGGGGGTGAGCTCGTGGGTGGCCAAATATAGGATCATCGGATTGGAGACGAGCGACACCGGGTTGGCTCGAACGGTGGATTCACACGACGCGAAGTTGTCCCGTTTGGAGGCGACTGTCGAAGATATGTACTCATTCATGAAGCGTACGTTGGGCGGAGACCGTAAAGGTAATGGGAAAGGTAAGGAGAAGGCGGTGGAGGAGGAGGTGCGGGAGGACGACGCGCTGGATGACGAGGATGTGGACCTCGCTGCTTCATCACCGACACGTTTGTATTTCAATGATCCACTTCCCTATTGGGCGCCCTTCAACAGACCAATGTCGACACTTGGTTTTCCGAGCGTGTTCATATTGGACGTATTTGATGGCCAGCAAATAGGGCGGGGGTTGAGGGACCCGAATATCGTCGAGGGTGGAATAGTTCATGGATGTGTGCTTCAAGAGATGGAGTCCAGGGTTCTCATCACTCATGTCATACCCGAGAAGGAGAACTCCCTATTGTGGTTGCGCGAACAATGCGGCACGATGTATATTAGTGGGTGCGTAAATTCGTATGTCATGTGGCCTACTCACCTCCTCAGTTTTAACAATACACCAGACATGTAGTGACATTGTTTTAAGTTTGAATTGAATTGTTTTAAGTTTGAATTTAATTATTTTAAGTTGTTACATTTGAATTATATCGTGATGCATATTGTCTCTATTTGAATATATATTTGCATTATCTTTAATTTGTTTGGATATATGATGTTTGGATACTGCTGGGCAGTGGCAGTGGCCATACTGCCCATCAAATTTTTTTTAAATTCTGCCCAGAATTGTCACGGTCATTGACCGTGACAATTTTTTTAAAAAGGGTCACGGTTTTGTCACGGTTATAAACCATGACAAACGTGTCACGGCCATTGACCGCGGCACGACCGTGACACAAAATGCTAGTTTTGTGTCAAGGTCAATGACCGTGACACGACCGTGACAAAAAAAGTTGTCTCGCCTCGAAATGTCACGGTCATTGACGTTGACAAATTGGATTTGTCATGGTCAATGACCTTGACAATTCGGCAGATTTGGTGTAGTGAGGGCTAGGGAGAGGTCATTTTATACAGTTCCCGAGGTGTCAAGTAATGGAGGTGGGGAAACTTTTGGCATTTAAGGCACCTCCTAACATAAGCAGTGTAGTCTTGAACCATAGTGGTCTAGTAGTCCCTTGACGGATTACCTTCATGGAAAGAATATGACTATTCACGTGGGTCCCGCATTCCCCACTGTGTATTTTCTACAACATATCTTTGATCCCAGACCCTGCTATGCAATGCAAGTGGGTTCGTTCGATGTTTCTCTTGATGAGAGCTTTATCATTCACTTCATTTATTTGCGTAGTGCGTCTTTTTTAATGATTTTTTCTATAACAATTTGTAAAACAAAATATTATCAACTACGTTTGTACATGACACTCGATATTTTTTGGACAGTTTTGAAAGTAAAAAAATAAGATTATCAAAACTTATTTTTACTAATTTTCTGTAACAATTGTTAAACTTTGTATAAAAATTTGATTATGAAAAATTTACTCTGTTAACAAAAAAAATAATTAAAACTGTACTATGTACCCAACAAAATGCACAAGGCACGGCCCAATGTCTCGAGGGTAAAAATTTTGGTTCAGTTAATAAAAGTTCATTATAAATATAATTTTTAAAGTGAAGCATTTTTTTTTATCAACTGACATTTGCCTTTTTCCAATAATTATATTATAATTATTTAAGTATTTGTTTGGAATAATTTTATAAATTTTCAAAATTTCTTGTTTTGCTCGATATTTTCCATTTTCAATAAATTTTCAATTTTTCAATATTTTTAGTGGTAGAACTATCGTTTCCCATTTTTTTTAATGGTCATGAACATCTTCATGCATGTAAAACAAAAAGTGTGAAATCTTGAAAGGGACACTATGATTAGATACTACAATGCTAGAAGTATTCTCCAATTTTCCTCCATTAGAAGCTACATGCACAAAATTATTTTGAACTTTTGTTATTGTAATTGTTTAATAAGTCTTATATTTAGTATATTATTCAAATAGTTCTATGGAATTGGTAGAAAATCATGGTGTTAAA
The DNA here is from genome assembly GCA_949130495.1 of Sambucus nigra. NCBI lineage: Eukaryota > Viridiplantae > Streptophyta > Magnoliopsida > Dipsacales > Adoxaceae > Sambucus > Sambucus nigra. The sequence goes on along the minus strand of OX422215.1, from coordinate 645,496,953 downwards.
TTATTATACAAGTTCCAATATATATATATATACATATATATATATATACATATATATATATATATACATATATATACATACATATATATATATACACTAGGGTATGCCCGTGCCTGAAGCCACGGCGCTAATTTTCGAAAATATACGTCGTTGATGGGACCACACGTCATTTTTAGTTCGCAACAAATAAATAATTTTTTAAATAACTTATGGTACGGACCTATTAGATTAATCAAATTGGGTAAAATTTCCTTTCTTTATGAGACAATTCACCCTGTTTAAGAAAAAAATTACCAATTATACTATTATTAATACTAAATCTGATAACTTAAAAATTTTGGAAAGAAAATTCCTTTATTTATAGAAGAATTCGCTATTTTAAGAACAAAATATCAACTATAGTATTAATAATTTGCACAAAGTTTAATCATACATAATTTAACTCAAGTTTATTTTACAACACAAAAGTGTAAATAATTTTAAAAAATTGGGCAGAATTTCCTTTATTTATAGGACTATCCACCCTGTTTAAAAATAAAAATACACTAATAACAATAGTAATAGTCCACCTTGGACCTCATATAAACAACATCATGAATAAATCAATGAGAAATATAAAATGCTCCAACATTACTAATACATCAATGATTAGTTTAACTCAATTCGTGACAAAACACTGGTCGAGTCAGGACGCAATCAATGGAGATACCATGTTCACGTTGAGCCTTTAACTTCCCAATTCTTCCATTGGTAAACAAATGCTCCCATAAACAAGTCAGATGACATAAATTAATATTGTAAAATCCCAATGCACGAAAATTTATATACTCCTCTATGGCTCTTAAGTAATCGTTCAATAAAGTACATACAAAACAAGAAAAAAACCCTGAAGAAAATAATTGAATGGGTTCATTAACATCCATTATCTACGTTTTAACCGAAAAAAACTACACTATTCACTTAAACCAAGGTAGGATTACTGAAAGTGTATTCACTTAACCTTTGGAAGAAGAACTTTCACATTATAACTTTCACGAATCTAGTGATAATATAAATAGTGCAACGATTGTATTAATATAAACTCGGTTTAAAATGATGAAACTAAACTCCAATAAAAAATCGAATGCACAAATTGTATTTTTCCATAAGACATGATATGATTTAATGGTTTAAAATCACTGTTAAAGTCTCTAATAAGACATGATATCATTTAACACTCATATAACTAAGATAAGTCATAGTGCACTATTGCTTTGATATGATATTAAACTAAATTAAAAAGAAACTTCTTAAATTATATTCTCATAAAAATAAGCAATTGGATTAGATTATAAAATAACCAGAATGGCAGAGAAGCGTAATCACCTTTACTGTTTCAAAGGCGGATAAGCATAATTAGAATTTCTCTTCATCGATCTCGCAAAGTGGTTATCCGTTTGAAAGTACAAAGATTTTTCATGAATATAGTGTACACCTGCTCAAACCCCATATGGATGGTACGAAAAAAAAGAGGAAAAGAAATATGACTTCAAGCATAAAATGTTATCCATTTAGTATTATATTCTTGAGATGACAATTTGAAATTTATTCAAGAAAGTATTGAGAGATAGACATGACATACCAACCTCGAGAAGAGTTTGACCAAAAGATTGGTCCTTAAAAATTTGGAGACTTCTTTATGTGAAGAGAACCTATATAGGAGAACAATCTAAAATTAGACCCAAAAAAAACATTAAGACCCTTCAACTTGAAAAATAACCCATGTTTGAAACTAAAATAAAAAGTAAGCATCAAAATTGAAAATGCAAAGTTAAGACCCAAACAGTTATTGGCAATTTGATTGATTCCCAAAAAGTCCCAAATAGTTTTGAAGTAGAATTTTTACGGAGTCAATATCTGACTCAATTATGATTCCATAACCATGATCATCTATACCAGTTACACAGTTGTATCCGTGGATGAGATAAATGGACATTTTCTTAGATCGCAGTGGATCAGTTAGTCTATTATGTTGTAATACTCTTGGTAAAAGATGGCAACAATGTTGGGAGCTAAAGTTCTGGTTTGGGGCATGGAAACTGAGCGAAATGACTAATTCATATGAATTTTGTGATGGGAACTTAATTTGAAATTGCAAAACTGAAATATCATATGCAAATGAATAAAAAATAAATGAACAAAAAGAGATTTGAGGTCCAAAGCTCCCCATGCTAATAATTTATGAGAAGGTACATTGTAATTCACTGCAATGACTTCTTAAGTAATAGTTCTTTCATCACTCAGTAGTCAACTCTAATGCCCCGGTTTATTCTTACAGACCTAATTGGATGAGATGACCTTAAAAACACCTAATTGGATCGTAAAAAATACATCTAAATACATATGGGTTTTGCTAATTCATCAAAACACCCAAACCAATTCATCGAAATGCCCAAAACCAAAGTATAAGAACTGATCATATATAATAAAATGTGCCTTAGTTTTCATCCAAGAACACAAATAACACTATATATGATGAACAGGAACTATAAATGACAACTGTGGATAAAGTGAAGTTCTAAATTTACGCAACAAAAATAAGAGGGCAAATGCCATGTACTTCACAGTGTACCAACCCAGATTATAATGTGAATATAAATGTAGTTATTTGTTAACAATACTGAAATGAGAGTATATAGAAATGGCTTGTGTATATGATTTGTTGTTAAGGCTTTCCCCGAGAATATTTCATAAGTACCTTGAGATCCAGGGTCTCAAACCCAACACATCTAAATTTTTGTTTGAGTACATGATCAGTAGAGATAACTTGTAACAAACTGTTTAATCGAGCATTAAATTCTGAAATCTCATGCTGTTATGTTTGTATAATTCCCAGGAACATTAAACGTTGTTGCCTTCCAATTAAACTCTATTGCCTTCCAACATTAAATCTGTACTGATAAGGATTTTATCAGACATCAATTTAATTATAATGATAAAGAATGTCCCGATCATAACATAAGTAAATGGTAATTCTCAGTTCTAAGCATATAAAAAGATAAGTAATGTTCAGGATTATCATATGAGAGATCTTCCTCCGACTCCGAGAACAAGTCAAGTGCGAGGGGGAGGAACATCCATCAGTTGGAACTTGAGAAATTCCTTATTAAACTTATTTGTATATTGTAGTTTAAGTAGTCATTTTCTTCCACTAGTAGTTTTGATAATGAAATGAGGGTTATTTTTTCATTTTATTCATTTACTATTAAGCTTGCTACAATGACAATACCATTTGTGATGAGTATTTGATGCGACTAAGATTTTGTCTCAAAAGTGCGTTTTACTCTAGGCTCAAGTGCAAGCCAGTCGCTCAAGTAGTAACCCGGTAAATCGGGATCGTATCCACAAGGATCGAGATTGTCAAATAAGAACAAGAAAAATTATTAAATCTTGAAATGATTTCTTAAAAGAAACAAAAAGATGATTAATGATTGGGGAAATTTATAGTGAAATAAAAATTTGCTTAAGGAAAACAAACTGAAAATTGCAAAAGAATTTAGATCTGACAAATGGGAGAAAATAGGGTAGGGTACAATCCCTCAATCCTTAACAAATTACCTTATAGAATACTAGACTTGTAAATTAAAATTATTGACTGGATCCGGTCTTTATAAATTCTAAGCATTACGTATATGAGGTTCAAGCCCGCACCATACGAAATCAAAGTCAAATACAAAGCGGTGAATGGAAAATTATACTCGCAAAGCATTCTTAAACATCTCAAGTACCTAGGGCAAGAGAGATTAAAAGATTGACAATGTTTGTATGATTTTCTTTTACGATTCAATGAATATTTTAATTTAACCTCTATTTTCTACATAAATAATTTGCCTTGGATTGAGTTCATGTACCCCAACCCTTGGGAATTTGGCTACTCATGATTTTGTGCAAGAATAAATTCGCATATGAAATTATGGATCCACAAGACATTGTAAATAATTTGCAAATAATAAAACTAGAGAATGGAATGAGATTACTTGAATTCAGCAACAAGAGACTAATTGGAATTCAGAATTTCTTACAAACTGAGGTTCAGGAAAACTCTTGCAGAAATAGAAAATTTTCTCTCAAAGTATAACCCTAAAATTCAACCTCTAATTCTTTCTAGAACTCTCAACCTAGAAAACCCTATCCACTCTCTAGCTAGCCTCTCAAATGATGTAGGGCATTCGTTTTTATAGCACCAAGAATCGAAATTGAAAGCTCAATGTGCTTGTAGCACAAGTTTCACCATCCAGCACGCCAAAAATCTGCATAATTAATGCCAGGATTTCAGATGACCGGACCGGTCCGGATTACACTCGGATCGGTCCGATATCCACCGGATTGGTTCTTTTATTTTCTCCCGGATCGGTCCGATCCTAGTCGGATCGGTTCTTTTATTTTTTCCATCGGTTTGCTATCCATCCGGGGTCTACTGGACTTGGATCATTTCGGATCGATCCGGATTCCATCGGATCGGTCTGATTTTCTTCAAGTTTGACTTTTTCCTTGCAACTTTGACTAGCCATATCTTCTGATTTAGAACTCCGATTTGGGTGCCGTTTCTTCCTATGCTCTTGTGAACTCATGCTCTTCAACTTCACTTTTGGTGTCGCCTTCGATTTTTGAGTGGAACTTTACTCTTTTGCCCTTTTACTTTTCTTCTGATTTTCTTCTTTTCCTTTCTTGCATTTCATTCCTGAAAACTTTATGACAATTACACAAAAACTAGGGAATATTGTTAGAAACAGATAATAGAGTGATATGGGCTAAAAATGATTCAATTACCTTGTTCGAGATATTAAAATCACTAATTTAAGGCGCTAAATTCAGAAGAATTTACGCTTGGTCAAATCCACCTAACTTATGACTTTGCACGTCCCGGGCAATGTAACTGAATCTAACCAAAATTCTACTCGCGGGCAAGCGATTGAATTTAGCGTATGCAACAAGCCTTTAAACCTCTACGTTACCCTAGTAGGACGAGTTTTGTCTCGTGAGGGTTTGCAGTGAATTTACCCACAAAATTCTTTATTGACTCAAATAAATATCAAAATATTTAAAAATTGTACAATTTAAACTTTTCGAAAAATAATCACCATCAACTCATATTTAACTGTCTCAAACCATAGTGTGTGTGTGCAAAGCCAAAAATTAAACCTCAAATTTCCACCGATTGAGCATTACGTTACTTTCCGAAAATTCGTTTTGATTCAAATTCTTACGGATTGCACTCACAAACGAATCACTCGGATTGTGGCTATTTTCTCTCGGTCTGCATGATATAAAGAGTACATATAATGAACAAAAATTCATGCATACAAAATTGAAAAGAAGGAAATTTATGGTGATTAGATCTCATCATCGGAATACAGTTATTAGGAAACGGGAACATCACCTCTAATTCACACCATTTTAATCTCTCATTTTATCTTGTTGTGTCTTAGCTCTCCATGCAGTAATTAATTTCGCCATTCGGACTCCGTTAGGACTTTTCTTGGGGTTAAGGTGTAAAAAGGAAAAAATGGAAATGGTAGCGAATGTTGGAATTGGAAAATGTCCTTATGATGTCCATTAGTGATTTTTCGGGCATTTGCTCATTTTTCTTTTCTTTTTCAATTTCCATTTATTTATTTATTTATTTATTTATTTTTTCTTGCCCCTTTTAGTTGCACAATTTGGACTTTCTTGATGAATTTTCTCAATTTTCACAATTCCGGGCTATTTGGGTTTTTTCGGGTTATCAAACGAAAGGGAAATATTATATTCGGCTCAAAGTGGGTTGCAAAAGGATAATTTTGTTTTTCACAACTTTTTATGGCTAATATTTTTGGGTAAAACAAAAGAGGGCCTACTTCATTGTCCAAATTGCTAATCACATTACCATATGCATCTCGAGATTAATTAAGTTTAGAGATATATTTAGCACGAATTTTGAGACAACAATTCACACATTTCCCATAACCGATCAAAACAAAGGATTGGGATCATCAACGACTTATTAAAACGCTGAAAAGAACTTTGAGTTAATCATAAACTCGAATTGATTTAACAACTCAAAAAAAATTGAAAGGCTCAAAATCTCAGCGGGTTAGACTAATCTCCACACTTATTCGTTAAGTCGTCAATTTTCTTTCAATTTCCATCTTTGGTCAATTTTGGCTTAGTGCATTTTGATTGTTAACAATTTGAGACTTTAAATAGAATAAAGGTGATATTTGTGAAAAATTTAAATTACAATTTTTATTTATTTTGAAGAAAAATATTTTTGGCTTTTTTTCAAAATTTTTCAATTTTTTTTAACTACACATATATATGAATACAAGCGAAGTTTTATAAATACGCACCTGTCATCCCCCCTAACTCAATGATTTGCATTGCCCTCAATCAAATGGATAAGAGAGATAAAGAAGAGAAGATAAAGAGTGCAATAAATAAAACAAGCAAATATCATATTAAAACTGTAGATTACAAACAAACTATGACACCACTGTGTAAGCAGAAAAAAAACTAAAATAAAACAAACATAGCTATAAAAATCCTAAAGGGGAGAGGGGTATCCTAAGGGGCGGGTGGGGGATGTGAAGGAGTGGGAGCAAAAGGATTATAAGGATTGTAATAATAAGGAGGAAGAGGGGCCTCGGGTCCCAACTGAAGACGGTACAAGTCGGCCTGCATACACAGGACCAAACTCATGTCCCTCTCGTAGGAGGACACGAGCCCGTCGAAACGTGTTTCAAGGGAGAGAACGCTCTCAGTCAAACCCGTACGAACCGGAACATAATTCGGATCAGCAGTCTCATCATATTCCTCCTCCTCACCTTCCTCTATCTCAACTTCCTCGTCAGCGACATCCTCCTCACTCGAATCGTCACCGCACCTTGCACGGACTACCTGAATTTGTCTTTCACTACGAGTGCAGGATTCTTGTCCTAAAGGCTTAGGCAAGTTGATAAGATCTTGAGGGGGTGCTATCCCGGCATCCCGAAGCATGGAGGTAATGAGGCGACCATAAGGAAGAGGGGCGCGACCCTTTTTGTCATAGGCCAAAAAAAGGATATCGGTGTAAAATGTCCGGGCTAAGTTGATCACTGTCGCAGGGTCGAACAAATGATACATCATAGTAGCTTGGCGCGGCCTCATCGCTGAATCATTGGAGGTTTGTAAAATATTGGCACAAACGATATGAAAGGTGAATCGTGCCTTGTCGGATAAGAGACCGACGGGAAATGTCTCGGTATTCCAAACCGCACCAGGCTTGATCCTCGAGATACAAATTTCTTTGGTGAGAACGGGATCGGGACCCGGATAGTCAAACTGGGTCGGAGTGATCCCACCATAAGACTCGAGCTTCCGTGCCACAAGGTAAAGTGAGAATGGAATAGGGACGGAATCCACAAAGGCTTGGGATTCAAATTCAGCGGTACGGACAAGAGATCCGTAGAACTGACGCACTTCATTATCCCAAATGGCCTCATAGGGTTCGTTGAAGAAACGGCACCAGCCCCGTGACAGGAAAAGGGCTGTGACAGAATTGGGCATTTGGTCCCATAACACTTGACGTTCGATATGAATTTTTCGGGTAGGGCTGAAAAACCTACGGCACCAATTTGCTTCACGGCGGGAACGGTACTCTCCATTACCGTCGGGAAGGACTTCAATGGAGGTATATTTCTGGGGATCAGCCATGGAGATGGATGATTGAAACAGAAATGGAGATAGAGTAGAGAAGGTAGGTGGAGGTGTGAAGAAAATGGTAGGGAGATGGGTGTATTTATAGTAGGGGAGTGGGAAATTGGAGGGAATGAAAGGGTGGGAAAGGGGGGACAAATTTTTGAAGGAAGTGAATGGATTGTGGGAAGTGATAAGGTGTGGATTGAAGACGTGTGACCCTTGGGAAATGAACTTCTGCAGACAACCGGACCGCTACGGTTTTGGGACCGGACCGATCCGCCTTCCCGGATCGGTTCTTTTAATTCCTCCGGACTGATCCGGTCTGCTGATTTTTCTGAATTCTTCCTCTCTCTTCTTTTCACCATAAATGCTCCTATTCTCCATTCCAAACATGGGTTTTCAACCGCTCACACTTCAAACTATCCTCAATGCTCATCGAAAAAAGAAACACCCCTCACCCGTCGGATTCTCAACCCCGGGACCGACTCAATCCTACGACTCCTAATTCCTACAACTCCTATGTACAACAATCACCCCATACATGTCGGTGGTGCGAAGACCTCACCTCTCTTTGTTCAGTCAATCCCCATAAATGGGGTCCGACAGCCAGATTGTGTCGGCTTCTTTGACAACTGCTTCCAAATAGGGCTTGAGACGATGCCCATTAACTTTAAATGTGTTTCCCCCTTTCTCATCTATGAGTTCAACAACTCCATGGGGAAATACCTCTTTCACAATGAATGGACCTGACCATCTTGACCGCAATTTTCTGGGAAACAAGTGCAATCTCGAGTTGTAGAGAAGTACTTTTTGTCCCAAATGAAACTCTTTCTTACGAATGATTCTGTCATGAGCTCATTTCATTCGGTCCTTGGATATTTTAGCACTTTCATACGCATCATTGCGTATTTCTTCCAACTCATTCAACTGAATTTTCCTTGTTTCACCGGCTTTATCCATATTGAAGTTCACCCTTTTGATAGCCCAATACGCTTTGTGTTCGATCTCAACCGGAAGATGACAAGATTTACCATACACAAATCGAAATGGGGACATCCCAAGGGGATTCTTATATGCGGTTCTATAAGCCAAGAGTGCATCATTTAATCTGAGAGACCAATCTTTCCTATTAGGATCGACTGTCTTTTCCAAAATGTTTTTGATTTCTCGATTAGCGAGCTCGGCTTGGCCATTTGATTGAGGGTGATAAGTTGTTCCAACTTTATGGACAATCCCATACTTCCGCATTAGTTTCTCCATAGGCCTATTGCAAAAATGAGTTCCATTATCACTGATTAAGGCCTTAGGCATACCAAAACGAGAAAGTATATTTTCTTGAATGAATTTTATCACCACTTTGCTGTCATTCGTCCTTGTAGCTATCGCCTCGACCCATTTTGAGACGTAATCTACGTCGACGAGGATGTATAGAAAACCAAAAGAAGGTGGAAATGGGCCCATGAAATCAATACCCCAACAATCAAACAACTCCAATACTAAAATTGGGTTTAATGGCATCATGTCACGGAGAGTAATAGCTCCCATTCTTTGGCATCTATCGCATGATTTACAAAAAGCATTCACATCCCGGAAGATTGTGGGCCAATAAAGACCACTTTGAAGGATTTTTGCATCAGTTTTATTTTTAGAAAAATGACATCCACATGCTTCCGTATGACAGAATCGAATTACCCCTTGGATTTCTTCATCGGGTACACATCTCTGGATGATTTGATCAGCACAATACTTAAACAAATATGGATCATCATAAAAGAACATGCGTGACCATATAATGAACTTTCTCCTCTCTTGCGGATTCCAATTAGATGGAATAACCCTAGTGACAAGGTAATTGACTACATCCGTAAACCAAGGGAGAGAAGAAGTAGCAAATAAATGTTCATCCGGAAAATACTCGTCTATGGGAATGGGATCAATAGGCACGCCGGACGAGAGGCGTGACAAATGGTTAGTGACGACGTTTTCTACTCCTTTCTTATCTTTAATCGAGAGATTAAACTCTTGTAAGAGTAGGATCCACCTGATTAAACGGGGTTTGGCATCTTTTTTGCTCAAGAGATATTTAAGTGCCAAATGATCAGTGAAGCAAATGATAGGCGACCCAATAATGTAAGAGCGAAATTTGTTGAGAGCAAAAACGACTGCTAGTAACTCTTTCTCTGTAGTAGAGTAGTTAAGCTGAGGGCCAGATAATGTTCTGCTAGCATAGTAAATAACATGAGCTTTCTTATCTTTCCTCTGTCCAAGAACAGCCCCAATCGCGTAATCACTTGCATCACACATAAGCTCAAATGGTAGTGACCAATCCGGAGCTTGCATGATAGGTGCGGAAATAAGCATGCTTTTAAGTTTATCAAAAGCTTCTTGACATGCTTTATTCCACTCAAATGGAGTGTCTTTCATAAGGAGATTACTCAAAGGTCTAGCGATGGCGCTAAAGTCTTTGATAAACCTCCTATAAAATCCAGCATGACCTAGAAAGGACCTCACATCTTTAAGTGATTTTGGCGGGGGTAACTCAGCTATTACTTCAATTTTTGCTCAATCAACTTCAACTCCTCTAGATAAGACTATGTGACCTAAAACTACGCCCTCGGTAACCATAAAATGGCATTTTTCCCAATTGAGGACTAAGTCTTTTTCCACACATCGGAATAGAACTCTTTCAATATTAGCTAAACATTGGTCAAAAGATGGACCGAAAACGCTGAAATCGTCCATGAACACCTCAAGACCTTTTTCAATCATGTCGCTAAAGAGACTTAACATGCACCTTTGAAAAGTTGCTGGCGCATTACATAACCCAAATGGCATACGTTTATAGGCAAACGTACCAAACGGACATGTGAAAGTCGTCTTTTCTTGATCAAGTACATCCACTTCAATCTGATTATATCCGGAATACCCATCTAGGAAATAATAGTAAGGATGGCCTGCCACTCGTTCAATCACTTGATCGATGAATGGTAAGGGAAAATGATCTTTTCGAGTTCCTGCATTGAGCTTTCGGTAGTCAATGCAAACACGCCACCCGGTGGTGGTGCGTTGAGGTATTAATTCTCCCTTAGCATTTTCAACCACGGTCATTCCTGATTTTTTTTGGAACGACTTGAATTGGGCTCACCCATTTACGATCCGAAATGGGATAGATAATTCCAGCATCTAGCAATTTGATGATTTCCGCTCTTACTACATCTTTCATGGTTGGGTTTAATCGCCTTTGCATCTCACGCGAGGGCTTCACTTCTTCCTCAAGATGGATTTTATGGGTACAAATCAGTGGACTTATACCCTTCAAATCTTCTATAGTCCAACCAAAAGCACTTCTATGCTTTCGTAACACATCCAACAACATACCCTCTTGCCCTTTTTCTAGACATGAAGACACAACAACAGGAAATGTATCATTCTCTCCTAGAAAGGCATATTTGACATGGGAGGTTAGTTTCTTCAACTCAAGACTAGGAAATCTATTTTCGAAGGGAAGCATGGTTGTCTCCCTCGGAGGCAATTATTCATACCTAGAAATCCAGTCAACATCTCTTAAAGTCTCAAAACTCTCATCTCCTTGTAACCAAGTCTCCAACTCCTCCACCTCACACTCAAACTAAGTATAAGAACTCTTTTTCTCACCACTTTGCACTAAACGTACTTCCAATGCATCTCCTCCTATAATTTTCTCAATGTTCTCATCCACCACTTCTTCAATAAGATCAACCTCAAGAATCTCATCCCCATCACCCATTTGGTTAGCGACATTGAAAATATTTGTCTCGAGAGTCATGTTTCCAAAAGTAAGTTGCATTTGGACATTCTGTGTATTGATCAAAGCATTAGCTGTAGCTAAGAATGGATGACCCAAGATTATTGGAACATGATTTCTCGTATGGGTAACATGCTCAGTGTCCCAAATGACAAAATCAACAGGAAAGTTGAACCTGTCCACTTGAACTATCACGTCTTCTACAACCCCACGAGGCACTTTCACTGTTCAAACAACTAACTGTAGAGTGATTCGGGTAGGTTTTAAATCACCTAAATCAAGCTACTTATAGATGGAGTATGGAAAGACGTTTACACTCACACCTAAATCAAGCAATGCTTTTTCCACTCTTTTTTCTCCTATGATGCACGAAATTGTAGGTGCACCTGGATCCTTGAATTTTGGTGGAAGATCATTGAGAAGGACCGAGCTCACATTTTGTGCCAAGAAAACATTCTTCTTCACCTTAAGCCGTCGTTTGACAGTCAAAATATCTTTGATAACCTTAGGATATAATGGAATTTGTTGAATAGCATCAAGAAATGGTAAGTTCAGTTTTACTTGCTTCAACACATCCAACACCTCGGTACGCGAAACCCCTTTGTTGGGTGGCTCTAAGCGTTGAGGAAATGGAGCAACAATAGGCAACTTGACTTCAATTTCAGGTTCAACTTCCTCATCTTTCAATTCCTTTTCTAAGGGAGAGTCCGCATACTCGGGAGTTTCAGATTCCTTAGAACTTTCGGGTTCAACTCCATCATCTTTCACCTTTGGAAGTTTTGGTGATGGATGAATTATGCGGCCACTACGAAGAGTAGTAACAGCTTGACATTGTTCTTATAAATCCGATGATGTAGAGACAACCGTGGGTTGACCTTGAAAAGGAGGTCTTTGGCCTTGGGATGGAAGTTTACCCTTCTCTTGAGTATTCACTGCAGACTGCAACCTAGAGATATTAGTATGCATTTCAGTGAACATTCCATCATATTTAGCATTGCTCTCTTTTTGAGCTTGGATGAATTGATTGAAATTATCTTCAAAAGTTCTCCTAGGTGGAGCTACATACGGACCAGGAGGTGGTACCTGCATAGGATTTGTCATTAGAGGAGCCACTTGCTGAAATTGAGGAGGTGGTGGTTGAGTCATATACGATTTAGGAAACATCCCACCTTGGGGTTGTCCATAATTGAACCCATGATTCCTCCACGATTGATTATATGCATTCCCTTGCTGTAAATTAAAATTTCCTCGATAACCCCCTATTGCCTCAACCTGTTCAGTGTACATTGCCTTGTATGCATGAATAGTGGGACATACTTTGGTAGAATGACCCGCATGACAAATGGCACACACTTTCTCCTTTCCAGCTTGTACGGGTCAAGACACATCTCTCAATCGTACTTCAAGCATATCTCCGAAATTCTTCTCCAATTGGTCAAATTTTCTGTCCAACAAAGTGTCCTTGTCCAAGTGATAAATACCGGACGCAGAAGGCAAGTTGGACACTTGTCAATTTCGATTTTGACTATTGGGATCAGAAATATCCCACGCTTGGGTAGTCTCTGCCACATATTTCAAATGAGCCTCGGCATCGCTCGAATTTAACTCCCAAAAAGGTCTTTCACACATGGTTTGAACAAGTTGTTTAGATGCTAAAGTAAGGCCTTGATGGAAAAATGAAATCAGATGATGCTTTTCAAAACCGTGATGTGGTCATGCACTAACCAACTCCTGAAATCTCTCCCAACATTTATAAAAAGCCTCATTCTCATTTTGACGAAAAGCTTGAATTTGGGCTTTAACATAATTGGTTTTGTGTTGTGGAATTTTTTTTGATATAAACTTAGATTGCATATCTTTCCAGGATAACACAGAATTTGGGGGTAGGGACCATAACCATGTTTTAGCTTTGTCCTTTAAGGAAAAACGGAAGATCTTCAACCGGATTACATCTTGTGGACAAGCTTGGTCACCAAAGGTCTCACATGTATCTTCGAATTCTCGAATATGGAGATATGGTTTTTCAGAATCCATCCCATGAAATGTAGGAAGAATTTGGATCATACCATTCCGAAAGTGGAACTGACCAGAATTATACGGGAGTAGAATGCAACCAGGGGTAACAGTTCGCTCCGGAAATAACAAATCTTTCATGGGGAGGTAAGGTATCTCCTCCTCTCTAGCACCAACACCGACACTACCATGATCCGACATATCGCTACCGAAAGGTTCAGAATTCTCACTCAGTGTTTGACTCAATGAACGACTTGTGATGGAATTATTAGGCGAAGGAGGTGGAACCCAAAAAGGAATAGACTCAGAATTTTCCAAACTTGCTTCGGCAATAGGATTTTCGTGAACTTGGGTGGGAGATGAATTCTGCATAGAAACACACAAAAAGATGATTTTTTTTTTCTTTCGAAATCACTTGTAGATAAAAATATCTTTCTTGAAAATTTAACAATTTCGGATCCCCGGCAACGGCGCCAAAAACTTGACGCGACTAAGATTTTGTCTCAAAAGTGCGTTTTACTCTAGGCTCAAGTGCAAGCCTGTTGCTCAAGTAGTAACCCGGTAAATCGGGATCGTATCCACAGGGATCGAGATTGCCAAATAAGAACAAGAAAAATTATTAAATCTTGAAATGATTTCTTAAAAGAAACAAAAAGATGATTAATGATTGGGGAAATTTCTAGTGAAATAAAAATTTGCTTAAGAAAAACAAACTGAAAATTGCAAAAGAATTTAGATATGACAAATGGGAGAAAATAGGGTAGGGTACAATCCCTCAATCCTTAACAAATTACCTTATAAAATACTAGACTTGTAAATTAAAATTATTAACTGGATCCGGTCTTTATAAATTCTAAGCATTACGTATATGTGGTTCAAGCCCACACCATAAGAAATCAAAGTCAAATACAAAGCGGTGAATGGAAAATTATACTCGCAAAGCGTTCTTAAACATCTCAAGTACCTAGGGCAAGAGAGATTAAAAGATTGACAATGTTTGTATGATTTTCTTTCACGATTCAATCAATATTTTAATTTAACCTCTATTTTCTACATAAATAATTTGCCTTGGATTGTGTTCATGTACCCCAACCCTTGGGAATTTAGCTACTCATGATTTGGTGCAAGAATAAATTTGCATATGAAATTATGGATCCACAAGACATTGTAAATAATTTGCAAATAATAAAACTAGAGAATGGAATGAGATTACTTGAATTCAGCAACAAGAGACTAATTGGAATTCAGAATTTCTTACAAACTGAGGTTCAGGAAAACTCTTGCAGAAATAGAAAATTTTCTCTTAAAGTATAACCCTAAAATTCAACCTCTAATTCTTTCTAGAACTCTCAACCTAGAAAACTCTAGCCACTCTCTAGCTAGCCTCTCAAATGATGTAGGGCATTCGTTTTATAGCACCAAGAATCGAAATTAACAGCTCAATGTGCTTGTAGCACAAGTTTCACCATCCAGCATGCCAAAAATCTGCATAATTAATGCCAGGATTTCACATGACCGGACCGGTCCGGATTACACTCGGATCGGTCCGATATCCACCGGATCGGTTCTTTTATTTTCTCCCGGATCGGTCCGGTCCTAGTCGGATCGGTTCTTTTATTTTCTCCATCGGTTTTCTATCCATCCGGGGTCTACTGGACTTGGATCATTTCGGATCGGTACGGATTCCATCGGATCGGTCTGATTTTCTTCAAGTTTGACTTTTTCCTTGCAACTTTGACTAGCCATATCTTCTGATTTAGAACTCCGATTTGGGTGCCGTTTCTTCCTATGCTCTTGTGAACTCATGCTCTTCAACTTCACTTTTGGTGTCACCTTCGATTTTTGAGTGGAACTTTACTCTTTTGCCCTTTTACTTTTCTTCTGATTTTCTTCTTTTCCATTCTTGCATTTCATTCCTGAAAACTTTATCACAATTACTCAAAAACTAGGGAATACTGTTAGAAACAGATAATAGAGTGATATGGGCTAAAAATGATTCAATTACCTTATTCGAGATATTAAAATCACTAATTTAAGGGGCTAAATTCAGAAGAATTTACGCTTGGTCAGTATTCATTCAAAATGTATGGAATTCCTACCTTAGTCCTACATTTCTGCTATACGATGGTTTTAGAAAGCAAGAGAAAGGCATGGTTGTACCAATCACTCATGCTTATCTACATGTTTTTCACTATAACCCTTCTAATGGATTAAATACCATCTCATTGGGCCCGAAACTCTCTAAAGTATAGACTATAGTCTTTAAAGGATTATAGATGGTAGCAAATAGATTTTTTTTAGCTTTAGGTAGAAATTCTAACCTTGACGGTGCTCTGATATGTCAGAGAATGAAGCACCGGGTTCTGTAAAAAAGGTGAGAATGAAGATTAATATGAATAAAATAACAGTTACAAAACTCGTGTTGCAGTTATAACGCTATGACATTTATAATATATCGCTGAAACCCAATTACAAAAACTATACATGCTTGTACAGAAAAAAATTATGAAAAATAATTCTAATAGATCCAAATAACTAACCTAAATATCTTAATTTTAGGTTTTGTACATGATTCATATAAATTAAGTTATGAATCAGTGTATCATAAATCACAAAATTCCAACAACTAATGTGAATAACTTAATTTAACTGTTTTCCACGCCTATGTCGCAGTTTGACACCCAACAATTAGATTAAGAAGACATTTAGACATTGAAGAAAGAAACCAGGAAACCAACAGGTGATCTTATTATTCCCAGTCCAAATAATCTTGATTCCATTTTCCCCAGCATGATCAGATTTTGTTATGAATTTTTGCGGAATTAAATCTGGAGAGTGAGAAACGAATTTCTACAACTTGTGACCTTTAATGCCTACATTAACTTGTTGTCTCCATATCATATAGTTATTATTGCCAATTTTAAAAAATAATAATACATCGTAATAGACTAAAAACAATTATACAACAAAACAAAATTATAAATAATAAACATTCACAACAAATACGAAATAGAAACAAACATTAATAAGAAAAAAGATCGGATCATCAAAATAGTTACTAAAAATTAAGAAGAACATCCACAAAATGTATAACGCTTACCTAAACTCAAGCACTCGAGGTAGAAATTGAAAAATATAACCCTTGTTAATGGTGACATCGGCTCTAGAAGTGGTCAACATGGCCATGACCCCACCCTGCACTCTGCCAAACCTGTTAACCTTGACTTTCAAAAGATGGACATCCTCCTCAATCATACTGATCAGCTCTACACTATTTAACATTTATTTATCAGCCTCAGCAAGATTATTATAGGTGTTATACCTCACCTTTTTAGAATTTTATAAGTTCGTAGTCGGAGTGTACAGTCGAATCTCTAAATCCTCTTTAGTCTTCTCTAAATATTGGGTTTAGTGGCAGAAGATTTAGCCCTTTCCCTGAGAATCGTGGTGCCATATTTCTCTACATAAAAACTGAAGGATGAGTTTAGTATATGTGTAAATCCAAAACATCTACCAAAATCATGTAATAACATAGAATGGAATAGAAAATTAAACTTTCCACATAAGCCCTAAATATTGCCTAGGTTCATTATATAATTGAAGATTTTTGAAAATCATACGTATCTTAAGATGTTGTGGAGGTTCTTAGGATTGATCAGAAATACTTTCTCTTTCCTCAGCTTGGCCAAATTCATGCCACGGTCCGATTGATTTAGGTAGTATAAGAAAAAAATATCTTATGACTTCAAAGAGAAGGTCAAAACTCAAAAATAAGCTAAAAGAAGGAGATATAGAGATAAATGTTTTTGAAAGTGTTTAAAATCTAAAGTACCCCAAAAAATATTAACATTAAATAAAAAGCCACCTGTTCTGAATAAGATCCTTTCTATAAAAGAGAAGGGGGTTCATCCGGACATGATCCCAAGCGTGGTAATCATTGGATTAAGGATGCTTTCCATCCAAAACTACCCCCCAATAAGAATCCAACTCATGATGTTTTTACCAGCGAACAAATGACTAGATTTTAAAATGTTAATCATTCTCTGGGATAGTAATTCAAGTATTCAATCATGCCGCCTAGTTGGATCTCTGCCCAAGCCAATTAAGAGTTTCGATCTTGCTGCTAACAATATCTCATCTAGCAGTGCTTTAAATGCAAACATCAAAGGGAAGGTTCATGAGGTCCATATTAGTAATGATTCCTCAATTAGCTATCGTCATCACATTCATCTCCCACACAACTGAGAATTTTCTTCTTATCAGTGACGAAAGGAACGGTGGTTCCACCTAAAATGGTGAGCAAATATGCAGTAATAACCTTTATCTCAGCTCAAATGGATCTGTGATACAACGAGGGAGAAAATTAGCCTTGCACTTATATACAAAACAGGCCTTACACACACCAAAGAACTTAATAGAAAAATGCACCTATGGAACATTAAATCTAAAACACATTAGCATCCATTCTATCCAAACAAAAAGAAATAAAGCAGTAAAGGGTTGGCATGTTATCTAGGTTTATACTTATGAACTAAAGCAATATGCACGTTATAAAAACATATGCATAAAGTGAATCAAAATCAAGAACCGACCTAAGAACCTAACAAAACCAAGAACTCGATGTGTATAATTTAGAAATGGGACGATGCAAGCGCTCGATATGGGTCGTGTAAATTTACCATGGGTTCTTCTATGATATATGAAGCAGGTGTCTAAGACATCATTGCTTCCGATGGCCTTAAGAAATTACCTCATCTCCAACCTTTCATTCATCAAATAAACTTGTATAAACCTGACATCATTGCTTCCCATGACAAGCTACATTTTACAAACCTTTTATTATCAATGTGCTCACTTTTCCATAAATTAACATTTAACTAAATTAATATCAAAGAAGACCCAAAACACTAATCAACCCAAGTAATTTTTTTTAACAATTTGATAACTATGAAAACATAAAACACATTTGAGAGAGCTATGATGTATTGATCTTATGTCAATGACAACCTATGTTTTTTTGATCCTATGTTCGACATTTAAGCGAACAATACCATAAAGTGAGTCTCAACAAAAATCACTAATAAGATTATTATGGTCATACAAACGAATTGTACTCACAGTTGACACAACTCCAAGTGTACTCATAATTGACGTATACAAAAACACATGGGACTACGACAATAAACCCACGTCAATTTAAATTATGCCCCTAATAAAAAAATAAATTTTAAAATGCATAACCAATGCCAAAACAAAATATTGTTTTACCTTTAAATCACACAAATATCATAGCCACTACATTATTAAGATGACTTTAATATGAACCTAAAAGAATGAGGAGATTCCTCTATAAGAAGATGTTACGCTACAAATTTTAATCCTTTCCCAAATGGAACTGAATAGAAATTAGGTCTAGACTCTCGTGCGATACTTGAGCAACCTTTTGGGATTTTGAATCAAGTGGGTGGTTTGTCATTGAATATGAAGAAAAATTTCAAATTATAGACTTCAATGTGTAAACCAATCAAGCAAGGGATAAAACCTATCAAATATCTATTTGTCATTAAAAATGTTTGTAGATGCACAATGTGTAAACCAATAAACATAACACTTATCAAGATAAGAATTGCAAAAGAATTCGATAGAAGTACAAAACCTATAAAATTTCTATTTGTGAGTGAACTTTTAGTAAAACTATAACTTTCAATTCAAATGTGTATAGAATTTTACTCATGTTGACATCAGATGGAGCAAGTAGAGAATTGGGGCGTAGTCGTAGAGTTGAAATCATGTTGTTTGGAGGCCAAATTCATTCTTTACTTCAATTTACTCATATTAAGCTTTAACCTTTAGTTATATCAAGTACAACAATTTGAAATCAATCAATGTTAATAATTCTAATACAATAATAAACATATATTAGTTAGTGGCAACACTATAAAACTACTAATTACCTTAGCATTGCCTTTAAAAGTGAAACTGTATAAAAACATATCTTTGCTATTATCTAAATAAATCCAAACTTAATACCGATAACGTAACTATATATCCCTAACACATATAGACATAGAAATTATTCTTATTCTTCACTTGTCATGGCAGGCAAACATCTGTGAAAAGTAATATGAGAAAGAAATTCAATTTGAACCCAATCAACAAATTGAAAGTGTGTGGGTGTGTGTATGTGATAGATAGATAGATAGATAGATAGATAGATGGAGAGAGAGAGAGAGAGAGAGAGAGAGAGAGAGAGAGAGTATACCTTGTGAGCACACGATTGTGAGCCTAGATTTTTACTGGGAAAAGACACTCAAAAAAATTGTTAGTTACACACCATGAAACAGAAACTGAAGTATTTGAGTTTTTTATTCTAAAAAGGTTTGAGGATTCGTGGTCGTCGTGATATATAAATGAGACTGAAGGAAATAATGCTACAAAATTGGAAATCTTAATTATTAATGAGTTACTTATAACATCCCCAATCATCATATAGGTACAGGGATACCAAATTTAAATTCAAGCAAAGATGAGTACTTCGAGAGGAACGACGATCATCTAAATGCCATCAGTTGGGGTTGGGGTGTCACCCATTGTCATTAAAGAAAAAAAGGGTAGCGTCTAACATACATAACTTCCATAAATTACTTCATCCCATAAATACCTACATAACTTACATACATACTACATAAATACCTTTACCCCATAAATTCCACCAAGCGTTCATGTCACCGGTTTAAAAAGAAATAACTTTGAAAGTAATATCATGCAAAGAGAAAATGAATCGCATATTTAATAAAACTTAGAACAACGTTCATATATTTAATATGTTATAGACTAAATTTTAACCAAATGTAAAGGTTTAAATAGAGAAAAATGTGGGTCCTTTTTCAAAGCTTCTTAGAAGTAAGAGTCAAAGTAATAACTTACATACTAATAGACACACCTTGCAAGTAACAAAAATAGACAAAGACATCGATACTTTACGAAAAAAAGAATAAAAACTCACTTGGAATTTTTATCAAACAACTTGTAAGTAACTAAAGAAATCCAAAAGTACAAATTCATTCCATCAATTTTTTAACCAATTTCAAAATGGAAACCAAACTTGATTTCTATGAAGGGGTTCCTATTGTCAAACACAATACAAAATAAAAAAATAAAAAACCCTAAAATATAAAATCCAAACAAAACAACAAAATACAATATAAAATGTAAAAGAGTATACCTGTAAACATGGTTTGAACTATAGGTTTTTGAAGTATAATCAGGTCTTAATCTGGAAAAAAAACACAAAAATAATTAGATCCAAAGATATAAACATAAATATAAACAAATCTTAAACAAAATCTATTCACAAAATCTAAGTTATAAAGCCCTAATTTATCACGATATCTTATCCGAAATCATAATGAAGAAATTATATTGTACACAAATCGCACCACATTTTCAGATGTACGTAAGAAATGAGCACAATATCTTCACCACATCATCAAATCTACAAAGACTATATAAAAACACCAAATAAACAAATCAAATAACCACATAATAAAACCTTAAATAAACAATGGAAGAGAGATAAAATTAGGGGGAGAGAGGCGACAACTTTGGAGGGGGCAATATCAAGGGAGGGGGAGGCACCGAGGGAGGGGTGGCTGTGTTGGTGCTCAGTTTTTCCCCCATCTGTTGATGCTCCAAAAATGAACCATTCTTGTGGCATGGTTGTAACTGCACAAAATAACCCAACAATGATTCTCGTGTTTAAAATCAAAACCGAGATTTAGAACAGATCTTGAAATTATCTAAAAAATGAACAGATCTTGAAATCACCTAAAAAACCATATCAGAGAGAGAGAGAGAGCTTAATATCAAAACCCAAAAATGAACAGATTAAGAACCCTCATTTTGTGTGAAGTGCTGATGAGGGAATGGGAGAAAGTGATTGAATGAGAGAGAGAGGGGTTGTGCTTGTCAAATGAGGGTCGGGGACATAGAGAGCGTGCTTTGGTAATTGGTATTTGACAGTAAGTGTGTAATTTCCTCTTTTATCCATGTATTTGAAATTTGGGTAAAAGGAGGAAAGAAAATGAAGGGTTAAAAAGGGGTGGGGGTGGGGGAAAGTCAAATATTTAAGGGAAAATATGGTAAGAGGTGTATTTTAATCTCAACCATTGGATTGTTGCCTTGTTGGCATCGATCGAAACCGTGAAGTGTCTTCCCAACTTATGAATAGTGAAAACACCATTGTAACTTATTTTATATATATATATATATATATATATATATATATATATATATATATATATATATATATATATATATATATATATATATATATATAGAGAGAGAGAGAGAGAGAGAGAGAGAGAGATAATTTTTGCGTAGGAAGGTGAACGCATTTTAATAAGAGTTTATCCAACTAAATATATTGACTCTCACCCAGTTTTGTTCCAATACCCCCCTCCCTAACAAAAATCTGGAAATTTGAGATATACCAAAAAAGGCGTTACTAAATCTCACAGAGTATCATGTAAAAGATAAAAATATAAAGAAGAAATTTGAGAAAAACTTTACTCTTATGGGTTACAACTATATTTGTGGGGCGCATCAATATTTCAAAAAATTAAGGGAGAGGCAAATATCGTAAGAGAGTGGGGGTGAGAGTTAAAAAGACCCATCATTTCAATTTGCAGAAAGAACAATTCATAGAAGTTTGCTTGACATAAGCATGAGTCTACAAAAAGGAGTTTTAAAATGCAACCTAGTTTATATCCATTTGTATTGGATGTTACAATAATCTTATCTAAATATTATGTTGTACACTAAATATAGACATGATAAACTAAAAGGATTTCTTGGAAAAGTGTGCTAACCATTACGATTTATGTAGTATTAAAGACTGTTATGTAACAACTTCGTGTTTTACATATTTTCTCCATTGACCTATTTAATTAGTTTATTCAGAGAAAATACCACTATCATTTCAGAACTCTTTAACATTGAGACCAACAAGGATGCATATTAGCAATTTTACATCTTTGAGTGTTTCGCATGCATGTAGTCTAATGTATTTTCAATCCTCGTTTTCGTTAGTGAACCTCCATTGGTCAGTGAGCTGGACTTCGGCTTGGGTATTTATTTGACCACTTAGTAACCTCAAGTGGCTAATGCTCAGGGATGTGATATTGAAAATGGGGACTTAGATTTCGTTCAAAATCAAGTGATCATTCAATCTAAAATGGTCATTGAGTAGTAATTTGGTTTAACCACTGGTTTGATCATTGACCAGCCTCTAATGGCCATTACTCAAGACTGTGATTTGGTAAATGGTATTTTCGATCCTTTTCAATGGCTGAGATGGAAATGTCTCAACCAAAAATTCTGAACCCCCTATCTCCTAAACATCAATGGTAGAAGCAAGAATGTATTAAAGTATTGAATTTGTCTCCTCGAAAAATAACAATTGCTTTAACAGATAAGATACAAAAATGATTGGTCTTTAATATGTGTCCTAGACTCATAAATGGAATGCAACAAATATCCTATCACCATATAGGGATTACCGGAATTATCTGAAAATGTATATGCTAAGAATGTTTTCCTTATAAAATAAATGCATGATGGTTTTATACATGTCAAGAAGAACGTGGAAAAAATGTTATGTGTCTCCTAACCCCACAATTTTATGAAATTTGTTTTTCATTAGAAGATAAACAATTAAGAAATGACATATTATCCTCAAAGGAGTAATATTAATGTTTAAATTCTTCGACATTGGTATATAGCAATAATATATCCAATTTCCATCTTGGATTCTTGATTTGTCTTTTAATTCAACTGATAATCATAAAAAACAACATGCTCCTCCTAAAGTCAAATATGTGGTTATGATATTTAACTTAACTACTATCAATAGTCTGAAGAAGCTAATACTTATTGTTACGCCAAATTTGAACAATTAGTGCATTGATCGGTGGAATTCACTGCCTTAGAGGAGTTTCATATATCTACTTGTCCCACATTAATGGAGTTACCTTTAAGAAAGGACAACGCAAAAAGGACCGAGATCCATTGTAGCGGAACAAAATTTATGGGATGCATTGCAATGGCGTGACCTTGTGGTCAAACAAATACTTTCATCTCTATTATGCCCACGATAAGGCTTTCCCATTCACAAATAATTTTTTTGTTCTGATGAAGATAAGCGCATGTTTTTTTCAAGTGTGTTCAGGATTTTATTTTCGAGAAAATAGTGTTTTTTTAATGCAACACGATCTTTCCCCTTGTGAATTTAGAGTAAATATTTTTTGAGGAAAACATTTCACACCAGACGAAAGAAAATTTATAACTATCCAATTTTCATGTTAGTTATACTAGTCACAATTTTCTTTTTCATGGAATTGATCAATTTTAGTGGTTGTTGTAGTAGGAAACAAAACTGTTTTGTATCAAAATCCCATAATCTTACTTTCATACAAATGTAAAACTGATGTATCATTGTTCTATCATTTTCTTTTTATTGAAGTAATAGTCTATAAGAAAATGGTTCTGTTTTTATAGAATTTCCAACAAATGGAAGTTATAATTTGACTGATGTGTGCTTATGGTGTTGACTACATCAACACATTTTAATCTAAAATGGTTGTCATTTATTAAAACTAACCTTGAATGGATTTTGGGTGATTGTTACATATGGTTGTTACTTGTATCAAAACATAATAGTTATTTTTTTGACTTGTAACTATAGAAATTTTCTAAGGAAGACCTTTCTTCCATAACAATGCAAAAAATAGATTTAGCAGATCTATGCAACGGGGAAAACATTATTCCTATTGTCCTTCCATTCCATGTAGAAGTATCACGTGAATTATGAAGACTTGTTCAAGAGTTAGCTATCTCATTTATAATCTTCATATTCAGTATGTAACCATTCGAAGATGGATTTTAAGAACCATTAACATAAAATAATCATATGGTTGTTATCGTTATTCATTAAGTTTTGTGGGGACAAACTCACCATGCCGACTATCCAATTTGATTGATTTGTGAAGATGTATGTACTTATACATTGTGTTACTTAGGCGACGACACAATTTAGGATATAACTTGTCTTTACTACCTAACCATTTACTTTCCATGTATAACTACATTCATTTTCTATTAGAATATACACTTGTTCTTAGTTTTTTGTTCTTTTTTACATAGTCTTAAATGCATCTTTGTCATATTTTTTCTTACATAATAAATATATGTTAATCATTTAGTAGATTTTTTTGATTCATGTTCAACCTTCACTTACTTTCCAACTATTTGCAAAAATAAACAATCTTCGGCTCAAAGTCACCATCAAGTAGTACATTTCCATGCTTAACATCACATATGACACTACATTGTGACACCCCGCTTATTAAAATAAGAGGTGGCCAGCCCGCTCGTCCAATAAAAATAGGAATCTTAAATTGTCCATCCTTAGCATCGCTGTCGCATAATAATAATACGAGACAACCACCAAAATTTTGAAAACGGGTGTCATATATAACTTTGCAAAATGGGTAAAAGCAGTTTGCATCCTTTAGTTTATAACCAAGGGTTGATATATAGATATATAATAGGTTAACAAAAATTCTACAAAACATAACCGAATAAGTTGTCGGTTAACAGACTAATACAAAAGGTTACACAAAATATTACAGTAAATATTAAATAATAAACTGGGGCAACATGCTCGAATATACAGATGGATCATAACTAGAATATCCAAAAGATTGACCCGTATAATATAAAAATCCTACAAGATCCGCAAAACGCTGTAACTCCTTAACACTGGAAAGGAAGATCAAAGTGGGAACCCATGTGGCTGAGCCCCTAAACATAAATAAGAACCACACAAGAAAAAGAAGTATAAACGGGGCAGGGCCCGATTTGATATGATATAAATGTGAATAAAACGAATAACATTTATGAATTCTAAATTTCATGAACATGTTAATTTCGCTTTTCATTCAACATATCATCATCACCTTTCTTCTAAGTACACCTCCTAACGCGTACAATTCATATTATGTTAAACTCCCCATCTACTTAATAGGAGCAACCTAATCTATTCAACATGTCGAGTTTGTCAATTTAAAATGATCATACAAAATAATGATCATTAGGGACCATATGAAATTAAAATTGGTTCAGAATTTCCTTTAATCAATTAATCATTCGTGTGAAATTCCATTGAGTGAGAGAAACTACAATCATATAATAAGGGTTCTAAGACCATCCTTCTGGGAGTCACCCCATTGGATGCACCCCTAAATGCTCTCATCTTCCAGGGCCTAAAATTGAGACTACCTGGGTATCTTAAATCGCAATGCATGGGAAGCGGCCATATGCCCTTAATGTACCTGACAACTCATAGACAACAACCTCGGCGTATGAGAGGGACGAGGTAATAAAGGATCCTGACTCACAACCACCACTGTCATCCTACATAAGGTCGGCTGTGGCCGACGTCAATGGTCACCTCATTGACGGGAGGCATCAGAGATCACACCTACCTCGCTCATCAACCTCGATTGGGAATAAGCCGAGGTAGCAAGGACTACCCCAGCGTGACCAACCTTGGCTGAGAATCAGCCGAGGTTCGTTCTACACCAATGTAACCTCAGCCCAGGCTGACATTGTAATTCCACCTGCCTAACTTTCGTTGTCCTACTCAGCCGAGATCATCACGAATAACCTCGGATTGAGTAGCAGCCAGACTTCACCAACCCGCACTCTTGGTACCAATAGAAGACAACTGAGTATTTACAAGCACATGTATAGCTTGGAACACGTGGACAAATCTGTTATAACCAAATTATTCCCTCCACATGAGGGAATATTGAGGTCATCATTACTTAGTTGAGATCATCCAGGTGTCACTCTCATATTGTCCCGATGCTCATGCACATGCTCATTGTATGCTTGAGGGGTACATTACACCCCCAAGCACTATGTATAGAGGTCATCCTCTACCTTGTAAAAGGATTGAGAATTACAATCCTAGTTGAAACTCTGTCATTTTATAGAGGAGAAAGAGAAAGTTTGAGAGATTGTATCCATGGCCATTAGTGCCTTCATTCAGTGATATTACTCACGCACACTCACAATGGATGTAGGCCAGATTGGATGAACCACTTACATTCAAGTGTTCATTCTTTCCTCCTCACCTTAGTCTCTTATATTTAGTATACTCTTGTGCTGCCAGTGTTATCACTAGTTTGAGCTTACAAACACCTTGACTGGTGGTGCTATTGCAACATCATCATTTTGGCGCCGTCTCTGGGAACGAGAAGCCATCTCTTCCTCTTTTTTCTACTTAACCTCATCGGGAACTCTGGTGGTGAACCAGGCCTCACCCCTTGAGGGGAGATGTTTCACCATTGAAACAGGTCTAGTAAGGTACTAAGATCATCTACTTCATAAGCCCTATAGTGTTAATGAATGGCACCGGAATTACCACCACCTCTTCCACCGCCTAGTCCTGGAGGTCCTAGTTCCAGCCAGGCAGTGCCTTAGTCCGAAATGGCAGAGGTGGCGACAGAATTGAGATATTTGGCTGCAATGCAACAAGCAATGAATGATTAATTTGCACAACTCAGTTAAAATATGATGAGACCACCTGGGGTCTCACCGGAGATTATTACTCCGACGGCTATACTGCTCCATCTTGAGGCTAGGGGACCACACCTGGCACTACGGAAAGACCAACCTACACCGCAACGGAGGAGGGACGTTGCTGACCCTAGGCATTTGCATCTTGGGAGGTAAGGACACCATTGCCCTGAGGATAGCTATGATGATTTGGAGGCAGAAGATGCTCTAGAAGATTGTTGGTAGCCGTATGAGGTTTCAAAAAAACACAGTGCATCCTATCCATTAGAGTCGAGGTTGTGAAGGCAGAAAAGGTGAGGGAGCTCAACAAAGAGGATCAACCTTTGATCGATTGAGCAGAGGGTCATCTTTTGAAAGGCTCGTCCCAGTAAATGACATAAGACAGAGGTTATCTAGGTCTAGAAGTGTAACCGTCTCACAAGGAGAAGAGGGGGAACGTCAGCCTTCTCAAGGCTGACCCCACATAGGATGATGTAGGGACCAGGAAGAGGTCCACAGCCGACGTTGTGCTGCGGCTGGGGAACCCTCGGTCCACCCCTTAGAGATGGCTGGAGACAACCTCGACCAGGCCGACGTTGCAAGACCATGGAATCACTCTATCCAACGTCTTGAAGAAATAATTGGAGACCTCATAAAAAGCCAAGACCCACTATAAAGAGGTTTCTCAGAGGGCTCTCCATTAGTGGCTAAGATAGTGAGCTTCCCAACCCATGCCAAGTTCAAGCCACCTACGATTTCACCCAAATATGATTGTAGCACCAACCATGTACATCATATTTAAATGTACCAGTCTGCGGTGGACATTTACTCAATACTAGATGAGATGAAGTGAGGGCCTTCTCCAGGACTTTGACGGGAGTTGCACACATCTGGTTTACCTCTATTTTGAAAAACTCAATAGAGAACTTTAAGGGATTGGCTAAACGTTCATCCACAATTTTTATTTTGGGGTAAGACCTCAACAGAAGACCACTCATCCGCTATATGTCGAACAAGGGAAGAATGAGAGCTTAAGAGACTACATCACAAGATTCAACAAAGAGAAACTAGAGGTTGAAGATTACAAAGAGAACATAGCTATGACCGCTCTCATAGGAGGTCTCCAAAAGGGGAAGTTGTTATGGAAACTAGCAGAAGATCCTCCCAAGTTCATGGCAGAGTTATTGGAAACTGCAGGTAAGGTCATGAACGCTGAAGAGGCCATGGACGCAAAGTATGAGGATGAGAACGACAGTGGCAGCGGGAAGTTCCAAAGAAAGAAGGAGGGAAAGAAGAGGTCAGCTGACAAAAAGTTTGCACGCTATACCCTTCTAACCATGAGCTGCGAACACATCCTTAATGAGATCAATAATAATCGGTCTCTGAGATGGCCAGAGAAGCTGAAGGCCCCTCCGCATAAGAGGAACAAGAACTTGTGGTGCAAGTTCCACCAGGACCATGGCCATGTGACAGACAAGTGCTTCACCTTAAAGGATGAGATCGAAAAGATGTTGAAATCCAAAAAGTTGAGGAAGTACGTTGATGGCAAGGCTCCTAAGAGGGGAAAAGATGATCCTAAAATGAAGAGAAACGACAGATGTCATGACGGTACTCCAGTAAGAAGAGACGATGACTCGGATTGTGATGATGAAGACGATCCAGACCTCCCACCAAAAGATGACCCTACCCCGATGAAGAGGGTTGGTATGATCTCCTTCGGTGTTAGCACCATATGCGGAGGTCTTGTAGGGGGTGGCTCCGAAGTGGATGACCAAAAATCTCATGTGGCAGAGTCCAAGTCAGTGGCCAAAATAGAGGTGGTAAATTTGACATCTTCAGAGGACAAGCAGAAGAGAAAGAAGGTGGATATGTACACTCTTATAGTCGGGTTCTCCCGACTCAACTTCAAAGGCATCTTAGCTCCGCATGATGATCCTTTGGTAATTACAAAAAGAGTACATGGATGTGAGGTGCAGAGAGTTCTTGTAGACGGAGGAAGTTCAGCAGATGTGATGTTCTGGCCTTGTTTCAAAAGCCTAGGCCTTAGAAACGCCAGAATTGTACCCTATCATCATCCATTAATGGTTTTCAACGGTGAAAAAGTCCATCCATTGGGCATGTATGAGATGGACGTGCGAATGGGAGATGAGTGGCCTAAGAGGTTGACCCAAAAGATCAATTTTTTATTATGGAAGAAAATGTCTTCTCGGTCTATAACCTCATCATAGGAAGAGTAGTCCTTAAGGAGTTTGAAGCCGTACCATCAATGGTCCACCAGATGCTAAAATTATTGACCCCCTATGGGGTAGGGGAAGTGAAGAGTGACCAAACTATAGCACGAGAATGCTACTTCAACTCAGCCGAATAGAGAGAGGCCCATAAGAGAGCAACCACCACGTATAACACTGATACACTTGACCCTAGAGATGAAACGAAGTTGAAGAAAGGAGAGGCCACGAAATAGGTAGAATCCATCGTCCTCAATGAGGACGAACCGAAAAAAACCGTTCAGGTCGGCAAGGCCTTAAAATCAGAGATCAAGGAAGAACTGATAAATTTCTTGAGGAAGAGGCAGAGTGTCTTTGCCTGGAGCCACACAGACATGCCTAGCATTGACCCGGAGGTTATGTGTCATAAACTAAGCATGGAAGAAGATGCTAGGACAATCAAATAAAGATGAAGAGTTTATTCTTGGCATAAGTATGATGTCATCAGAGAAGAGGTCAGGAAACTGGAAGAGGCAGAATTTATCAGGGAGGTTATATACCCAGAATGTTTGTCAGATGCCGTCATTGTGCCCAAGGCCAATGGAAAATAGAGGATGTGCGTAGATTTCACCGACCTGAATAAGACTTTCCCTCAAGACAGTTACCCCTTACCTCAAATCAATCATATGGTAGATGCCACAGCAGGGCATGAGCTAATGAGCTTCATGGACACTTATTCTAGTTATAACTAGATCTTCATGGATGCTGAAGACTCAGAGAAAACAACCTTCATCACTAACAAGGGGACATATTTCTACAAGGTTATGCCCTTCGGCTTGAAAAATGTAGGAGAAACGTATCAACGTCTTGTCAATAAGATATTTGAAAATAAAATAGGCAATACTATGGAGGTGTATGTAAATGATATGTTAACGAAGAGCTTAATGGCCTGCACTCACGTGGCAGACCTAGAAAAAACCTTCAATACCATGGACTTGTACAGAATGAAACTTAATCTCGTGAAGTGTGTCTTCGGGGTAAGAGTTGGGAAATTTCTTGGATTCATTATAAATCAGAGGGTAATAGAGGCAAACCCTGAGAAGATCAAGGCTTTGATTGACATAAAGGCACCAAGAAGTATCAAGGACGTTCAGAGGCTCAGTGGAAGAGTACCTGCACTCAACAGATTTATTTCCAAAGCGATGGAAACGTGTCTTCCATTATTTAAGGTGCTTAGAAAGGCCTTCGAATGAGACAAAGAGTGTGATGAGGCTTTCAATCAACTCAAGTCCTACCTCGGATCTCCCTTGCTCTTATTTAGGCCCATAGTGGGGGAGAAGCTGTATGTTTATCTCGCAGTCTCTTAGTTAGCTATAATTGCAGCCATAGTACGAGAAGACGTTGGGGTCCAAAGGTCTGTATACTTCAACAGTAATTCCCTTCAAGGGTCTGAACAAAACTATCCTCGGATGGAAAAGTTGGCTTATGCTTTGATACATTCTTCTAGGAAGATGAAGCCCTACTTCCAAGCCCACTCTATGGTCATCCTCATTGACTCCCCATTAAGGTAAGACCTCCACAAGCCTGATAAGTCAGGAAGGTTTATGACCTAGGCCATTGAGTTGGGAGAGTATTACCTTACTTATCAACCCAGGTTGGCCATTAAAAGACATGCACTTGCAGATTTTGTTGCTGAGTTCACATGGGAAGAGGCCGAGGTTGAGAATAACCTAGAGACTACAGAGGGATCAAATAGTAATGTCTTCTGAGACCCAAAATAGGTTATGTACAACAAATCCAAAAATGGAATAACCAAGACTGAGGAAAACCGGTACCTCTTCAAGAAAGTAATCATGTCAGACGGGAGCTTCTCATTAGATAAAGATATCTGAAACCTCTTTATTGATGGGTCATATTGCGAAAGTGGAAGCAGTGTAGGGATGATACTCTCAGCTCCGAATGGTACCAACATTGAATATATACTAAGGATTAACATCAAGGCATCAAACAACGAGTCAGAATATGAGGCCATGATAGCGGGCCTGTCCTTGGAAAAGACCCTTAGGATAAGATGAATCCTACTTTGTAGTGACTCAAGGTTAGTTGTTAACTAAGTGTTTGGAGTTTATGAGGCCAAGGATGGAAGGATGGACAAATACGTGAAGAGGGTAAGAATAATTCTAGAAGGTTTCGAAGAGGTAAAGATGAAGAGGGTACATTGACAAAATAATAGCCATGTAGATTCACTAGCAAGGTTGGCTTCAGCAACAAGGATAAATATCAGAAGGACAGTTCCAGTCGGGATCCTGCTCAAGATGACCATTGAAGAAGAAGAGGTTAGTAACCCTTGCCTCAATTTGAACCTAGGGGACTCATGTATGGACCTCCTTATCATATATATCAGAGAGGGAGAACTGCCGAAATCAAAGCTAGAAAGGAGGAAACTGAGGTACAGAGCTGCAAAGTTCTCAATAATAGGAGATGTCCTATATAAGAAGGGATTTCTATGACCCCTCCTCAGGTGCGTTCATCCCACAGAGGTCCCCCGTGTCCTACAAGAGGTACACGAGGGTTCTTGCTCCATTCACATAAACGGAAGACCTTTAGCCAAGAGGATTATAATGCATGGATATTGGTGGCCGACCTTGGCCAAGGATGCTGCAGCCTATGTGAAGAGGTGTGAAAAATGCCAAAGATTCTCCACTATCCCCCATCAACCTCATCATCCTATGACGTCAATAAGTTCTCCTTGGCCATTCGAAGTATAGGGAATTAACTTGTTGGGTCCCTTACCAAGAGCTGCAGATAACTACAGGTTTTTGATAGTTATTATTGACTATTTCTCCAAATGGGTAGAGGCCGAGCTGATGATCACAATTACAGAGCATAAGACTTTCCAATTCATTTGGAAGAGCATTATATGCAGACATAACCTTCCAAACACCCTCATCTCGGACAACGGAACCCAGTTCAAGAATTTTTCCTTATAAAAGTATTACGAGAGAGTTGGGATCAAGTAGTTTTTCTCTTCTCCCGGTCGACCTCAGGCTAACGGTCAGATCGAAGTCACAAATAGAACAATCCTCGATGGGATTAAGAAGATTCTGGAAGAAGCTAAGGGGAGATGGACTGAAGAGGTTTATACTGTGTTATGGGCCTATAAAACAATGACTAGGATGCCAACGGGGGAGACCCCATTTATGTTAGCACATGGCTCAAAAGCCATCATACCAACATAGGTAGGACTCCCCACTCACAGGGTTCAGGCCAATGACCCTGAGAAGAATGGGGATGAGATAAGACTTGACCTAGATTTCATTCAGGAGAGAAGAGAAGACGCAGAGATCAGACATGCAACCTATCAACAGAGAACAACAAAGTTCTACAATCAAAGGGTGAAATCAAGACCCATGTCCATAGGAGACCTAGTGGTGAAGAAGACATTACAAAAGGAAAACAAGCTTCACCCAAATTGGCATGACCCTTACAAAGTGATGAAGGAGGTTGTACCCGAGACCTACAAACTGGAAAACCTTGAAGAGAAACCTTTTTCCAATCATTGGAACCCTGATCATTTGAAAAAGTATTATATATGATGTTGCAATGATTCCTATGTAAATGTATCAACTTATGCAGATATTATTAATGAGAAGATCAGTTCTTGTGTCAATTCTTGGTTCATTATGCTTAGGTGAAATTTTTTTAAGGGTAACATCTTAGTTTATGACCTCAGACCTTAAAACATCATAGTTTGGTGACAAGGTCTGAGGTGAACATCATACTTGGATAACCTCAGACCTTAAACATCATTAATTTGGTGAATTTTATGGAGGTAACATCTTAGTTTAAGACCTCAGACCTTAAAACATCATAGTTTGGTGACAAGGTCTGAGGTGAACATCATACTTGGATGACCTCAGACCTTAAACATCATTAATTTGGTGAAATTTATGGGGGTAAATCTTAGTTGAGGACCTCAGTCCTTAAACATCATTAATATTGGTGAAATTTATGGGGTTAACATCTTAGTTGATGACCTCAGACCTTAAAACATCATAGTTTGGTGACAAGGTCTGAGGTGAACATCATACTTGGATGACCTCAGACCTTAAACACCATTAATTTGGTAAAATTTATAGGGTAACATCTTAGTTTATGACCCCAGACCTTAAAACATCATAGTTAGTGATGAGGGCACCATTATATTCAGGCTTCAAACCTTAATACAAACACATTGCATAAAATATAAAACTATTCAAGGAACATTAAATAAAAGAAGCAAAGCCCTCTTCGGAGGTTGATATGGAATGAAGTTAAGAATTACAAATCAAAATTATGTTTTAGAAAAGTGTTATCAGAAGTCACAGATCGGTATGAATCAGAAATAAAAAATTAATAGTAAGAGCTTCACGAAATGGGTTTAAGTATCTACAGTCTCAGGGTTGGTGACCATGCCCCCACTTCCTTGGCCGAGGTTAGTCACTTCTACCCCATCATCTTGAGGACTAACGTTCTCAGTCCTTGTGTCTTCTTATTGATCAGTCTCGGAAGGTGCAACACTTCCTTCCTCCTCAATCTCTTGCAAGGCCTGAGCAAATGGAGGATCGGCATAGCCCAGACCAACGAAGTCAGAGGCTTCCTGACTCCCCGACTCCTTCTCTTTCATTGCAGCGCAATTTCCAGTTGCCTTAACACACTTTTCGAGGTATTCAAAGCCAAAGCTGATGAATTCGTCAGAGACCTTGTAGTCCTCCAAGATCTTCTCTGAGGCGTCATCCAGAGCATCCTTAATAGCGACATCGACCTTGTGTTGGAGAGAGTCAGCCTGAGTCTTCAGAGTAGAGCTATGATCCTTCTTAATCTTGTCCATGTCCTTCTCCATCCGCTTAACATTAGCTTCAGACTTCTCTAAGTAAGCCTTCAGACGCTCCACTTCAGTATCCAGATCAGCTTTTGTCTTTTGGGCCTCTTTTCCCTTCTCAATCAAAGGGAGTTTCCTCAGGGTCCAGTCAACAAACTAGTGCATGGTGAGGAGACCCTATAAAACATATGCAGAAATGTCAGTTCAAGAATTGGTATAGTTTAAAGCCGATGTTACACTTAAAAACAACAACAAAAGAATTACTTGGATAGATCGGTGGAGGTTGAACTCTGCCAGCATAGGGGTGTCTAGAGAACGACAGAACCGTTTATCAATGTCGATCATAACGGAGCTAATGGTGTCCAAGGCCTTCAAACTTTGGCCAATAAGGCTATCACCAATATTCAACTGCTCCAGATGATCAACTAACGCATCCTCAGAGGAGATGGGGATCGCGTGATCCCCCTTCGAGGTTTTCTTCTTCTGCCTCTGATCCTCAGGGGCAGGGTCATTGGACTTCCTTTTCTTTGAGGCATCATCCCTTGAAGGGGTGGGGGGGAGGCGCATTTAGACCTGCTTTCTTCACCAGCTTTGTAAGACTGGGGGCTGCCATTTCGCAAATATCGTCTGAGAATCCTGTCGGACGGTCTACAAAAAGAAAGGTCTGAGTTAAAAGATTAGAGATGTAGTAAAATCATAAGTTCAACTTGTTGAAAAAATAATGTAACTTACGAAGCTCGGTCAGGGGACTCCCACTAAGGCAAGTCTCAGAGAGGTAGTAGTGGGTCATCAAATGCTCGTACTTGACCAGCAGACCATGATCCCTCTAATATTGAAGGTCTTTGACCTTCTGAAAGTTATTCTGGCTTAATCAAGCGTCGAACCTGGCAACCATTGACACCTTTCCCCACCTCAGTGGTATCCTCGGATCTAAAGATGAAGAGGGGACACAAGAACAAAATTCCTATGCCCCGGAGGTAAAGAAGTATCGTGGTTTCCAGTTATGGTTGGAAGTTTGGGTAACCATCAACATCTTCTTAGTATACTTCCAATATAGAAAGTGATAGTAACTCAGATGATTCCTAGCAGAGGAGGGTACGCAGCACCCTGTGAAGACCTAGACGGGAAGGTCTGAATGATGGACCTCCCTCCATAAGACGATAAACCCCATCATTACCCTTCAGGCATTGGGGGAGAGTTGGGAAGGAGCTAAGTTAATATAGGATAATATGGACCTAATTATGGGATGAATGGGAAGATGAAATCCCAACTTAAACATTTGCTCATATATGCATATCTCACCATCTCGGCCGCTAAAAGCCCTCTCATCCCTCAGGGTCCTCCTATGTTTTATAGAGGGACCTATGGAATAAAGATGCCTGAAAGCTAAGAGGTCGAGCTCGCTAATAGTGCAATCTATCTCGACTGCCTCGGAGGTGTCAACATCGATTTTGCTACCATCATCCTCATCTCGGGCAACGTCGGCTTGGGTAGGGATGGAAGCACCATCGGGGAACCTCTGAGCGAACTCAGCCCCTGTAGCGGCCGATAAGGGAATAACATCAAATATTCGGGGAATAGCCACACTAGGTCCTACAATTTTGACATTAGAGGAAGAGTGTGAAGTTATAGAACTCTTATTAGATAAGGCACGGCTAGAAACCTCAACTTGGTCAGGGGCTTAATCCATCCTGATGGAATAATCCATGGATTCTTGAAAAGAATCCATAGACATGGGGTTTGAGGTGGATGACTCAGACTCAGACATTGCAGTGGGTTCTAACGGAGTGTCCACTGGCTCAACTAGATCTATTGGGTTAGGGTATATTACCCTCATAGGGGGTGGAAAGATTGGTCTGAGAGGGAATGCCTCTTCCCTATGAGATTCCTCCTGGGCTCGTTCTATTTGCCTAATCTTATCTACGGTTTTTTCCCTAAGAGAAGGGAATTCCTATAAGAGTTGATAAAGAAGTCTGAGCATATGACGACGACCTTACACTTAAGGACTCAAGCCAAAAATAAACAAGACGACACAACTTAAGTTAAAGATAATTTGTGGTTATTTGAAAAAAACCTAACCAAAAACAGTCAAGAATAGCTCACCGGAAAACTCATATGCTCGCCGAAAAACTCATAAACTCACCGGAAAGCTCAAGTCGAGACCAAAAAATGCAATAAAGAAAATTAAAGACCGAAAGTAACCAAAGAAGGGTGTAGAGGATACCTGGGTGACCATGAAATAAGAAGGAGGAGGAATTTACTCGAAGAAACCCTAATAACTGCAGCAACAGGGCTCTGGAAAAGAGAGAGTGAAGAGGGTGCAGGCGAGAGAAATGAGGAAGAAAGATAAGGATAGAGGTTTTAACCCTCAAATTTGATTGCACAAATCCCAAGGCTCATCATTGCCTTGGGAGCCCAAAAATCAATCAGCATCATTGCACTTGTCCGGCACGCCACCCATTTTAATTCTTGACACTTGGCAAAGAGATATTGGCACATCAATAAGAATGGACTCGGCCTTGCAAATACCCCTCAAACACCTACTCACATAGGTAACTAAGGGCTAGGGGTAAATGATATTCCCTTAATGTACCTGATAACTTAGAGACACAAACCTCGGTGTATGAGAAGTTCGAGGTAATAAAGGCCCC
Organism: Sambucus nigra; assembly: GCA_949130495.1. NCBI lineage: Eukaryota > Viridiplantae > Streptophyta > Magnoliopsida > Dipsacales > Adoxaceae > Sambucus > Sambucus nigra. Next base: position 645,460,119 of record OX422215.1, on the reverse strand, counting down.
TGACACATAACCAGTACTCTCGTCCTACATAAGGTCGTCTATGGCTGACGTCAATGGTCACCTCATTGATGGACGGCATCAGAGATCACACCTACCTCGCTCATCAACATCGACCGGGAATAAGCCGAGGTAGCAAGGACCACCCCGTCGTGACCAACCTCTATTGAGAATCAGCCGAGGTTCCTGCTACACCAACGTAACCTCGGCCCAGGTTGACGTTGTAACTCCACCTCCCTAACCTCCATTGTCCTACTGAGTCGAGATCATCACGAATAACCTCGGATTGAGTAGAAGCTAGACTTAACCAACCTCTAACTCTACCAGGCCGAGGTTGGTACCAATCTAAGAGAACCGAGTATTTAGACGCACATTTATAGCTTGGAAGACGTGGACAAATCTGTTATAACCAAATTATTCCATCCACGTGAGGGAATATTGAGGTCATCATTACTTAGTTGAGATCAGCTAGGTGTCACTCTCATACTGGGCTGATGCTTAAGCACATGCTCATTGTATGCTTGAGGGGTACATTACACCCCCCAAGCACTATATATAGAGTTCATCATCTACCTTGTAAAAGGATCAAGAATTAAAACCCTATATGAAACTCTATCATTTTATAGAGGAGAGAGAGAAAGCTTGAGAGATTGTATCCATGGCCATTAGTGCCTTAATTCAGTGATATTACTCACACACACTCACAGTGGACGTAGGCCAGATTGGCTGAACCACTTACATTCAAGTGTTCATCCTCTTCTCCTCACCTCAGTCTCTTATATTTAGTATACTCTTGTGCTGCCATTATTATCACTAGTTTTAGCTTACAAACACCTTGATTGGTGGTGCTATTTTCAGCATCATCACATGGGTATCCTAAATCGCAATGCATGGGAAGCGGCCATATACCTTCGATAGTGAGTCATAACCATACCCAAAATTACCTCACTTCAAACAAAATAATTATACAATGTGACAACCAGTACAATGACCTGAGGACTATATTTTCCCTCCTTCATTAGCCAGGGGATTTACATCATTCGCATTACTTCCCTTATGATAGCACCTAGAGAGGTAGGTACATGTGTGCCATAATCACAAGACACAACAATTAAATATATGTTTCTTATTTCTGAATCCATACAGGTATAACTATGAAGGCTAAAAACTACAATTTCCCTTATAATAGATCCCAAAAGTCCAAAATGATACTCGCATGCTTTATGAAATGAGACATTAAGTTCTCTTAAATAGTACCCGAAGTAAGCCCGTTGTGACAACCCGCTCCAAATAATAACGGGTGGCCAGCCCTATACTATAATAAATCAGGTATCTCAGATGGCACAGTCTCAACATCAACTACTAAGCACTATAATATAAGGTTAACTACCCGCAATCATTAAGTGCGAATTTGCCAAAAATTTAAAACTTTTATAATAACAACAACAACAAAACCAATAATGCACATAACAAACAATATACATCTAACTATGATGAGTAAAAAGTGCATGCTCCAATAATATGAAAGAGTACAATACATTGTACAACAAAATATCAACAATGAAATACCCGAATATGTTGTCGGGTAACAAACAATACAATAATTTGAGAAATGAAATATGGAAGTGTTAATCTACAACACTTGAATACTAATTCAATACACACACTGAATCCTAATCTAGATGTACAAAGATAGGAATCGACTAAAGCAAAGTGCCGCAACAATCCGCTACTGCCACAGCTCCACAAATACCCTGGATGGATAACATCAAAGGCGTCCTTACGGAGGAATACGTGAAGTAATACAATATATACAAGGAGGAGGAAAATATAAACGGGTCAGAGCCCGAGTTTGAAAAACGTTTTATAGCAAGTGAATTAAAATGCATAATAATTATAAATGCATTATTATATGATTTAGTTGGAATCGAACTCTCCATAATAATTCAACTCACCTCTCATCTAAAGCGCGCACTAAACGCATGCACGTGATCTCCAAATGGATGTCCGATTCTAATTTAGGTAAGAGGATTCTAACTTAAACCCAAAAGAAGTATTTAAGTGAAATCATCTACCCTATCTCCCAATACATTTGTTTCCATCATTTATAAGTTATATACATTAACTTACATGTAATAGTTGTAGTTATCTTTATCATGTTCATTTGTTGAACATATAAAGTTACATGATCCAATCATGCCCACATCATCACAATACATCAACAATCTCATTTACTAGAATTTTATATTCTAGTGATGCCCATATAAGGCATGAACCATATATATAATTATTGTATATGAGTTATTAGCATCAAGAGTTAAGGACTAAACTCCTCCCGATTCTCGACACGGTACTGCGTTTCATGCGTGGGACGTCTCGCCGAAGCAAAATCCAAACAAGGAACCCCCCCGTTACACTACTCCTGGCCGTATCGATCCTCGGGGTACATTATGCCCTCAATGCAAGATGCATGTAACCCAAATGATTATTATCTAATTTTAATCAATTAATATTCCCAATTCTCAATAGTACACGATGTTTCATACGTGGGACGTCTCGCCGAAGCGAAATCCAAACAAGGAACCCCCCATTACACTACTCCAGGCACTGTCAATTATCGGGATAGGTGATATATATATATATATATATATATATAGTTATGAGCATTAAGGACTAAACTTATCCCCAAGTTCCAACATTACACTGCGGTTCGTGCGTGGGACGTCTCGCGGAGGCGAAATCCAAACAAGGAACCCCCCCGATACACTAATCCTGGCAATGTAGGTCGTTGAGGTCCATTATGCCCTTGACACCCAAATACAAACACAAGCAATAATAACCATCCAACAGAGATACAACTCGAAGGATGAAGGATCACATGCTATCATCTTCCAGTAACCCATATACGTAGCAACTGGGGCCACCTGGTGGGGTTCAACGACACCCACCTCGTGATCAACTCATGCACACAACATCCGGGAAGAGGTCATAGCTCTTAACCGGCAAGTGAGAGAGACACATACCCACGACCTCTCACCCCCAAAATAAATAATATATATATATATATATATATATATATATATATATATATAATACGTCATTTTCTGACCACCATGGATGACTATGACCTGGGGAATATCCACATCCTTCTTTTCTAGTCAGAATGCTCACCCTCTACACATGAAACTTACCAATTATAGCAAGGAGGGGGTATGCTTAACATGTATATACACCATCATATAAGGTATACATACATCCCACATAATAAAGATATACCATTATATAAGGTATACATGCACATCATTTCATATTCATTATACGCCCTTAGGCGCAAAAGATTAATATCATTATTTAGTATATCTCTCTCTTTTGATACACTAACCGTCAATTCTCGCACAATAACCCCACTTTTTATATGCTATACTAATACTCACTTGAAGCTCACATGACGCTTCTAACAATGAATTGTCTCAAAATTTAATTTAAGTTAAGGATATTCTTGATCCTAATAAACCTCAATTTGCATACACGGTTCTCCATCCATAATATGGTTCAATTTATTTTATGAACCTTTAAAATTATCCCATTCGGGATTGGATCCTAAGATTCGGTATCTCTAAGTTATTCTCATTCTCAGATCGTGAAATCTTTATCATCACCAAATAAAATCCTAAATAAAAGTGGGCTTCCCCACTTAGAAAAATACCAAAATCCCCATTCGGTATTCTTCAAATACTAACCTCGATACTTAGAGGATTTTCCACCAAATTAAGATACTCTTTTAGATTCTCAGTTCTCAAAATCAACCACTAAAACTCCCCGACATTTTCATCTAGTCATTTATTTATCAATTTGCCTCATATATCGTCTTATGATTCTAAGGTCTATAATCCCCTTATATAATCACTTAATCCTTTATGATACTCTGATTATGGAAGTCCATTCATACAAACCCAAAGAAGAAGGGGATAACTTAAATTATCAAACTTGAACCCAAAACAGTGGACCGGTAGACCAGTTCCCAAACCGCGGTCGACCGCGTTTCTTAATTTTGCCTATAATCGAAGACAATGTGCCCAATTTTGGAGGCGCGGTCGACCGGCCCTAACAGGTACTACAGCCAAACTCCATTTTTACACAACTCCAACTTCTCAAAACCCCCCAATAATTACATTTAACCACAAATCTTCAACCCAACCATATTCATAACATTAATATTCATTCTAGAATACTTATAAACTAATTTCAATCCTTAAATCCATTTATACACTACAAATCTAAGGTTTTTCCACAAAAGTTAGGTTTTAACAATTTAAACCTAAAACCCAAAATTCAATCCACAAATAATGCAATAATTGGTACACAACAATTATTTAGCAAGTTTAATCACTTGCCTCGGGTTCGTAGGGTCTGAATCCGCCTTAAGATCGCGTGGAAGCCGGAAATCTCCACTTTCTCTCCCTTTTCTCCTTCTTTCTCTTCTTCTTTCTTCTTCTCTCTCTCTTTCTAGGTTTTTCCTCTTTCTCTTAAGTGAGAATGACTTCTCATGTGGCTTTTAAGCCTTATCCCACAAGATACACCTCTTTAAATGATAATACACTCTTTAAATGACCCGGTAACTTTAATTCGAGTCAAATGGTCCTAAATTATTTCGGAACCTAAATAGACCCCAAGTACAGTCATTTCGACTTTCTCGACCCTTCCTAAAACAATGGTACTCTCAGGATTTCCATTCGACACACTTTCTAACGACTCCAAAATTGACCTCAATTGCCAATTTAATTAATCTCCAATTAAAAATAATATTTATTTCTCCCAAAATAAATAAATATTTATCTCCAAAACCTCGGGTTGTTACAAACTTCCCCACTTACAAAAATTTCGTCCTCGAAATTTAGCTAAGCCTAATTCTCCAAAGCTCAACTAGTCCTACTATACCCAATCTTGCTAATCCTATCTCCAAACTTCTAACTTCCCACGACGAATTTATTTTAATTTATTTTTTTATTAATTAATTCTGAGTTAAATAAAACCAATTTCCACGACAAGGGCGCCCATACACCCTTTACTTTTGAACTTTATGCTCAAAACAATCATAATGAGGCTTTATTGGCCCCAAAAATACCACAATTCCAACAATATAAGTAATACTAAAATTTTAATAGAGTAAAAATTTTGAATGGTCCGAAGAAATAACTCCTCTCAATTAATAACAATCGCCAATTTCGTGCGGGGGACGTCTCACAAAAGAGAAATCCAAACAAGGAACCCTCCCAATACACTACTATGAGGCGACGTCGGGGATTGAGAGTTTGTTAGATCCGGACTAGAGTTCAAAAATTTTAATTTTATGAAAATCATTTTGATAGGACCCGAAGGTCGACAAAGGTTTTATTTAAAAATGGTTTACTTTGAAAACAGTTTATATATATATGTATACTATAAAATGCCTTATGTCCAACACAAGGTCTTTTTAGATCATCATCTATATAACATGTAGCTCCCAAATATTATCATACTTATGAACTAAAATCTTGACCTCCGTCCCATCAAACCATAATCTCAACTTTCAACCATAAACAACATCTTACATCATTTCAAGATATTGCCATTCATAAGGCACATCCATATCTGGGATACAACTATGATAATAGTCTATCCTGACTATATAAAAAGAAGTAGCTTTATCATTACTACTTATCACCATAACCACACTTACATTTACCATAGGGTTTAAAGCCCTTTTTGAGCACCTTGCAAAATTATCTATCCTTTTACAAAATAATAGAGTAAGAGCCTATCTTGCTCAAAATTCCCCCTTTTGGGTCATTATATACATAATAGGGATATATTTCTACCCTTTCACAAATATCTTACATACGATATCCCCAAAACTCATTTTAGTAATAATCCTATTAATAAAGGAAAATTAACTTACATCACCCATATCTAGTCCGATTGCCCATCCTCATCAATGGGCTCCCAAATGTAGTCCCCCGGTCTAAAGCGACCTCGAATCTGTTGTAGGGGTTGCACTTCCAAAATTTCATCAAACTGTGGTCCTTTACCTCTTTGAGGACAATCTCTCTTTTTATGACCTATTTGTTTACAAAAGAAACACTTACCCGCAAATCCTTTCTGCACACTCACATTACTGGCACTCTCTTTGCCAAACTTACTTGACGAACTCGAATCTCCAAAGTTCTTACCCTCTTGCGAACGAAGGCGATATTCATGACACTTTAGTAGTGCCACATTCACTACCTCAACGAAAGTCACTAACCTAGGAATCCCTAACAAATGTTGTCGGATTTTACCATCTAAACCTCGAAAAAACTTTGATATACGTTCCTCTTCCGTATTTACCTCATCAGGTACTAAATTTTCCCATCTAGAGAAGTCTTCCTCATATTCCGTCACCGTTTTATTGCCTTGAAAAATCTTTATGTTTTGAGTCGGGGAAGGCAAATACCTTCGATCAAAAAGTTCCCAAAATTCTTTTATAGGTAAAGTATCTCTCTGTTCAGATGTCGTGACAGACTCCCACCATTGAAGAGCTGCACCCGATAACCTAAAGGTGACTAAAAATTGTTTCTGCACCTCACTACACTCAACCATACGAAGATGCCTCTGCATACTATTTTTCCATTGACTTGTAGCCACTGCATCAACTCCCCCTGCAAAATCGGGAGGATGCCACTTACTAAAATCCTTCTTCACTCTCTCCCATAAAGACAATCCTAAATGGGATGGGGATGCTCGAGCAGCAGATTTCTGAGCCATCGTAGAAACGGCAGCAGTTACTGCTTGTGCCACGGTATTGGCAACATCATCCGTAGTCATGTTCCTTTGAGGCATTTGGGGTTGCACATTCCCTTTCTTTGCCCTGACTGAACGACCTCACTTCGGTGGCATCTGAAACAAGAAAAATTGTATCAGAACGCCTTTCAAATATTTTCGAATCACAGAAAGATATGGACGTATGAATGTAATCGTCCTAATAATAAGTCTCTACATCAAGAATGCTTACGGAAGGTCATAGTAACGCACACAGATCCTAAAGACACTAGAACCTGATGCTCTGATACCACCTGTGACAACCCGCTCCAAATAATAACTGGTGTCCAACCCTATACTATAATAAATCAGGTATCTGAGATGGCACAGTCTCAACATTAACTACTAAGCACTATAATATAAGGATAACTACCCAAAATCATTAAGTGCGAATTTGCCAAAAATTTAAAACTTTTATAATAACAACAACAAAAAAACCAATAATGCACATAACCAACAATATACATCTAACTATGATGAGTAAAAAGTGCATGCTCCAATAATATGAAATAGTACAATACATTGTACAACAAAATCTCAACAATGAAATACCCGAATATGTTGTCGGTTAACAGACAATACAATAATTTGAGAAATAAAATATGGAAGTGTTAATCTACAACACTTGAATACTAACCCAATACACAAATTGAATCCTAATCTAGATGTACAAAGATAGGAATCGACTAAAGCAAAGTTTCGCAATAGTCCGCTACTGCCACAACTCCACAAACACCCTGGATGGATAACATCAAAGGCGTACTTGCGGAGGAACAACTGAAGTAATACAATATATACAAGGAGGAGGAAAATATAAACGGGTCAGAGCCCGAGTTTGAAAAACGTTTTATAGAAAGTGAATTAAAATTCATAATAATTATAAATGCATTATTACATGATTTAGTTGGAATCGAACTCTCCATAATAATTCAACTCACCTCTCATCTAAAGCGCGCACTAAACGTATGCACGTGATCTCCAAATGGATGTCCGATTCGAATTTAGGTAAGAGGATTCTAACTTAAACCCAAAAGAAGTATTTAAGTGAAATCATCTACCCTATCTCCCAATACATTTGTTTCCATCATTTATAAGTTATATACATTAACTTTAATGTAATAGTTGTAGTTATCTTTATCATGTTCATTTGTTGAACATATAAAGTTACATGATCCAATCATGCCCACATCATCACAATACATCAACAATCTCATTTACTAGAATTTTATATTCTAGTCATGCCCATATAAGGCATGAAACCATATATATATAATTATTGTATATGAGTTATTAGCATCAAGATTAAAGGACTATACTCCTCCCGATTCTCAACACGGTACTACGTTTCATGCGTGGGACGTCTCGCCGAAGCGAAATCCAAACAAGGAACCCCCCCGTTACACTACTCCTGGCCGTATCGATACTCGGGGCTCATTATGCCCTCAATGCAAGATGCATGTAACCCAAATGATTATTATCTAATTTTAATTAATTAATATTCCCAATTCTCAATAGTACACGATGTTTCATGCGTGGGACGTCTCGCCGAAGCGAAATCCAAACAAGGAACCCCCCTGTTACACTACTCCTGGCACTGTCAATTGTCGGGATAGGTGATATATATATATATAATTATGAGCACTAAGGACTAAACTTATCCCCAAGTTCCAACATTACACTCTGGTTCGTGCGTGGGACGTCTCGCCGAGGCAAAATCCAAACAAGGAACCCCCCCGATACACTAATCCTGGCAATGTAGGTCGTTGAGGTCCATTATGCCCTTGACACCCAAATACAAACACAAGAAATAATAACCATCCAACCGAGATATAACTCGAAGGACGCAGGCTCACATGATATCATCTTCCATCAACCCATATACGTAGCAAACTGGGGCCACCTGGTGGGGTTCAACGACACCCACTTCGTGATCAACTCACGAACACAACGTCCGGGAAGCGGTCATAGCTCCTAACCGGCAAGTGAGAGAGACACATACCCACGACCTCTCACCCCTAAAATAAATAATATATATATATATATATATATATATATATATAAATATGTCATTTTGCTGACCACCATGGACGACTATGACCTGGGGAATATCCACATCCTGCTTTTCTAGTCAGAATGCTCACCCTCTACGCATGAAACTTCCCAATGATAGCAAGGAGGGGGTATGCTTAACATGTATATACACCATCATATAAGGTATACATACATCCCACATAATAAAGATATACCATTATATAAGGTATACCTGCACATCATTTCATATTCATTATACGCCCTTAGGCGCAAAAGATTAATATCATTATTTAGTATATCTCTCTCTTTTGATACACTAACCGTCAATTCTCGCACAATAACCCCACTTAGTATATGCTATACTAATACTCACTTGAAGCTCACATGACGCTTCTAATAATGAATTGTCTCAAAATTCAATTCAAGTTAAGGATATTCGTGATCCTAATAAACCTCAATTTGCATACACAGTTCTCCATCCATAATATGGTTCAATTTATTTTATGAACCTTTAAAATTATCCCATTCGGGATTGGATCCTAAGATCCGGTATCTCTAAGTTATTCTCATTCTCAGATTGTGAAATTGTTATCATCACCAAATAAAATCCCAAATAAAAGTGGGCTTCTCCACTTAGAAAAATACCAAAATCTCCAATCGGTATTACTCAAATACTAACCTCGATACTTAGAGGATTTTCCACCAAATTAAGATACCCTTTTAGATTCTCACTTCTCAAAATCAACCACTAAAACTCCCCGGCATTTTCATTTAGTCATTTATTTATCAATTTGCCTCACATATCGTCTTATGATTCTAAGGTCTATAATCCCCTTATATAATCACTTAATCATTTATGATGCTCTGATTATGGAAGTCCATTCATACAAACCCAAAGAATAAGGGGATAACTTAAATTCTCAAACTTGAACCCAAAACAGGAGACCGGTCGACCAGTTCCCAAACCGCGGTCGACCGCGTTTCTTAATTTTGCCTACAATCGAAGACAGTGTGCCCAATTTTGGAGGCGCGGTCGACCGGCCCCCTATACGCGGTCGACCGGCCCTAACAGGTACTACGGCCAAACTCCATTTTTACACAACTCCAACTTCTCAAAACCCCCCAATAATTACATTTAACCACAAATCTTCAACCCAACCATATTCATAAGATTAATATTCATTCTAGAATACTTATAAACTAATTTCAATCCTTAAATCCATTTATACACTACAAATCTAAGGTTTTTCCCCAAAAGTTAGGTTTTAACAATTTAACCCTAAAACCCAAAATTCAATCAACAAATCATGCAATAATTGGTACACAACAATTATTTAGCAAGTTTAATCACTTGCCTCGGATTCGTAGGGTCTGAATCCGCCTTAAGATCGCGTGGAAGCCGGAAATCTCCACTTTCTCTCCCTTTTCTCCTTCTTTCTCTTCTTCTTTCTTCTTCTCTCTCTCTTTCTAGGGTTTTCCTCTTACTCTTAAGTGAGAATGACTTCTCACGTGGCTTTTAAGCCTTATCCCACAAGATACACATCTTTAAATGATAATACACTCTTTAAATGACCCGGTAACTTTAATTCGAGTCAAACGGTCCTAAATTATTTCGGAACCTAAATAGACCAAAATACAGTCATTTCGACTTTCTCGACCCTTCCAAAAACAATGGTACTCTCAGAATTTCCATTCGACACACTTTCTAACGACTCCAAAATTGACCTCAATTGCCAATTTAATTAATCTCCAATTAAAAATAATATTTATTTCTCCCAAAATAATTAAATATTTATCTCCAAAACCTCGGGTTGTTACACCCGTATACACCCTTACTGACCTAGGGCATTAATACCTCTAATGTGAGACCCTAATACTCTTTAATACATCATGTGAGAAGGGTCCTAATCCTTAAACCTAGAAGAAAAGGAGTAGAAACGAAGTTGGAATTTTTTTGTAAAATAACAGGATTTTCGAATCGATTCGCCCTTGAAAGAGAATCGATTCGCTCAAAAGAGAATCGATTCGACTATGAAAACCAACCTTTTGTCTAAGCCTGAATCGATTAGGTCTTAACCCAAATCGATTCGATTCCTCAGACCTGTAGCCACCATCTTAGCGAATCGATTCGTTAAGGAGAGTGAATCGATTCTCCTAGGTTGAGAGGCCTAGTTTTGGCTACGGGTTGATATAACCCTAAATCCCCCAAATATCTTCCTTCTTCCATCTAACCCAACCTCATCAAATCATAACTTCTCTTAATCACTTAACCAAGTTAACCTACTTGAAGATACTATTTAAAACCAATCTAGATCATATAACTTAATATTAAGACAACAAAATCATCAATTTCCATTAAGGGTTCAAACTTAAGAACCCTGACTTTATATACAAATTATTCATACCCAATCATACATTTATGCAAGTTATAAACTTACCTCAAGATTGTAGTCTCGGATACTTCCTCGTTGAAACGATTCGAAGCTCGAAATAACAATTCTCCTCTTTCTTGTCCTTCTCTCAAGCTCTCATGTCTCTCTAACTTTCTAGGTTAAAACACATAAATGAGTAATAAATGCTCTTGCAAGACTAAACTACCCAAATACATTAAATCCAACATTAAATGCTACTACATACTTAAAATGACCCGTAACATCATATTTAAGTTATAACTTAGCCAAAAGTACCTAGGAACCCAAAAACGCAAATGACACTTATTTTGACTATCTTAACCATTCCCGAACTAACCGTGTCCTCTAAACTGGCATTCGAGATATCGTTCATTATTTCTTATTCCAACATCATATTAAATTTCTAATAATAATTCGATTGGAATACAAATCTAATTTGTCGCTCAAAGCATAATGACACAATATAACATAATATTACACTATTTACATCACCTAACGATAAATATGCAATACTTAGTAAATATTAACTCTTAAATTTCTTAAATTAATATTTACTTCAATTTCCTTTATTTATATAACTAACCCACATGACAATTTAATATATATAAAAAATTACACATAAATTAGGGGTATTACATAGATATAATTAGAGATATGGGTTATGATACTTGCACACTAATGACAAATTTCAAGTATATAGTGCTGAGGAAGCTTGTAGAGCTGCAGCCATTGAAAATAACAATTTTTTTGAAACACATGCCTTCTCTCGTGATCCTATAGGCAGATGCTTCATAATGTAAATCTCCCCAACAGAGGTTAAAACCCATAAATGAGTAACTAACCCACATGGCAATTTAATATATAATAAAAATTACTCGTAAATAAGGGGTATTACACACTCCCCCCTTACACGGGAATTTTTTCCTCAAAGATTAAATATACATGGTAAAAAGAGGTGTGGGTACTTTTCTCGGATATCCTCCTCTCGTTCCTAAGTTGATTCCTCGGCATTGTGGTGTTACCACTGGACTCGGACTAAGGGCACCACTTTCGATCTCAGTCTACGCTCTTCATGGTCTAAAATGGCGACTTCTTATTCCTCATATGAAATATCTGGCTGTAACTCGATATCATCTAATGGAACATGCAAATGAGATCCCTCACATATTTTATACTTCTTTAAAGATGATACACACAACACATCATGAATTTGTTGTAGGAGTTTCAAAAAAGCAAGCAGATATGCTACGAGGTCTACCTTTGCAATTATGGGAAAAGGGCCTACATAACGGGGAATCAATTTGCCTTTCTTCCCGAATCGCATTACACATTTCATCGGCGATACCCACATTAAAACTCGATCCCCCACTTCAAATCCCCATGCCTCTGATTTGCGTCGGCATAGCTATTCTGTAGATTTTGCGCAATTCATATTAGATTTTGAATAAGATCAATCTTCGAATAGGTATCTTGGATCATTTTATGTCCAAGGAGCCTATTGTCTCCTACTTCCAACCAACAAGCAGGTGATCGACACAGTCGTCCATACAATGCCTCATTGGTACAAATTATTATATGAAAATTTTACCAACGAAAGGTATTGTTTCGATCCTCCTGTAATGTCAAATATGCATATTTGAAGCATATCCTCCAACGTTTGTTTGACCCTCTCCTTTTGCCCATCGGTTTGCCGATGGTATTATGTACTCAACCGTAATTCAGTCCCCATCCCCTCTTGGAAACTTCACCCAAAAATGTGATATAAAAATTTTGTCTCGGTCCGAGACTATATTGATAGGTACCCCATGAAGTTTCACAATTTCCACAATAAAGATTCGGACATAACGTGTCGTATTGTAATCCATCTGTACTGGTAGTAAGTGTGCCGATTTGGTCAAATGATTGACAAATACCCAAATAAAATCATGACCACGTTGTGACATTGGAAATCCAATGATAAAATCCATTGAGATACTCTCCCATTTCCACACCGGTATTTCCAACTGTTGTAATAATCCAGTCAGCTCCTGGTGGTCCACCTTCACCAATTGACAAGTGGCGCATTGAGAGACAAGTTCAGAAATGTCCTTTTTCATCCCTGCATAGCAATACTGACGGTGCATATCTTAGTACATTTTTTCCTCACCGGGGTGTATTGCAAATCTTGAACCATAGGATTCTGTCATGACAGCACGTCTGAAGTCTCCTTCGTCCTGGACTATAACTCTTCTATGGAAACATAACCCACCATCATAAATAATAGATAGGACTCTGCTCCCTCAATGAACGATTGGCATACCCAGGCTTGATAGTCTTTATCTCCTCCTTGTGCTTTTACTACTCGCATCACTATGAGGGGCGTAACGGTCAACACCGATATGCATGCTCTTGCTACTGAATCATCTTAGATAAATTCTATCCATTTGGCTTTCCATACTTTGGCTAGTTGTCCCATGGGTCTTTGACTGAGCACGTCAGCTACCACATTTTCTTTTCCTGGGTTATAGTGAATATCAAATTGATAGTCCTTTAGGAACTTTAACCACCGACATTTTTGCATATTTAGATGTTTCTGCGAGAACAAATATTGTAATGTCTTGTGGTCCGTGAAAAGACTAAATTTCTCACCCACGATGTAACGCCGCCATATTTTTAAGGCAAACACTACTACAGAAAGCTCCAAATCATGCGTGGGATAATTATTTTCATGGGGATTTAAATTATGAGATGCGTATGCAATGGCCCGATGCTCCTATTGTAACACTCACCCTAATCCCTATAGAGATGCATCTGTAAAGCCAAATATTCTACTCCCCATTTTGGCAACGCAAGTATAGGAGCATAGGTCAACTTATCCTTCATCTCATCAAAAGCTATCTAAGAGGAGTCATCCCAAATAAATCGTACCCCTTTTCGAGTCATGTTCATTAATGGACCTGCAATTTTGGAAAAACCCATAATGAAACGGCGATAATATCCCACCAAACCCAGAAAGCTATGGATTTAAGAGTGGATAGTGGGTTGATCCCATTCCCTCAAATCAACAACCTTATTTGGGTCCATGAAAATGCTCTCAGCCGTCATGATAGGCCCCAAAAATTGTACTTCCTGTAACCAGAATCTACATTTCTCAAACTTGGCATAGAGTTGATGATCTCGTAGTGTTTGCAGGACCAATCATAAGTGTTTGACATGATCAGCTTCAGTCTGAGAATAGACTAGAATGTCGTCAATAAACACTATGAAAAAATGGTCTAAAAAGTCCCAAAACACTCGATTCATTAGGTCCATAAATATGACGGGAGCATTGGTTATCCCAAAATGCATAACTAAAAATGCATAGGATCCATACCTAGTTAAGAATGTGGTTTTTGGCATGTCCTTCTCTCAAATTCACAGCTGATGGTACCCAGTTCTCAAATTTATTTTAGAGCAGTACGACGCTCCTCTTAACTGATCAAACAAATCATCGATTCGAGGTAACGAGTACTTATTTCTAATGGCTAGCTTATTCAATACACGGTAGTCAATGAATAATTATAGGGAACTATCTCACTTTCTTACAAATAGTATAGCGGTACCCCATAGTGATGTGCTACGCCGAATAAACCCTTGTCCCAACAGTTATTGAATTTGGTCCCTTAACTCCCTCATTTTTAAAAGAGCTATACGGTTTGTAGTTCGCGAATTGGTCTGGTTCCCGATGCTAAGTCAATTACAAACTCAATCTCATGGCTTGGAGGTAAACTAAAGATCTCTTGAAAGATATTTTCAAATTCTTTAACAATAGAATTGAGTCTTAGGATATAACTATTTCTTGTAAAGTATCCTCATGAATACAATAAAAGTGAGTGCTCGAACCTCCCTCCGGAAGAGGCATAGCCACCAGAAATATTTCCTGCCTCGAAATGGCAAAGATGATACTCCTCCAGTAACAATTTAGCATGGCTCGGTATTTTACTAACCAATCCATTGCCAGAATAACATAATACCCAACCATGTTTAGGACGGGTAACTCGGCCTCAAAATACAACCTACCAAGGTCTATTCCCACCACTTTACAAATAAAGAATATAAGAAGGCCATCACCCATGGAATACTGCGCACTAGTAAAAGTAATTTTGGTAGACTTAAACAATCCTGTCGAATAAGCAAAATGCCTAGCAATAAATGAGTGTGTTATGGCTTTGTCTAATAACAATTGACCCACCCACCCATGAATGGGAAACATACCCTCAATAGCTTGCAGTGTAAGCGATACTAGAGGAAACAAAGCATCCTAAATTTTATACATACACCCAAACTGAAGTTGTCCCTATTGTAGAGGGATGACTGGAATATCTGCTAGTGGATGTAAAGGTGCCTGCTGATTCTAAGGGCCTCTAGGCAATTTCCCCCTATTTAACTGTGGATAGGCTCTCTTCATGTGACCCGTCTCATCGCACTAAAAAAATGACGCTCAAAATTATCTAAATTTCGGCCCTGATTGTTATTCCGAAACTGCCCACACCTTGCCCCTGCTGGCCTCGACCTACGTTATTCCCTCAGTTGTCTTGGACCAGTGGGACTACTTGTTGTTGCTCTGAGAACCCTAGTTTGGCCTAAAACCACCTCTGCCAAAATTTAAACTCCCAAAGCATTATTTCTTAATCGGATCCCCCTATTGAAGGTGCTTCTCTTTCTGCTTACTCATTGACTGCTTTGTTGGTGATAGTACCCCACTGGCCTCATTCCATCGTTGTTTACTAGATTCTCCAGAACCACCTACTATCTTACTCACCTTGAAATGAAGGTGGTGATCCTTGAAATGGAGTAAAGATGCATTCATCACATTGCCTAAAGTCTGTAGGGACGGGTTCCCCAAGAGGTCCTGCCTTATCCTCCAATTCAAACCTCAAATAAATTTATAAATTCTTTTCTCTTCCATACTTACCTCGTCCCTCATAAAGTTGGCCAAATGGGTAAATTCTTCTTCAGGCTCCGCCACTCTTCGCTCCCCTTAAGTAACATCCCGAAGCTTCCTTCTCATCTTCTTCAGGACCATTGGAGGAAAATACTTTTATTCAAACAGAATCCAGAACTCTGAGATAGTCATAACATCCCTTTGTTCTAGAGTTGTCACCGACTCCCCCCATTGGAGAGATGCTCCGACCAATTTAAAAGTGGTGAGAATATGTTTCCTTTCCTAACTACATTCCACCATTCAAAGATGGCGTTGCATGTCCTTCCTCCATTGGTTTTCCAAGATCACGTTAGCGCCACCCTGAAATTATGGAGGGTGAACTTTCTGGAAGGATTCTATAACTCTTTACCAAGCGGAGGGTACCGTATGGGATTGAGCCACCGATGCTGCCAATTGTTAACCTTGTGGAAGCGGTTGTGCCAAAGCGGTCATTGCAGCATTGACTGCTTATGAAACAATATTAGCCACCTCCGTCGCATTCATAGTTCCTTGCGGGGGTGGGGGCTCTACATCATCTGCCACTCGATTTACCCTTGTCGGGCGACCTCGTCTAGGAAAAATCTGAGATAAAAAGCAACGGAGTCAGTATATAGTTAAAACAATTTATCCCTGCAGAAGATTGTAAATACGCGTAAACAAAATTGTCCTAATAATTGGGATCTATATCAAAGAATGTTACGGTAGAATGTGATAAGTACACAAAGATCCTAGGGACTCTGGAACCGGATGCTCTGATACCATTTGTGACACCCCGCTTATTAAAATAAAATGTGGCAAGCCCGCTACTTCAATAAAAATAGGAATCTTAAGTGGTCCATCTTTAGCATCACTGTCTCATAATAATAATATAAGACAAACACCATATATTTGGAAATGGATGTCATATATAACTTTGCAAATTGGGTTAGAGTAGTTTCCATCCCTTAGTTTATAACAAAAGGTATATATATAGATATATAACAGCTTAACAACAATTCTACAAAACAGAACCGAATAAGTTGTCGGTTAACAGACTAATACAAAAGGTTACACAAAATATTACAGTAGATATGAAATAATAAACTGGGGCAACACGCCCGAATATACAGACTAATCATAACTAGAATATCCAAAATATTGATGCGTTTAATACAAAAATTCTACAACATCCGCAAAATGCTGTAGCTCCCTAACACTAGAAAGTAAGATCAAAGCGGGCGCCGATGGGACTAGAACCTAAACATAAATAAGAACCACACAAGAAGAAGAAATATAAATGGGTTAGGTCCCGTTTTGATATGATATACATGTGAATAAAAGAATAACATTTATGAATGCTAAATTTCATGAATAGGTTAATTTCGCTCTTCAGTCAAAGTATCATCCTCACCTCTCTTCTAAGTAAAACTCCTAATACGTATAATTCATGTCAAGTTAATTTGTCCATCTACTTAATAGGAGTAACCTACTCTATTTAACATGCCAAGTTTGCCAATTTAAAATGATTATACAAAAGAATTATCATTAGGGACCATATGTAATAAAAAATGGGTCACAATTTCCTGAAATCAAATAATCATTTGTGTTAAATGCCATTAAGTGAGAACAATTACAATCATATAATAACGGTTCTAAGACCATCCTTTTGGGAGTCACCCTAATGGATGCGCCCCTAAATGTGATCATCTTCTAAGGCCTAAAATTAAGACCACCTGGCTATCCTAAATCACAACGCATGGGACGCGGCTATATGCCTTCGATAGTGAGTCATAACCATAGCCGGAATGACCTCACTTCGAACAAAACAATTATATAATGTAACAACCGGTACAATGACCTGAGGACTATATTTTCCCTTCTTCATTAGCCAGGGTATTTACCTCATTCGCATGACTTCCATTATCATAGCACCTATATAGGTATGTACATACGTGGCAGAATCACAAGATACAATAATTAAATATACGTTTATTATTTTCGAATCCATACAGGTATAACTATGTACGCTACAAACTACAATTTCTCTCATACTAGTCCCCGAAAGTCCAAAATGATACTATTTTACTCAACCCTATTCCTACACTCGCATACTAGATGAAATGAGACATTAAGTTCTCTTAAATAGTCCTCGAAGTAAGCCTGTATACCCCCTTACTGACCTAGGGCATTAATCCCTCTTATGTGAGACCCTAATACTCTTTAATACATCATGTGAGAAGGTTACTAATCCTTAAACCTAGAAGAAAAGGAGTAGAAACCAAGTTGGAATTTTTTTGTAAAACAACAGGATTTTCGAATCAATTCACCTAGGTCCTAATCGATTCACCCCTGAAAGAGAATCGATTCAGCTGAGAAAGCCTACCTTATATAAAAGTTCGAATGGATTCGGCCTTAACCCTAATCGATTCGGTTCCTCAGACCTGTAGCCACCATCCTAACGAATCAATTCTCTATGGAGGGTGAATCGATTCGCCTGCGCTGAGAGGACCGGTTTTGGTTATGGTTTAATGTAACCTGAAATCCCCAAAAAACTTCCTTATACCATCTAACCCAACATCATCAACTCATAACTTCTCTCAATCACTTAACAAAGTTAACCTACTTGAAGAGACTATTTAAAATCAATATAGATCATATAACTTAATATTAAGACAACAAAATCATCAATTTCCACTAATGGTTCAAACTTAAGAACCTTGACTTTATATACAAATTATTCATACCCAAACATTTATGCAAGTTAGAAACTTACCTCAAGATTATAGTCTCGGATTCTTCCTCGTTGAAACGATTCAAAGCTCGAAATAGAAATTCTCCTATTTTTTCGTCTTTCTCTCAAGCTCTCATGTCTCTCTAACTTTCTAGGTTAAAACACATAAATGAGTAATAAATGCTCTTGCAAGACTAAAATACCCAAATACATTAAATCCAACATTAAGTACTACTACATACTTAAAATGACTCGTAACATCATATTTAAGTTATAACTTAGCCAATAGTACCCTGAAACCTAAAACG
Organism: Sambucus nigra; assembly: GCA_949130495.1. Classification (NCBI taxonomy): domain Eukaryota; kingdom Viridiplantae; phylum Streptophyta; class Magnoliopsida; order Dipsacales; family Adoxaceae; genus Sambucus; species Sambucus nigra. The sequence continues at coordinate 645,440,883 of OX422215.1, read as the reverse complement.
CACCAAGTACTTATTTTTACTAACTTATCAATTCCTAGACTAACCGTGCCCTCTAAACTGGCATCCGGGATATCCCTCATTATTTCTTGTTCCAACATCATATTAACTTTTTAATAATAATCCGATTGGAATATAAATCAAATTCGTCGCACAAAACATAATGACACAATATAACATAATATTACACTATTTACATCATGTAATGGTAAATATGCAATACTTAGTAAATATTAACTCTTAAATTTCTTTAATTAATAGTTACTTTAATTTCCTTTATTTATATAACTAACCCACATGGAAATTTAATATATAAAAAAATTACTCATAAATAAGGGGTATTACATAGATACAATTAGAGATATGGGTTCTGATACTTGCATACTAATGACCAATTTCAAGTGTATAGTGTTGAGGAAGCTTGTAGAGTTGTAGCCATTGAAAATAACACTTTTTGTGAAACACGTTCCTTCTCACATGATTGTATAGGTAGATCCTTGCATGTTTCCAATGTGCTATATACCATATAATTTAGATCAAAGCCAAAAAATCAGTATTGGAAAGATCGGTTCTTGATCAAAGCCAATGAACATAGAAGAATATAAAACTTGGGTTCTTGATGATAATTATGAATTAATCAATTTTTAGGTAGTATTCTTGATGTTTTCATAATATTTTTATGTTGGAAATCACACCTCTATGTCTACATGATGTTTGGAAACCATTGTTTTTAATTTGGTAAATATCCATGAGAAATCGATTCAGAAAATGGTTGAAATTCATAGCTACACAAGGGATGGTAACGATCTCAAGTACGGCGGACCAGCTCACTGTAAACCCCCGAACCGGTTCAGAATGTCTCACCTACAGTCTCATCTTTTCCTTAAATTTTCTTAGGGCTTTGAGTTGATAATTGGTTCCCAATTATGAAGAATTGAGTTTGTAACTTTAGGATATATTTTGATGTAATTTGACCTTGCGGTAATTTAAGTGGGTTACGTAGAATGTGAGCTAACTACGAAAATTTCTTAATGTTAAATAATATTACGGATATTTAAATGGACATGGAGGTTACGAGTGAACCAAAGACCGGACTAGAAGTAGAGGGACAATTTACCTTCTGAAATATTTTGACGATTAGTTCAAATATTTCAGGTAATGAAGCATACTCGGGGTGTACAGTGACAAGTATAATTGAAATTAATTAATACGTAGAATATTCGGGGGATATAGATATACTACGTACGAGACATGTATGATAGGTTGCGTGTATACCTATACTAATGATATAAATAAGTAAATTGCGTGAAAACCTATTGTATGATTATTACATGCATTTTACATCACACCGTGCAGTATAGCTCTTCTGGGTATTATAGCAAACATTAACCACACGTATGAAAACCACGCCACCTTTCACATGATTATATCAATTATTATGATTACACATTCAATCCAAAAACATCGAACACTTATCATAAACCACAAAACCACTCTAACCACCAATCTAAGAAAATGACCAAACCCTCCAATGGAAGAAGAACAAAAAAATTAACAAAAGTTGAATGATAAGTATCTTATTTTCACGTGGTTAAGAAGTTGGAACATACAATAATGTACAGAAAAAAGGAATTAAAAATTTCATCATGCTTTTCAACAAATTACAATGTGGAATCATGTTGTGTTCCATTGAATTTTTTAATGAAACTGGGTCTCATTGAAACATAGTATCACTGTTGCAATTTATCAAACACAAAATATACAACATCTCTAACTATGAATTCTATGTAAAAAAATTCAAGACTGTATAACTTACCAAGAGATCTCTATTTATGACTTACAACAAACGAATAATGTAAATTCATTAATACAAACTTTAGAAAGCTCTAGATTTCAGCCAAAATGTTGTTTTTGTGTTTCTTAATTAATTATGCTTATAGTTTCATATTTAATTGTATACTTGACTTGAAGTGCGTTTGGATGTCACTAAAAAGGAATTTATTTTTTACCTTTTATAAATTCGATCACGATAGGGAGATACCTTGACGGTAAGTGTGTCATAGACTCGTAGAAGCATACACAAAACACACAATCAAAGACCTTGTATGTACATGTCTTTATTAGTTAACAGGCATTTGTATTTGTAAATTAAACTACACATTTTAAGTTCACCCAAATTTTTTAATCTAATATTTTAATAGAAAGAGGCAGGTGATAAGTTTGATGAATATAGGGATTATCTGTTGAAAAAAGGTCGCCAATATAAACAGAAGTTATATTTGGTGATAAGGCTACTAGGGAAGTAGCGAGTAAAATTGTGAGTTTCCATTTATGAGTTTATTTACATAAATATTCAACATCAAATACATATAATTGAATTATTTTTCATCATATATATATATATATATATATATATATATATATATATATTCACTTGACTGCAGTTTTTGTAGGGCGTGCTAAATAATCAATTTAAAGCTAGGAGCTTGGTCACCAAAAGAACCTCGGACATCCTAAGTTTGTCATTAGGGACACCCAAGCTCCCCGGTCGTGTTAGGGGTAAAGATCATGGATTCACCCCACAACCTTTTTCAACCTCACCATGCGAGGATCAAAGAAGCATATTAGTGAGTTGGAGCCTAAGTTGCATGGGGAAAGTGAAATACGTAAGAAAAAAGATTGGCGGATTCAAGTATTATTGGAAAAGGTGTCGGAGTACGAGAGGGGCAATGCCGAAAGTCAGGTTGAACACCCTAAAAAGTGACAAAAAAATTTTAACAAATGTAAGTACATCATGTGATTCGCTTTCCAAGAAGAAAAATAGCAACGTAAGAAATAAATATTACATATTAGTGTTGTTGACTTTTGCGACAAGATTATGTTATTGATTTGAGATTTTATTTTTATCTTTTAGGTATAAATAGTTTAGATGATGGAAAGGGACCCGCTCACATGCAATAACTGAATCCTACACTTCATAATGGCAAGGGAAAACCTTTAGATGATGGAAAGGGACCAGCTCACATGCAATAACTGAATCCTACACTTCATAATGGCAAGGGAAAACCATATAAATTGGAATTAAATTCACATACAATTATTTTTCGCTAAGGGTTGTGTTTGTTAGAGGGTTGGGCCAGGCGAGAAATTGCACCACAAAAATTTGGGAGAAAACTACATGTGAGTGTATGTGGATATTGTCTACACTCTGGACGCCCCCATTCCCATACCCTGTGGTGATGAGGTAGTAACAATTATGAATGCACACAAGTCACATATTGCGTGCCCTAAAGAATTTGTTATACTACACATAGAGGTAAGGTTGTTAGAAATTTTCTTTTATATTAAATATAGCATTTTTAATATTTTTAAATGCCCTCTCTCTTCACTCTTTATTAGTCTTTCTCTTATTCTGAAAATTTTTAATTTTAAATTAACTATTTAATAGATAATTCCAACTAGGAAGAAGATTGAGAAAATCCTGATGAGAAAGGGGCTCTTAATGGAATTTGCAAGCATGATGTATTCAGTCATGACAAGTGACGCCATAAAAATTCCTCTCAAGATATTTGCAGATGACCTACAATCAACCTAGATTCCTAAACATGAGTTGGTTGTTTTTTTATAAAATGAAGGAGCTTGGTGCTTGTTATCTAATCGGATGCATAAGGTACAAGAATAAGTTGTTTTCATCTTATTTTTATTTAGATAATCCTTTATAATATCTATTTAATTTTTCTTCTAGATTCTTGTATGATATGTTTCAAAGTAACAAGGATTTTATTTTATTTGTTAATCCCAGGGCTGCTCAACAAGCTTGTTTGATGAAAACAATCCACATTTTTATTAGGAATGCAATGAAAGATGCCAAAGAGAACCAAACATATTTTATTTCAATTAAGAAAGGGTAAGTGTACTTATTGTCTTAAGTTCCTATTATTATATCATAACATGTTTGCATCATCGATGACAAAAACTCATTACATTGTAGGTTTAATTGGTCTTATTTCTTAAAACCTAATACAACTATTGTCTTCATCATATTATTTTGTAGGTCCCTGTTCAAACGAGTAATGTCGAATGTGGGTTTTACATATTAAAATTCATGAGAGATCTAATGGACAATCCATCTCAATCTACTATACTAAAATTAATAAATATTTATTTTATAATATTTTGTTTCCTTACTATTACTTTTATAAGGAAAAATTGAATACTACTTATGTTATTTGATTTGTTAGATGAAGTAGTTGGCTGAAAAAGGAAATTATGAAAATCATGACATTGAAGATGTTCAACATGAGTTCATCGATTTCATTCAAAATTATTTTTTTGAGCTACATTTGTCGACAATTTTGGCATATCTTTTCAGGTACTTTTTTTTTCAATTTAATTAATTACTTTGTGTCGATATAAGAAGGTTTAATATAAATAATCAAAATGCAATATATGAAAATATAACAAAAAATATAACTATTATCATCAACACATTACGAAAATATGATGTCAAGAATAATGTTGTTACTGATAGCGAATGGTTAGGGTGGCGTTTATATTATTATTATTATTATTATTATTATTATTATTATTATTATTATTATTATTATTATTATTATTATTATTATTATTATTATTATTATTATTATTATTATTACTACTACTATTATTATTATTATTATTATTATTGATGATGTTGAATGCCAGGGGTGGGATTTATATTGCTGTTGATGGTGAATGCTCGAGTTGAGCTTCATATTGTTGTTTTTTGTTAAACATGTTATTTTTAATTTTGGATTATTAAAAAAAATAAAGGAAACTCTGCCAAAATTCTCATAAAATCTTTCCCATTTATCTCTCCCCTATTTTAGTAAAGAATGAAGTAAAAATTAACTTTGAGATTATACAAATGAGTAATAGTGATTCATGTGGTGGCCTTAATATTTTTGTTCATTGTGAATGCCAAAGGTGGTATTTATATTGTTATTATTGATAATGAATGTGCATGGTGGTATTTATATTGTTACTTTTTAATAGTGAATGACGCAGTGTGATTTATACTGTTGTTGTTATTACTAACGATGCTAAATGCCCGAGGTGGACTTTATTGTAACACCCAGCCTAATAAAATACGGGGCGATCACTATTGTACCAAATTAAAACAGGAGTCTCATATGGTTCATTCTCAGCTACACTGTCAAAAACAGATTTAATTACTAATAACCTATTAGGCTGGCATCAAAATTTTAATTTACTAATCTTTTTAATCAAACTGATCAAATAAAACATTCACACAGTTTATATAAATGAAACTGAAAAGAATTAAAATAAACAAACACTCGGTTTAACATAATGCAATCAAATCATAGGCCGCACAAAAAGGCGGCAAAAGAATAAATATATACAATTGGTCTATCAGCCTGAATGTTTCTACAGTACATCCTACCTAGATATCAAGGATAGAAGTGTCTACAAGAAATCTGTTGCAACAAACGTCTGACTCGAAGGAATCATCATACAGGCGTCCCTGTGTCTAGACACCTAAAATATATATGTATATATAACAAGAGAGGGAAAATATAGAAAAGGGTCAGATCCCGAGTTGTGAAAATATTTTGCAAGTGCAAAAATGCTATGTTTTTGAAAAATATGCTTTACCTCATATTTAAATTGGTAACGCACTCCCATGAGATACCCCTCACCCCTCTTCTAATAGTGCACAACTAACGGGTACCTAATAAGTAACCTAATCAGTTACCCTACCTAACTTATCCGTCTAGATACCCCTCACCCAAAATCTAAAAATCCTAATTAACTCGAGTACTAAGGGATAAACTTCTCCCCATTCCCAACACTACGCTAAATTTGTGTGTGGGGTGCCTCGCAAAGTGAAATCCAAACAAGGAACCCCCCAGATGCACTACTACTTGGCAATGTTGTTCATCGAGATCCATTAAGCCCTAATCACGCATCTTATATATGTAACTCATATATATAAATATATGAACACTGAGTTCTCAATAGAACCGATGATTCACATAAATCCGAATATATATACATTTACAGGAAAGGAATAACTCTTATCATTCTTTCCATTCTTATATACGTTTACTATATATGATTATTCACCTTCATATTTAATCAATATACTATACACAACTAGTATATAATTATACGTATCCCAAGAATAATAATCATCCCACCGAGCTATAACTCGAGGATGCAGTCTCTTAGTGCCTATCAAAATCCGAGTCTACTCACTGTACAATGGTACCAAGCCAGACTTACTCATGGTCATGGTAAAATATACAAAATGGTGGAGGTGATCATCTTTCCTTTACAAGTTGAGTACACACATCGCACTCGAATGCGGGACGAGATGACCCGGGGATATACTCTCCCTGCTCCTCAAGCCAGTAGATTCACCCATATCGCGCAACCTCCCTGGATCGCACAAGATAAAATATATAATCTGGTTGTTCCGACCCTACGCCAAAGGAAAGCCCGTGGAAATCAGCCTCTAAGATACTGTAATCACATCGTAATATATATATATATATATATATATATATATATATATATATATATATATATATATATATATATATATTTATCACTCCTCAAATGTATATATGGATATAATTTCCAACCTCGTAATAATATTTAAGTATTCTCCTATTTAAATAACAATCCCATAAATATTCTCATACACAAATATACCTCGCACCTTGATCACTTTTTGGGATTTATACACTCTCCGAATATCCCAATTCACAACCATTAAATTAGTATACTGTCACTCATATTTAGCCTATAACCCAAATTCCATCCTAGTCACCTCATATGATTTAATCAATTATAGTCCGCATATAATTACATTTTCTACGCACACAATTATCTACATATAATCTCCCGCTGATATACTCCCTCGGGTGTTACTCATTCCAAACCCCTAAATAAATAAGTCCTGGATTTTATTTAATTAAGCCAAAGTATACTTATCACTCCAACAATAGTTTAGAAGTCCCCACTCTATTTTTGGGAACCCCAATTGTCTAATTCCTCAATTTATTTATTTTCCTCAGAAATATACTTTTAGTGCCACACGATTATAGTACCCTCCTAGCCCCCATAAATTCCTAAAATGGATAGATATTAATTCCCTAAGTGAATACTTATTTCCTCAATTAAATAATCTAGAGATAATTAAATTTGTAATTTATCCCATTTAACTAAAATAAGCCGAAATTATCAAATTTTCTGGGCCATCGATCGATTGATCGACCTGGACAACTTCTTCTCCAAGAAGCTGTTTTGGCCATTAAAGCTTCCCCCAAGCTTTTATATCATCTCCTAATGTCTTACAACCTCAATCAACTACATACACACACATGAAAAGGGTTATAAACATGATAGAACCCATAGCCAACAACAAATTTCGATTAAATCCTATGTTTTCCAATTGTATTATTTTTCGAGGTTAATTTGTTAAACTTTTCCAAAACCCATTTTGGTTCACAAAAACCCATCCCGAAAACTTTGTGGTTTATCTCTACCAAATACAATATGAGATTTATGCTTTAAAAGGAAGGATCAAGTAAACACTTTCCTGTGTATAAAATTCGACGTCCTCGAGTCGAATCCCGAGGAGTTTTGTCGGAGTCTCCTTTTCTTCTCTCTTTTCTCTCCTTCCTTTTCTTCTCTCTTTTTCTTTTTCCTTTCTCCCACTCTCTCTTGCCATATATAGGAGAGAATAAGGGTTTATCCCTTTGAAACCCCAAAAATGACTCGTTTACTTAACTGCGAGTCCCTTTTAATCCAAAAATTCTCGGAACCTAAACACTACTCTCGGATACTCTATTCGGACTATCTCGATCATTCCGAAACTAATCGCACACTCTAAATCTCCATCCGAGTTACTTAACTATAATTCACTAATTAAACCCAATACATATCAATGCGTATTTTCCAATTAAAATATTATCCTTTATCACTTTACCCAACTGCGACATGTAATTGAAATAGTCCAACTCATTTACTTAATCCGAAACGTAGATGTGGCATACATAAAAAATCTTCAAGCCCGCATGAACTCCCAAAATTATTTTTCTCACAAATTTCTCAAATTTCCAAATTACACCCATTTATGAAATTTAAATTATCCATAAAAATACGGGGTATTACATACTCCCCCCTTTATATAAGAATTTTGCCTTTGAAATTCAACTACGACTGATAGTAACCTAGGATTGAGAATCACTCGCATAATTGTCATTCAACCATGCACTCTTTCAGTACTTTACTAATAGCTTCTCTAAATCTTCATAATCTATCATGTTACCTCGATCGAATAGTTGAGTCTAACGTCATATCGTGCCTAGTGCTCCTATAACCGCATCCAAAGGAAACGGGCCTATGCTTGCTGCTCTAATCTAAGAGTTTGTTCACTCACCATGCGATTTCGAATTTCCCTTCAAAGGAAAAATACACTAGCACTTGACTATTCTCGTCAGTCTTCTCACTTATCCCAAGTGTGCTAACTCTTAATGCACCTATACCGTTGGATTATCGCATAACTCCTACTACGTTACATCCAACAAACTTCATTCTCACTTATAACTGCCTCATAGAATGTACTTCAACTTATTTACTATGCCCCTTCTTTTCTAGGTGGTATGTAAAACCAACATACCACGGTTCCCATTGTAGCACCCCGCCCGCCCGAGGAGAGCGAACTGAGCGCTAATGCGATAAAATAAATCCAAATCCACAACTGACAAGGTATAGAGCATCTAAGTCCCACAACAACAAAAGAGAAACTACAAATTTCAATCTCTTCAAATTAAATACCAAATCTCTCGAATTACATACAACAACTAACTCGAAAATAAAATACAAATCTCCAAAGCTCTATACAACAAAAATAAATAATACAAATCTTTCAAAAATATTCTTCCCAAAATAATCCATGCTAAAATAATCCCAATTGGTCCATAGCGCTCAAATCCACGCTAACCTGCCAACTAAAAGAAAATACGGGGAAGTACACAATACGACAGGAAATATGCTAAACAAATATTAGCGGTGAATAAAATGTAACAACACGAGTACTAATATTCAAATCAAAATGCAAATCTCAAAGCATTTATCAATATAATTTCTCAACACATTAATCGGGTCACCAGGCCTCACCACATCCGTATATGCTTTATCAAGCCATAGCCCGGGAAATAGGAATGTTGGCGGGTGCCCAACATCCATGCCATATTAAAATCTCATGACAACGTGCTCATCAACAATATAATGATACCACGTGAATCAAAATAATTTCAACAATTATTTTCCAGATTTCAAAGAATTTAAAAATTCAAATATGAGTTCATTTAAACAAGAATTCAAAGAGAATAACACTCGCGAGATTTAAGGAGCATATTGAGTAAAACCCCATACCTCAAACCATGATGAGAAACCAACGATGACATCCTCAAGTTCAACACAAAAGATCTACAAAAGCTCCTCCAAGAACCTCCAACAAAATAGCCCCAAGAACACCTCTAATCTAAGGTTAGAACTCACAAATTTCAAGGGCTAATGTGTATATAAAAAGAAGAGGAATATAAATATATTTTATGCCAAAATTTGTGCCAAAAGTAGGTTAAAAAGGTTGCCCACGACTCCCTTTTATAATGCAAAGAAATGAAGAGCTGGAATCCAAAAGACTCCTTTAAATAAGGCAAAGATATGAAGAGCTGGAAGTCAAAACAACTCTTGAAAATTATCGATCTTTCAGGAATTTTGACAGTTTTCCTACTAAGAATTCCAAGAGTTAAAAACAGTTAAAAATAATTTTAAAATCCGTTTTCGAAACCGTTTGAAATTCTCTCCTTAAAAATAATAACCAACATATTTGAGCAATAAAAATAATTTTATCAAAAACTTTATTTTCCTCCATTTTCCAGAAATTAATTAAAATAGCCCAAAATTACGCGGGTTGTTACACTTCCCCACTAACAATGGAATTTCGCCCTCGAAATTCGCCGAATGCCTAACTCTCAAAATTAGGCCAACAATCTCCAAAAATAAATCACGTCTCCCAAAAATAAATTCCTCACCTCTAATCTCAAAACTTATCACGAATATCACCTAAAATTTTCTATCTCCAAAAATTGCTAACCACGCAATGAACCCAAAACCCAAGCCTCGAGGGTTGCCGTATACCTAAGCTCTGATACCATTTGTAACACCCCGCCCACCCGAGGAGAGCGAACAGAGCGCTAATGAGATAAAATAAATCCAAATCCACAAGTGACATGGTATAGATAATCTAAGTCCCACAACAACAAAAGAGAAACTACAAATCTCAATCTCTTCAAATTAAATACCAAATCTCTCGAATTACATACAACAACTAACTTGAAAATAAAATACAAATCTCCAAAGCTCTATACAACAAAATAAATAATACAAATCTTCCAAAAATATTCTTTCCAAAATAATCCACGCTAAAATAATCCCAATTGGTCCATAGCGCTCAAATCCACGCTAACCTTCCAACTAAAAGAAAATATGGGGAAGTACACAATACGACAGGAAAGATGCTCAATAAATATGAGCGGTGAATAAAATGTAACAACACGAGTACGAATATTCAAATCAAAATGCAAATCTCAAAGCATTTATCAATATAATTTCTCAACAACACATTAATCGGGTCACCAGGCCTCACCACATCCGTATATGCTTTATCAAGCCATACCCCGAGAAACAGGAATTTTGGCGGGTGCCCAACATCCATGCCATATTAAAATCTCATGACAACGTGCTCATCAACAATATAATGATACCACATGAATCAAAATAATTTCAACAATTATTTTCCAGATTTCAATGAATTTAAAAATTCAAATATGAGTTCATTTAAACAAGAATTCAAAGAGAATGACACTCGCGAGATTTAAGGAGCATATTGAGTAAAACCCCATACCTCAAACCATGATGAGAAACCAACGATGACATCCTCAAGATCAACACAAAAGATCTACAAAAGCTCCTCCAAGAACCTCCAACAAAATATCCCCAAGAACACCTCTAATATAAGGTTGAAACTCACAAATCTCAAGGGCCAATGTGTATATAAAAAGAAGAGGAATATAAAATATATTTGCTGCCAAATTTTTTGCCAAAAGTAGGTTAAAAAGGTTGCCCACGACTCCCTTTTATAATGCAAAGAAATGAAGAGTTGGAATCCAAAAGACTCCTTTAAATAAGGCAAAGATATGAAGAGTTGGAAGTCAAAACAACTCTTAAAAATTATCGATCTTTCAGGAATTTTGACAGTTTACTGACTCAGAATTCCAAGAGTTAAAAACATTTAAAAATAATTTTAAAATCCGTTTTTACTCCGTTTTCGAAACCGTTTGAAATTCTCGCCTTAAAAATAATAACCAAGATATTTGAGCAATAAAAATAATTTTATCAAAAACTTTATTTTCCTCCATTTTTCCAGAAATTAATTAAAATAACCCAAAATTACGCTGGTTGTTACACCCATACACCTTTTTAACCCGTTCATATCTGCACAACCATTGTAAACATCCGGCATGTACACTCTTTATAAACAATGGGCCTTACTTCCTCGGCCTGGTACCAACACATGGGTTTTCCTAGCCCAAATACTTTAAAATTCAATCTTCCTTAGGCCTTGGAATTCAATCCTTCTTAAATTTAACCCACGAATGTTCTCATGGTTAACACACCACAATCTCCTTATATCGGTGCCACTAGTCCTACTGGTCTTACTTTCTAATAATCCTACACTCGATGTGTTTTCCTACCCACGTGAAACGAGTATTATCCTAATTATATCATTAGTGCCCAAGACCTCTCTCCACTTCCAAAATTTGCTCGATTTCATGCGTGGGACGTCTCATAAAGCAAAATACGCACAAGGAACCCTACCGTTACACTACTTCTTTGAATCGTCGGTCATCGAGATATAACGTCCTAAGGCACACTATTGGAACGTTCTAAAATCCTACCTCACTAACCTACTAACGCTCTTCTACCACTATGTCCTTCTATCTTGATAAAATGGAAAGTCTAACTAATTGGGGCGCCTACTCTCTGCAAAGGTGTTAGAAACATTATACTTTAAAAATGATACCTCCAAAATTTTCCTTCTATTCAAGGTCTGTCTATTAGCCTCAAATTAATTCCTTAATCTTACCTCACCCGCTTACTTGTGGTGAAAGAACCATTTCAGCGCTCTTCCATATCACTTATATCTCCATAAACATGAAATCATCACACGACTCTCAATCCATAGGGTTTTCTACACACTAGGTAACTCATTATGAAAACTAACATCCTTGCATCCCATAACATCTCTCCACTCCCGATGTCGTTAAGGTTCATGCGTGGAGCATCACGCAAACGAAATCCAAACAAGGAACCCCTCCTATACACTATTGCTTAACTTTATCGGGTGTGGTGTCCCGTTAACTTCAATTGTGCAATCGGGAAATCCCTATCCCCTCTTTCAACAAAATGTTGTATGAACTCATATTTCATCCCAGGAGCCACACCGTAAAGCGCTCGTACTAACACTAAGTCATTGCACAAACAATAACAAGCTTAAACTCATAGCTTAACAATAAATCCTGCATAATTTTTTTTAAGAAACTATATAAATTTATTTATAAATGAGAGAATAGCTCTCTTAGGTGGCAGTACAATCAGAGAAAAAAACATTAAATATTCCTTATAAAAGGGAGAGATGAAGCATCTATCACAATAGCTGCTTTAACATTGTTGGGAAGCTCTGAAGTTCTTCTAAAGGATGAAAGACTTTTTGATGAGTCACCATACTTTTCAAGAAGAATTGCCACCTTGTTTGCTTCCGGAGTGCAGTAAGAGATTTGACATTGAAATTTTTTAATTAACTCTTAAATATCTTTGAAGAACTTTTTATTTTTCCAGTGAATTGACTTTGAATTTGATTGTAAGCTTGATTGTAGGTGTTGAGAGTGAAACACTAAAATCACCTTTTGCACTTTCTTCTCCAAACAAGTCTTTAAATCATCTGAAATAGCTTGAAATAGAGCATAGAGAGGAACATCATGGATTACGAAATTAGAAGAGGCCCAAAGAATTCTACAATGAGAATCACGAATTACTGAACCAATACCATTAAGCTTCTTATTATCTGAAGTTGCTGCAACATTGACTTTGATCTGATCTGTCAAAGGTTTTGTCCATTGAATGACATTCTTCCAACAAGCATAGGGATCAGAGAGAGAGAAAACATTCCTAACTTCCTGATTTAAACCTTTTGTTAAGTCTTTGAAAGGGGTGAGCATTGTAAGCTCTAATATATTGAAGCAACAACTTTATGAATGATTAAACCTAATTTCATCGGAGAATTTTCAAAAAGAGCCTTGTTCATACGAAGCCAAATTTCCCACAATATAATGATTGGAGTCACTTTAAATAACCCTTTAGATAATTTTGATTGACCTGAGTGCAACCACCATTGAATAATCGATCTTTGTAACGAAGATCCAAAATTTTGAATCCCCATAAGTTGATTAAAATACTTCCAAACCTGCTTAGCAACTGGGCCAGATATAAATAAGTGATTAATTGATTCAGTAGATGACATACAACATTGGAACCTGTAAACCATCCTAATTCCCACTGCTTGAACAAGAGAATCCACTGGAACTGCTTTGTTGAGAGCTATCCAAACTAATACTGACATCTTTGGGGGAATATAAGGATCCCACACAGATTTAAAAGCTATAGAGGATAAGGTTTGAGGACTTACTTGGTCATAAGCTGATTTAAAGGTAAATCTTCCATTAACTGTGAGATTCCAGATCAACTCTTCGTCAATTAAACTTGAACATGAATCAACAACATGCATACCTTCTTGAATCCTTTTAAAATCCAATGAGCCATTTTTGCATCCCATATTAGGATACTTAGCAGACATAAAAGTAGCCCATAATGTTTGACCTTTCTTAAAATTCCAAGCTAATCTTAAGTTAGATGCTTCCCTCACAGAGTACAAATTTCTATTCTCAAGACCTCACTCTTTTTAGGCATACATATGGATTACCAACTAATCCAGAGAAATTTTTTCCTAAAAAATTGGTTAACCCCCTAGAAAAAGGAATTAAAAATATTATTAATGGATTGAATGATAAGGTTTGCAGGGTTTAAAGAAAAAAGAATGAACAAAGGGATGGATGATAGAATTGATTTGATTAGAATTATCCCCCCCCCCCCCCATTGAAAGAAACTTTAATTTCCAACTATGAATTTTTGAAGCTATGGATTGGACTAGAGGTTAAAAAAAATTGATTTCCTTCTACCTTTAAATAAAGGGCATCCTAGATATTTAAGAGGACCACTGGTATAAACAAAACCAGTGATCTCTGAAATGTTAGATTTAGAGGAAGACAATTTGGGACTAACATAGAAGCAGCTTTTCTTCTTGCTGATGAGCTGATCGGATTCAGATTCATAACCTTCCAAGAATTTCATCAGATTTTGAAGCCTGATCTTAGAGCCTCTTGTAAAAATAATCACATCATCAGCATAGCTAAGGTGACTAATAAGAGGAAAACTTTTAGGGTGTGAGAAAAGCTTAATGGATACTATAGACATAAGATGATTAAGACCTCTACTAAAGACTTTAGCCATTATAATGAAAAGAATAGGGGAGATTGGATCCCCTTGTCTAATGCCTCTTGAAGGTTTGAAGAACCCCATTGATTGACCATTGATGATAATAGAGAACCAAGGGGAGGATATACCTATCCAAATCATATCAATAAAAGTCTCTGAGAAACCAAAGGCTCTTAAAGTTTTGATTATGAAGTTCCAAGATGCTCTATCATAAGCTTTAGCCATATCTAACTTGATTATGAAATTTCCTCAAATATTTTTCTTATCGATGAAATGGATCATCTCTTGAGCCAATAAGATATTTTCAAGAATGTTTCTACCGTGAACAAATACTGATTGGTTGGGAGAAATAATTAATGGAAGGATTGGACTCAATCTATTAGAATGGATTTTAGAGATCACCTTGTAACGGAAGTTGCATAGACTTACAGGTCTGAAGTCTTTACAGTGAATAGGCCTTTGAGATTTGGGGATAAGATAGATTTGGGTAGAGCTACATGATTTGGGGATATCACGACCCAAGAAGAAAGATTGAATAGCTTTAGTGATATACTCTTTAATAATTTCCCAACAGCTGATATAGAAGAACCCATTGAAACCATCTGCTCCAGCAGTGCTGTTTTTATTCATCTGCTTAATAGCATTAAGAATTTCAAACTCTTCAGGAATAGTTGACAGATTAAAATTTTTCTCTTCAGTAATTAACTTACGAATGTACTTCAAATAATCTTTCTCTTCTTGAAGACCTGCAGGAAACAAATTTTGAAAATAGGATATAAAACAGTTAGCAATAGAGGTTTGATCTTCATTATCTCTGCTTGCCTCATCTTTGATTTTGAAAATTGAGAGACTTCTCCTATTTTTGCTAAACTTGGGCATGATAGAATTTTTTATTCCTTTCTCCATCTTTGATCCACTCACTTCTAGTCTTCTGATGCCAAAAAATTTCTTCTTTGACTAACGCTGAGTTAAGGGAAGCTCTCACTTTAGAATACTTTTCAAGTTGTACACCACTATTATCCCTTTCTAAATCTAATTCTTCTTTCAGAAGATGATCTTCTAAAACCCGAATCTCCTTGAAAATATCTTTAAAAACCTCTTTGCTCCACTTTTTTAAAGCTATTTTTAACCTCCTACGCTTAAAAGCAAACTGATCCATATGGATACCAGAAGTTGCCTCTTGCCAAGAATCCTTAACTACCCGATAAAAGTTCTAATGCTGCTGCCATATATTCTGAAATTTGAAACCTTTGATTGGAGATTCATTTGAACTTGGAATATCCACCAGAAGAGGATTATGATCAGAGCAATTTCTATTTAAATGCTTAATAGAATAATGGGGGAAAGTATTCATCAGACCTCTATACAACCTCTCTAAAGTTAATGCTCCATTTGATTCTCTAAGCCAAGTAAACCTAGATCCTTCAAATCCCATATCCTGTAAAGAACTGCTTGCAATACAATTATTTAAATCTATAGCACCACCAATATCAATACTCCTACCTCCTCCTTTCTCATCACTGTTAGAAAGTATATTGAAATCCCCTATGACAATCAAAGGAATCTCTGAGCAAACTGTAGAGCTATTGATAATAGCATCCCATAACCACATTATTTCATTTCTGGAACATTTAGCATAAAGCAGATTTATTCCTATTACTTTATTCAGTTTTGGATGATCCATTTTTAGAAAGAGATTTTGATTCCCATCCTCCAAGACTTCACTGGAGATACCATGTCTCCAAAACCACCAGATTTTTTTGGAAACATTAAAAGAGCAGCATTAAAAATTCAACAATCTTCTCATATTTTCTATGTTTGAGCTATCTATCATAGGTTCCATAATTTCCATAAAAGATAAATTGTGAAACTTACTTAGCTTTTTCAACCTTCTTTTCGTAGACTTTTTCCCAATTCCTCTTGCATTCCACACTAGAGCATTAATCATTGAGAAGGTGTAGTAGTAAATTTTTTGGAAGCCTTAGCAACTGATCTTGTGACCCTTCTTTTTGGAAAGAATTTACTTTTCTGGATATTCCTAAAATTCTTCAATACTTTAACATGCTTAACTTGTGGCTTAGTAGTAATAGGAGGACTGTTCAGCTTATTTTCCTCAATATCCCTTTGGTAATCATTTAATTTTGCATAAAGCAGATTTGAGAAATTAATCAAGTCTGTAATGTCTGACTCCATTTTTCCTGTGGCTAGATCTTTATCTAAATTATACCCCTTAGCAACCAAACTCTTGATATCTCCCAAATTGACATGTTTTGAATCAGAGATGTAAAATTTCTCCACCTACTCTTGATTCATATTCCTCAAATTTACCAACTTCTCTATGTCAATCACTTCATCTTGTAGCACATTTTCTAAAAACTTCATTGGAGCTACTTTGGAGTCTTCATTAGAGTCTAAATCCCATTCACCATCTTCTTTCTGAGCCCCTTCCTGCTAATCTTTCAATTTTGTCTGCTGATCTGCAGCATTTTCCTATGACTTTTCTTCTAATAACTCATGATTCCTTTGTAGACTTTCTTTATTCTTTATCTGCTACTCTTTATTATTCACCACCATCATATTACTGTAATACCCCGTACTTTTATGCTATATTTAATTTGGGGATTTATTAAATTTAGTGTGATGTTTTATTTAATAAAAATCCAGAAATTAATTTGTTATAATTATTAACGTGACTAGAGTTAGTAATTATAAGAAACTTGTTGAATATTACTAATGAGCATAGTAATATATTATATTGGTTATATTGAATGTCATAGGTGTATTAAATGACTATTTCGGAAAAATTAGTCGGGACGTGCCCGTGTCACGTCGGGACTAATTATGTTAATTAAAAAGTAAATATTTTATAAGTTGTCCATATGGTCGTTTTGAGTGCGCCAACGCGTCCGGAAGGGTCGAGATAGTCAGAAAAGTGTACCCGGGGGTTTATTTCGGGCCTCGAGGTGTTTTTAGGCCTAATTAGTGACCCGGGAGGGCATTTTGGTCATTTTACAAAATAGGGTAATTAAACCCACGAATTTCAGCCATCCTTAGCAGCCATTTAAGTCAGCCTTTTTGGGTTAGAACATTCAGAACCCTAGAACGGCCATTGGAGAAGAGAGGAGAGAGCTCTCAAGGTGATTCAAGGCCCAAAACACCACCGATTTCACCGCCGTCACCACCAACGCGTAGATCGCGAGGAGGAAAATGCAACCACACCAATATTAGCAGGAAACCAGACCTCTGAAATCCCAGGCAAGTTTTTAACTTGCATATTTTCGTTGGTGCAATAATCATATTAGTGTAGGAATGATTAGGAGTATAATTAAAGGAAGAAAACCCCAATTTTTTTATAGGGATTTGCATGTAGAAATCGTTATATCCATATTCTGAAAATAATATGTGAAGTAGATGATCAACCCACGAATTGGTGATGCTATGTTAGAAGGAAATTCTGGAGAAAACTGATTAGAACAAAAGTTAAGAAAACTTAGGGTTCTTGATGATTAGATGAGATTTTAGGTTGTTTAATCATGTTTAATGACGGTTACATGCATGCTTAACGTTAGAAACATCTGAAAATATATTACCATGATTGTAGTATAAGTTTTGGGACGATTAGTGTTGGAAATTATGGATTTGAATGAAGAATATTAGTCAAACCCGTAACTGCACTTCTGCAGAAATCGAAATACCTGTTTGATCGATCGATCGAACCTAGAGCGTCGATCGATCGGAGGTTCGATCGATCGAGCCCCAGACGTCGATCGATCGACCCCTCCTGGAAAACTCTTTTTCCCCTTGTTTAATTAGTTGAATTAATTTACCGTGGAATAATTCTTGGGCATTGTAAATAAAATGTTTTGGGATATAGAAGAGACCAGTAGGACATATGATTAAGTGTTGAGAACTTTATTATGAAATGATATTTGGGTTTAAGGGAAAATTAATTAAGGAACGACGAACTGTGTATTTCAAGTGAGAGATTACAACGAATACCTACGATAGTGAATAGACGTCTACCTACTGAATTTGTTACTTGGATGGATAAAATCCACGAGTGTCACGTAATTAGTGAGAAAACCCTCCGAGTTAAGGTTAGAGACGAAACCTTATACGAAGTCTTAAAAATGTAAAAGTTGAGGATAAATGTTGTAATTATGGGTAAGGAGAGTGACCTATATTAACATGATGAAATTGGTATATTTATATGATTAGTGTGTACATATATTATATACATGTGAAAAACGTACCCTCGCTACTTGCTATCCCTGAGGTTACCGCGCTGGGACGATCTTATCCCGTGTTGCTTTATGGGGGATATTGATTCGTACCCTAGAAGATAGAGATCCTAGGTATGGGCTATCAGATTGATAGTTGGACGGTCCTAAGAGACGTGTGGGTATGTACTGACCTCTTGGACTTGGAATCTATGCTTCGCCTCAACGTTGTTTTGTATATGTTAATACAGTTCGAGAGTGATTCCGAACTTGTGTTTCCCTTTGTGTGAGCGATACGGGGATTGGATAGCAGAGTATGCCCGCACCATAGATTAGTTGGGGTGCTGTTATATATATATATATTATACTAGTAGTTAATATATATGAGGTTATAAACTTTAAACTGCCTACTGTGATTTGATAAGTAGAACATGGTTGTTGACTCAAATTATTAAATACTTGTTTTGTGAAAGTATGAGAAGACACTCGGAAACTTTATATTTTAATGAAGCTAAAACGAGAGGAGTGCTACATATTGAAAGTAAACTTTTTAAAACATTGTCATCATTCGGTTTTGAAAACTTAGGAGTAAGTTAAGATAAACTAAATTATTTGGGAAGGTTAGTACGATAGGCGTGCACATTAGAAGAGAAGTGAGAATTCCTCAAGAGAGTGTCGAACTAATATGACTTGCATTAACCTGTATCAATTTAAATACTTGCTTAACGTATTTTAAAATCAAACACACTTTCGGGCCCTGACCCGTTTCTTTTTCTCTCTCCCTCTTTTATATATATATGTATGTATTTCAGGTGCCCAGCCACAGGGGCGTCTTGCTTAGGATCTATTGGAAGGAACGCGCTGCAGCTTAGGTGGGAGTTGCAGGTCTTTTGATTAGACGACTTCGTCCATTCAGATCCACTCTTAGAACTTTCATTCAGATGGGCATGTGTAGCCCTTTCCATTATTTCTTTACGTTGGGACATTGTTATTTCAGTTATTTCCTAGTTCGTTATTATGGGATTTTGTTCAGAACGGATGTATTACTTTATTTTTCTCGCATGTTGACATTCGTTGATGAATGTTTTATATTTTGGACTCTTTCGTTCCAGTTTATTGTGGTGTGTATCTTATTCATTGAGCTTTGTTAATAAATAAAAAAAATCTTTTCTTTAAATAAAATTTGGAAGTTAATGTTTAAAATTTGGTTTTGACACTTAGCTTAATTATTTAGGGTGTTAAATGGAAAGTTTCTTTTTACGACCGTGATGCTAAGAATGAACCAAACTGTTCACCTTGATTTAATTTAATAAAGGAGTGATCACCCGGTATTTAATTAGGCGGGGTGTCACAGGTGGTATCAGAGCATCAGGTTCTATTGTCCATAGGATCTGTACGGCTTATTTCGCTTTTAGCTTAACGTTTTTGCTATAGAGCCCTATTTTTAGGACTGTTGTATTCTTGCTTTTACGTTTAAGTCTTCAGTTAATTGAGTTTCGATGATAACTGTAGACTGATAAATTTTTCTTCACGTTTCAGATGCCTCCGAGACGTGCTCCGAAAGATAGGCGTGCCCAGGCCGAGCAACCAGCAGCTCTGGCACCAGGCACAATGAATGCTAATGAAGTGGCCGCCATAGTTGCTCAGGCGGTGAATGCCGCGATAGCGGTGATTCAGCCGGCTCCACCCCAAGTTCAGGCAGTGGCGCCAGTACCAGCACAACTTCCATCTGCATGGGAGAGGGTTCGGGATGCTTTTCAGAAAGCACATCCCCCTGAGTTCTCTGGTAGCTCCGACATTTTAACGGTTAGCCAATGGAAGAAAGACATCCAGTGTCACCTCCGTATGTATGAGTGCACCGAAGTACAAAAGCAGTTATTGGCTTCTTTCAAGCTGGTGGGAGCTGCATTACAGTGGTGGGAGTCCACTACTACTCTGGAGGAGAGGGACACGATCCCTATTCAGTTGTTCTGGGAGCGGTTTGACCGCAAGTATTTTCCACCCGCAGTGCAGACTGAGATGAGGCGAAAATTACTAAATCTGAAGCAGGAGAACCTTACTGTAGCTGAGTATGAGGAGGAGTTCACGAGACTTCTCACTATTGTGCCGGATGAGGCACCTACTGAGGGCAAGAAGATTTTGCTGTTCGTCGACGGGTTAGCTTGGAGGATCCGTCAGCACCTTATTGGAAATCTATCCCTGAGTACTTTCACTGACGTACTCAATGCAGCGTTACTACATTGCCAGGATCACCGCTTCCATGTTCAGGGAAGCAAGAGAGCAGGAGAGTCCAGCCAGCAGGGCAGGACCGGGGGTAATAGTGCCGGTGGGGCACCAACTCATGGACAGACTCGTCAGCACGAGCAGAGTTCCCATCAGGGGGACCCTGCTAAGCGATTCCGTTCAGGTGATTCTAGGCAGGGATTCGGGGGATACAGGCAGGGCCATCAGGGTCAGCCTAACCAGCAGGGTCAACACCGACCGCAGGGACAACAGCAGGTCCAACAAGGCCAACAGCGTGCACATCAGGGCCAACAGGGCCAATGGTGTGGAGGTAACAGCCAGCAGGGCCGTGGTCAGCAGGGACAGAGGGGAGGTAATTTCAGAGGCCGGTGTTTTGTGTGCGGTAAGCAGGGCCATAAGCGTCAGGATTTCCCAGAGGGCGATAGGGCCCCACAGCAGTAGGGAGCCCGTAATGAGCCGCAGAGACCACTCTTCCCACCTGCCCTTCCAGCTCCAGCCCAGGTGCCAGCCCTACCAGCCATTCCAGCAGCTCCAGTGCAGCAGGGGCAACTACAATATGGACGTGTCTATAACGTCCACCAGGCAGCAGCTCCACAGGCACCACCCGCGATTGAGGGTATGTTTCCTATCCATGGTACTATGGGTAAAGTTTTGTTTGATACGGGGGCAACGCATTGTTTTATAGCTACGCATTTTGCGAAGTCCTTAGGATTATTAGCCACAGCAGAGAGCACCGTGACGTGTGTCGACTCACCACTGGGGAGTGGGTCACTTATATTCTTTATATGCCGGGGAGTAGGGATAGAGATTGGTAGCTTGGTATTGCCTGCAGACATGCTAGTCTTAGACATGCACGAGCATGATGTGATCATTGGTATGGATTGGCTCACATCTTATAGAGCCATGATTGATTGCTTCGGTGGGAACATTGTTTTTTCCATTCCGGGACAAGAGATGTTTGTAGTGGCGATGCCTCGCTCAGAGGGAGGTTCGACCGCTCATCTATATTACATTGAGGAGGATACCTATAAGGAGGTTGTGATTCCTTTGGATTCGATCCCAGTTTTTAGGGAGTATTCCGATGTGTTTCAGGATATACCAGGCCTACCGCCCAGTCGTGAGATAGACTTCGTTATAGATTTATTGCCGGATACGAGACCTATAGCACGTGCACCATACCGTATAGCTCCGGCAGAGATGCGAGAGCTACGAGATCAGATTGAGCAACTATTAGGTCAGGGCTTCATTCGTAGGAGTACCTCACCTTGGGGCACTCCAGTCTTATTTGTAAAGAAGAGAGATGGTTCACTGAGATTGTGCGTGGACTACCGGTAGTTGAACAAGGTCACGATACGGAATAAGTATCCGTTGCCTCGAATCGATGATCTATTCGACCAGTTGAGGGGAGCAACTTTCTTTTCGAAGATAGATCTGAGGTCGGGGTACCATCAGTTACGGATTAGAGAGCAGGATGTTTCAAAGACTGCCTTCTTGTCGAGATATGGGTCCTATGAGTTCAGGGTGATGCCGTTCGGACTCACAAATGCCCCAGCCGTTTTCATGGACATGATGAACCGAGTATTCAGAGAGTTCTTGGATCAGTTCGTCATTGTCTTCATAGATGATATCTTGATATATTCACACTCCGAGGAGGAGCATGCCGAGCACTTGAGGCAGGTTCTTCAGACTCTACGAGAGCATCAGTTGTATGCTAAGTACGAGAAGTGTGGATTCTGGTTACGAGAGGTACAATTCTTGGGCCATGTTGTTTCTGAGCAAGGGATAGCAGTTGACTCGAGCAAAGTGTCAGCGGTGAGGGAGTGGGGGCAGCCCACGACACCGACGGAAGTGCGTAGTTTCCTGGGGTTAGCCGGATACTACAGGAGGTTCATTCGGGGATTCTCCAAAATAGCGGGTCCATTGACGAATCTGACTCGCAAGGGGGTACCATATGTCTGGGATGACGCTTGTCTGTTGGCTTTCGACGAGCTGAAGGACAAGCTTACTTCGGCACCAGTCCTTGCTCTACCGAAGCCGGGTGTAGAGTACCTGGTTTACACAGATGCGTCCTTACGAGGACTTGGGGGAGTACTTCAGCAGGAGGAGAAGGCTATAGATTTTGCTTCCCGCAAGCTTAAGCCGCACGAGAAGAATTATCCTACCCACGACCTGGAGTTAGCTGCGGTCGTCTTTGCATTGAGAATTTGGAGGCACTATTTATTGGGCGAGAAATTCCGTTTGTTCACAGACCATAAGTCACTACAGTACCTGTTCACTCAGCGAGAGCTGAATATGCGTCAGCGCAGATGGTTAGAGTTTGTGAAAGATTACCAGTTCGAAATATAGTATCATCCGGGGAAAGCCAACGTAGTTGCTGATGCGTTGAGCCGTAGACCGGTTGACGATGTAGCGGACATATGGAAAGAAAAGTGGAAGGAGTTGGGTCACCAGGACGCAGTAACACGTTCTTTCATATCCGTGATGTCAGTCACACCCGAGATTATTACGAGGGTGATACAGGCACAGACCACAGACCCGTTTTGTCAGGAGCAGATTGTACGACTTCTAGCCGAGGGTGCTGAGTCCTATTCTGTTAGTTCGGATGGAGGGTTGCGGTTTAATGGGAGATTAGTGGTTCTAGAAGGAGCGGAGCTACGTCATGAAGTGATGACTCATTCTCATGGGTCCCTATTTGCAGTACATCCGGGAGGCGATAAGATGTACCAGGACATGAGACGACAATACTGGTGGAGTGGGATGAAGAAGGACATCGCTGAATTTGTGTCCAAGTGTTCTACTTGCCAGCTAGTGAAGGTGGACCACCAGAAACCGCCAGGATTACTTCAGCCATTGGAAGTACCGGCGTGGAAGTGGGAAAGTATTTCCATGGATTTCATTACCGAGTTGCCTACATCACAGCGGGGCCATGATTCTATCTGGGTGATTGCAGACCGTTTGACCAAGGTGGCTCATTTTCTGCCAGTGAGGACAGATTATACCACGGGTCAGTATGCCCAGTTGTTCATCACTGAGATTGTCAGATTGCATGGGGTGCCCCTGAATATTGTGTCAGATAGAGACAAGATTTTTGTGTCACGTTTCTGGGAAAGCTTTCAGGAGGCTATGGGTATAGAGTTGAGACTGAGTTCAGCTTACCACCCACAGACAGATGGACAGACAGAGCGTACTAATCAGATGTTGGAAGATATTCTACGCATGTGTGTTCTCGATTTCGGAGGAGGTTGGGAGCCACACCTTCCACTGGTAGAGTTTGCTTATAATAACTCCTATCAGTTTACGATTGGCATGGCTCCATTTGAGGCTTTGTACGGAAGGCCTTGTCGTTCTCCAACTTGTTGGCTCGAGGTGGGAGACAACAAGTTATTAGGTCCAGAAGTGATTCAGGAGACCTCCGCGAGGATTGAGATAATCAGGAGTCGTATTCGGGTAGCCCAAGACAGGCAGAAGAGCTACGCCGATGCGAAACGGTTCTTCCGGGAGTTTAATGTGGGAGATCAAGTGTTGTTACGTGTATCTCCTATGAAAGGAGTGATGAGGTTCGGGAAGAAGGGGAAGTTGGCTCCGAGGTACGTAGGACCATTTCCTATCATCGAGAGAATTGGGCCAGTAGCATACAGGTTGGGATTGCCAGAACATTTACATCGCATCCACGATGTATTCCACATCTCGTCGCTGAGACGATATCTTCGGGATGATATGGCCCATACTCACATCGCGATAGACGAGATCGATTTACAGCCTGATAGCTCTCACGAGGAGAGACCGGTGGCTATCCTAGACTATAGTGAGAGGAGATTGAGGTCGAAGGTAGTTCCACTTGTGCGAGTCCAGTGGGAGCATCATAATGTGGAGGAATCCACTTGGGAGCGTGAGGCAGATATGCGCGAGAGATATCCAGAGTTGTTTTTACCAGGTATGCCTTATTTTCCGAATTTCGGGACGAAATTCCATTATTAGGGGGGAAGTATGTAATGCCCCGTACTTTTATGCTATATTTAATTTGGGGATTTATTAAATTTAGTGCGATGTTTTATTTAATAAAAATCCGGAAATTAATTTGTTATAATTATTAACGTGACTAGAGTTAGTAATTATAAGAAACTTGTTGAATATTACTAATGAGCATAGTAATATATTATATTGGTTATATTGAATGTCATAAGTGTATTAAATGACTATTTCGGAAAAATTAGTCGGGACGTGCCCGTGTCACGTCGGGACTAATTATGTTAATTAAAAAGTAAATATTTTATAAGTTGTCCGTATGGTCGTTTTGAGTGCGCCAACGCGTCCGGAAGGGTCGAGATAGTCAGAAAAGTGTACCTGGGGATTTAGTTCGGGCCTCGAGGTGTTTTTAGGCCTAATTAGTGACCCGGGAGGGCATTTTGGTCATTTTACAAAATAGGGTAATTAAACCCACGAATTTCAGCCATCCTTAGCAGCCATTTAAGTCATCCTTTTTGGGTTAGAACATTCAGAACCCTAGAACAGCCATTGGAGAAGAGAGGAGAGAGCTCTCAAGGTGATTCAAGGCCCAAAACACCACCGATTTCACCGCCGTCACCACCAACGCGTAGATCGCGAGGAGGAAAACGCAACCACACCAATATCAGCAGGAAACCAGACCTCTGAATTCCCAGGAAAGTGTTTAACTTGCATATTTTTGTTGGTGCAATAATCATATTAGTGTAGGAATGATTAGGAGTATAATTAAAGGAAGAAAACCCCAATTTTTTATAGGGATTTGCATGTAGAAATCGTTATATCCATATTCTGAAAATAATATGTGAAGTAGATGATCAACCCACGAATTGTTGATGTTATGTTAGAAGGAAATTCTGGAGAAAACTGATTAGAACAAAAGTTCAGAAAACTTAGGGTTCTTGATGATTAGATGAGATTTTAGGTTGTTTAATCATGTTTAATGACGGTTACATGCATGCTTAACGTTAGAAACATCTGAAAATATATTACCATGATTGTAGTATAAGTTTTGGGACGATTAGTGTTGGAAATTATGGATTTGAATGAAGAATATTAGTCAAACCCGTAACTGCACTTCTGCAGAAATCGAAATACCTGTTTGATCGATCGATCGAACCTAGAGCGTCGATCGATCGAAGGTTCGATCGATCGAGCCCCAGACATCGATCGATCGACCCCTCCTGGCAAACTCTTTTTCCCCTTGTTTAATTAGTTGAATTAATTTACCATGGAATAATTCTTGGGCATTGTAAATAAAATGTTTTGGGATATAGAAGAGACCAGTAGGACATATGATTAAGTGTTGAGAACTTTATTATGAAATGATAATTGGGTTTAAGGGAAAATTAATTAAGGAACGACGAACTGCGTATTTCAAGTGAGAGATTACAACGAATACCTACGATAGTGAATAGACGTCTACCTACTGAATTTGTTACTTGGATGGATAAAATACACGAGTGTCACGTAATTAGTGAGAAAACCCTCCAAGTTAAGGTTAGAGACGAAAGCTTATACGAAGTCTTAAAAATGTAAAAGTTGAGGATAAATGTAGTAATTATGGGTAAGGAGAGTGACCTATATTAACATGATGAAATTGGTATATTTATATGATTAGTGTGTACATATATTATATACATGTGAAAAACGTACCCTCGCTACTTGCTATCCCTGAGGTTACCGCGCTGGGACGATCTTATCCTGTGTTGCTTTATGGGGGATATTTATTCGTACCCTAGAAGATAGAGATCCTAGGTATGGGCTATCAGATTGATAGTTGGACGGTCCTAAGAGACGTGTGGGTATGTACTGACCTCTTGGACTTGGAATATATGCTTCGCCTCAACGTTGTTTTGTATATGTTAATACAGTTCGAGAGTGATTCCGAACTTGTGTTTCCCTTTGTGTGAGCGATACGGGGATTGGATAGCAGAGTATGCCCGCACCATAGATTAGTTGGGGTGCTGTTATATATATATATTATACTAGTAGTTAATATATATGAGGTTATAAACTTTAAACTGCCTACTGTGATTTGATAAGTAGAACATGGTTGTTGACTCAAATTATTAAATACTTGTTTTGTGAAAGTATGAGAAGACACTGGGAAACTTTATATTTTAATGAAGCTAAAACGAGAGGAGTGCTACATATTGAAAGTAAACTTTTTAAAACATTGTCATCATTCGGTTTTGAAAACTTAGGAGTAAGTTAAGATAAACTAAATTATTTGGGAAGGTTAGTACGGTAGGCGTGCACATTAGAAGAGAAGTGAGAATTCCTCAAGGTAGTGTCGAACTAATATGACTTGCATTGGCCTGTATCAATTTAAATACTTGCTTAACGTATTTTAAAATCAAACACACTTTCGGGCCCTGACCCGTTTCTTTTTCTCTCTCCCTCTTTTGTATATATATGTATGTATTTCAGGTGCCCAGCCACAGGGGCGTCTTGCTTAGGATCTATTGGAAGGAACGCGCTGCAGCTTAGGTGGGAGTTGCAGGTCTTTTGATTAGACGACTTCGTCCATTCAGATCCACTCTTAGCACTTTCATTCATATGGGCATGTGTAGCCCTTTCCATTATTTCTTTACGTTGGGACATTGTTATTTCAGTTATTTCCTAGTTCGTTATTATGGGATTTTGTTCAGAACGGATGTACTACTTTATTTTTCTCGCATGTTGACATTCGTTGATGAATGTTTTATATTTTGGACTCTTTCGTTCCAGTTTATTGTGGTGTGTATCTTATTCATTGAGCTTTGTTAATAAATAAATAAAAAAATAAAAATCTTTTCTTTAAATAAAATTTGGAAGTTAATGTTTAAAATTTGGTTTTGACACTTAGCTTAATTATTTAGGGTGTTAAATGGAAAGTTTCTTTTTACGACAGTGATGCTAAGAATGAACCAAATTGTTCACCTTGATTTAATTTAATAAAAGAGTGATCGCCCGATATTTATTTAGGCGGGGTGTCACAATTACTTGTTGTACCTTCTTGAAATATGCTTACCTCCTTCCTTGGGACTATGACTATATTTTCTGGTTTCCTAATTCTAAAGACCTGGTTTGTAACACTTGTATTGTTCAGAAAATTAATTTGTTGGTCCACAACTTCTTTACCTTTTGATTTTTGAACAACAACCTTTAAAAGACATTTAAATCAAACCTATAAGGTCGCCACTAACTCAAATCATGCTAATGAAACATCCACTCACCAGGTTCTATCTACCCATATAACAAAGAACATATAATACTCAGAATAATACTATACTCATATATCGCATACATACAAGCAATACAATTGAAATATGAGCTCGACATACCAGCACTCGTCTTCATAATAAACGAAGAAAATTGAGCCCCGCTACCACGAAAAAACACATAGATATATACTATATAATGTTATTAATACTGCCAGCAAACTCGAGTCACACGCGAATTTAAGCCTTACGAAATCCCGTGACTCTATCTGGACACGCAAAAATATACCTCCTTCCACTAAAGCAAAACTCGTAACAACATTCTTACCAATTTCCCTAGATACTCCAAATGGTTCTCGGACATGGTATACCTGCAATAATTGAACCAAAAACTATTTTAATTAATGCCCTCTCTAGGCACCCTACTCTTGTCCTTTAACTCCAACTAGGCAAGGGCTAACCGTCTGGTTTTACACCCCACATTGCAACATTTCCCCAATTCTCACCACCCTGACCATATCAAGGTCATCAGTATCTCGGACTTTATAACATCGATCCTCACAGTCGCCTTCATAGTCCCCTTAACTTCTTCGTCAATAGAAATCTCCATTATTGGCAGTAATAACCCTATTTCAAGAATTCCTTGGGTGAATGTCCACCGATGGGGTTCCTTGGATATAAATTCTCCACAAGTGTTAGAAACACTTATTCAGTGAGCCTATCATTCCTCTGAAGGACTCTGTCTTCGTTGTACCTCCCTTAATTTGGCACAAAGTTCACTTATCTAGGTAACTCTTCATTCATTATCGACCTTTGATCGATACTTATGTGAATAATTCAGAACCTCATTCTCTTCCTGATAAAGCAACGGAACTCGCAATTAAAACCATCAGTAAGTTCCCTCTATGGTCAAAAGATCCTGCTGTCCTCAAATTTTCACATCTAGGTATTTCCATACGTTGCGCTAACGCAAAGCTTCTGGGCCTACCACATCCACTCAGTAATGATTCACTTCCTTCGCATTACTTAACTTCAACATATAGTTTTTATCGAAGACTTGTAGAATCGTTTCCCAATTAAACTTATCTGGGTACTTCAGCTCTAGCACTACTCTCTACTAAAGCAATACGTAGATAATTATAACTACTATACTTTAGTACTCATCGCAACAATCCTTGACAATTCCACAAAGGGAAGTGACGTCAACTACGGTCCTCAATCCCCACTTCAACTTACAGCTCTAACCAATGCCCCGCCTCATCCTGCCCTCATTATGGCCTTCCTTAGTCTCCCTTCCTCGATCAACACACGAACCTAGAACGAGGGTACAAAATATTTACTATAATTTTACATAATAGCGGGAGAACAAAATCTCACTAGAGGGATCAACAATCTTAATCCTAAGGCTCTATATCAAATCGAAGGCAATACTGAAAGCGTAGTACGTCCACACAGATTCCTAAGGACACTAGAACCTGATGCTTTGATACCATCTGTGACACCCCGCCTAATAAAATATTGGGCGATCACTCTTGTACCAAATTAAAATAGGAGTCTCAGATGGTTCATTCTTAGCATCACTGTCGAAAACCAATTTAACTACTAATAAGCTATTAGCCTGGTGTCAAAATTTTAATTTACTAAACTTTTAAATCAAACTTATCAAATAAAACATTCACACAATTTATATAAATGAAACTAAAAATAAATAAAATAATCGAACACTCGGTTTAACATAATACAATCAAATCAAAGGCCGCACAAAAAGGCCGTAAAAGAATAAATAAATACAATTAGGTTATTAGCCCGAATGTTTCTATAGTACCTCCTATCTATATTATAAGGATGGATGCGTCTACAAGAAACCTTGTTGACACCCCATTCTAATACCCCCTAACCTCTCCTAAGGTCCCTAGAACCTCCCTTCATCCTTGCAAACCCAAGTCATACCCCAGTTACTGACCTAAAGGCCAACGGGCACTCCAAGGATCCGTTTGACCAAATGTCAAACTCTTCTGCTCGACTAAGACTGAATGAATCTTTGAAGGGAACTAAATCCCCTTTCCAACAGTTTGTCATGTGCGCGATTCTGACTTACCATGCGGATGAACGACCCATTCTCCCCCGAAATTCGATCAGGAGGTCACTGGACGCTCCCAGGCTCCGTTTGACCGAAGTCAACTCTTCAGCTCGATCGAGACTAAATGAATCTTCAAAGGGAACTGAAACCCCTTTCCAACGGGTCCACTGTGACACCCCGCCTAATTAAATACCGGGTGATCACTCCTTTATTAAATTAAAATCAAGGTGAACAGTTGGATCATTATTAGCATCACTGTAGTGAAAATAATTTTTCCAATTAAAACACCCTAAATAATTAAGCTAAGTGTCAAAACCATTTTTAGACATTAGTTCCAAATTTTATTTATAAAAACCAATATTTAAAACTTTACATAATTCGTAGTCAAAGAAATCGCACAACAGTTATACTGGAACAAACAATCCAATAATTAAACATCCAACAACTAGATTCCAACATTTAAAACTTAAAGTAAAACCTCCAGACAGTAATAAATCCCAAAGTGACAATACTAGAAATAAACGAATAACAATGTCCAATAAAACCACTAGATAATGGAAACGGGCGACACATGCCCAACTGAATAAATATACTAGGAGTGGAATCAAATAAATGAAGTCGTCTAAGCAAGAGGCCTGTAACTCCCACCTAAGCTGCAGCGCGTTCCTTCCAAAGGATCCTATGCAAGACGCCCCTGTGGCTGGGCACCTGTAATATATACATATATATACAAGAGAGAAAAGAAAATGGAAACGGGTCAGAGACCGATTGTAAAAATGATTTAAAATTTGTTTAGCATGTATTTAAAATGTTTACTGGCCAATGCAACAACATATTAGTGCGGCACTCCCTTGAGAAATTCTCACCTCTCTTCTAATGTGCACACCTATCGCACTAACCTTCCTAACCGTTTAACTTATCTTATCTTAGTATGCTCATACGATTTAAACTGGCGTTTCAACTCTTTAAGGAGTAAATTCCATTTAATAAAAAAAACCTCATTTTAACTTTATTGGCTAATAAAGTCTTCCAGTATCATATTATACTTTTCAAAACAAGTATTTCCACATTGAAATCATTATTCATTTCTTACTTACCATAAGCACAGTAGGAAGTTTCAAATTTAAGATTTAAATATATATATATATATATATATATATATATATATATATATATATATATATATATATATATATATATATATATATATATATTAAGTACTCGTAAAATATATATATTCTAACAGCACTCCACATAAAATTAGGGTGCGGGCATACTCTGCTATCCAATCCCCGTCTCACTCGTACTAAGGGAAATACAAGTTCGGAATCACTCTCGAACTGTATTAACACATACACAAACAATATTGAGGCGGAACATAGATTCCAAGTCTCTAAGAGGTTAGTACAAGCCCCCACGTCTCTTAGGACTGTCTGAACTATCGATTCGATAGCCTGTACCAAGGATTTCTATCTTCTAGGGTACGAATCAATATCCCCCATAAAGGTCCCATTGAGATAAGACTGTCCCAGCGGGGTAACCTCAGGGATAGCAAGTAGCGCGGGCACGATTTTCACACATAGATAGTATATGCATAAACACAGTCATATAACTATACTACTATTACCATATCAAATTAGGTACATCTCATAACCCATAATTACGACATTTGTCCTTATTTCTCATTATTTAGTTATCAGGTATAACCGTTAGTCTCTTACTTTAATTGAGGGATTAATCCACCTTATTACGTAACACTCCTGGACTCTATCCTCCCAAGTGTAGAATTCAGTAGGTACTCATCTATTTTTCCATCGTAACTATTTCACGCGTCTCTCCCTTTAATACACAACCTCATCGTCCCATGTGTGTAAGCATCCCAAAAATGTAAATATCGTCTTAGATTAAAGGTCTCATAGTTATTCATAAGTCCTACTCATCTCCTTTACCTTCCAAAATATTTTAATAAGGATGTCCAAAGATTTCTCCTCATTTAATTTGAATTCAGCAATTTAAAAGGGAAATATGAGTCTGCCGGGAGGGGTCGATCGATCGATCGATGGCAGGAGCTCGATCGATCGATCGACACTCCTAGTTCGATCAATCGATCAAACAGGTATGGAGAATTCTGCATATTAATAGTTGCGGGTTCTAACATCTAACCACAACCAAATTAAGATTTTTAACACCCAAACTCCCAAAAATTCCTACTACAAACATTAATAACCCAAATGAACAATCTTCTACGTAAAGCATGTGAATTTTCTTCAATAACCATGGATTAAAAGCGCTAAACTATATAAACATCATGAACCCTAGAATGTTCTTTAACTTTTGTTCTAATCAGTCTTTTTCCAGAATTTATACCCCTAATACATCATAAATCCGTGGTTCAATATCTACATACGAAGGGGATTTCTAGATTTTCCATTTGTATCATTACTACATGCGATTTCATATCTCCAACATGGGTTTTCTCCCATTAAATAAAATATAATCAATCCTAGACTAACATGAAAGATGCATTAACGAATTTAAGAAAGATAAATACTCGCCTTGGATTTTAAGAGTTCTGATTTGTGAATGAATTTGGTGTTGTTGCATTCCCCATCGCGCGATCTACGCGTTGGTGGTGGTGGCGGTGCAACCGGGTGAATCTTTGGCCTTTAATTGCTTGGAAAGCTTTCTCCTTCCCTCTCCTATGGCCGTTCTAAGGTTTTGAGACTTCTAACCCTAAAGAACCATTTCAAATGGCCGATATAACCTAATAAATTTCGTGGGTTTAATTACCCAAAAATGCAAAATGACCAAAATGCCCTCTGGGGGTGTTAAATAGGCCTAAAAATGCCTCGAGACCCAAACTAAACCCCCGGATACACTTTTCTAACTATCTCGACCCTTCCAGACACTTTGGCGCGCTCAAAACGACCATACGAGCAACTTATAATTTATTCCCTTTTATTAATCAATATTTAGTCCCGACGCGACACGGGCGCATTCCGACTCAAATTTCCAAAATTGTCATTTTATTCACTCTTGACATTTAATTGAACCGATATTATATATTACTCTACTCATTAGTAATATTCAACAAGTTTCCCATAATTACTAACTCACGTCACGTTAATAATTATAAAGTAATTAATTTCTGGATTTATATTAAATTAATAACTCATATTAAATTTGATAAATCCCCAAATTTATAAAGCATAAAAATACGGGGTATTACATACTTCCCCCCTAATAACTGAATTTTGTCCCGAAATTCGGAAAATAAGGCATACCTGGTAAGAATAAATCTGGATATCTCTCGCACATATCTGCCTCGTGCTCCCAAGTGGATTTCTCCACATTATGATGCTCCCACTAGACCCATACAAGTGGAACTACCTTCTACCTCAATCTCCTCTCGCTATGGTCTAGGATAGCCACCGGTCTCTCTTCGTAAGAGCTGTTAGGCTGCAAGTCTATCTCTTTTATCGCGATGTGGGTGTGAGCCATGTCATCCCGAAGGTATCGTCTCAACGACGAGATGTGGAATACATGGTGAATACGATGTAAATGCTCTGGCAGTCCTAATCTATATGCTACCGGCCCAATTCTCTTGATAATGGGAAATGGTCCCACGTACCTCGGGGCCAATTTCCCTTTCTTCCCGAAGCTCATCACTCCTTTCATAGGGGATACACGTAGTAACACTTGGTCCCCCACATTAAACTCTTGGAAGAACCATTTCGCATCGGCGTAGCTCTTCTGCCTGTCCTGGGCTACCCGAATGCGACTCCTGATCATCTCAATCCTCGTGGAGGTTTCCTGAATCACCTCTGGCCCTAGGAACTTGTTATCCCCCACCTATAGACAACAAGTTGGGGAACGACAAGGTCTGCCATACAAAGCCTCAAATGGAGCCATGCCAATCGTGAACTGATAAGAGTTATTATAAACGAACTCTACCAGTGGGAGATGTGGCTCCCAGCCTCCTCCAAAATCAAGGACACACATGCGTAGCATATCCTCCAGCATCTAATTAGTATGATATGTTTACCCATCTGTCTGTGGGTGATAAGCTGAACTCAACCTCAACTCTGTACCCATAGCCTCCTGAAAGCTCTCCCAGAAACACGACACGAAAATCTTGTCTCTATCTGACACAATATTCAGGAGCACCCCATGTAATCTGACAATCTCAGCAATGAACAACTGAGCATACTGACCTGTGGTATAGTCTGTCTGCACCGGCAGAAAATGAGCCACCTTGGTCAAACGGTCCATAATCACCCAGATGGATTCGTGGCCCCGTTGTGATGTAGGCAACCCTGAAATAAAATCCATGGAAATACTTTCCCACTTCCATACGGGTATTTCCAATGGCTGAAGCAACCCTGACGGTTTCTGATGGTCCACCTTTACTAGCTGGCAGGTAGAACACATGGACACGAACTCAGCGATGTCCTTCTTCATCCCACTCCACCAGTATTGCCACCTTATATCCTGATACATCTTATCTCCTTTAGGATGTACCGCAAATTGGGACCCGTGAGATTGGGTCATCACTACATGACGTAATTTTGCTCCTTCTGGGTCCACCAATCTCCCATTAAACCTCAAGCCCCCATCATAACTAATAGAATAACACTCAGCACCCTCAGTTAAAAGTCGTATAATCTTCTCCTGGCAATATGGGTCTGTGGTCTGTGCATGTATCACCCTCGTAACAATCTCGGGTGTCACTATCATGACAGATATGAAAGAGCTTGCTACTGCGTCCTGGTGGCCCAACTCTTTCCACTTTGCTTTCCAGATATTCGCTACATCATCTACTGGTCTACGTCTCAACGCATCAGCAACTACGTTGGCCTTCCCCAGATGGTATTCTATGTCGAACTGATAGTCCTTCACAAACTCTAACCAAAGCAAAGACAATCGCTGCCAACTCTAGGTCGTGAGTGTGGTAATTATTCTCATGCAGCTTTAGCTTATGGGAGGAAAAAGCTATAGCCTTCTCCTCCTGCTGAAGTACTCCCCCAAGTCCCCATAAAGAGGCATCAGTGTAAACTAGGTACTCTACGCCCGATTTAGGCAAAGCAAGGATTGGTTCCGAAGTAATCTTGTCTTTCAGCTCGTCAAAAGCCAATTGGCAAGCATCATCCCAAACATATAGTACCCCCTTGCGAGTCAGGTTCGTCAATGGACCCGCTATCTTGGAGAAACCTCGAATGAATCTCTTGTAGTATCCCACTAATCCCAAGAAACTACGCACTTTCGTCGGTGTTGTGGGTTGTACGTACTCCCTCATCGCTGACACTTTAGTCGAGTCAACTGCTATCCCCTGCTAAGAAATAACATTCCCCAAGAACTGTACTTCTTGTAACCAGAATCCGCACTTCTCGTACTTATCATACAACTGATGTTCTCGTAGAGTCAGAAGAACCTGCCTCAAGTGCTCGGCATGTTCCTCCTCGGAGTGTGAATATATCCAAATATCATCTATGAAGATGATGACAAACTGATACAAGAACTCTCTGAACACTCGGTTCATCAAGTCCATGAATACGGCTGGAGAATTCGTGAGTCCGAATGGCATCACCCTGAACTCATAGGACCCATATCTCATCAAGAAAGAAGTCTTTGAAACATCCTGCTCCCTGATACGTAGCTGATGGTACCCTGACCTCAGATCTATTTTCGAAAAGAAAGTTTCTCCCCTCAGCTTGTCAAAAAGATCATCGATTCGAGGCAACGAATACTTGTTCTGTATCGTGACCTTGTTCAACTCCCGTTAGTCCACACATAGCCTCTGTGAACCATCTCTCTTCTTCACAAGCAACATTGGAGCACCCCAAGGTTAGGTACTCCTTTGAATGAAGCCCTGACCTAACATCTGGTCTATCTGATCTCATAACGCTTGCATCTCTGCCGGAGCCATACGATATGGAACGCGTGCTATAGGTCGAGTATCCGGTGGTAAATCTATGACAAAGTCTATCATGACTGGGGGTAGGCCTGGTATCTCCTAAAATACATCAAAATACTCACAAACAATTGGGATCGAGTCTAAGGAATCACAACCTCCTTAGAGGTATCCTCCTCTATATAATATAAATGAGCGATCGAGCCTCCCTCTGTGCGAGGCATCGCCACTACAAACATCTTTTGCCCCGGAATGGCAAAGACAATACTCCCACTGAAATAATCAATCATGGCTCTGTAAGCTGCGAGCCAATCCATACCGATAATAACATCATGCTCATGCATATCTAAGACTAACATGTCTGCTAGTAATACGAAGCTACCAATCTCTACCCCCACACGCCGACACATAAAGAAAATGAGGGATCCACTCCCGAGTGGTGAGTCTACACACGTCATAGTGCTCTCTGCTGTGGCTAATAACCCTAAGGCCTTCACAAATTGCGTAGCTATAAAATAGTGTGTCACCCTAGTATCAAATAAAACCCGACCCATAGTACCATGGATAGGAAACATACCCTCAATCGCGGGTGGTGCCTGTGGAGCTGCTGCCTGGTGGACGTTATAGACACGTCCATACTGTAACTTCCCCTGCTGCACTGGAGCTGCTGGAATGGCTGGTAATTGAGCTGGTGCTGGGTGGGCGGCTGGAAAGAGTGGCATCTATGGCTTATTACAAGCACCCTGCTGCTGTGGGGCCCTCTCTTCCTTTGGAAAATCCTGGCGCGTATGGCCATGCTTGTCGCACCCAAAACATCGGCCTTTGAAATTTCCTCCCCTCTGACCCTACTGACCACGGCCCTACTGGTCGTTACCACCCCGCCACTGGCCCTGTTGGCCCTGATGAAAATGTTGTTGGCCCTGCTGCTGACGGTGTTGGCCTTGCTAGCCCTGCTGATTAGGCTGGCCCTGCCTATAACCCCCAAATCCCTGCCTGGAATCACCTGAATAGAATCGCTTGGCAGGGTCCCCCTGATGGGAACTCTGCTCGTGCTGACGAGTCTGTCCTTGAGATGTCGGTGCTCCACTAGCACTACTACTCCTGTCCTACCCTACTAGACGGACTCTCCTGCTCGCTTACTTCCCTTCAGATGGAAGCGGTGATCCTGGCAATGTAGTAAAGCATCATTGAGTACATCAGTGAAAGTACTCAGAGATATATTCCCTATAAGGTGATGATGGATCCTCCAAGCTAACCCATCCACAAACAACATTATCTTTTTACCCTCAGTGGATGCCTCATCTGGCACTGTGGTGAGAAGTCTTATAAACTCCTCCTCATACTCAGCAACGATAGAATTCTCTTGCTTCAAGGTCAATAACTTTCGCCTCATCTCAGTCTGCACGGTGGGTGGAAAATACTTGCGGTCAAACCGCTCCCATAATGACTGAATAAGGATAGTATCCCTCTCCTCCAAGGTGGTGGTGGATTCCCACCACTAAAAAGTGGCCCCCACCAGCTTAAAGGAAGCCAACAACTGTTTTCGCACGTCTGTGCACTCATACATACGCAGATGCCTCTGGATATCCTTCTTCCATTGGCTGGCGATAATGATATCTGAACAACCTAAGAACTCAGGGGGATGCGCCTTCTGAAAGGCATCCCTAACCCGCTCCCATGCAGATGGAAGCTATGCAGGTACTGGCGCCACTGCCTGAATCTGAGGTGGAGCCTGTTGTACTAGCGCTAGCGCGACATTCACCGCCTGTGCAACAATAGCGGCTACCTCATTAGCATTCATCGTACCCTGAGCCGGAGCTGCTCGCTGCTCGGCTTGGGCACGCCTATCCTTTGGTGCACCTCTCGGAGGCATCTGAAACATGAAGAAATTTATTAGTCTATAATTATTATCATGTCTCAAATAGCTGAAGACGTAATCGTAAAAGCAGGAATACAACAATCCTAAAATAGGGCTCTATAACAAAAATGTTAAGCTAAAAGCGAAATAAGTCGTACAGATCCTATGGACACTAGAACCTGATGCTCTCATACCACTTGTGACACCCCGCCTAATTAAATGACGGGAAATCACTCCTTTATTAAATTAAAATCAAGGTGAACAATTGGATCATTCTTAGCATCACTGCCGTAAAAATAATTTTTCCAATTAAAACACCCTAAATAATTAAGCTAAGTGTCAAAACCATTTTTAGACATTAGTTCCAAATTTTATTTATAAAAACCAATATTTAAAACTTTACATATTTCGTAATCAAAGAAAGCGCACCACAATTATACTAGAACAAACAATCCAATAATTAAATATCCAACAACTAGATTCCAACATTTAAAACTTAAACTAAAACATCCAGACAGTAATAAATCCCAAAGTGATAACATGAGAATAAATGAATAACAATGTCCAATAAAACCACTGGATAATGGAAACGGGCGACACATGCCCAACTGAATAAATATACTAGGAGTGGAATCAAATAAATGAAGTCGTCTAAGAAAGAGGCCTGCAACTCCCACCTAAGCTGCAGCGCGTTCCTTCCAAAGGATCCAATGCAAGACGCCCTTGTGGCTGGGCACCTGTAATATATACATATATATACAAGAGAGAAAAGAAAATGGAAACGGGTCAGAGCCCGATTGTAAAAATGATTT
The DNA here is from genome assembly GCA_949130495.1 of Sambucus nigra. Lineage (NCBI taxonomy): Eukaryota > Viridiplantae > Streptophyta > Magnoliopsida > Dipsacales > Adoxaceae > Sambucus > Sambucus nigra. Next base: position 645,401,865 of record OX422215.1, on the reverse strand, counting down.
AAAATTTGTTTATCAAGTATTTAAAATGTTTACTGGCCAATACAACAACATATTAGTGCGACACTACCTTGAGAAATTCTCACCTCTCTTCTAATGTGCACACCTATCGCACTAAACTTCCCAACGGTTTAACTTATCTTAGTTTGCTCGTACGATTTAAACTGGCATTTCAATTGTTTAAGGAGTAAATTCATTTAATAACAAAACCCTCATTTTAACTTTATTTGCTAATAAAGTTTTCCAGTATCATATTATACTTTTCAAAATAAGTATTTCCACATTGAAATCATTATTCATTTCTTACTTAGCATAAGCACAGTAGGAAGTTCCAAATTTCAGATTTAATATATATATATATATATATATATATATATATATATATATATATATATTAATTTCTCGTATAATATATATATTCTAACAGCACCCCACATAAAATTATGGTCCGGGCATACTCTGCTATCCAATCCCCGTCTCACTAGTACTAAGGGAAATACAAGTTCAAAATCACTCTCGAACTTTATTAACACATACACAAACAATATTGAGGCAAAGCATAGATTCCAAGTCTCTAAGAGGTTAGTAAATGTCCCCCACGTCTCTTAGGACCATCTGAACTATCGATTCGATAGCCTGTACCAAGGATTTTTATCTTCTAGGTTACGAGTCAATATCCCCCATAAAGGTCCCATCGAGATAACACTATCCCAACGCGGTAACCTCAGGGATAGCAAGTAGCGCGGGCACGATTTTCACACACAGATAGTATATGCGTAAACACAGTCATATAACTATACTACTATTACCATATGAAATTAGGTACATCTTATAACCTATAATTACGACATTTGTCCTTATTTCTCATTATTTAGTTATCACGTATAATCGTTAGTCTCTTACTTTAATTGAGGGATTAATCCAACTTATTACGTAACACTCCTGGACTCTATCCTCCCTAGTGTAGAATTCAGTAGGTACTCATCTATTTTTCCATCATAACTATTTCACGCGTCTCTCCCTTTAATACACAACCTCATCGTCCCTTGTGTGTAAGCATCCCAAAAATGTAAATATCGTCTTAGATTAAAGGTCTCATAGTTATTCATAAGTCCTACTCGTTTCCTTTACCGTCCAAAATATTTTAATAAGGATGTCCAAAGATTTCTACTCATTTAATTTGAATTCAGCAATTTAAAAGGGAAATATGAGTCTGCCGGGAGGGGTCGATCGATCGATGGCAGGAGCTCGATCGATCGATGCGTCGATCGATCGACACTCCTGGTTCGATCGATCGATTAAACAGGTATGGCGAATTCTGTATATTAACAGTTGCGGGTTCTAACATCTAACCTCAACCAAATCATGATTTTTAACCCCCAAACTCCCAGAAATTCGTACTACAAACATTAATAACCCAAATGAACAATCTTCTACGTAAAGAATGTGAATTTTCTTTAATAACCATGGATTTAAAGGGCTAAACTTATATAAACTTAATGAACCCTAGAATTTTCTTTAACTTTTGTTCTAATCAGTCTTTTTCTAGAATTTATACTCCTAATACATCATAAATCCGTGGTTCAACCTCTACAAACGAAGGGGATTTCCAGATTTTACATTTATATCATTAATACATGCGATTTCCTATCTCCAACATGAGTTCTTCCATTAAATACAATCTAATCAATCCTATACTAACATGAAAGATTCATTAATGAATTTAAGCAAGATAAATACTTGCCTGGGATTTTCAGAGTTCTGATTTGTGAACGAATTTGGTGTGGTTGCGTTCCCCGTCGCGCGATCTAGGTGTTGGTGGTGGTGGCGGTGCAACTAGGTGAATCTTTGGCCTTTGATTGCTTGGAAAGCTTTCTCCTTCCCTCTCCTTTGGTCGTTCTAAGGTTTTGAGTCTTCTAACCCTAAATGACCATTCCAAATGGATGATAAAACCTAATAAATTTCGTTGGTTTAATTACCCAAAAATGCAAAATGACCAAAATGCACTCTCGGGGTGCTAAATAGGCCTAAAAACACCCCGAGACCCAAACTAAACCGCCGGGTACACTTTTCTGACTATCTCGATTCTTCCGGACACTTTGGCTCACTCAAAATGACCATACGAGCAACTTATAATTTATTCACTTTTACTAATCAATATTTAGTCCCGACGCGACACGGGCGCGTCCTGACTCAAATTTCCAAAATTGTCATTTTATCCACTCTTGACATTTAATAAAACCAATATTATATATTACTCTACTCATTAGTAATATTCAACAAGTTTCCCATAATTACTAACTCACATCACGTTAATAATTATAACATAATTGATTTTCGGATTTATATGAAATTAATAACTCATATTAAATTTAATAAATCCACAAATTTATAAAGCATAAAAATACGAGGTATTACATCCACCCCATGTGCAATTTTGACTAACAATACGGACGAACGATCTGTTTTACTCCAAAAGGTCACCGAACATCTCTAGGCCCCGGTCGACCAAAGTCAACTCCCCGAATCAGGTCGAACTCTTCGGAATGTCGAAGTACATCTTTTAACCTTTCTAACGATCCGCCCCAATCACGATTTTGACTTACCATACGGACGAAAGATCCATTTGCGTATGAAGTTTCCTCGTCCAAAGGACCGACGAGCAGTTCCGAGCCTTATTTGACCCAAAGTCAACTGCCAAACCCTAGAGCAGTCCAAAGGACTTTCGAAGGTCTCCGAAATACCTTTCCAACGGTTCACCCCATTCATTATTAGGATCAATGGCTCTCTCTCTCCAACCTATTTTTCGAAGGAACCTGAAAGACACAACCAAACCACAGGTTCCAAGCCCTACCTATCGGCAGTGTGCCTAAACACACCTGCCGATTGGTAGGAATATGGATATGTCTATCGGTAATACCCTGTGCCTATAAGAAGGAGGGCCTAACAATATTCCAAAAAAGGAAAAAAAATCAGAGATCCATTACTCTCAATAAGCTCCGAAAACCTATCTCGAAGTCAGCGTGATTTCCACATCCAAATACCTTTCCAACCTTCACCTTTAATCACCTTTTTCATCAAACTTGGTGAATTAAGTACCCTCCATCATCATACAAGCCCAAGGTCTTTGTCTCCAACATCCAATATAAAGCTCAAGATCTCCAAGAAGGTCCAACTCTTTCAACTCTTTCTTTAAATTCCCCTAAATTCGCATTAACTTGTTTTATTACTTAACACTTTTATTCTCTCATCTCACATATCATAATATAATTTCTATCTTGTATTATAGAACATATCTTATTTTCATATAAATAAAATCCAGAAAATAAGAAAAAGAGGATTTGCTCATAAATTTCAAACGGGAATTCTAAATTTTTCTCACACTTTTCTCAAAACTAAAAACACTTTTTTTACACACACACACACAGAGACATAAGGGAAGACCCCGATTGAATTTATGGGATAAATCTGACCCCTCATTTTTCATGCGAACTACGTGGACTTTGATGCCTCTATAGGCTACGTAGGCGTCTCGAGGTAAAACCCGTGACTCGAGTCCTTTTCCTACTTTTCTCTCATTCTCTATTTTCTCTATATTCTTTAAACTCAATTCTCTTAAATTATATATACATATATATTTGTTCTTAATGGCGTATTATCCCTCATGCGTTATCATTCCATTATAATAATTGATGCTAAGATAATCGCATAAATACTATTTTCTAATATTACTTTTAGGAACATTCCTATGGATGACTCGCTTTATCTCATCCATGATACAATTTGATGATTTCTATCTCCACTATGTATACACATGAACACATATCATGGGGAAATAAAGGAAATAGCAACAACCCATGAGAGACCGTAAGGGAATAATGGGTGCCTAACACCTTCCCATTTCGTAATAAAGCCTTTGGACCCTTTTCGAATCATTTTGGTTTCGTATGTATCAGTATGTGTTTGGATGTTTTCCTTCTAGATGGCTCCCTTTTCTTTTCTCTGTTTTGAGTAAAATAGACTGGAAACTCTATCTCTCTACATTTTTCACCTCATTCACCGACGCTGGCAAAAGCACTCCTGAGAGAGACGTGCGAGACCTAGAGGGATCCTCTCCCCCCGCGCCGTGAGGGGATATATCCGGGGATGGCCACAGTGGTGACTCTGTTGGGGATATTGATTTTTGAGGGCTAGACTCTATTTACATGGGTGTTTTATTTTATAATATATCCCCCTATTTTCCCATTTACTATTCATGTGTACCTCATGCTTATGCTTCCATTCACACACTTGTAGAAAATTCTCCATGTACACTTCACACCATGTGAACCTAGGATCACATATATCCTCATGTTGCACGTATCTCCCATACTTGGTATACCATTGGTACTCATAATTTTCTCCCTGTTGGGCATGATCAATAAAGATACTCTCATCATAAGATACTAATAAGAGCATCATGTATGATTCACATGATATCACCAAAGAGCATTATGATTCACCAAATTTTGTCCAGTAACTGGTGGGTCACTTAGTGATGGGCGCTGGTCTGGTAGGGTGTAGTTAGCATAACCGATATGGCTCTCACATTCCATTGGCCAAGTACCTTCGACGTATATCGAACGGTTCCCTCGCATCGTACCATTTAACCGAAGTCATGATGGGAGGTATATCGCAGGGAACTCGTTCACATACGCCGAGTATATCGAATTCTCTCTAACACATACCGTCCCCATGAGGTATATGGTGAGTCAATTCACGTGCACACAGGTATATCAAATGGCTTGTCCACACGTACATATTTCCCTCAAAAGAAAGACGTTTTTCGTTGAAGTCACGCCAAAGGGGGAACCCTTTCCAATTCACCCAACCAAGTTGCATACCCGCATATAGATTTCAATCCTATGACACAGATATTAGATTGCCAGTTTCAACCCGAAACTCTGCTGAAATTCCGGGTTGGCATGCCGCCCAAATTTTTACATATTTTTAAAATGGGACCCTGCCCGTGAGCCTGGTCAGAAGTCCATCCATAGCTTTGCATATGTTATAAATCCAACTTTTCCAGGCTCGGGTCCCATCCGGCATTTCATTTTTCATTTAGGATAATTTAATACAAGTGAGAACATAATAATAATAATAATAATAATAATAATAATAATAATAATAATAATAATAATAATAATAATAATAATAATAATAATAATAATAATAATAATAATAATAACAATAATGATAATAATAAAAATAATGAGATTCGTCTTCCAAAAACACTTCTCTTCTCTTTATCAAAAATCCAAAAACATTTCTCCTTTATTTACTAAAAATCCAAAAATATTTTGTCTTTCAATCTAAAAAACAAAAGAAAAAATGTCAAAAAACTTTTATCCTCTTTTTTTGTCAAAAATAAATCCAACTTTACGCCCTCTCAGGGCGATCGCACGCCCTTGACCTGGCTCATTATTGGCTTCGGTCTTCAGTCAAGTCACCCCGGAGTTCCATCCGTTGCCCTCCTACTTCTTCCGACTCCGATATCCATCCGCTTTCCATTGAAAACACAGATCAAGCACTAGTTTCACAGCTAGATCTGACGACAGTTTTAGCTCATCTCGTGTCCAAGATTGACAACCATCAGACTGAGGTCCCAGAGATGCAAAGAAACTAGGTTCATGTTCCTCAAGAGCTCGAGGCCCTATTCCCTCGCGCTATGGGTCCACCCGAGCCTATCTGAGTTCCCCAATAATATCAACAAGCTCCCCGTGTCCCTCCTGTTAATGGGTCACCGCCTGTCCAGTTTCCTATGCTGAACCTTGCCCAGCCTAGGACTAACTTCCCTATGATCACTGATCCGAAAGCGGAAGAATTGAAAAAGGACAAAGAAGATCTCAATTTGCTAACTAAGAAGTTCGACCAAGTCAGAATATCCAAAAAATACATGGACTACACTCACATGTCTCCTTATCTGAAGGCAAGGTTACCCGAGAAGTTCAAGACGTCGAATATCGAGAAATTTTAGAGGAAGTGGACCAGCGATTGTTCATATTTGTAGTTATCACCATTGCATGACTCTCCTAGGGGCTTAAAAAGAAATAACGACCCAATTATTTCAGCAAACTTTGAAGGATAGCACCCTTCGATGGTTTTTGTCTCTCGAGGAGTCTAGAATTCTTAGTTAGGAGGATGTAGCCCGTGAATTCATGTCGTAGTACAAATATGACGAATAGCTTAAGATCAAACGTCGTGATTTAGAGCTTCTTAGACAGAAGTCTATGGAATCATTCAATAAGTTCATTGTCCGATGGAGGGAAAAAGCAGCTACCATGACTAATCGACCTTCTGAGGAAGAACAAGTTAGCATAGTGAAGAAGAACTTCTTGCCCCATATCCGAGCAACCATGGGAGGACAATACTATCCCAACTTTTGAGCTCTTAGAGAAGCAGGAGTAGAAATCGAGGAAGGTATTTCTAAAACATAAGTTTAACTAAAGAAAGTGTCTGGACAGTTTAACCCCAGAAAATATGACAAACCTGTCAGTACTGCAGTCTCAACCATCAACAATATATCTCAACCAACCACTTCGTGGGCACCAGAGAGCCACCCCGTCCCAGTTCGAAAGGAATACACCGATCTCCATGATCCCCTTTCCAAATTTTATCAATACCTGTTAAGACAAAACCTTATCAAACCCTTGGACCCTTTTCCATTACTGAATCCACTCCCAAGAAACTTCAAGGCAGATGCCCATTGCGCCTTTCACCAAACTGCTAGCCATACCATCAACCAATGCTTTCATCTCCAAAACATAATCCAAGGTCTAATTGACTGGGGTACCATTGCCCCACTAGCCAATCCTAAGCCAAACACTACTCACAACCTACTCCTAAATCATACCAATGCTATCTTCCTAGAAGAGAACCCAGAATTTGATCCCTCAACTCAAATCACAACTATAAACTCTCTGAAACCTCTCCAAACTCATCAATATTTCCTCCTACACCCTGTTAGCCTCACTGATCAAGCACTGTCGGTCCTTGCCAGAGCATGCATCACTGTTCGTACCCGTTCTGAAAATGGAGGTATGGAATTATCATAAGTGTTAAATCAACTCCTAGAGTTTGGGCTAAAATTTCCCTCACAAATGATCATTGATTACCATAGGTTCAGTACGATATTCTTGGAATCAAGGAAATGGGCCCGAGAGTTAGACAGTTAGGTGGTACCAGTGATGAAGTCAGCCTGGATGACATCGTCTAGATCATGATAAAATTATTCAGGCAAACCAACAACATCTGTAGTATGACTGAGTTACTTGATAATATGAAATTGCAATGACATATCTCCACATAATGGAAAGACTTATATGAAGAAGACATTGAATTTGTGGAATGCATCGACTTTACATGGAAAGACATAATTGTTGCAATTGAATGAGGGGAAGAATTTAGAGATTCGAATGAAGAACAAGATTTCGAGAAGACTGGCCCAGTAGCCGACATGTGTGGGATGATATCATTTGAGGAGCTCCTCGGAGAAATAAAAAAGATGGCAGAACAACCCGACATGGACAAAGAAATAGGGTTCATATTCTTCCCTTCTTCAGTAAATCACATGACCAAATCAGGGAGGCATTACCACATCCCAAGATCACTACCATCCAATGGAAAATGGAAGGGTGTTAAAACCTTCATGTGCCAGAAATGACCCTTGAGGAGAGAAAGATCCTCGATCAACTGAAGAAAACTCAAGCTAAGATCACTCTATGGGGGCTTTTCATGTCTTCCCAGCTACACAGAAACGCTTTGACCAAGTTGCTCACTGGACCCATAGTTCCTCCCTCTATTACATCATAATAAGTGGTAAATTTGGTCGGATCCTTGAACTCTACCCGAATACTATCCTTTTCTAAAGAAAAATTCCCCAGAGTTGGGCCAAACCACAATCATGCACTCAACATCTCCGTCAAAGTTATGGGGAAAATTATACCGCTCTCTCTTATCGATAATGGATCATCCTTGAATGTTTGCCCAGTAAGAACCTTCAAATACTTAGGACTGAAGGAAAGTGATCTTGCTCCCAATTCCACTGCTGTACGTGCCTATGATAATACCCATCGGGAGGTGATGGGATCCATAAAACTTTTAATAGGGGTTGGCCGTATAAACCCCATTGTTGAATTCTAAGTTATTGACATTACATATTGTTTCAACCTATTACTCGGATGACCTTGGCTCCACAGTCTCAAAGGTGTGTATTCCTCAGTCCATCAGAAATTGAATTTATTTTTCGACGGACGAGTCATTACCATTTTGGGCGACGACGATAATATCGAGGGTGAAAGCACCAACAATCCAATCCTTAAGATACAACACTATTCAAATGATATGCTCCTATCAGGATTCCGAGTTGAGCCACTCCTACTACCGGTAAGGAACGATTTCAAAGAAATGGTTTATCTAGAATACGACCCTCATGACAACGTCAATGTGATTCAGATGTTCCAAAAACATGCACTTCATGCTCGAACTGGGGCTACGACAAAGATAATAAGTGATACTTGATCCCATTTAACTGAAGAAAGCTTTCCCTCCTTGTGGTTTGGGGTATCAACATCGGAACAAGAGCTCAGAATGATCTGACTGTCTCGACCAAAGAGAAGATTAGACTGCATCCAGACTATCCCAGGTGACTCCTTGAATGGACGATTCATCAAAGAGGGCGAGGACTTCCCCTTCTGCATTTTTCCAGTACCATGGTATGATAATACAGACAAAAAAATGAAACCCAAAATAGAGATCTTTTTCTAAGACAGCTACTCATTGGCTGAAAGTTCCCAATGCCATGTACAATTGCTCATCAAAGATACCGAAGAGACTGAGGGAAGTGACGTCGAGGACTCGTTCAACTACAGATACTGGGGCTGACACTCTACATGGTTCATTCAAGCACTACATCACTGGATCCATACCATTTGATTAAAGCTGCTGATGCACCTCTCCTCAATTGGCAAGCTATGCCGCTTCTACCTGTTTAAATCCTACCTAACCCCAATGTTGACCCCATTTATTCTTCTATTATCTATCCTTGGTCAAATTTAATCGTTACCTCCTTTGATGAGTTTCTCAATGTTGTAATTCCTCTCAGTGAAATAAATGAAGATTGTGAGTACCTTATTGTGCCCTACATTAATTGTTTAGATTCTAATCAAACTTTTGATGATGATGATTTTACAAATGAACAATTCTTAACTGATCTAAATAAGGTTAATAAAAAACAACATAACCGCGTTCAAGTTATTGAAGAAGAAATTTTTATCATTAAACTCCGTTCTTATAGCCAACTACGCGAGATTAGGATAGGGGCTACCCTTGATGAGCATGAGCACACACAACTCGGAGAATTACTGAAGGAATTCGTGGATGTCTTCACATGGTCCTACGATGATATACCCAGAATTGATCCTGAAATATCTCAACATGAGATCCCAACTCTTCCAGATTATAAGTCAGTTAAACAATAGTTTAGAAAGCTATGAATCGAATGGTCACTCAAAGGCAAAGAAGAGGTGGTCAAAGAGCTAAACATGGGTTTCATTCGTGTGATCGAATATCCCATATGGATAGCTAACATAGTGCATGTGCCGAAATCAGGAGGGAAAGTTCGAATGTGTGTAGACTATCGAGATTTGAACAAAGCCTCTCCAAAGGATGATTACTCGTTACCCCAATATCGATATGATTGTGAAAAACATAGCCAATCATGCTCTCAAGTCATTCGTCGATGGGTTTTCTGGATACAACCAAATCAAAATGCTCCCGGATCATCAAGAAAGACCACATTCATCACCCCATGGGAAACCTTTTGCTACACTATTATGCCATTTGGTCTCAAGAATGTTGTGGCTACCGACTTGAGGGCTGTCACGACCATCCTGCATGATCTGATTCACAAAGAAGTCAAGGCCTATGTGGATGATATGATTATCACATCCAAAACTAGAGAAGGTCATGTTCCGCTATCCAAAAGTTCTTCTAACAACTAAGACAATATCAGATGAGACTCAATCCATAGAAATGTGTCTTCGACGTTACAAAGGGTAAACTATTGGGATTCATAGTCAGTGGAAAAAGGATAGAAGAAGATCCTGCCAAGCTAAAAGCCATACTTGAGATGCCACCTACCCGAACGAAGAAAGAGGTTTGAGGTTTCCTTAGGAAATTGCAATACAGCAGCTACCTAACCTCCATTTGTTAACCTATTTTCAAACTTCTCCGAAGGATTCAACCAAGGGTTAAAACAAGGCCTGCCGAGAAGCTTTTGACCGAATCAAACAATATATGACCCAACCAATGATACTCATGCCACCACAGCCAGGTCTCCCCTTAGTCGTATGCCTAACCATACCTGACACTACATCTAGGGCTTTGCTAGCTCAATACCCTTAAGATTCCCACAAGGAAAGATCCAACTATTATGCCAATCACAAATTGGGCAGGTACGAAGTCAACTACACTGCTGTGGAAAAAGCATGCGTCGCGCTTATTTGGGTCACCCAAAAGTTGCGACACTACATGCTCGCCTTCCCATTAAATTTGTATCCTGAATGGACCCCACCAATTAATTTCTTGAGAAACCCTCCTTATTCAGCCAAATGGCTCGATGGTTGATGCTCTTAGCCGGGTTTGATATCGTGTACATCACACAAAAAGCTGTGAAAGGAAGAGCCATCTCGAATTACCTCCCTGACTACACCATGGAAGAAACTGATGTCTAGGTCTCCGAATTCGTAGAGGAAAACATCCTCTACGCTTCTCGAGATGACCCTCGATGGCAAATATTCTTTGAGGGCACTGCCAAAAAAAAGGGTATGGATTTGGGATAATTCTTATCGCCCTAGATGACCCCGATACTCCCATCGCCATCAAATTGGATTTCCCCTGCACTAACAACATGACTAAATACGAGGCATGTACGGTAGGCCTTAAAGTTATCCTCAAGAAAGGAATTCAATGCCTAGATGGCTACGGGGATTCTGCCCTTATCATTGGTTAAGTGCTCAAAAAATGGAAAGTTAAGGATGAGAAACTCCAACCCTTCCATTCCCACTTAGAAGAACTAGCCTCCCAATTCCAAGATATCACCTTCCACTACGTACCTCGAGCAAAGAATAACCTAGCCGATGCCCTTGCTACCTTGTCCTCCATGGCCGACATGCCCGAGGGAATAAGAATGGCCGCCTTCCTAGTCAAAAAGTAAGACAAACCAACACATTGCTACCATATTGAGCTCATCACCACTGAAGATACCGAGCTAGCCAACTGCTAGTCTTATGAAATTTGGCACCTCCTCAAGCATGGTAGGTATCCCAAGGGTTCCAACAAGAAAAACCGAGAAATCCTCCGAAGACTGGCCACCCCATACATCATCTGTCACAAAGCGCTGTTCAAAAGAAACTTCGATGGAACCCATATACACTGCATTGCAAGGGCTGACATTGAAGAGGTAATGCAGAGAATCCATAACGGGGAATGCGGGCCCCACATGAAGAGTCACATGATTTACAAGAAGATCATTCGACGAGGCTAATAATGGACCACCATGATCCAGGATTGCACCGCTTATGTCCGGAGATGCCATAAATGCCAACAGTTCTCCACCCTTCAATACTTGCCTCCGTGAGAATTATACAACATGACTTTTCCCTGGTCGTTCTACACCTGGGGCATCGACATTATAGAGAAGTTTACACCCAAGGGCTCTAATGGGAATGATTTCATCTTGTTCTCCATTGATTACTTCACCAAATGGGTCAAAGATGAGTCATATGCAATCCTGAACGCCAAAAAAGTTGCCAAATTCATCAAGAAAAACATCATCTGCTGATATGGGGTCCCGCACGAGCTAGTGTCAGATAACGGCTTGCATTTTGAGGTAAAAGTCACATAAGTGGTCAACGACTATAGGACTCAGAGACACAAATCTTCTCCCTACCTACCTCAAACCAATGGTGGGGTAGAAGCAACCAACAAGAACTTCAAAGCCATCATCAATAAGATGATCGAAAGCTGTCGAGTTTGGGTTAACAGAATCCCTTACGCCCTCTGGGACTACCGAACCTCAATCCAAACCTCTACTGGGGGTACCCCTTACTCTCTAGTCTATGGTATGGAAGCAGTCCTACCCGTGGAGCTGGAAATACCTTCACTGCGCATCATGCCTGAAAGCAAGGTCAACGAAGAAAACTGGCACCAAAGCCGTCATTACGAGATGACCCTCCTAGATGAAAGGAGATCGATAGCTCTATACCAAATACAAGGGTACCATCGCCGAATAGTGCGTTCATTCAATAAGAGAGTCAAGGACCACCACGTCCGAGAAGGGGATTTAGCCCTGAAAGAAATAGTAGAGACCATCTAAGACCCCAGAGGGAAATTTAAGCCCAATTGGAGAGGCCCATACATCGTGAAGAAGATATTGTTCGATGGTGCTGCCATAATCACTGATCTTTATTGAGAAGAGATGGCTCGTCCAGTCAACCTGGATCGCCTCAAGAAGTTCTACCCCTAGTCCAAAATCTCGACGCGCTATGACTCTTTTCATCTCCTTTCTCTCTCTCTCTCTCTCTCTCTCTCTCTCTCTCTCTCTCTATATATATATATATATATATATATATATATATATATATATATATATTTGTTTCCCTCTACTCAGAACTACGTGGGCCTGATCCTCTACAAAAAATCATTCTCATAAAAATTAATTTTTTTCTAAAAACCCCCACGGGCACATAGGCAACTCATACATCTTACTTGAGCACGACCCCTTCTTTTTTTAACAAAAAACTATTCCTTTCTTATCTCCGAGAATGACAGTTCACTTTAACATATATTTGAACAAAAGGATTAAGCATGCCTTTGGGATCGGTATAGATAATTCAAAAAATTCAAAATTCATCAAAAGGCACCGCTAGATGATAAAAAAACTTGTTTATTTCAATAATAAAGAAATTACGGTACAATTACGTAAGAAAAGGAACGGATAACTCCCTTCCCCCCTGCCTTCCTAAAAAGCCAAATAAATTCCCTAATTTATTCAAACTTTCCAAGAGTCCAACCCATAACTACTAGAGGATCCCGCTTCACTGTCATCATCTACATCCTTGGGTCCCCAAGCTTCCCTTGCCAAAATGGAGTGCCATAGACGCTCCATGGACAATAGGCTCGAACCAGCCTCGAAAAAACTACCAAACCTCCCTCCATGGTATCAGATAAAACAAACCACCTTTGTCCAGTCTCCACTGCCAACATCTTACTGACTAATCTTCTCCACAACCACTTCATATAATCCCCGGGGATGTGCCTAACTCTCCCAGCAGACTGAGAGGGACGGGTCAACGGACACCGACTCTCCCATAAAGAGACAATCCAAACAAGAATACATGGTCTTCAGGGTACCAGAATTGTACCACCGCCATCAGCATATTCCACTCTATGGGCCGATTACGCCATAAAGAAACTTGACGCATGTTTTAAGCATCGTAGTCGACGTTGTAGGAGCATATCTCCTCCAAAGTATTGGGGAATTTGGCAAACTCAACACTACCAGGGAGAGCTATCTCACAGAACAAGAAAGTAGGAATGTCAAGGTGTGATGAAAACACGCCACCCTTACCCCTTTTTATACTTGAAAACCCCCATCAAAGACATAACCCCTTCAGAAATCAGAGGAAATTCCCCACATTCTCCCTTTCTCTCTCTCACCTAATCTTCACCTCTCTATCCTAAGAGCTTCCACCCCTATGATGCACACTCTTTCCCTTACGAAGAGATGACGCACCACTGGCAGTCACCAAAGGTATCCAGTCCTTAATATCCCTCAGCCAAGTGGTGGACACCCGGACATGCTGCAAGAATAGGCAGAATCAGTATCAAAGTAGAAAAGATCAAAAGAAACCAAAGGGGAAGAACAAAAAAACATACCTCAGGATGAAGACCTCCTTTATCAAGCCCAACTCCTCCGGGTCCATCCCATGAGGGCAATGCAGCATAGGCCCCAACCCTCCATCAGCCCGTTGGATGTTGTATGAAGGAGTATGCATCTGCACAAAGGGGACCTCTGAAGACATCGCTGCCGCAGGTGTCGACGGACAGCCACTGCTATAAGAGGACCCTACTGGTCGACTCAAACCCGCAGGAGGGAAGGGAAGTGCATCATACATGATGGGCACCATCAGCCAGCTCATCACAAAGTCCATATACTCATATGGCACAGCCGTATCGGTGTACAGTAGGTAGAACTCGCCGATCATCACCGCGATCCTCGCATCCTCTTGCAGCAGCCGCTCCCACCTTATAGACATAGGGAGCCTCACAGGTGGCACCACCACCTCTCCCTCAGCAATTTGTCGGACCACCCTCTCCCCAAGATACCAAGTATGGCCAAACTCATGTGACAACAAATGCTTCATCTGCGCATTTACTCCAGTCAACCCCGTGTCCTGAACAGACGTCCCCCAAGGGTAAAAGGTCACTTGAAAAATCCCCAGCACGTACAAGTCAATGAAGAATCAGAGTATACGAAGATCGAGACTAAAGAGGAAAGAAGTCTTACTCTGCCACTGGTCAGTCCATTCAAGACCTGACGCACCACCTCCAAAGAGAGAGACTTCCTTGACTGTCGATTGGCCTTCTGCCACCGATGAAACCGACAAAAATCCTTAACGGTGTCATCCTTCAAAGCAATCAGCTGGGTATCACACCGGATCACCTCATAGAACCATGTCTACCAAAGACAAAAAAAATCGCAATAAAAAAGAAACGCATAAGGAAAATGCAAATGCATGAAAGGAAAATGCACAAAATTAAAGAATACCTCAAGAAGATACATGGCTCCTATGAAAGACTGTCGGCAGCACCGGCTGAATGCATCCAAGGAAAAATAAAGGGTCTCCAAATTCAGGCTCCCCCAATCATAGAGAGGGATGTTTGAAAACATCCTCAGGTATGGTAAACACCATAAGTGGACAACGTCGCCGCTCGACGCCACCAAATATCCCCCCAACACCAGTAAAATGAACAACTGGGCCATCTGCCTCACCTGCAGCTCATCCTCCACATCGATCACTCTGCCTAATAAAACATCCTTCAGCTGCAATAAACGAATGGAGTCCCCAAATACTATCCTCCCCACATCACTAAGCACCGCGCGGATCGCATCCGACCTCACTCACAAAGAGCGATTCACCTCTATTTGCTCCCCATCGCAATCCAGCTCCAGTAGCTCCTACACATCTATAGGAGTCACAGCTATCTCCCTAAAGACAAAATGAAAGGTGTGGGTAGTTTCCCACCACCTCTCCCCCATAGTGCATAAAATCACTGTCGAACGAGGCTTCTCATATAGCACAGACACCAACCTCCCATGGCCTACTGAGGATACCACCCAACGCACCACAGGTGGAAGATGCTCCCAGACATCCTTAAGCCCCTTCGTCCCACGGGTAAGCATATTCGACAAAGAAACATCAGACTACCACAAGAGAAAAACCTTGTCAGAATCCAAGAAAAAAGGAAAACCACAAAAAGAGAGAATGCGAAAAGTCATTTTTCTTACATAACCGCCAGGGTTCACCACCCTTGACGAATGATGACGCGACAATTCCCGCAGTAAAGTCCGCTCATCCACAACCGGATCGAATGCATCAAAACAATTCTCGTTCCCCAAGGCAAGAGGTACCCTGGCCATCCACTCCACATTTGCCCAGTCATCAACAATGAACCATTCTTGGTGTACTGCAGTGCTCACAAAAGCGTCATTTTTTTAGAGCTCGGAATGCTAGAATGATTCACAGAAGAAAATTGCAGAAAGAGAGAAGGCAAGAAGCTGTGAAAATTAGGGGAATTCACCCTCTCTATATAGGATGCCAAGGGTCATGTCGATCGTCATTGACCCCCACCTACCGATCGGCACCGGCCCTTTACCTTCATGAGGCAGCCCAAAATTCCATGCCACTGCTGAATGGAACCCTCTACACCATGCCGACGGTCAGCCCCCTTAAATTTTTTTACAAAAATTCCCAGAAAACCCTCAAAAATCCTCAGAAATTTCCTAAAAATCCTGGAAAGGATTTAGAACATTTTCACCAAGAAAATTTCACACTCCCCTAAGCGAAACCCCTATTTCCCCAACGAAACTCTCAAAATCCAAGTGAATATCTCCTCGGCAACGTCTATAGAGGACCTCCAAAATATCCAAAACATTAGGATCATATCCTATTCCCCAAAGGTCTCAATTTTCTCTGAGAAATGTGTCCAAACCCTGGACCACCTAATCACTTCCCGAGCATCAAATTAGTTGTTCCCCCGGTAAAGTCTCCAAAAGACACTATGATTTCACCAACAATCGGCTCCCCAGCTCAAATCAAAATCAAGAGGTAATTTTCCAGCAGAGTTCCCCAAGAACTTCTCCCCTTAATCCCGCACAATTGACTTTGACCCACAGAATTGGTCACCTCATCCTTAAGCCCGCAAAACTGGCTTCGACCAGTAGAATTGGTCATTTCAACTTAAGCCCGTAGAATTGGCTTCGACCTGCAGAATTGGTCATTTCAAACATAAGCCCGCATAATTAGCTTCGACCTGCAGAATTTATCATCTCACCTTAAGACCACAGAATTGTCTTCGACCCGCAGAATTGGTCATCTCAACTAAAGCCCGCAAAACTGGCTTCGACCCGCAGAATTAGTCATCTCAACTAGAGCCCGCAAAATTGGATTCAAACCGCAGAATTTTTCATCTCAACTAAAGCTCGCAGAATTGGCTTCGACCCGTAGAATTGGTCATCTTAACTGAAGCCCACAAAACTGGCTTCGACCTACATAACTGGCCATCTCATCCTTCAAGCCCGCAGAATTGGCTTCCCTTGGAATTGGCCACCCTCATCTTCAAGCCCTCAAAATTTTCTTCGACCCATAGATTTGGTCGTCCCCAACTTAAGCCCGTATAATTAGCTTCAACCCGCAGAATCGGTCATCCCCATCTTCAAGCCCACAGAATTAGCTTTGCCCCACAGAATCGGCCACCCTCATCTTTAAGTCCGTAAAATTGGCTTTAACCCGCAGAATCAATCACCCCCATCTTCAAGCCCTCTAAATTGGCTTCGACCAGCAGAATCGGTCACCCTTATCTCCAAGACCTCAGAATTGGCTTCGAACCGCCGAATCGGTCACCCTCATCTTCAAGCCCTTAGAATTGGCTTCAACTCGCAGAATCGGTCACCACCCTCAAAATTGGCTTCGGCCTGCAAAATCGGTCTTTTTTATCCTTAGGTCCTCAAAATCAACCTCGACTCTCTGGCCATCCTCTTTCAAAGGCATAATGTGGTCTCTATTCAACGGTTATCATTTATTCCAAACTCACCCGTTGAGGGGCTCTGTAGACACGCCATTCTAATACCCCCTAACCTCTCCCAAGGTCCCTAGAATCTCCCTTTATCATTGCAAAACTAAGTCATACCCAAGGTACTGACCTAAAGGCCCCCGGGCACTCCCAGACTCCATTTGACCAAAAGTCAAACTCTTTAGCTCGATCGAGATTGAATGAATCTTTAAAGGTCATCGAATTCTCTTTCCAACAATCCATCTCGTGCGTGATTCTGACTTACCATGCGGACGAACGACCCATTCTCCCTCAAAATTCGATCAGGTGGTCACTGAATGCTCCCAGGCTTCGTTTGATCGAAGTCAACTCTTCAGCTCAATCGAGGCAGAATGAATCTTCAAAGGTCACTGAAACCCCTTTCAAATGGTACACCCCGTGCGTGATTCTGACTTACGATATGGACGAATGATCCATTTTACTCTGAAAGGTCACCGAACGCTTCCAGGCCTCGATTAACAAAAGTTAACTCCCCGAACCAGGTCAAACTCTTTGTAATTTCTAAGTAAAGCTCCTAGCCATTCAAATAATCCTCCCAATGCACGATTCTGATTAACCATGCGGACAAACGATCCATTTGCATCCGAAGTTTCCTCGTCCAAAGGACCGACGAGCGCTTTTGAGCCACATTTGATCCAAAGTCAACTCCTGAACCCGGGAGCAGTCCGAAAGACATTCGAAGAAATCTGAAATAACTTTCCAATGGTTTACCCCGTGCACGATTTGGATCAATGACTTGCGCTCTACATCCGAATTTTTAGAAGGACCCTGAAAGACACAGCTAAACGGCAGGTTCCAAGCCCTGCCTATAGACAATGTGCCTAAATACACCTACCGATTGGCAGGACTAGGTCTATGCCGATCGGCAATGCCCCGGGACTATAAAAAGGAGGGCCTAATCGCATTCCAAAAAAGGAAAAAATTCATAGATCCATTACTCTCAGTAGGCTCCGAAAACCTCCCTCGAAGTCAGCGTGATTTTCACATCCAAATCCTTTTCCAACCTTCACCTTTTTCATCAAACTTGTTGAATTAAGTACCCTCCATCATCATCCAAGCGCAAGGGCTGCTCTCCAACATTCAAGATCAAGCTCAAGATCACAAAGTAGGTTCAACTCTTTCAACCCTCTCTTTAAATTCCCTTAAATTCTCATTAACTTATTTTATTACTTAGCACTTTTATTCTCTCATCTCACATATCTTAATATACTTTTTATCTAGTATTATTGCACATCTCTGATTTGCATATAAATAAAACCCAAAAAATAAGAAAAAGAGGATTTGCTCATAAATTCAAAACGGGAATTCTCACAGTTTTCTCAAACTTTTCTCACAACTAAAACACTTTTTTTACATACACACACATATAAGAGAAGTCCCCGATTGGATTTATGGGATAAATCCCACCCCTCATTTTGCATGCGAACTACGTGGAATTTGATACCTCTATAGGCTACGTAGGCGTCTAGGAGTAAAACCCGTGACTCGAGTCATATTCCTATTTTTCTCTCATTTTATTTTCTCTATATTCTTTAAGGTCGGTTCTCTTAAATTCTATATACATATATATTTGTTCTTGATGGTGTATTATCCCGCATGCGTTATCATTCCCTTATAATGATCGACTTTAGGACAATCGCAGAAATCCTATTTTCTAATATTACTTTGAGGAACATTCCTATGGATGACTCGCTTTATCTCTTCCATGATACAATTCAATGATTCGTTTAGATACCCCTCACCCATGCTTTGAAAATCATAATTAACCCGATTACTAATGGCTAAAATTCTCTTCATTTCCAACATTGCGCTAAATTCATGTGTGGGGTGTCTCGCGAAGCGAAATCCAAACAAGGAACCCCCCCGATACACTACTACTTGGCAATATTGTTCGTCGATATCGATTAAGCCCTCAGCACGCAACTTATAGATGTAACTCATATATATAAATATATAAACATTGAGTTCTCAATATAACCTATGATTCACATAAATACAAATATATATACATTTATCGGAAAGGAATAAGTCTTATCATTCTTTCCATTCTTATATACGTTTACTATATATGATTATTCACCTTCATATATAAACAATATACTATACGCAACTAGTATATAATTATACAAATCTCAATAATAATAACCATATCACCGAGCTATAACTCGAGGATGCAATCTCATAGTGCCTATCAAAATCGGGGTTTACTCACTGTACCAAGGTACCAATCCAGACTTACTCACGGTCATGGTAAAATATACACAACGATGGAGGCGGTTATTTTCCCTCTGCAAGTGGAGTACACACATCGCACCCGAACGCGGGACAAGATGACCTAGGGATATACTCTCCTTGCTCCTCGAGCCAGGGGATTCACCCACATTGCGCAACCTCCCTTGATCGCACTAGAGAAAATATATAATCTGGCTATTCCAACCCTACGCCAAAGGAAAGCCCCTGGAAATCAGCCTCTAAGATACACATATACCAATCACACACAGATATATATATATATGTATTCGTATCATATATTATTTATACTATAATCACATTGTATATATATATATATATATATATATATATATATATATTATTTATTTATCACTCCTCGAATGTATATATGGCTATATTTGACAACCTCGTGATAATATTTAAGTATTCTCCTACTTAAATACTAATCCCATAAGTATCTCTTACACAATTATACCTCGCACATTGATCACTTTTCGGGATTTATACACTCTCTGAATATCCCAATTCATAACCATTTAATGAGTATACCCTCACTCATCTTTACCCTATAACCCAAGTTCCATCCTTGTCACCTCATATGATTTACTCAATTATAGTCAGCATATAATTACATTTTCTACGTGCATAAGTATGTATATATAATCGCCCGCTGAAATACTCCCTCGGGTGTTACTCGTACCGACCCCCTAAATAAATAATTCCTAGATTTTACTTAATTAAACCAAAGTATACATCTCACTCCAATAATAATTTAGAAGTCCCCACTGTATTTTTGGGAACCCCAATTGTCTAATTCCTTCAATTATTTATTTTCCTCGAAAATATACTTTTAGTGCCACATGATTATAGTACCCTCCTAGCCCCCATAAATTCCTCAAATGGCTAGATATTAATTCCCTATATGAATCCCTATTTCCTCAATTAAATAAGACACTGATAATTAAATTTGGAATTTATCCCATTTAACTAAAACTAGCCAAAATTGTCAAATTTTCTAGGCCATTAATCGATCGATCCTAGGCCATTGATCGACCGATCGACCCGGATAGCTTCTGCTTCGAGAAGATCTTTCGGCCATTAAAGCTTCCCCGAAGCTTTTATCTCCTCTCCTAATGTCCTCCAACCGCAATCAACTAAATATACACATATGAAAAGGGTTCTAAACATCCTAGAACCCATAACCAACAACAAATTTCGATTAAATCCTAAGTTTTCCATTTTGGATATTTTTCGGGGTTAATCCGTTAAACTTTTCGAAAACCCATTTTGGTTCACAAAAACCCATCCCGAAATATTTGTGGTTTATCTCTACCAAGTTCAATATCAGATTTATGATTTAAAATAAAGGAGCAAGTAAACACTTGCCTTTTGGATAAAATCTAACGACCTCGAGTCGAATCCTGCGGAGTTTGCCCATAATCTCCTTTTCTTCTCTCTTTTCTCTTCGTCCTTTATTTTCTCTCCTTTTCTTTTTTACTTTCTCCCACTCTCTCTTGCCTTATATCGGAGAGATAAGGGTTTGTCCCTTTAAAACCTAAAAAATGACTCGTTTACTTGATTGCGAACCCCTTTTAATCCAAAAATATTTGAAACCTAAACACTACTCCCGGATACTCTATTCTGACTATCTCGGCCATTATGAAACCAACCGTACACTCAAAATCTCCATCTGAGGTACTTAACTACAATTAACTAATTAAAACCAATACATATCAATGCGGAGTCGCTTTACCCAACTGCGACATGTCATTGAAATAGTCCAACTCATTTACTTAATCCCAAAAGTAAATGTAGCATACATAAAAAATCATCTAGCCAGCATAAACTCCTAAAATTCTTTTTCTCAAAAATTTCTCAAATTACACCCTGTTGATACCAAATTTAGTCTGCTGACATGGACCAATCACTTGAAGATGCGTGGTGTCCTACACGTCAAATACAAATACTTTAAGCGAGAAACTTAAGAGCCCCGAGCAACTCAGGAGCCCCGAGCAACTTACGCGTACCGAGCAACTCAGTCGGTCCGAGCTATTTACCGTGCAGAGCATCAGAATGAAAAGAAAGCTATGTATTAAATGCGCATTTATTAAATACATTATAACTTTCGCATAGGGGGGGGACTCGGAATTTCTTGGTAAACCCTATTATCAAGATTCCAGGCAAATAGTCAGCAATACAAAACACTGGACGTAGGCCATTTTCACAAGGCTGAACCACTTTAAAAATCCTTTGTCTTATTTATTTCATTTTTATCTGTGATTCATTAATTAGATATAGTCTAGTTTTTTACATCAACATATTGGCGCCGTCTGTGGGAATTGATTGTACTTAGCGTTTTTCACCAGAACAACTCATCATCTATGGCTGAGAATTCGGAATCCAGTAATTGAAACACTAGGATTCCTCCAAACCCTTCTACTCTCCCAAATCTTCAAGATCTGGCTGGGATAATGGCTAATTTAGCCCAAGGCCAAATGGACATGCAAGAAACTATGCATGAACTTATACAAACTGTTCAAGGTGAGTGCCGACCCAATTAGGATAACGAAGTGTTCACATATTCATATCATAATGAAAGATCTAGTGATCCTTCGTATACATATTATTGTTCTTCAAGAACTAGAAGAACACTATTCCTAGAAGTCTCTCAATCTAGACGTACTGATTCATATCGTAATGAAAGATCTAGTGATCCTTTGTATCAACCCGGTTGGACCTCATTTATACGAGCTACCGATTCCCAACGAAATGTCACTCTTACTCCAGAAAGGACTAGTGCTCTGGAAAGGTTGAGTAGAACCTCTCCTTTTGATCGTTTGGGACCCAGGAGGAATACAAATCCCCCTAGGGTTGCATCGAGGAACTCTCAACGACCATCTGATCTAAGGGAAGGCTCTACCCAATCACGCCCAATTGCCCATAATGAAAGATCCCAAGAGGAAAGATCGGTACGATCAGCTGCTCGAAGAAATAGGCTCGAGGTAGGAAATGACACATGGAAAGGCTCTATTCAAATATTAGAGGATCGATTAGGGGAAATGACTAAGGCCAAGAATCCTTTATAAAGAACTTGTATCCAAAGGACACCATTTATACAGGCAATTATGGACTTTCCCACACCATCAAAATTCAAAGATCCTATGATGACGCCTAAATACGATGGGAAAACTAACCATGTCCTTCATATAGAACAATACCAAGACGCTGTCGACATCTATGAGGTTCCAAATGAGATGAGATGTAGGGAGTTTTTAGTAACTCTCACCGTGTCAGCCCAGATATGCTACAATAAACTTCCTCGGGGGAAGATTGCAACTTTCCTTCAACTGGTAAAGCTTTTCATAAGTAATTTCTATTTTGGAGCAAAACCAGTCAAAAGAGTAGAACACTTTCTAAGTGTTAGACAGAATCCAGAAGAAAGTACAAGATACTACATTACTCATTTCAATAACGAGAAACTTGAGGTAATAGATTACGAGGAGAAAACAACAATTACTGCTCTGATGAGTGGGTTGTTGCCAGATAAGTTGTAATACACTTTGGCCAAAGATCCGCCTAGAACCATGACAGAACTGATGGAAAAGGAAGCCAAAATCATTAACACTGAGGAAGCCATGGCTGCGAATAAGATTACAGACACTAAGGAGACCAATGTTGAAGCTGGTAAAACTCAGAAGAAGGATCAGAAGAACAATGGTGGAAACATGCCGTGAAAAGGAAATCAATCACTGGAGGAGATGAGGAAATTTAGAAACTATACTCCCTTGAAGGTAGATGTAAATCACATTCTGGAGGAGATCAAGAATATCGAGGAGTTAGCCTGGCCAGGGAAAATGAAGGCAGATCCTAACAAAAGGGACAAATCCAAATATTCCAAATTCTATAAAGACTATGGTTATACGACCAAGTGTTGCATAGCTCTCCAGAATGAAATTGAAGCACTCATGAGGTGAGGAAAATTGGCTAAGTATGTTGATCGCCAAAATGGTGGAAAGACCAACGACAGAGGAAGGCAAAGATCTAAATCTCCTCGTCGAGCAAAAGAAGACAAGAAGAGAGATCACAAAGATGATCCAGAACAAGATCCTGACCTTCCTATAAGACCAAGACAGCTAGAGCGTGAGGTATTTTCAATCCATCTTGGATTATTTGAATGTAATGTTATTATAGGTGGAGATGAAGGATGTAGAGAGATTACTGCAAAGATGAAATCTTACCTCAATGAGTCTCAAGCTTGCTCGTACATACAGCGAATAAATTTGGCTGAATATGATCGCCCGAGGAAGGTGAATAAGGAAAAACTAGTAATTGGTTTCTCTAAAAATGACCAGGAAGGTGTACTATATCTTTATGATGACCCATTTGTGATCAATATGAGAACGAAGTAAGTGGTGATTTCACGGGTAGTAGTGGATAATGGTACCTCTGCAGACATCATGTTCTACCCATGCTTCGACTGTTTGAATTTGAAGTTAGCCCAGTTGGAGCCGTATCATAGTCCCCTCCTCGGTTTTACTGGTGAAAAGGTTTTTCCACTTGGGATGATCAAGTTGGATATACTTATCGGTACATGGCCTCCTTATATAACAGAAAGAGTATGTTTTTTCCGTAATGCATGAAAATGTCCAATCAGCTTATAATATCATCATGAGAAGTGTAGGTCTGAAGAAGTTCGAAGAAGTACCATCTATTGTACATTAATGTTTAAAATTACCAACCAATTTTAGAGTGGGAGTTGTGAAAGGCGACCATAAAGTAGCTCGAGAATGATACTATTCATCTGCCGAACATAAATAACTTGACGAAACCAGGAAGAAGACTATCACCTATCAGGTGGATGAAATAGAAGATGCAAAGATTGAAACATTATACCCTAGAGATGAGTCTTAGCTTGTGAAGGTCCAAGTCATGGAAGCCACCGATAGTATCATTCCGGACGATGAGCATCCGGAACGAACAACCCAAATTGGTGCATCATTAGATGTATCGATAAAATAAGAATTGATAGCATTTCTACGACGCAGAAAATAGACATTCTCATGGAGTCATGAAGACATGACAGGGATAGACCCAAGTTTCTTGTGCCACGATCTCAACGTGAACAAGGAGGTCAAGCCGATAGAGTAGCGAAGGAGGGTGTTCAACCCTCAAAAGAACCAAGCTATACATGCGGAAGTGGAGAAACTGCAAAAAGCCTTCTTTATTGAGGACGTCAAGTATCCTGACTGGCTAGTAAATGTGGTGATGGTAAAAATGAAAAATAACAAGTGGAGGATGTGTGTAGACTTAACTGATCTTAATAAGGCATGCCCAAAGGATCATTTTCCTTTGCCCCGAATTGATCAACTAGTGGATGCTACCTCAGGGCACGAATTGTTGAGTTTCATGGATGCTTGTTCTGGTTACAACCAGATTAAAATGAAGCCCGAGGATAGAGAGAGTACCTCTTTTATCACCCCAAGGGGAACTTATTGCTATAATGTTATGCCTTTCGGACTCAAAAATGCAGGTGTAACATATTAGCGGCTGATGAACAAGGTGTTTGCGGAGCAAATCAGTCATAACATGGAGGTTTATGTAGATGATATGCCAACGAAGAGCAAGAAATATGCCGATTATCTAGTTGACATAGGTTAGACCTTTGATCAACTAGAAAAGTATCAAATGAAGTTAAATCCCACCAAGTGCATATTCGGGGTGTGAGAAGGCATGTTTCTCGGATATATTATTAACTAATGAGGTATTTAGGAGAACCCTGAAAAGATCAAAGCCCTATTGGAGCTGCGATCTCCAACTATGAAGAAGGAAGTGCAAAGTCTCACGGGCGAGTCGCGGCACTCAACATATTTGCGTCACGAGAAACTAACAGATGTCTCCCATTCTTCAAAACACTCCAAAAAACTTTCGAGTGGAATGTTGAATGCGAGGAGAAATTTTCAGAATTGAAGAAATATCTGGGGACACCTCCATTGTTATCTAGACCAGTGATGGGAGAAAGACTATACTTGAATCTAGTAGTTTTAGAGAATGCAGTTAGCTCAGCGTTGATAAGAGTGAAGGACAGAGAATAAAAACCGGTCTACTACACCAGTAAGGCCTCCCGAGGAGCAGAGATCAGATATGCAAGGCTAGAAAAGTTAGCACTGGCACTAATCGAAGCAAGTAGAAGGATGAGACCATATTTCCAAGACTATACTATAGTGGTGTATACTGACATGCCATTAAGACAAGCTCTGCATAAACTAGAGAAATCAGGAAGATTGATGTATTGGGCAGTAGAACTTGGTGAATATGACATAGTTTATGAGCCTAGATCGTCGCTCAAGGGGCAGGTAGTAGCTGATTTTCTTATCGAATTTAGTCGTTCTGATACCTTCGAAGAGCAGAAGTTAAATACAGACCAACCCGTGGATGTTATGGGATCATAAAATTTAACCCCCGACCAACTTCCATCTGTGGACAATCAAGGAAAGATAATCAACTAGCAGCGATAAGTATCAGGGGAGGATAAAAGGAAGTATCAGATATTCCACCGAGGAACTCTATCTGATCAAATATTTGATATGAAGTACCAAAATGGAATATGTATGTTGATGGCTCTTCGTGTGCCACAGGCAGTGGAGCAGGAATTGTTTTAAAGAGTCCTGATGAGATTGATATAGAATATGCTCTACATTTTCAGTTTAAAGCCTCCAATAATGAGGTTGAATATGAAGTAATGATCGTGGGTCTAAGTCTGGCCAAAACTATGATGGCAGAGCAGGTCGTTGTATTCAGTGATTCACAGTTAATCGTGAATCAAATTCTGGGGGTGTATGCAGCAAAAGGAGAATTAATGGTCAGGTATCATACAAAAACAATGGAGGTTGTATCGAGTTTTACTTTAGTTCAATTTCTTAAAATAACGAGATTGGAAAATACAAGAGCATACGTCGTAACTCGATTAGCAACAGGCACATGCACCGAGCTACGAAGAACAATTCCAATAGAAGTCCGGGATGGTCGGAGCATAGACGAAGATTTAATGATGAATGTCATTTCCCTTGACTTGGGACCTTCCTAGATGGATCCCATCAGGGACTATATCAAAGAATGGATTCTGCCACCTGATAAACTCGCAGGTAAGAAAATAAAGTTTAGAGTTGATCGTTATGTATTGTCTAGTGGTATTTTGTAAAGAAGAGGAGTTATAGAAGGATTACAAAGATGTTTCCATCCCCTCGAAGTTAAAGACTTGATTAAAGAGGTTCACGAAGGGTCTTGTGGAGCCCATGTAGCAGGTCGGATGCTTTTGCAAAGAATACCAATGTAGGGGTATTACTGGCCAATGATGCGAGTTGATTGCGAAGCTTATGCTAATAAGTGCGATAAATACAAACGCTTCTCTTCCATATGAAGAACTACCCAAGCATTGTTAACACCCATAACGTCCCTTGGCCATTCTCCATGTGGGGGATAGACTTGGTCGGGCCACTTCCAACAACCAAAGGAAGATTCAAATACCTCGTGGTTGCTATGGATTATTTAACTAAATGGGTGGAAGTTGAGCCTCTCATTGATATGACATATGACAAGGTCTATCAATTTATTTGGAAGAATATTATTTGTAGATATGGTCTTCCCCATGCATTCGTCATTGACCATGGAACCTAGTTTGACAACGAGGAATTCGCTGCATATTGTCATCAATCCAATGTATTGAAAATCCATTCCGCTCCATGACATCCCCAGAGCAATGGGCAAATTGAAGTGACGAATATAACTCTACTGAATGCTTTGAAAAAATGGCTGTATGATGCAAAGGGAAACTGGATCAACGAGCTACACTCTGTGTTGTGGTCTTATCACACTACACCACGAACAACAACTGGGGAGTCTCCATACATGTTGACATTGGGAAGTGAGGATGTCATACCTGTTGAATTGGGTCTACCCACACATAGGGTGCAAAATTTCAGTTCTCCTGTCAGTGACTTAATGAGACGATTATACCTGGATAGCCTCGAAGAAGTTAGAGAAGAAGAAGCAATCAGGAATGTAGTATATCAACAACGAACAACTTTGTTCTACAATAAAAGAGTGAAGAAGTGTGATTTGAAAGAAGGAGATTATGTACTGAAGATAGTGATCCAAAATCATAACAAACTGGAAGCCAATTGGCATGGACCTTACAGAGTAACTGAAGTTGTTCGTCCAGGGACATACATAATTGAAACTTTGGAGGGAGAAGAATTTAAGAATTCATGGAATGCAGAACACATGCGCAAATATTATCAATAATTGAAATTCCTATGTAATACAGTTTCTTCAATATGAATAAAGTAATGTTTCGCCCGTATTTTCCTTCTTTGTTGAAATATTTTCGGAATATTAGTGCTACACACTCCACAAACCCAAATTCAGAACTCAATACCACCAACTCTGATTGGTCGTCAAATCAAAGACCACCAACTCCGGTTGGTCGGCAAATCAAATACCACTTACTCCGGTTGGTCGGTAACTCATTTCCACCAACTTCGGTTGGTCGGCAAAATCAAAGACCACCAACTCCGATTGGTCGGCAACTCATTACCACCAACTTCAGTTGGTCGGGAACTCAATACCACCAACTCCGATTAGTCTAAAAATCAAAGACCACCAACTCCGGTTGGTCAGCACCTCATTATCACCAACTCCAATTTGTCACCAACTCATTACCACCAACTATGTTGGTCGGTAAATCAATAACCACCAACACTGGTTGGTTAGTACCAAACTAGGCAAGAAGTTGGATGACCTCTCAGGGCATCCACTGTCTAGGCAACCAGGTAATCTATACGAGATTACTATAACTAAGCAGGAACGTGGAATGAAAATCATTCCATTGCTTAGGCCCAAAGAGTGACAAGTCACTATAATCAAACAACAAACGGGATAAGTATAGTATATACATATATATTTACTAACCAACAAACAAAGACATTCTACAAATTATTTCGAAAAAAATGAAATGGCAAAAGATAAACTTTTTCTTCATTAAAGCAGAGCAGATTACACAAGATATGAAGTCTAATCCATTACATCAAATATCCTATTCTATTGGTTTCTTTCCCTCTACTTTTAAAACAGGATCTAACCCAGCTGGAGGATCATCTAATGCATAAGGGGAATTTATAAAGTTTATATCTCGCAGCATTCTAAAATTCATTACGGATGGTCGATCAAGAAAGTGTTCTGGACGAGCTATCTCAAAGATTGCATGAAGACTATAATCACCGAGATACTTGGAAATCAGGCATCGAGGAATGGCACGAGTAGGAATCCAACTAATATCAATCTTAAAAGGAGGCATGGGAAAATCAAGCACTCCAGGCTCAAAATAATCCAATAAGTAGTGTCCTTGCCCCAATATTAGCACACACATGGCATTCAACCATCCCTGTTTGTACCCGTCATTATTCGATTACTGCAACTGAGCATCAAGATAGTACAAAGCTTCATTATACCCATCCATCCAGAATTCCCTAGGCAGTTTGTGAAATTGATAATTTAACTTCTCAAGTTGCTCGTGGAGTTTCTTCACCAGAATTTCTTTACTTTCCAGGGCAGAACATTGATTAGAGAGTTGCTCCGTGAAATTCCGAATATTCTTAGACATTTCTGCCAAGGCTTCGTTCTTCGCCATCAATTGAACGACTTGATTCTCTAAAGTCGACTGATTTCTCGCGTCTTCAATGGTAACCCGACCAGCTCTTGATCGTCCACGAGAAGAATATCTTTCTCTACCACGAGTAGATGTGGATATTCCAGCTCGTTTCAAAGTTTCTAACTCATCTCGTAATTTAGCATTTTCTACCTCCAAAAATGAAAAACCATCTTCATTAATTGGGACCAAAGCTCCCGAGGAAGAAGCAGCAGATTTGAGTTATTTTATTTCCTCCTGCAAAGTAATGTTCTCCTACTCCAACAGCTTGGCGATATGTCTATGTTCTTCAATTTCAAGCCTCAGCACGCTCTTCTTTTTCGCATGAGCGGAAATGAACTTGTCATATCCATTGTCAGCACTCAATTATTGGTACTTTTTCTCAATCCTTGATGGAGATGTACATTAGATTCTTTATACTTCTGCTAAAGTTCCTCAATCGTTCCTTGAAGATCTTCAATCATTTCATAATAAGCTACTTTGTTAGCTATAACACGATCAAGTAAGCACTTCAAGTACTGATAAGCGTTAGTTGCTCGTTCAGAAGCATCTGATCCAAATGTCAATTATTTGGGCCTCAGTTAAGTTTGCATGACCAGCTTTGAAATAGTAATTTCATTTCTTCATCAACTCTGTATCGTTATTAGATAAGAGTTCCATCCTGGCTATAAACTAGCAAGACAAAATGAAACACAAAATCAACAAGGTTGCCAACGACTGAAGTTCAAATTTTATTCAAGACGAACAACTGAAGTTCAAATTTTATTCATCATAATAAGGGAAAATAAATGTCAAGGTTACATCCATAAAAAAACAAAATAAAGGACCCAAAAAACTTTACACCTTCTCCATGTTTCCAACGACTTCTTCTGATGGTTTGGATGAACGGGTTGGTTGCTCGGAGGGCAATGGCAGCTTCTCGGCAGATGTGCTGGCTGGTTGGATTTTCTCTGAGGGTTGGACAACAACAACAACAGGGACCTAATTTCCTAACATCAAGGAAAACTCATCAACAGCCGCTTGGAAACTGCTCGACAGATGTGCTAACTGGCTGGATTTTCTCTTAGGGTTGGCCAATAACAACAACAACAGGTACCTGCTCTCCTGACATCAAGGAAGACTGATCATAAGCTTTTTTATCTTCTTCTTCTCCAGAAGAGGGAGGAGGGCCATGAATATGCTGTTGGAACAACTCAGAATTCTCAACAACCTTCAACTCCCTCAAGGTTGCTATCCATCCATCCCCAAAATATTTAACATTGGCGTACTCCATTTGAGAAGACATGACAGCCAGGCCCTTGTTCCAACCCTTGTCCTGACCAGCACTGAAGAAGTTTTTAACTGTAGCTTTCCTTTTTACCCTCTCCGAGGAGGTCATTTCCCTAAGGAGCTCTTCGGCAGACTTCAATTTATCTCCCACCTCTATTTTTTGCTGCTCAACATTTTGAAGTTTAGCAACATTTTCCTCAGCAGATTTAAGCTTGACCTCAAGCTCCTTATTTCTCTGTTCAGCCTCCGTCAATTTCTTCTCCAACTCTTTAGAGGCAGTCACAACTTGATCTCTGTTTAGTTCAACAGACTCGAGTTGCTTCTCCCAAGCACTCTTATTTTCCTCGTACTTCCGACGAGATTCCTTTAAGGATCGAGTTAATCCAGCAAAAGCTTCTTCTACCCCATCAGAGGAGCTGGAAGCCTTGACGGCTTCATCCTTCTTCAAAATGCTATTAAAGTATGTCACTAGCTGAAAAAATGAAGAATTTTGAGTCAATATATGAATATAGATTTAGAAAATAAAGGGGTCAGACTAAAGAAACTTACTGAACTAAGGTGTTGAGAAACCAGTGTAGTAAGTTTCTCGTGAGAAAAAGTGTCTTCAACACCTTGGGATTCTGGAACAGTCCAGGATCTTACCAAGATCACAGCAGAGCTCGAAGAAACAACAGCTGGAATACTACCTTTAACATTTGAAGGTTGAGAGATAGGTTCAGCAGGTCTCTCAGAATCACTTCTTTTTAATCTCCTCAGAGGAGCAGGAGAATTTTCAATTAAAGATATTGTCTCTATTGAGGAGATGACAACAGTCTTACTCAGAGGCACAGGGGGCTTTTCGCCGGCTTCCTTGGCAGCAGTGGGAGGGGGTACATCTATAGTATTTGTCCCTTCTTCTAGGACATCTTGTTTACTTTTCTTTGCCTCCACAGTGGCAGAGGTAGAGGCAGACTTATCAAAAAAGGAAGGAGCTTTTATCTTCTTCATCAGATCAGTGATGGGAATGCTTAAGTCAGAAGAAGAACCTTCCACACTGGTTTCGGAGGTTGGTACTTCGTTAAGATCAACCACCACATGGTGAGTACGAGCAATGAAAGATGAAGTGTAGCTTCTATATTACAGCAAATAAGAAGGAGATCTAACATGCTCCTCAGCAACAGATTGATGCAAGCCCCAGATAAGTTTTAAATGCTTTATATTAACCTCGGTTTCTTTTGGAGGTTTCCTTTTACTCTCAACTATGATAAACAAAATCAAATGTCAGTGATGCATTTGATCAAATACAAAGAAAACAAGATTTCAAAAATAAAAACAACCTATCTCATTGCCATAAAGTGGACACCTGGGGCCTTGGTATACATCATCTCCATTTAATGGAAGGTGTTGACAATTTTTCATCACAAAACCATGATCAAAATAATCCCTATTGGCATCGGGAAGATTAACAACTACTGCTCTATTCAAAAACCTAGTTTTAAATAGAAAGTACTATCACTGGTAACCCATATGTAGCAATACATAATCTCTGATATCCGTAAACGAGTTCCATGAAGTTGATTCAACCTATGTACGCCATTAACTATCCTCCATGTATTTGGAGCTACTCTTGCAGGTGCAATATCGAAATATTGGTAAAACTCCAAACACAGGGGATTTGGTGGGAAAGAAAAGCCACATTCGGCAACAAAAAGACTTGGGAATCAATGTCCCTCAGCCAAAGAAAAATAATCAAAAGGACCCGAAATTTCTTTCAAGATAACCCATGAAGGGATTGAAAACTCAGATCGAAATTTGTCTAACGATTCAACAAGAAAACCATGGTGAATAAAGAAAATAAAGAAGAAGGAAGAAAATCTTACAGAGGAAATAGAGATCAACTGTCAATGAACGATGGAAAGAAAGAAGGCACAAGATAGAGAGAAGATGAAGAGTTCAGAGATACAGATTTGAAAAGTGAAAAATGATATTATTTCTGTCACACTTAAATACTTTACCTCGGGAATAGAGAAAGACAATGAATACAAGGAAAGACGTTTGCATTTTCGACGGCTAAAAGAAGAAAAGGGCACCAATATTGAAGTTATCATGAAAATTCAAAATATTTATGAATTCTGATATTATGGGCTCAAAAAGGAATTATAAAATTTTCCTAAAATACATGAAGATCCGTAATCCAATCATTTTTCAAGAAAAATGTTCCACACTCTCTTTCAAACTCAACTGTGAAATATTGGGGGCTTCTGTTGATACCAAATTTAGTATGCTGACGTGGACCAATCACTTAAAGACACGTGGCGTCCTACACATCAAATACAAATACTTTAAATGAGAAACTTAAGCGTACCGAGCAACTCAGGCGCCCCGAGCATCTTAAGCGTACCGAGAAACTCTGTCGGTTCGAGCTACTTAGCGTGCAGAGCATTAGAATAAAAAGACAGCTATGCATTAAATGCGCATTTATTATCGTACAAATGTATATGTCTACTGGATAACAACGCATTATCCTTTCATATGTACAGCCTCAAGGCCATAAATACATTGTAACTTCCTCATAAGGGGGGACTCGTAATTTCTTGGTAAACCTCATTATCAAGATTCTAGGCAAACAGTGAGCAATACAAAACAGTGGACGTAGGCCATTTTCACAAGGCTGAACCACTTTAAAAATCCTTTGTCTCATTTATTTCATTTTTATATGTGATTGATTAATTAGATATAGTCTAGTTTTATACATCAACACACCAATTTATGAAATTTAAATTATCCATGAAAGTACGGAGTATTACATTTCTATTATTGTTGATGTTTATTCATGTCATGTTTAATTTTTTATTAATAAAAACACAGAGGAAACTCTGCCAAAATTGTCATAAAACCTTCCCCATTTATCTCTCTCATGTGTCAATAAATAATAAAGTTAAAATTACCTTTGAGACTACACAAATCTTTAATTTTAATGCCTATTGTGGCCTTTATATTATTATTGACTATGGATGCCCAGGGTGGTATTTATTTTATCGTGATTGATAATGAATGTGCAAGGTGATATTGATGTTGTTATTGTTCATAGTGAATTGTCGCAGTTGAATTTAGATTGTTGTTATTGTTGTTGATCATGCTGAATGCCTGAGGTGGGCATTATATTATTGTTTATGGTGAATGTGACACCCAGCATAATAAAACACCGGGCGATCACTCCTGTACCAAATTAAAACAGGAGTCGCATATCGATCATTCTTAGCATCACTGTCGAAAACCAATTTAATTAATAATAACCTATTAAGCTGGCATCAAAATTTTATTTAACTAATCTTTTTAATCAAATCAACTAAGTAAAGCCATCACACAGTTTAAATAAATGAAATTGAAAAGAAATAAAATAACCGAACACTCGGTTCAATAATAATACAATCAGAATGAATGCCGCACTAAAAGTCGGTAAAAAAATAAATAAATAGAGTTGGGTGATTAGCCCGAATTTTTATACAGTACCTCCTATCTAGATTACAAGAATAGAAGCGTCTACACTGAACCTGCATGCATCCAGAGCTGCTGCAGCAGACGTCTGACTCGAAGGAATCATCATCTAGGCTTCCCTGTGTCTGGACACACACAACACACACACACACACACACACACACACACACACACACATATATATATAGCAAGAAAAGGAAAAATAGGAAAATGGTTCAGAGCCCGAGTTGTAAAAATATTTTGCAAGTGCATAAATGTTTTATTTTCGAAAATAGGTTATATCTCATATTTAATTTGGTATCGCACTCCCGTGAGATACCCCTCACCCCTCTTATAATAGTGCACACCTAACGCCTTATTTTAAAACATCCTAGTTAAGCTACCCCGCCTAACTAATCTATCTTCCCTGGCCTCTAGAAACCTCAAAATCCATGTACTAAGGGCTAAACTTCTCCCCATTCTCAACACTTCACTACGTTCGTGCGTGGGGTGTCTCGCGAAGCGAAATCCAGACAAGGAACCCCCCCGATACACTAGTACTTGGCAGTGTCAATGGTCGAGATCCATTAGGCCCTTTAGTACAAAATGAATATATAAACATACTTATATAACAATATACGTATCATACTCACTCTCATATATAGTTTATAATACACATCCGGATAGAATCTCCCGGAGTGAGAATTACTCTTTATTCATTCTCTCTCTCTCTCTCTCTCTCTCTATATATATATATATATATATATATATATATATATATATATATGTATATATATATTCTTGCTCTTATACACAAGTAGTATACTAAACACACAAGTGCAATAACCATCCCAAGGAGCTATAACTCGAGGATGCGGGAGGATGCGGTATCATATTGCCGATCCAACTCCGGGTTTACCTACTGAACCACGGTACTAAGCCAGACTCTCTCAATGGTCATGGTAAAACACACAACGGTGGAGGCGGTCATGTTCCCCCTACAAGTGGAGTTACACACATCGCACTCGAACGCGGGATGATATTGACCTGGGGACTACACTCTCCCTGCTCCTCAAGCCAGGGGATTCACCCACATCGCGCAACCTCCCTGGATCGCACTAGAGAAATATATAATCTGGCTATTCCAACCCGATACCAAAGGAAAGCCCGTGGAAACATCCCCTAAGCTACACATACATCAATCACACATAGATATATATGTACTCATATCGTATATAATATATACTATAATCACATCGTATATATATACATATATACATATACACTCATCACTCCTCAAGTGTATACCTGGGTATAATTGCAAATCTCATAAATGTATTTAAGTATTTTCCTACTTAAATATATCTCACACCTTAATCGCTGTTAGGGATTTATATACTCTCCAAATATCCCGATACATAACTGTATAATAAGTATACACTACAAGAAAAATATCATTTTATGACACTTTTAAAAAATAACCTTAAGACATTTAAAAAAAAAAAGTGTCATTAAAGTGTAATAGTATTACTTAAATGACATTTTTTTATAAAATTGTCATTATAAACTCTCACACACACACAAAAACATAAACGCGCGTAAAAAAATAATTGGACAGACTTTCCCCCCATCTCAAATCATCGAAAAATTTTAGGGACCTAACCCTCCCAAAATTGTAAAACACCTCCTCATTCCCACGACACCCAAAATCTACCCCTGATTCTACGATTCCCGTTGTCCTCTGAATCCTATCGCAGTTAGGTAATCTCTCTCTCTCTCTCTCTCCCTCTCTCTCTCTCTCATATATACATACATACACATCTCTTGCAAGTTTGTGTTTGTTTTTACATGCAACACTAACATATCCTTACGATTTGAGATGAAACTCATTTTCTTCTTGATATGAAATGGGTCCATAGTCTATGTTTTATTCGGACTTCCAATTTGTGTTTGGTTTGGATAAGAACCCAACACTTGGATTCTGAGTTTGTCTTGCAGACATTTTTCTTCCTAAGCTACATGTTTAGTTAATGTAATGTAATGCTCTCAATTAGAGGTTCATGTATCTTTGTGTTATTTTAATTGGAATTTGGGAGCCTTAACAATCTAAGTTTATGTTTAATAAGAATCCTTAATAATTGGAGCTAATACTCTTTAGTTTGTCATATTCAATCAATTAAATTTCTTCATTTTTTCTGTTTTGTTTATTTTTATCTTTTAAGAAGGTTGATTTTATTTCTTGATTTGGTATAGATTTATAGATAGATTGATTTATGTTCTATTTTGACAATGTGTTGCATTTTGATCTAAACCTATTGTGCTCAATTTATACAGTTTAGTGATAATTGTTTGACACTTACACCAGATTGAAGTGTGCACATTTTCATAATTCCATGCATGTTTTGATAAAATGCCCAACTCGGGTTTGATGATGGTGCAATACAGTTGAATAAGTTTTCATTTATAAATATACTCCATGGACTTGTCGATAAAGAATAAACTCCTCTGGGATATTAAATAGACATGGCAACAGATGGCCTATGTCTGATTTCATTCATTTTATGCATTTCATATGTTTGATGTTTCGAATTGAAAGTATGACTCCAATAACAGAATAAGAAGGTTGTTTAATAAGTATATTTTATATTATTGTAAAAGACCTGCATTTGAGCATGTTATTGACATGTTTTTGGTCAATTTTCTTTCGGGACATTGATTTATCAGTCATTTTGTTCTCTCCTTATTGATGGACTATAATACATTAAGCAAGGAACATAAAGGAAATTATACTAAGTTGCTATTTATGTTGTCAGGTTATTTTACTCCAGATTTGAGGAATCAAACCTATTGTGATATGTTTTAATTATCACATGTATAATTGTTAGTTTATATATGAACCCTTATTTTCTTCATCATTGCAAAGTTGGGTAAGTTTGTGTCATTCTATTTTCCAATTTACTACTGAAGGTGCGAGAGCATGCTTTGGTGTTTTCGGTTAATTGTCTTAAAATGGTGGCATCCTTTCTTTAAAGCTTATTCAATGCGAGTGTTAATGAATGAAGTTGATGATGATAATTTAGTTGGTTCATGTAATTGGAGCCAATAATTTATTTTATTCCACATTAGACGCGATAGATACTTTATCGATTACCTTTTTCCCCATTTAATTCTTGTAGTTGTGCTCATGGTGTTCATTGAATAAAGTAGTCAAATATGGGAGCATTTCTCTTGTTCGTAGACCATCCATTATCATGAGAAGTGTATTTCACTCAATGTTATGTGTCTGAGAGTTCCGCAAAGCTGGACAGATGTATCTCTCCCACTACAGACGGTGATAATAATTTTGGGATTGAAGGTGCATTGTCTGTTGCAACATTTGATGGATATGGAAATACTCAACTTTGTGGCTTCAACTCATCCTACATATTGAATATAAACTCCATTATAGTATCATTGGAATAAAGATATCCATAATTGAGCAATATTTATACAATATATGTAGCTCCGATAGTTTGTACAAGTCTGACATGAGAGCTAACAAGTCCCTTGGTGATTGGCAGTCAGGCATAATGTGCACCTATAGATCTTGCCCTTATGAATAAGTAGTGCGCGACTTGGACATGTTTCGATCATGTTATTCTCATATTGCTTGTATTGGATGTCGACGGTCATGGACTCAGTCTACACACAAGTTAAACTGAGGTTGTGGCGCACCTGGATGACAACCCACTTCATTGGGTTTTTACTCCACGCATCCTAGTATTGGAAAAAATATATTTTACTATATATTATATATTATATGCCTTTTCAATACTTTTACTTTCATAATCATATAATTTAAATATCAGTATATCACCTTTTCCATCTGTAACCAGTGGCTTGAATAACGTATATGAGCAATAGCTGATGCAAGGAAACCTTATATTCGTTCTTTGTTTCGCTTTTAACTATACTTCGGTTTCTGAAAAGAGTACACATTCAGCTTAAAGAGGATCTTGAAATTTATAAAACATGTTATTTGATCAAGAGATTTATGTTTTTACTCTCTAATTTTTTTAGGTACTCAATTTAACGCTATTGTTGAGTATGCTCCTTTAAAGCGTGTTCCAAAGTAGTGGGCTAAAAGGGATGGACGTGAAGGAACTATATATAAAGGTATTAAAATGCCTGAATTGTATCCTTATTTCACTTGCATATATGTAGGACTTTTCTTACTGCAGTAAAGAGTTAACTGTCCTAATGATCACGTAAACCCCGAGTATTTGGAGTTTCATGAATTTATTGTGAAGCCTGTTGAGAACCACCCTAGCGCAGAGATACAATTGAAGAGGAGGGATGCTGAACGGGCTGGTTAGTAAGACATTTCTAGAAAATTCATGCTCATGAAGTCATATTAAATATACTTTAAAAAAAGGCACCATAATCCATATGTTGCAGATTGCCGATAATATGTGCGATAACAATATATGTAGCCTCGATACTTTATTCCCACTTTTGTTTTCTGTGACAACCCGCTACCCGAAATAAAGGGTGGCCAGCCCTACACCCCGATGGAACAGGAAACATGGATAGATATCATTCTCAGCATCACAGTAAACATACAAAGTATACGGAATAACCACACCATATTCCAGAAAACGGGTTATCAAAATTTTTAGTTTTGAAATTTAAAGAAAACATTTTCAACAACCCATAACAGAAAAGAGGGGTGGAAACCCCCACAAGCATATATACATCAACAATAATAAGGAAATGACCAAATGAAGCATCGGTCAATAAAATTTATACAGTACAGAATAGGTCTCAGGTGTTACATAATACATCCATTACGCAAATAACAACAGTTGGGCAACACGCCCGAATACAATCCGATCATAACTAGAGAGCAATTATGGAGGCGTCTACACAAAATATCCCGTGATACCCGCAAAATTTCACGGATCCTAGAAAGACATAGGAATGGGAAGGTCATTACGGGCGACCTTGCGGTGGAACACCTGAACGGATAGTATATACATATACCACAAGAAAGAAGAACCGGTCAGAGGCCGGTTTGATATGATCACTAGACAAATGACATGCATGACAATAATGTACATGTAAGCATGGATGATATTCTAACATGGTAACATCATATACAGAACTAAGACAGATAAATGATTATTCAAAATGAAATCCAATTATACAAGAATTAAAAGTACTTATAAGCCTTTTTCATCTTTCATCATTTTCAATTCCATCTTCTTTAAATTCCTTATCAGGAATGCATTTATTACCATGTGCTCTTTATGGCACTTATCTCAATAGTATGCTCTTTGTGGCATATACTTTGCTCTTTGTGGCATTAATGTTCCATCGAGTCCAACTCGATAATAGAATAGTTATAAATATAAATATAACGATTCTAAGACCGCCCGTTCGGGTTTCCGCACTGTGCGCATCCCTAAATAACCATCATCTTCCAGGGCCTAACATAAGACAACCTGGGATCCTATCGCAAACGTCAGGAAGCGGCCATATGCCTGTGGGGTAGTCAAGACCACACCCAGAATCTTCTACCCATCGCAGAAAAAATATAAAACAAACGCACATATGGCCTAGGACTATATCCACCCTGCATTCACTAGCCAGGGGGCTTCACCTCATGTACGGACTTCCCTTCAGATGGTATTTAGAGAGGTGTGTAACATCCATTTTATTAATTTCCATTACATGATTTAGTAAATTATCATTTACTTTTCACTTCTCATTTTATCAAATGCATTAAGGTTATCCGGAACTATACGTATTTCGTATCGTCATAACCTCCTCAATAAGGAATCAGACTCCCAAGTTATTTTCCAAAGCCTCCCTTTAGGCATTATGATAGACCATCAAGTCAAACCAAGCTCAGGTTAACTCCTAAAGTCTCCAAATTTGACCTTAAGATCCCCTAGATGTTTATACAACTATGCGAAAGAAGTAATGGCGTAACATTACCTTAAATTTCCCTTAAAAGAAACCTAGATGAACCCTTTCGAGTCTAGGGAGTCGACCCAACTCAACTAATACTCTAAAATCCTATATTTACTTCATTTAAGAAGGCCCCTACTCACTAATCCTAAAGAAAAGGGTTTGAAATTTAAAAAGAAAATTTTGAAAAAGTGCAGGGTTTCCGAATCGATTCGGGGCCTAGCCGAATCGATTTATCCAGGAGATGTGGGATTCTGCATTTGCCGAATCGATTCGCCCAGAAGGCCAAATCGATTCGCCCAGGAAAACTGGGTTTCTTCATAGATACCGAATCGATTCGGACCAAGCCGAATCGGTTCGGTTCACTAGACCTGAGCACTGGACCCAAGCGAATCGATTCGCCCAGAGGGCCGAATCGATTTGGGCCTGCGATTTTGCCAAGAATGGATATGGAGTCTTAGACTCCAATCTCTACCCCAACTCAAATCTCCTCAAAGCAAACTCATTTACCATCCCCAATATATCATCAATACTTCTAGTGACTACCTTAAACCTCATCAATCATCCCAATCATTTTGAATGGATCAAAACCCACAAATACATAAGAAAACCCTAAAATAGTTAAACCATAATCAATACATCATTATCATAACAAATCATTTATCTCAAACCACAAATAGCAAGTAAGAAACTTGCCTTGATTCAGAAATTGCAGATTTTCTTGGTGTAGAGCAAGAATCCCTCTCAATCTTCAACCTCTTTCTTTTCCTCTCTCTAGTTCTCTCTAGGCTTAGGAAATAGAAATTAGGGCAATGCGAAGACTTAGTGAGTTTAAGTCGTGGCTTAAGACAAAAGTCCCAGTTAATTACCAATAATGCGATAAAATAATACGCAAATGCATATTTAAGGCATAAGCAGTCAAAAATGCCCAAAACCTCAAAATACAATATGGTACATTATTTGACTATCTCGAACGTTCAGGATTCAACTACAGCCTCCAGATTATTATTTGGACCATTTATATTTCAATTTAAGTTCCGGTATCTTTATTAAACCAAATATCATTTTAATTCAAATGATATAATAAAACATAACATGACAATATTCACCCACAGTTACAATGCAGGTGCAAACTCATAGTGAACATTAGCTTTTCTTCATTAAATTAGCATTAAAATCATAACCCAACGCTTTTATCAAATCACCATACCTAGTAATTAATATAAAATACGTTCTCATATGCGAGGGTTATCACATACTCCCCCCCTTATGAGGGAATTTTGTTCCCAAAATTCAAGCGTACCTTATGAGAAGAGATGTGGATACTTCTCCCGCATGTCGTTCTCACGCTCCCACGTTGATTCTTTAGCATTGTGGTGACTCCATTGAACCCGCACCAGGGGCAAAACGCGATATCTCAATCTACGCTCCCCATACTCTAATATTGCAACCGGTTGTTCTTCATATGAAACATCGGGTTGCAAATCAATATCCTCAAAAGGAATGTGCCATAGCGCACCTTCACACCTTCTATATTTCTTTAGGGAGGAAACATGGAACACATCATGAATTTGTTGCAATGGTTCCGGTAAAGAAAGTTGATATGCCACAGGAACTACCTTTGCAATAACTGGAAATGGTCCAACAAAGCGCGGCGCCAGTTTCCCCTTTTTACCGAAACTCTTTATTCCTTTCATAGGCGACACTCTAACCAAAACTTGATCCCTAACCTCCAGTTCCATGTGCCGACGACCAGCATCGGCATAGCTCTTTTGACGATCTTGGGCTATCCGAATGAGATTTCGAATCAACTCGATCTTCGAGGAAGTATCTTGGATCATTTCAGGCCCAAGAAATTTATTATCACCCACCTCCAACCAACAAGCGGGTGATCTACACGGCCTTCCATACAAAGCCTCGTAAGGTGCCATTCCAATTGTGAATTGGTAAGAGTTATTATAGGCAAAATCAACCAATGGGAGATATTGTTCCCAACCACCTTTGATGTCAAGCATACACATGCGAAGCATATCCTCCAACATTTGATTTACCCTTTCAGTTTGGCCGTCTGTTTGAGGATGATATGACGTGTTTAACCTCAATTCGGTCCCCATCGCTTCTTGGAAACTCCTCCAAAAGTGGGAAGTGAAAATTTTGTCTCTATCGAAGACAATATTCAAGGGCACCCCATGGAGTCTCACCACCTCCTTGATGAATAAGCGAGCATACCGAGCGATGTCATAATCTGTCCGCACAGGTAAGAAGTGTGTCGACTTTGTCAATCGGTCGACAATTACCCAAATAGAATCACACCCACTTTGCGATCTCGGCAAGCCCGTGATAAAATCCATAGATATACTTTACCATTTCCACACGGGGATCTCTAGCGGTTGCAACAAACAGGTCAATTTCTGATGATCAATTTTGACCAGTTGACAAGTAGTGCATTGGGATACAAATTCCGAAATATCCCTCTTCATACCCAGCCACCAGCACTGACGGCGCATATACTGATACATTTTATCCCCACCAGGATGAACCGTAAATCGAGACCCATGAGATTCAGCCATCCCTGCCTGCCTCAAATCTCCTTCCTCCGGGACGATGAGTCTTCCATGGAAGCGCAACCCACCCTCGGAACCAATCGAGTAGGACTCTGCTCCCTCGGACAGCAATCGGCGAATATGGTCTTGACACTCCTTATCCTTTCCTTGAGCTTCTACCACCCTTGCCACAATTTTAGTAGTAACATTCATTACCGACATGAATGCTCTCCCCATCGCATCCTCCTGACTGAGTTCCTTCCATTTAGCTTTCCAAACCTTAGCTAATTTTCCATTAGGTTTCCTACTCAAGGCGTCCGCTACTACGTTGGCCTTACCCGGGTGATAGTGAATATCAAATTGGTAATCTTTCACGAACTCTAACCATCGGCGCTGTCTCATATTCAAGTCCCTCTGTGAAAACAAATATTGCAGCGATTTGTGGTCCGTGAAAAGACTAAACTTCTCTCCCAAGAGATAATGCCTCCATATCTTTAAGGCAAAAATAACTGCGGCTAGTTCTAGGTCATGCACCGGATAGTTTCTTTCATGGGGCTTCAACTTACGGGAAGCATAAGCGATAGCCCGTCTCTCTTGCTGAAGTACACCTCCCAATCCTTGAAGAGATGCATCGGTGAAGACTAGATATTCCAATCCTGGTTTTGCCAAAGCAAGGACCGGAGCCGATGTCAATCTATCTTTGAGTTCATCAAATGCAGCTTGGCAAGAATCATCCCAGATAAAGCTCACCCCTTTCCGGGTCAAGTTAGTCAAAGGGCTAGCAATCTTAGAAAAACCCTTAATGAACCGACGGTAATAACCCGCCAATCCCAGAAAACTACGAACTTCGGTAGGTGTCGTGGGTTGACCCCACTCCCTCACCGCAATCACCTTACTAGGATCCATCGAGATACCCTGGGACGACACCACATGACCCAGAAATTGAACTTCCTTCAACCAAAAGCCACATTTCTTGAATTTGGCGTACAGTTGATGGTCTCGTAGTCTCTGTTGGACCAACCTCAAATGCATAGCACGATCAGACTCTGTTCGAGAATAGACTAAAATGTCATCGATGAACACAATAAATAATTGGTCCAGGAAATCCCGAAAGACCCTATTCATGAGATCCATAAATACAGTCGGGGCATTGGTTAGTCCAAAGGGCATGACCAAAAATTCATAGGATCCATACCTCGTAAGAAAAGTAGTCTTGGACACGTCCTCCTCCCGTATCCTCAGTTGATGATACCCCGTCCTCAAATCGACTTTAGAGAAGTACATCGCTCCTCGAAGTTGATCAAATAAGTCATCAATA
This sequence comes from Sambucus nigra, assembly GCA_949130495.1. Taxonomy (NCBI): domain Eukaryota; kingdom Viridiplantae; phylum Streptophyta; class Magnoliopsida; order Dipsacales; family Adoxaceae; genus Sambucus; species Sambucus nigra. The sequence goes on along the minus strand of OX422215.1, from coordinate 645,357,962 downwards.
CGAGGTAAAGGGTATTTATTTCGGATGGTGACCTTATTCAATTCTCTATAGTCCACACATAACCGGAGAGAACCATTTCTTTTCTTAAGGAACAACACTGGAGCACCCCCATGGCGAGGTACTACGCCTAATAAACCCCTGCTCCAACAACTTTTGAATCTGATCTCTCAACTCCCTCATCTCCATAGGAGCCATTCGATAAGGATCTTTAGCAATCGGTCGAGTTCCCGGCATTAAATCAATTACAAACTCTATTTCCCAACTTGGAGGTAATCCCTGTATCTCTCGAAAAACATCTTCAAAATCTCTAACAATTGGAAGAAAACTTAGGGGAAACAAAACATCCTTAGATGCATCTTTCGCGATACAATATAAATGAGCACTCGTACTCCCTTCCATGCACGGCATAACATCCAGGAACATTTCTTATCCCGGAACTGCAAAGACTATGCTTTTCCCATAACAATTTACTATCGCGCGGTATTTCACTAGCCAATCCATACCCAATATTACATCGTACCCGACCATATCAAGGACGAGCAAGTCATCTTCAAAGCACAAGTTACCAAGATTAATCCTTACGTTTTTACAAACAAAGAAAATTAAGGAACCATCGCCCATAGAAGATTCAACGCTAGTGAAGGTACTTTCAACAGATTTAATCAAACCCGTGGTATGGGTAAAACTTATAGAAATAAATGAGTGTGTAGCACCCATATCAAATAGTACTCGACCCATATGCCCATGAATGAAATACTTACCCTCGATCGTTGGCGGTGCCGGAGGAGCTGGAGGAAGTATAGCCTCCTGAATATGGTAAACCCGCCCATACTGCAACTGACCTTGCTGAGGAGGAGCGATCTGATTAGGTGCCTGGGGCGGAAACTGTACATACGACTGTTGTGGGGCCCTAGGAAGATGCCCTCCACTAACTGAGGACACGCCCTTTTATAATGGCCCAACTCCCCACACTGAAAACATTTATTAGCCGCATTCTCCTGATTCCTACCTTGATTGTTTCAAAATTGCCCCACACCTCGACCCTGCTGGCTCCTACCTCCATTTCCACCTCTACCTCCATGTTGTTGTTGTTGACCTCCTTGACCCGGTCTGTTAGTATTGTTGTCCCCCGCATCAAACCCACCTAAACGTTGAGGCTTGGACAAATCCCCTTGCTGAGGATCCCGCTCTTTCTGCTTGTTCCCTGAGGATTGGGATGAAGAAGATGTTCCCCCTCCGCTCCCATTTCCTCCAGGTCTCACCATTTGCCCCATTGGTGCATCCTTCTTATTGTTTTGCAAAAATAATCTATGTTCTTGACAGTGAAGTAAAGCAGCATTCATCACATCCCCAAAGGTTACCAAAGATAGATTTCCAAGCAAATGTTGTTTTATTCACCAGTGCAACCCTCCTACAAATTTGGAGATCCTCTTCGTTTCCGGAGTCACTTCATCTGGTATAAATCTTGCTAATCGGGTAAATTCCTCTTCGTACTCGGCTACCTATCTCTCCCCTTGTACCAAATCTTGAAGTTTCCTCTGCATCTCCCTTTGAACTGCGGGAGGGAAATACTTTCTATCAAACAGAGTCCAAAAATCGGTGATTGACATTATATCCCTTTGTTCGGGCGTCGTCATTGACTTCCACCAGTGTAAGGCCGACCCGACGAGCTTAAAGGTAACGAGGATTTTCTTTCTCTCCTCACTACATTCCACCATCCTAAGATGGCGCTGCATATCCCTCTTCCACTGGTTTGCCTTTATAACGTCAGAACCTCCCTCAAATTTCAGGGGATGACCCTTTAGGAAAGATTCTCTTATTCGTTCCCACTGAGAAGGTCCCGTAGGAACTAGTACTTCTTATCCTCTCGCTTGAGATTATGGCATTTGTTGTGCTACTGCAGTCATCGTTGCATTAACAGCTTGGGCCATGATATTTGCCACATCAGCGGCACTAATATTCCCCGGTGGCGGCGGTGGAGGACCAACCTCATCTTCGAATCTATTGCGTCTAGCGGGACGTCTTCTCTTTGGCGGCATCTGAGATAGAGAAGAGATAGAGTTATAATATAATATAAAACAATCTATCTAGCAGAAGATCGCGTGCGTAAGCAACAAGAAAATCCTAACATTAAGCTCTATATCAAAGAACGCTATGGTAGAACGTGACAAGTCCGCATAGATCCTAAAGACTCTAGAACCTGATGCTCTGATACCATCTGTGACAACCCGCTACCCGAAATAAAGTGTGGCCAGCCCAATACCCCGATGGAACATGAAACATGGATAGATATCATTCTCAGCATCACAGTAAACATACAAAGTATACGGAATAACCACACCATATTCCAGAAAATGGGTTATCAAAATTTTTAGTTTTGAAATTTAAATAAAACATTTTCAACAACCCATAACAGAAAAGAGGGGTGGAAACCCCCACAAGCATATATACATCAACAATAATAAGGAAATGACCAAATGAAGCATCGGTCAATAAAATTTATACAGTACACAATAGGTCTCAGGTGTTACATAATACATCCATTACGCAAATAACAACAGTTGGGCAACAAGCCCGAATACAATCTGATCATAACTAGAGAGCAATTATGGAGGCGTCTACACAAAATATCCCGTAATACCCGCAAAATGTCACGGCTCCTCGAAAGACATAGGAATGGGAAGGTCATTACGGGCGACCTTGCGGCGGAACACCTGAAACGGATAGTATATACATATACCACAAGAAAGAAGAACCGATCAGAGGCCGGTTTGATATTATCACTAGACAAATGACATGCATGACAATAATGTACAGGTAAGCATGGATGATATTCTAACATGGTAACATCATATTCAGAACTAAGACAGATAAATAATTATTCAAAATGAAATCCAATTATACATAAATTAAAAGTACTTATAAGCCTTTTTCATCTTTCATAATTTCCAATTCCATCTTCTTTAAATTCCTTATCAGGAATGCATTTATTACCATGTGCTCTTTATGGCACTTATCTCCATAGTATGCTCGTTGTGGCATATCCTTTGCTCTTTGTGGCATTAATGTTCCATCGAGTCCAACTCGATAATAGAATAGTTATAAATATAAATATAACGATTCTAAGACCGCCCATCCGGGTTTCCCCACTGTGCGCGTCCCTAAATAACCATCATCTTCCAGGGCCTAACATAAGACAACCTGGGATCCTATCGCGAACGTCGGGAAGCGGCCATATGCCTGCGGGGTAGTCAAGACCACACCCAGAATCTCCTACCCATCGCAGAAAAAATATAAAACAAACGCTCATATGGCCTAGGACTATGTCCACCCTGCATTCACTAGCCAGGAGGCTTCACCTCACGTACGGACTTCCCTTATGATGGTATTTAGAGAGGTGTGTAACATCCATTTTATTAATTTCCATTACATGATTTAGTAAATTATCATTTACTTTTCACTTCTCATTTTATCAAATGCATTAGGGTTATCCGGAACTATACCTATTTCGTATCGTCATAACTTCTTCAATAAGGAATCAGACTCCCAAGTTATTTTCCAAAGCCTCCTTTTAGGCATTATGATAGACCATCAAGTCAAACCTAGCTCAGGTTAACTCCTAAAGTCTCCAAATTTGACCTTAAGATCCCCTAGATGTTTATACAACTATGCGAAAGAAGTAATGGCGGAACATTACCTTAAATTTCCCTTAAAAGAAACCTAGATGAACCCTTTCGAGTGTAGGGATTGACCCAACTCAACTAATACTCTAAAATCCTATATTTACTTCATTTAAGAAGGCCCCTACTCACTAATCCTAAAGAAAAGGGTTTGAAATTTAAAAAGAAAATTTTGAAAAAGTGCAGGGTTTCCGAATTGATTCGGGGCCTAGGCGAATTGATTCGGCCAGGAGATGTGGGATTCTGCATTTGCCGAATCAATTCGCCCAGAAGGCCGAATCGATTCGCCCAGGAAAACTAGGTTTCTGCATAGATACCGAATCGATTCGGACCAAGCCAAATCGGTTCGGTTCACTAGACCTGAGCACTGGACCTAAGCGAATCGATTCGCCCAGAGGGCCGAATCGATTCGGGCCTGCGATTTTGCCAAGAATGGCTATGGAGTCTTAGACTCCAATCTCTACCCCAACTCAAATCTCCTCAAAGAAAACTCATTTACCATCCCCAATATATCATCAATACTACTAGTGACTACCTTAAACCTCATCAATCATCCCAATCATTTTGAATGGATCAAAACCCACAAATACACAAGAAAATCCTAAAATAGTTAAACCATAATCAATAGATCATTATCATAACAAATCATTTATCTCAAACCACAAATAGCAAGTTAGAAACTTTCCTTGATTCAGAAATTGCAGATTTTCTTGGTGTAGAGCAAGAATCCCTCTCAATCTTCAACCTCTTTCTCTTCCTCTCTCTAGTTCTCTCTAGGCTTAGGAAATAGAAATTAGGGCAATTTGAAGACTTAGTGAGTTTAAGTCGTGGATTAAGACAAAAGTCCCACTTAATTACGAATAATGCGATCAAATAATACGCAAATGCATATTTAAGGCATAAGCAGTCAAAAATGCCCAAAACCTCAAAATACAATATGGTACATTATTTGACTATCTCGAACGTTCCGGATTCAACTACAGCCTCCAAATTATTATTTGGACCTTTTATAATTCAATTTAAGTTCCGGTCTCTTTATTAAGCCAAATATCATTTTAATTCAAATGATATAATAAAACATAACATGACAATATTCACCCACAGTTACAATGCATGTGCAAACTCATAGTGAACATTAGCTTTTCTTCATTAAATTAGCATTCAAATCATAACCCAACGCTTATATCAAATCACCATACCTAGTAATTAATATAAAATACGTTCTCATAAGCGAGGGTTATCACATTTTCCTAGGTGATGCAAACGATGCTCCAATTGTTACACCTTTAATGGATTTTGTTCGTCAAAAAAGAGCTGCCAAGGGTGGATCTTGGGTAAGAACTCGTATAATTAATTCTAGTATATATAAGATGTAGTATACATAAGATGCAGAACATCAAGCAACTTATGTATAGTTAACTCTGTTACATATAAGATACAACATTAAGCAATTTGTGTACTTACGGTACTTATTTTAAGGGGCTTTCCTTTATTAATGATATCATGTGGAAATGGGATCCTTCGTGTAAAGAAGCATTTAGTCACAGTGATTTTTTTAATTCCGCGTGTGTCATTTAATTTTTTCACTGGGTTTTATATAATTACCAATATGAAATAAAAAATGCAACAAATGAATTAGTGGATGCATGTTATTTGACTGTATCACACCATTGAAGACGAAATTCCTGAGAAATAGGGAAATAATTACTCAAATTGTAGAATATATATTATAAAACAGTTTTGTCCACTGAAGAAAGAGATATTGAACTTTTTTTTATCAATTATTGCTGGGGAAAAGCAACTTATAAAAATTTTTGTAGGTATAAATGCTTGAAATAGGAAAAAGTCGAAACAGAGAAACTATAGGATTCACTCTGAAATTCCCAATGTTTTTGGATTCTGATTGGAAGAATAATGGGAGGTACATTTAGAAGTTCGCCGGAAAACTTATATACTTTGTTTGGCATTTTATTGGAAGTCTGAAATACTGTCTGCTAACTACAGTAGAGAATATGGCACATGTATTGACTATCTAAAGACGAGGCCTTTTGCCTTGGAGTTTGATTGTAGAAATCTGAATGGAGCCGCTGAAATACAACTGAAATGGCAAATCAACATGGGTGACATAAGTCAATGTAGCTAGATTTGCTATAATTATCTTGTGAAACCAATCCGATAGATGAATGGGAGGGTTGTTGAATGATAAAATGTCTTTTTCCCCCACCCCATTTTGATAGAGGATCAATATCCTGAAGTGATTCAAGGTTGGAATTTCATGTTTTGATGACCCTGGGATAAATTTGTAGTTCTCTTTGAGAAGCCCTGTTTCGTTCATAGTGTCATTGTCATTAAAATTTTAAACTGTTCATTTGTCTTTATAGTTTAATATTCTTCAACAGACATTTTTACCCATGTTGATTATATCTGGGATGAGTTCATTGCCTTATAAACTGTTGTGTTATATCTTATTATGCATGTCCTTATTATTTATATGTGGTCTATGACAGAGATCTTTTTGTCTAATGGGAAACAAACTAGAAGGGTTGGTGGAGCATCTTTCGGTGGTTCTACTTCAGCTTCATCGAAACGAGGATCTGATAGGAGAAGGATGTCTTCCACCATGGTATCCTTGTTATCCCATCTATGTGAAATATTCGTGATGGCATGAGCAATTAATAGATGTGATGAATCAATTCGTGGATGGGTGTAAAACTGTTTTTTTTTTATAAAAGGATGGAGATTTCTCACTTGTAATTTGCCAATGAAATCATTTTCTCACTCTGTGATAAAATGATTTTAAATTGTTTGTTGTCAATATAAAGTTTTAGCTCTGTCAGGATTCAAAGCCCACATGAAAAAATTTCGTGATTGGGGTTAATATGGAAGAAAGTCATTTAGAGTCTCTAGCATGAGGAGTGCGACATGGAATTGATGAGTGGCCTTTAAACTATGCAGGTGTGTTGATTAAACTCTCTAGTGGTAATCGACTCATTATGAAACATGTAGGCTTAAATAGAACTCCTACCCTTGTGGTATTAAATATAAAGTATCAAACACTAAAAAACATGCTCGACGTCATGTATAATTAAGAGAAACAACCATTGTCTAACATCAAGTGTTTATAACATTATCTTTAGATGACTCCACTCCAGGAACCTTATTCCTCACTCATTCAATTAATTTAATTCATTTTGATAAGAGCTCCTTCGCCTGAATGAAATGATGACTGGACCAGAATCCTCAACGAATAAGTACACCGCAACTAGAGTCTCACTTGGCTTGAGTCTTAAATAGCTCAAAATAAATCTTTTAACCACTCAATCCTTCTTGGTTAAGGGCTACCATATTTCGATGCATGGTAAGCCGGACATTTTGGAACAACTCCAGATAGTCACTTGGTGGCAAGTAGTCCTCGATAACACTAGCTCATATACAGTCAAGAGTTTATGTAGTAGCAGCTCTTAGTTGGGCTCTCAATGACACAAATGAAGGGATGAGAAGAGAAGTGGATTATACAACTTCAAAGAAAATCATTTTTAAGGGACTGAATCTGGAGGGAGATAAAGAACGAACATGAAGATGACTACCCTGAGGCTTGAAGAGTCCAATACCTCCACGAAAACTGAGGTGTTTAATGTGACGCGTATACTATTTTGTGGATACAAATTCTGGACTCGAAATATGACACAATGTGGACATGCCATAACAAGTTCGAAAATAGGTGGGCATGAATATATTGAAGTAAAATTATGTATCTTTTAAAGTATAACCAAAATATCTTCTAATGATAAGAATATTTAATATCATATTACTGAAATGAGGAACTTGTGATTTGTGAACCATAGTATTTTGTCATTTATAATTATCTATATTATATCGTAAATTACAAGGAAAATATTTCTGAACGTTTAAGTATATATAAAATAATGTGTGTGTACATTATACAGACCTCTTCCCACAAACACTCCTGCAGTAAAATATTCCCTTCTTAATTTTATTACAATGATCTTCCTCTGGTTTTTTTATTAATTATATTTCTTTCGCATACCCAAAAATTGTTCTACCTCAACATTTATGGTTTGATAGTTATGAAGCAAGGGTGTGACGGGGTGTGGGTGCAAGAGCAGGGTTTGGGTGAGGAAATTCTGCAAATAAAGGCCTGAGTACAAGAACTAGGTGCGGGTGCAGGTATTTTTTGTTGTTGAATATAACTTGCTGCATAGTTTGGCAGTCACATTTGGCATCCAAGAAATGTAGAACATGCTTCTGATATAACTAATAGGCAGGTGAAAAGAAGTGTCAGACATGTATGTGAAGTGTCATGGTTGGGTGACGTGTTACGTTATTAAAAGTGTGTGATTCCTAGAATGGATGCTTTACTTAAAATGGGAGTGGACTTGATGCTTATGCTAGTATTGAAGGAAGGAGAAAAGAGAAGGTTAATGAGGTGTGGTGAGGCATTATCTTGACAACATCTTTTTCGGTTTCTCAATTTGATAGGATTATAGGAACAGTATATTATATATAGAGAGACGTCTCTCAAATGGACTCCAACCAACAAACCCCCCAAACTTTCCTTTTTAAAAAAATATTAAAAATATCAACTTTTCAACAAAAAATTGGTGGAGTTGATCTCCATCTTGAGGAAATAATCTACGAACAGTTTCATCGTATCATAAAAAGATTCAACAATTGGAAATTCATATATTTTAAATCTTGCTTTTCACCCACTTATTAGTTGAATTTTTGGAAACCAATGTCTTTCTAACTACAATCCTCTATAATAGAAAACCTTTTTATATTATCGGTATTTTTTTACCTTGATTTTATACCTAAAATCTGGAAATCTCAAATTAGGTCTATATAATGTATAAACTTCACATGTAGCTTATAAGTGTGTTTCCTTGTCTCCATTACAGATTTTAAGGTGTACAAGGACAAGTGAGATGCATAATTAAACGAACGGTCAACACAATGTAAGTGTGATTATGTCTTTATGGTTGTGATATTTGCACGCACTTGCGGAAGTATATCATCAAAAAAGGGCATAACCTTAGTCTCATAAGGCATAACCTTAAGCTGACAGTGTCTACTGTTCAAAAAGTAGTCTTAGCTATGTCTTCTTTCTTCATTCTGGCCTAGTGATAGGCAGACCTAAGATCCAGTTTAGATAATACTTTGGCCAATACAATTCATCCAATAGCCAGATCTTAGGGAGATACAAATTCCATTATTAATTAAGACTAATGAATAATCTTGATGATGTTTAAGTATGTCGAAAAAAATCATGACACTATTTAGAGTCTTATCAGGCTCTGATCTTGGCATTGGTATCTCCCAACAGGGCTGGTTAGAGCCTGTACAGACTTAGTTACAGATTAAAAAGCATGGGCTAGGAATAGATAAAGCTATCTGATGTGAGATGGGCAATATTGATTGTAATAGCAAGGATGTCCTTGATAGACACATGCTGGGGAAAAAGCATAGGAAGAATCTGCAGTTGCAACTTCATTCAATTACCACAGTACCAGCTACCCCTGAGGAAATCCAAAATGGAAATTTGGGGAAAATTATACGAGGGGATTCAAGTGCGACTGTTGGCGGAGAACTAGAGATGAAAAAAGTTAAGTTGTTGGAAAATGGTGTACTCGTGGATTATATGCTATTCTGCACCCTTTGCATTGTTGCATGCAACAGTCAAGCTATCTTCAGTACACATCTTTCTAGTAAAAAGCATGCTACCAAGGTATCAGAGCAATTGGTCACAACACCTATAACTGGAACAATGAACAATCCTGAGGAAAGCGTGTCAAATTTGTCAATATAAATGAACTTAAGAGGAAGGTGATCCCATTACAGGAAACAAAGGAGGATATAGAGACGAAGAGAAGGAAAATAATGGAAGGGGGAGCTGTAGCATGTGATATCAGAGAGTGCACTCTATGAAATGTGGTGTGTAACAACCCCTTATTCTTCAGATATCATCTCACTGTCCAGAAGAATGTTTACTGTATTTCTACTTTCACCACATAAAATGAGTAAATGTTTTTCTCTTTTCGTTACAAAAACAGGTTAGTGGGTAACACAGGACGAGGCACTCGATACATTTCAAGTTCCTTCAGATCCCACCCAAAGATTTTGTTTTAAGAAGTCATCACTAGCCTCAGAGTTTGGAACATCTTCACAAAGAAAAAGTGGACCCCCACCTAAGCGGGACGTCTCGGTACCTCTAAATCCCATGAGATATGTTAAAGTGGCTCCTTCATCGCTCATAATTAAAAAGAGAAAAAAGAAAAATGATAAACCTAAGGCTGTGTCTGAAGAGGAAGCTGCTGCACTTAAAGTAAGGGAGGCTGCAAGGAAGAGAGTTGAAGCGAGAAAGAAACCTACATCTTGTTTGCTTTACAGACACTGGTACGTAACACCATCAACAAAACACTTATCTTCTCAATTTGAATGACCTTTGTGCTGGTGGATCCAGGCTTTATTAAAATCTGCATCTTGTTTGCATTTAGTCCATGGATTGCCAGGTAAATTTCATCGCATCTCTTGCTCTCTCTATTTGAAATTAAATTAACATGGTTAGATGTGTAACCCATATATAGATTTTACACCTTGTTTGGATAATGTGGTGCATACATTAAGAACTTGTAGTATCTTTGTGGTTGTCAGAAAATAAAAATTAATTCAAGCCTTATATTTTTAGAATGTAGTAAATTTTTTTGTCACAACTTCTGTAATATAAAAAAAAATTGGACTTCACAAATGAGGTTGAATCATGGGCTATTATTCACTCCTCTCTTGACTATATCAACACATTGTTTTTCGTTTTAGTCTATTTCCTTTATTTTTCTTGCATGTTTTTCGTTTATCTTTTTCATTTATTTTGCTTGCACTGCAGCTATGTTTCTATTTCATATATTGTAGGAACGAGCTTGATATGAAAGAATTGAGGATTCAAATCAGATGCATAAGGCTTATCCTTTTTGTTCAAAAAAGTCTTATCTTTGTAAGTTCAATTTTCATACAAATTTGACAATGCACTCTTGTTTTCACCCATTCCTAGTTCCTGTTTGACAAAATGCATGTGAAACTTTAAAATGAACCACTTTGAAAAGTTGGGTTGCCGTATATGTGCATCCTTACCTTTTATATATACACTTTCACTACTCAGTAAAGTTAAATTGGTTCTTACAATACTACCTTATTTATTTTTTTATACGAGAACCAAATATTGTTAAATTACTAATTACAGAGAAATTCTGCATAACTCATAATTTTAAATGCTAACGTGATAGATCAACAGGTTCAGTGACTCTCGCCATCTAACAACAGAGGGATGGAAGAAATAATGGAAAGTCTTATTATGGTTGTCTAAAAGCAATGATGGAAGCAATTATTTTCAGGATTGAGCATCAATTACCTGAAGGTCAGGATAGTCTTATTTGATTCTTTTTAATGTGAAACACAATGAAAATATCAACGTGTCAATGATTTATTTTCCCTATGAGTGAGTGAAATAATAGCTGAATTTGTTGATAAATTGGGTCTCTTTGAATATTATTGAAGTTTTTTTTATCTATTTCTTAAACTGGGCGGATAGTCCTATAAACAAATGAAACTCTGTCCAATTTTTTAAAATCGTTTACAATTATTTGTGTTATGTAAAAAATATTTTTGACTTACATTATGCACGACGTAATACTTTTGGAAAAACTAGAATTTATATGTTGTGTTTTACATTGCACTAGAGATTTTTATATGGTGTTTTGAACTTATACAGGAGCATTTAATTAGAGGCATGTGAAAGGCATATCATTGCTAGATTAGAGGCATGTGATTGAATTCTTGTATTATTTATAGAGTATACAACCATAATTAATTCATTGTGGGGATTTTGTGTTCTGTGCTTAATTTCTTATATTTTATTTTATAATTAGGACAAAAAAGGATACATGGAGATGCATTTGACGATGATAATATGTCTCTAATGTGGATAACCGCCCGACAATCGAGAAATAGAGAATATCAAGACAATGAAACCAAGGAAGTTGGTGAAAAATTTGTGAGTTTCTTTCAAAAGTTAAGAAAATATAATTTTTTTATACAATATTTATAAATTTGGACATATACTACATACGAGGATTTAAAAGAATATGATTTAACTACACTCTTGATAATTTGCATTATTGTAGGACGCTTTGAAGAGGCAAGTCCATGATGGGTGCTTATTTGGGCATATATTATATGATTTGGAGCTTTTGAGGTGTCGCAACAATTTCGTGAAAGCCAAAGGAAGATCGACGCATTTATGAGTCATTTTTGGATATAAATTTTTTTGGAGACATTTTTTTTAATGTTGTACATAGTGGGTATGTCTAGTTATGATACATGTAGTAGGTCATTATTTTTTTGTGGATAATTAATGTAGATGGTGGGTATATTTATGTGTCCCACTTTTTTTTTATATGGACAAATGGTTTGGTTTGGTGCATTTTAGGTGTACTTGACTTCAAATACAAAAAAAATTAAGATTGTTTTTATGTTATTGTAAATTTTAATTTGTGTTTAGATTTATTTGTCAACTATGACATTAATATTGGTTATTAATTTTTTTTATTACATGTTTAATTTATGACCGTTTATTTTAAACCTTCATGTGATGAAATTTTTTATGACCTTTTTAAAATTTTGAAAATTGTTTATCATGACACTTTTTAAATCAAATATGACATCTTATAGAGTAAATTATGACTTTTTTGTAGTAGATATTACGTTTTTGAAAAAAAAAGTCATATATAATCACTACCTAATATGACACTTTTTATGGGTATCAATTATGACACCGAAACTTATGACGCTTTTAATTAAAAAATAAAGAGTCATAAAATGCGTTTTATGACACTTAAAAAACGTCATAAAAAGACTTTTTTCTTGTAGTGATACCCTCAACTTATCTTTAACCTGTAACCCAAATTCCATCATAGTCACGTCATAGCACTTACTCACTAATTCCATATACACTTCCTCTTTCCTACTCGCACGACTATTCTGCTATAATTGCTCACTAAAATAATCCCTCGGGTGAGCCTCACTTCGGACATCCATAACTAAATAAATCTTGGATTTTACTCAATTAATCCAAGGTATACATTTCACTCCAATAAATATTTAAAAATCCCCTCTTATTTTTCTGGAAATCCCAAATTTTCTAATCTTCCAATTTATTCATTTTCCTAAAAAATATACCTTAATACCACACAATTATATCACCCTCCTGCCCCCATAAGTTTTTCCCCTAATGAATAGTGCGAGATTACTATATATATGCTTAACTCCTCAAGTTAACAAGCTAGACCCAATCAAAAATTGAAACTGAACCCATAGAATTAACCCTAGGCAAAATTACCAAAAATCCTGCAAGGTCGATCGATCGATCCTATACCCTCGATCGATCGCTTCGGAAAGCTTCTTCTTCGAGAAGCTATTTCGGCCATTAATGATTATCCCAAGCTTTTTTCTCTTACCCCAACATCCTCCAACCTCAAACAATGATATGTACACATATAAAATGGGTTCTAAACGTCCTAGAACCCAAAACCAACAAATGATTTCAATAATTTCCTAAATTTCTCAAATTGGATAAAAGTCGGGGTTTACTCGTTTATTTTTTGAAAACCCATTTTGATTCATAAAATCCCATCCCGAAAATATCCTAATTTGTTTATACCAAATTTTGATATGAGATTTATGCTCCAAAATAAATAAAGCAAGTAAACACTTGCCTCGTGGATAAAATTCGACGATCCCGAGTCGAATCCCGCGGAGCTTCGTCGGAACCTCCATTTTCTTTCTCTTTTCTATCCTCCTCTCCTCTCCTCTTTCTTTCCTTCCTTTTCATTCCCCATACCTTGCCTTATATAGGGAGAAAAAGGGTTTATCCATTATTAAACCCAAAAATGACTCGTTTACTTAATTACGAGTTCCTTCTAATCCCAAACATTCTCGGAGCCTAAACAATAACCCCGGATACTCTATTGTAACTATCTCGGCCATTTCGAGACCAACCGCACAATCGAAATTTCCATCTGAGGTACTTGACCACAAATCACTAATTTAACCCAACACAACTTAATGAGGGACTTTCCATTAAAATATTACCCTTTGTCGCTCTACCCACTGCGACATGTAATTAAATAGTCCAACTTATTTATTTAGTCTCAAAAGTAAATTGAACACACCTCTGAAATCACCCAACTTTCAAAATTTCCAAAAAATGATTATTTAGAGAAATACCTCAAATTCTCACTTTACACCCATTTATGAAATTTAATTTTTCCCAAAAGTATGGGGTGTTATAGTGAATGTCCGAATTGGGCTTTATATGGTTATTATTGCTAAACCATGTCATAGTATTTTGGATTACTAAAAAATAGATGAAACTCTGCTGATGTTTTCATGATACCTTCCCCATTGCTCTCCCCCCTGCCTAAATAAAGAATGAAGTAAAAATTAACTTTAAGTTTATGAAAATATTTAATTTTTCATGCTCGATATTACATTAGAATATCATTATTGTTTAAGCTATATTCTTTACATTTTTATTCTATTTTAGCTGTTAATTGTTATTTGTTTCCTCCTTTTGTTTAGATATTGATCCCGTTTTTTCCTATTGCGTATCCGGTGCAATTGTTGCAATTGTGAGTTTCCATGACACGAGTGGAGCTAATATTGAAGTTTAATTTGCTAGTTCTTATGTCTATAGTATAGGTCATTTTAGATACTTTTTTGTTTGTGATAAGTCCAAAAGTTTGTTGGCAAACCGTGTGTGTATAATTATTTAATTTAACTTTAAATATTAGGGGCATTTTTCTATGCTTATTGTTCAAGTTATATTGATACCTTGAATTTGCTACTTTGAGTATGAAGATTGTGCTTTGAATTGACAGATCGTTGTTTTATGCATAAAATATTTTGGATATTGGAATAGTATAATAGAAATCAACGAAAGAAAAAAGAAACTGTCAGGACGGTTTACAATACACACTCATTATAATAAACCGAAAAAGGTATTTTTTATGACTATTTTATATATGCTGTCATCATATTGAACGAAGTCACCATCGTAATTGGTAACTTTTATGAATGATTTATTAACATCCCTCATTTAATGAGGTTTATAATGACAGTTCAATGAACATGATATTATCGTTAATGACAATTTGTACGCAAAATCGTAGTAATAGGATGGTTTGTTATGACAATTTTGTCAACACCAATTTTATTAGGACATGCAACTTTATGATGTTTTTTTTAAGATTCAGAAACTGTCAAAAATAACCTTTTATGACCCTTTTCTCCATCATAAAAACGTCTATTTCTAGCAGCATTTTTTTGTTTGGTAATTTTAACATTTTTAATTTTACATTTTTTGACTTTTTCTAAATTTTTATTTTATTTGTGTGGGTTCCTTTTAATATTGTTAATTCTACAAGAACTAACTAAAAAATCACATAAATTGTCAAATATCACATAAATAAATAAATGTAAATTCTTATTGATTAGAAAAATTACTAGTATTTTGTTAAATACAATACTTGTTAATAGGGAAGAAAATATAGGGGACAATTTTCATACGGATAAGACAATTAGTGGTCGACATTCAATTTAATATTTATTCTTGTGGCCATTGCATAAGGGCAAATATTTTATCTTTGGGTTTTTATTTGTATTTATTTCAACTTTGGTGTATTTCATGTATCTCGTTTCAAACCATAATGAACCGACACGTCGAACAAAACGTTAGCATCTACAAGTTCAAGACTCCACTACATATCATGACGGCATATAACTTTTACTTTTTCTTAATTATTCATATTTATATTTGGGATGTATTTTTAATAAAAATCGAGGATGGATTTATAAATTTTAGAAATAATTTTTTGTTTAATCTCGTTCGAACGAGTTCTTGACTTATTAGAATGACTTTGGCTTCTCATTCGATCAGAACTTCAAACGAGATTGCAGTATCGTTCGAACGAGATGCTATTCTCGTTCTAACGACCTCGTGTTCGAACAAGTCGTCACCTCGAATTTTGTGTCAGGCCTTTAAATACCTGTTTTGAACCCTTTTTTCACGGGACTTTACAAAAAAATTAATAGAAAATCTAAACCAAATTTTTTCCATCTTTTGAGTTTCAAAACACTTTTGATTCACAAATTTTACATTCCCAAATATTTTGTGA
Organism: Sambucus nigra; assembly: GCA_949130495.1. Classification (NCBI taxonomy): domain Eukaryota; kingdom Viridiplantae; phylum Streptophyta; class Magnoliopsida; order Dipsacales; family Adoxaceae; genus Sambucus; species Sambucus nigra. Next base: position 645,342,037 of record OX422215.1, on the reverse strand, counting down.
ATCCTTTTGAAACCCAAAAAAGTTAATGTATCTTGCATACACGGATGAATAAAGAAGAAGGCTGATCGGTGGATACCGAGGGTAGACTACTAACTGCGGACGACTATTAACTGAATCATTTTCTTTAGAAGGTTTTCAAGACACTGAGCCTTATACTTAGTTGGTCTAAATAGTCCATAAGTTGACTGTTTCATAAAATTTTCTACAGTGTTGAATATAGGTTTTTCCCTGAAAAAGGATTTTTCCCCATCTATATGTGTTTACATGTTTGGTTTGATATTTGCAATTAGATATCTAGAACAAATATTTTCATGCACACCTAATTTAATCAAAGATTAAAATTTTGACTAAAATTAAATTTGTGTGCATTGGGATTTAAATTGAAGAATATAAAAATAGAATTTTTTTATTGTAACCATCTTTTTGGGGCATGTTCACACTCTTACAAAGTGGTATTAGAGCATCCACTCTTACAAATTGTATCAGAGAGGGTTTCTCTAATTTATCATGTAGATCCTTGTTTAGTGCGCCTTAGGGTGGTTGTTTATTCTTCTCTCTTGAGTTTGCTTTTTTTCTTGATGGATTCCCATAGTGATAAGTTGTCCAATATGTTTAGTGAAGACAAGTTTAATATTCAAGAGGAGTTTAATGAGGTTTATAACCATGTCAAAATGTTAAATCATTTGAATTTGAAATTTTATAAGAGAATTAAAATTCTTCAAAATTAAAATTTTCGTTTTAAAGCTGCAATGAAACTTTTGTAGACTGTTCAAACTCAAAGAGATTTTTTTCGTGAGAAGCTTGTGGATATGGGCCGTGATTTTAAATTTTTATAACTTTCCATGAAACACAGTGATGATAGAATCCAGTTTTTAGAAAAATAATTCGAATACTATAAAATTTATAGGGTTTATAGAAAGGCCAATGTGGATATTGATTAATGATTTGAGGACATATGAGAGAACTCTTTAGAAAATTTCACTTGCATTGAGAGGGGGGGGGGGGGGGGGGGGAGATAACCTTCTAGGAGTGATTGAAAATTTAAAGAAGGAGTTCTTAAAATTAAAAAATTGTAATTCTTTGCTTGAATCTAGAATTTTGAAGTCAAAAAATGATCTAAAAGACTCGACTAGTGTTCGTAGTGATGGTATTGTCTCCCATGTATCTAATGCTTATTTTTTAGGGTCAGCCACATCTAAGTAAGTTAGAAAAAATCAACCCACGTGTAACATTCCTCACGTTTACACATGTTCTCATTGTGTTAGGAACGGTCACCATAGGGCTTTTTGTTATCATCTTGGAAGAGGTCCTTGGAAGTTGAAGTCTAGTGTCCCTTTGGTTTTCGAAACTTGATGCCTTAAGTATACATCTATTTGGATTAGAAAATATTTTATAGAGGCACTTAATGTTCAACTTCTTGATTCTCGCATGCTTGCTCATTGTGACACCCCGCCTAATTAAATACCGGGCGATCACTCCTTTATTAAATTAAATCAAGGTGAACAGTTTGGTTCATTCTTAGCATCACTGTCGTAAAAAGAAACTTTCCAATTAACACCCTAAATAATTAAGCTAAGTGACAAAACCAATTTTAAACATTAACTTCCAAATTTTATTTAAAGAAAAGGTTTATCTATTTTAATTAACAAAGCTCAATGAATAAGATACACACCACAATAAACTGGAACGAAAGAATCCAAAATATAAAACATTCATCAACGAATGTCAACATGCGAGAAAAATAAAGTAGTACATCCGTTCTGAACAAAAACCCATAATAACGAACTAGGAAATAACTGGAATAACAATGTCCCAACATAAAGAAATAATGGAAAGGGCTACACATGCCCATCTGAATGAAAATACTAAGAGTGGATCTGAATGGACGAAGTCGTCTAATCAAAGGACCTGCAACTCCCACCTAAGCTGCAGCGCGTTCCTTCCAATAGATCCTAAGCAAGACGCCCCTGTGGCTGGGCACCTGAAATACATACATATATATACAAGGGGGAGAGGGAGAGAAGAAACGGGTCAGAGCCCGAAAGTGTGTGTTATTTAAAATCAGTTTAGCAAGTATTTAAATTGATACAGGCCAATGCAACAACCTATTAGTTCGACACTCCCTTGAGAAATTCTCACCTCTCTTCTAGTGTGCACGCCTATCGTACTAACCTTCCCAAATAATTTAGTTTAACTTAACTTACTCCTAAGTTTTCAAAACCGAATGATGACAATGTTTTAAAAAGTTTACTTTCAATATGTAGCACTCCTCTCGTTTTAGCTTCATTAAAATATAAAGTTTCCCAGTGTCTTCTCATACTTTCTCAAAACAAGTATTTAATAATATGAGTCAACAACCATGTTCTACTTATAAAATCACAGTAGGCAGTTTAAAGTTTATAACCTCATATATGTATTAACTACTCGTATAATATATATATATATATATATATAACAGCACCCCAACTAATCTATGGTGCGGGCATACTCTGCTATCCAATCCCCGTATCGCTCACACAAAGGGAAACACAAGTTAGGAATCACTCTCGAACTGTATTAACATATACAAGACAACGTTGAGGCGAAGCATAGATTCCAAGTCCAAGAGGTCTATACATACCCACACGTATCTGATAGCCCGTACCTAGGATCTCTATCTTCTAGGGTACGAATCAATATCCCCCATAAAGCAACACAGGATAAGATCGTCCCAACGCGGTAACCTCAGGGATAGCAAGTAGCGAGGGTACGTTTTTCACATGTATATAATATATGCACACACAATCATATAAATATACCAATTTCCTCATATTAATATAGGTTCCTCTCATTACCCATAATTACAACATTTATCCTTAATTTCACATTATTAAGATTACGTATATGGTTTCGACTCTAACCTTGACTCGAAGGGTTTTCTCACTAATTATGTGACACTCGTGGATTCTAACTATCCAAGTAGGAAATTCAGTAGGTAGACGCCTATTCACTATCGTAAGTATATGACGTAATCTCACACTTGAAATGTGTAGTTTCATCATTCCTTAATTAATTGTCCCTAAAACGCAATTATCGTCTCATAATAAAGTTCCCATCCTTTAACCATATGCCCTACTGGTCTCTCTTATATCCCAAAACATTTAATTTATAATGCCCAAGAATCATTCCACGATAAATTAATTCAACTAATTAAACAAGGAGAAATAAGAGGCTGCCAGGAAGGGTCGATCGATCGACGGCTGGGGCTCGATCGATCGAACCTTCGATCGATCGACGCTCTAGGGTCGATCGATCGATCAAGCAGGTCTGCGAAAATTCTACAGAATTGCAGTTGCGGGTTTCACCAAAGTTCTTCATTCAAATCCATATTTTTCATCCCTAATCATCCCAAAACTTATACCACAACATAGTAACATATTACCAGATGTTTCTAATGTTAAGCATGCGTATAACCATCATTATACATGATTAAACAACCTAAAATCTCATATAATCATCAAGAACCCTAAGTTTTCTTAACTTTTCTAATCAGTTTTTCTCCAGAATTTCCTTCTAACATAACATCACAAATTCGTGGGTTGGTCATCTACTTCACATATTATTTTCAGAATATGGTTAAAACGATTTCTACATGCAATTCCTATAAAAAATTTGGGGTTTTCTTCCTTTAATTATACTCCTAATCATTCCTACACTAATATGATTATTGCACCAATGAAAATACGCAAGTTAAACACTTGCCTGGGATTTCAGAGGTCTGGTTTCCTGTAGATGTTGGTGTGGTTGCGTTCTCCTCCTCGCGATCTACGCGTTGGTGGTGACGACGGTGGAATCGGTGGTGTTTTGGGCCTTGAATCACCTTGAGAGCTCTCTCCCCTCTTCTCCAATGGCCGTTCCAGGGTTCTGAATGTTCTAACCCTAAAAGGCTGACTTAAATGGCTGCTAAGGATGGTTGAAATTCGTGGGTTTAATTACCCTATTTTGTAAAATGACCAAAATGCCCTCCCGGGTCACTAATTGGGCCTAAAAATACCCCGAGGCCCGAACTAAACCCCCGGGTACACTTTTCTGACTATCTCGACCCTTCCGGACGCGTTGGCGCACTCAAAACGACCATACAGACAACTTATAAAATATTTACTTTTTAATTAACATAATTAGTCCCGACGTGACACGGGCACGTCCCGACTTAAATTTCCGAAATAGTCATTTAATACACTTATGACATTCAATATAACCAATATAATATACTACTATGCTCATTAGTAATATTCAACAAGTTTCTTATAATTACTAACTCTAGTCACGTTAATAATTATGACATAATTAATTTCCGGATTTTTATTAAATAAATCATCACATTAAATTTAATAAATCCCCAAATTAAATATAGCATAAAAATACGGGGTATTACACTCGTGACTCTTCACATGTTATATCTTATGGGTGATTGCTTGCATGCTTCTGTTTTTCATACTCTAGTTATTCTTCATGATATAAACTTGTTAGTGTTATGGAATGTGTACCTATTGTATTATATTTTTCATTTATTTAGTAATATTGAAAAATACAAGAAGATTTTGTTTGTCTTTTGAGTTAGAGTTTGTTCTTTAAAAAATGGTATTTTTCTTTTTCAAATTATAAGAAAAACTCAAAAAGATTTTTTTTATTATTTTTGTTTTACACATTTGACATGGCATATTGGTGTTCTTGAATCAAATTCATTCCGTACTTTTCATGTGTATTGGACATTTGGTTATAATTTTAGATAATCAAATTTTTCGTGACCATATTATTGGGGAGTTGTTTAGAACTTAATTTTCTTAATAGATTTGACTTTGTATATGACTCCGCACACACATGCATGAGATTTTTTTAATGTTAACTTCACATTTATATTTGAGATTTGTGAGATGTGCTCCCATCAAGTTTATCATCTTCATTTTTGTTATCATGGGGGATTTGTGCATGTAAGAGCCATCGCTCGTGAGCGATTTTTATTAGTATTGAAAAAATATAAGGGTTCACGGGAAAGGGATACAAAAGGATATTTTCTCCTTTGAGGGAAAGCCACCTTTTGTAAGGGACTAATGAAAATATTAAAGGCAATAAAAATAGAAAAAATACCAAAGGCCATCATAGCTTAGTTTATGTGATCCATCAAAAGAAATACCTTCAAAATAATAAAGAAAAAAAAGAATAGACAATATGCTATATGTTTATCTTTTGAGGGTGTTTAGCTCAAGATAAACGAGTTTGCACAATGAGCCCTACTTATTCTTATTTTTTCGGGATAATATTTATTTATAGAATCATCAATGTTTTAGGCTTGTGGGGAATTTGCTTATTTTTTCATTAAGTTAAATTTATCATGTCATTTGAGGCTAACTCTTAGTTTAATTAAGTTTTATGATCAATTAGAACTTCTTGAGCATATTTGAGTGTTTGGGTGATAATTCATTTGTATCCAGTTCATGTCCATTAATTCTATCCCACATGCTTAGACACATCGATACTATGCTATTGTGTAAAGCTTATGTATTTTGTGTGGAGTTTTGTGGAAGTTTATACCTTTATGTGTATGTCGTATTTTCTTTTGTATTTTTTGCATATACTATATACGACATCGTAGTTGGACTCGTTGCGGTTTAAATTTAGTCCATAGTTGTCACGTACTTGATCATAGTTTGGATTATTTGTGCTTGAGTTGTCGTGCTATATTTGTAACATCTATACTTTTGAAAATTTTGAAACTTTTCAAAAATAATTGGTTGAGATTTTTCCTTTGAGACTATCATTACTTTTCCTTTTTTTTGCATATGTTTGTCATGATATCTTACTTTTTATATGTGATCCTTTATATTTGATAATTAGATTCTACTCCTTTGTCTATTTCGGATAAAAGGATGTAGAGAAAATTATTCGTAGATTTGAGAAGTTTGATTTAAGGGGGGATATTATTTACGAGTTTTTATTTTCTATTTCATACTCTAAGCATCAGGGGTATTTTAGTTGCTTCATGTCTGTAGGTATATAAGGAAGAACATATTACAGTGGATGAAGACAAAGTTGCCCAAGAGAAGAACAAGATGATATTGAAGATAATGTTTAACTATGTCATTCCATTTTAAGGGTTTGGGTAGGGTATTAGATTTGTTTTGGTCTCAGAGGTTTTTTTAATATAATTTGGATTTCGGTTTAGTTTTGTATAGTTTTTTACCGGAATAGCCAATGGGAGAGATTCATAAGGGCAAAATATTTATCTTAGGTTATTTGTTTGTATTTTCTTCACTTTGGCATATTTGGCGTATCCGGTTACAAATTGTCACGAAGGTATAAAAATTTTGGAGTTCTTAATTATTCATATTTAAATTTGGGATGTATTTATTGAGGAGAGTGCGCTTGCGTTCAAATAAGGAAGTTATTTAATAAAACACAGTATTTACCACTCAAGTCCTAAACATGCATCTATATGTGATTAAATATGATGATGAAACATGCAAGAACACATATATGAGGAAAAATCCCCCAAAGGGGAAAAACCTTTTATTTTCACAATAATTTTGTAAGAGTACGGCTTACACGGATTACAATGAAAATATATGACACAGAAATACCCTCGGGTGTCGGTTCTGTTGTCGGCGGCTGGAAATATCTCTTTCTAGTCGGGCAGCAGTGAAGAAGAGAGCGGCTTCCTCACAAATTACTCCAGATGAGTAAACGATCCTCTTGAAGGTTTAAAGATTCACACACATATATGGGAATGGTTTTGTGAATAAAAAAGGTTTAGAAAACCGTAAAAAGTGAAGTCTTATTCTGGGCTGTTTTCGCAGAATTTTGAGATTGGAGAAAGACTTGCAAAAAATGTGTACAAGGAGACCAGATATTTATACAAAAATCGAGGCAGCGGCTTGTTCGAAGGAGATAACCATGTCGCTCGAACGAAGGACAAAAGTCGTTCGAACGATATCGCGTGACATGCCTATCTCGCGCGAACGACTTTCAAAGTCGTTTGAGCGAGCTCGTCGTTCGAGGCCATTCGCTTCTAAACTTAGAAAAAATATGCTTTTGATAAAAAATAAAACCAGACTTCAAAAATAATTTTCAAAAACATTTCCCAAATATTTATGCGAATATTTAAGGCTCCAATAAAACATATTACTGATAGAGCGTAGTGGAGTAGTGGGAGTGAGCTGAGCAGCACGTTGCATGTAGCATGATGCACGTAAAGAAAGTGGATGCATTGAATTCGGATAAAGGCCGTCGAGGTTGATCGTGTTGACGTGCTGAATGTAGCGGTATCAGACATATGAACTGTGATCTAGGAGAAAAAGAAAATTTACTAGAATCTACCCCAGACAGTTATAAAATTATGTCCTTACAAATATCCCCCTATCTCTATGCCAGCACATACATAAAAAATCCGAATTATGCAATCAAATGATATACAAGATAATATCCCCATTAAACCCTCAAACTGAGAATACTAAATGACATGTCTTTCAAATCTTCATCTCTCCTTTACCTTCCAAAGATTTTCTCATCATGGTGTGCAATCAAATAATAAGCAATGTTGTACCCACACACATGAGATAAAGCAAATACCCATGACAAGCAACAAATTGAAAATATAATGATATGCAAAAATTGATGATTAATTAAGCTCAAGCAAATCATTCATTCAGTAACTAAACACCAAAACAATTCTCCCCTAAAATTCTTCTCCCCCCTTTTTATGATGTCCCCAAATAGACAGATATGAGAAGTAGAAATAAATGCACATGGAGAATAACACACGTGAATAAACTGCTATTTTTGAATTTTTCAACATTTTTCACACATAGTATACAACAAAGAATCACACCATGAAAGATCACAAAAACAACCAAGTCAATGATAGTGAAAATGAAGGGGTGTGAACAAATTCGATAGGAAAATCAATGCATACAAACATGACATATGTGCACGATGAATATCGGATACTCTTAACGAATGAACTCGAAGTCTTCCTTTGGTGTAAAAAAAGGTGGTAATATGAGACATTGACTCAATCAAATCAACAAATCAAAGCTCAAAGTGATTTCCACACCAATAACGTCCAAAACTATTTCATGCTTTTTCAGGACTTTCAAGGAAGTGCTAACTCGTTTGTATTCTCCAACCAAACTCCCTCAAATTTTTATTTTGAATACAGGCTTTTTAAATTCTCAAACTTTGGAGAATTTAATGGTGAAACCTAATGGCCCATAATTGGCATGAATTGCTTTTTACTGCCTTTACATTTTTTTCGGGGCTCTTTTAACCTCGTTGGACCTCAGATATTAAAATTCCTCCATTTTTTAGGTCCTTTTGAACGGTGGCTTTTGCACAAAGAATATATAATTACCTTTCGCAGCCCCTCCCCATTCTTAAACAAACACTCAGTCTGACAAAAACGGTTTTTACATGCATTCCAATCTTGTCAAGTTTTATCACATATTGTTAGTTGAATAGACAGAATTGAGATGGAAACACTCAAGCCATCATGTCATAGACAAGTACAATAATCAAATAAAGTCGTGCATGTGTGCAATAAAGGATATAGGAGTCAAACATGTAGAAAAGATATCACGAATCACATCTCAAAGACTTTAAACAGTGTAAAGCACATGGATGAAATGATGTAGCGTCTCAAATCTCTATCAAACAGTCACAGTAGTAAATAGAATGAAATTGTGACTTTGCTATCTCAAATGTTCATCCATAAAAGGTGCATAAAAAAACAAAAAACTTTTGGGGCTTTTCTAAAATTTTTATAAAAAAAAATCTTTTTGGATTTTTCAAAAGAATAAATAAGTGGCTATAGAACAAAGCAATAATACATATAAAACAAACTAGCAATAGAAAGCATATGATATGAACATGAAAAACATCCTATCCTAGACATAGACCAACCCCTCAGTCAACTGTGTAAATCCCCAAAGACTTCCTAAGACTCTCAAATCTAAGGGCATCTAAAGGTTTCGTGAAATTATCGGCTAACTGACGGTCGGTGGGAACAAAACTCAAGGATACGACTTTGTCCTCAATTAACTTTCGTATAAAGTGCTCACGTATCCTGATGTGCTTCATGCACGAATGCTTGACTGGATTGTGGGATATGTGTATCACGCTCATGTTATCACAAGAAATGGTCATGGTGTCCAGTGACATCCCATAATCCTCCAGCATTTGCTTCATCCACAAGAGTTGCGTGCAACAACTCCCGGCGGCTATGTACTCAGCCTCCGTAGTGGACAAAGCGATGGAATTTTACTTCTTGCTCAGCCAGGAGACAAGAGCAGAACCAAAATAGAAACACCCACCAGAAGTGCTCCTACAACCATCTACATCCCCGTCCCAATCGACATCTGAATAGGCGAACAGACGGTTATCGGTATCAAAGAAATACCAAATATCGTATGAGAGAGTACCACTCACATATTTAATAATACGTTTTAGGGAAAGTAAATGTGACTCTTCCGAGGATGCCTGATATCGCGCACAGACTTCAACACTAAAGGCTATGTCGGGACAACTGGTAGTCAAGTAGATAAGACTACCTATCATACTTCGATATAAGGTTTTCTCTATGTCCTTGCCTGAATTGTCCTTACTAAGCTTGGTAGTGATACTCATAGGTGTACGTGCATGCTTAGCGGAGTCTTAACCAAATTTCTTCACTAGGTCTCTAGAATTCTTATATTGGGAGATGAACATCCCATCCTCTAGCTGACGAACCTGGAGACCAAGGAAGAAAGTAAGCTCACCAACCATGCTCATCTCAAACTCACTTTTCATCTCCTCTTCAAAGTGATCAGCATGTTGATCGCAAGTGGATCCAAAGACTATGTCGTCCACATAGACCTGGGCAACCAAAATTACACTGTCATCTCTCCTGACGAACAATGTCATATCAACTCCCCCTCTCTTGAAGACACAGGCTAAGAGATAGGAAGTAATCCTCTCGTACCAAGCACGGGGTGCTTGCTTCAAACCATACAAGGATTTCCTCAGATAGTAGACGTGCTCCGGGTGCTGAGGGTCTTCAAACCCTTTTGGTTGTTCCACGTAAACCTCCTCCTATAGAATGCCATTCAGAAAGGCACTCTTGGCATCCATCTGATATAACTTGAAGCGCAGATGACATGCGATGGAGAGTAGTAGACGGACGGACTCAAGCCTCGCAACAGGAGTAAATGTCTCCCCAAAGTCTACACCTTCTATCTGTGTGTAGCCTTGAGAGACAAACCTAGCTTTGTTTCTGATTATGGTACCATTTTCGTCCATTTTATTCTTAAAAATCCACTGGGTACCTATCACATTAGTCTCACTAGGTCGGGGGACTAGTTCCCAGACATTATTCTTTTTAAACTGAAGCAACTCATCCTGTATAGCAGATATCCGTTGTTCGTCCTTCAGTGCTTCTTTATGATTCTTGTGCTCGATTTTGGACGTGTAGCAAAAATGGCTGACAACGTTCTCTAGTTGAGCACGAGTCTTGACCCCTAGAGTGGGATCACCAACAATGGAAGAAAGTTCATGACTCTTGCGAACCCAAGCGGGTGTTTCGCCTAACGCAGGAGTAGGGTCCACAAAGTGTGGGTGGGGTATAAGTAAATCACTGCTAGAAATATCCTCAACCTCACACTGAAGTTTAGAATCAATAAATGCCGAAGGTTCTTCATCTTGCACTTGACGTTTATTGATTCCATAACCTTAGATATCTTCAGGTTAAAAACCCGGTATGCTCTACTATTCGATGAATATCACACCAGTATTCCCTCATCACTTCGGGAGTCAAATTTTCCTAATTGCTCTCTATCCCGTAGTATGTAGCATTTACTCCCAAAAACATGAAAATAAGCAAGGTTGGGCTTCTTGCCAGTCCACAACTCATAAGGTGTCTGAAGTGTGTGTGGACGCAGATAAACCCTATTCATCGTGTGGCATGCAGTAGTCACTGCCTCTGCCCAAAATCTCCTAGAAACTTTACGACCTAGAAGCATAGATCTAGCAATTTCCTGGATCGTTCTATTGTTTCTCTCAACAATCCCACTTTGCTGAGGAGTCTTCACAGCAAAAAACTCATGTTTGATCCCAAGGCTATCACAATAAAAATCTACCTTTTCTTCCTTAAATTCAGTGTCGTTGTCACTATGTATCCTGTTAATCGTGACTCTGTGTTGATTTTGCAAGACACGGCACTTGGTCGTTAAAAACTCTACATCATCAGATTTCTCTCTCAGAAAACCTACAATGGAGTATCTGGAGAAATCATCCACCATCACGAGGATATACCTCTTACCACCCAGACTCTCGGTACGAGTGGGACCCATAAGATCCGTGTGTATAAGATCAAGAACACGAGAGGTGGTAATGGAATGCAACTTCCTATGGGGACTACGAATTTGTTTTCCCAACTGACAGGGTCCACAAACCGTCCAAGTTGGCCTTCCAAGAGATGGTAAGCCACATAATAGGTCCTTTATAGCTAAGCGGGTTAGATCTCTAATATTTACGTGACCTAGACGTTGGTGCCACAAATCTATAGAAATGATCGTGGCACTTTTGCAGATAAGTGAGGATGTGGGCTCAGTCCCATAGAAATTATCCTTTATCCTTACCCCTTGCACTTGAAGTTTACCGGCTTGATTATAGACCTTACAAGCGTCCCGATAAAACTTTACAACAAAGTCAGCATCGCACAACTGGCTAATGCTGAGAAGGTTTGATTTCAAACCTTTGACGTACAAAACATTTTCTAGCTTAAGAAATCAAGGTAACTCAACAGTACCATGTCCTACAATGCTAGGCTTGCTCCCATCTCCAAAGGTGACTCTTCCATCCTGATAATCCTCAAGAGATGTAAAAAATGAGGCATCACCTGTCATATGTCTGGAGCACCCATTGTCAAAATACCATTGTGAGGTATTATGTGCTTTGAGGGCAACATGAACAACAAAGGCCTTTTTATCTTTCTTAGGTACCCAAGAAGTGGTGACCTTTTTTTTGCCTTTGATGTTTTTGGTTTTACCTCGAATGTGAGAAGCATTCACTGACGGCAAAGACATCCGTCGAAATTCCTCCATCAAACTCTGTGACGTGGCAGCTAAAAACTCAACTCGCTCTCTCAGACTGGTAAAATCATCAGTATGTTGACGTGGAGCAGTAGTACATCGTGTCCGACCCATACTATAGCAAAAATCCCTATGGTGGCCTTCTCTTTTGCAATAAGTACAAAAGAACACAGTCAAACGTGGACCTTGGTTTTCTTTTCTTGGTTGAACTCTCCTTCGAGGTTTTTGACGATGGCCATAAGGAGTCGTAGTAAACTCAGGAACTGGTCCAGGTGCAATTTTGGACATGGAGGCACCATCATAACCTATTCCCTACCTATCACCAAAACCTAAAGCGGGGCCGAGGACCATCTTTCCCATCTTCCCAGATATGTCCTCGATTTGTACCTTGACTTCCAGTGCTTTCTCAAGATCATGCGTCAGCTGGGCAATAAGGGCTTCAAGTTTCTTTCGAGTCTCCACAGAGGAATGGAGCTCACTCGTAAGACTAGCCACTTGTTTAGTCAAGTCCCCTCTCTCTTTCTCAAAATTTTTGTCTCTCTCTCTAAACAAACTCTCTTTCTCAACACAGGTAGATTCTCTCTCTCTCAGGGTAGTGCAGGTGGAGGACTCTCTCTCCCTCGCTTTTCTTAAATCTTACACTAAGCCGGTGATCTTAAGAACTAACGCTTTGTTATGCTTTTTAGTTTTAAATGACTCAGAATATAACTCAGCATAGGCGCGTTGAATATCACTCTCGCTCTCACTTATGTCATCCTCCCCCTCACTCAAATCGATCTCACTGTCAAGGTGTCCCTGTGATGCAGCATCCTCATCGTCGTGAGAAGTACTCCACGTGCTCACATGACTAGCCATTAATGCAGTGAAGTTACAATCATGCGGTGACTCGTCTTCGAAATCCACCGACTCGACCTCACTGTCGTCGCTAAGGGTAGCATTAATGACAGCTTTCCCTTTCTCTCTGTTCAAAAGTGTGGCACACTCAAAGGCTCTATGACCCATATCGTCGCACTCAAAGCATCTCTCACTTTCTTTCTTAGGAGGATCTTTAAAACCTTTTTCATTTTTTTTTCAAACTTATTTTTCTCAAAATTCTTTTTATCTTTGAATTTACCATTTTTCTTGAATTTGAGAATCCTCTTGAAATTTTTTTCAAAAAGAGCCAAATCATCTAAGTCAAAATCACAATCAGAATCTGACGTGTCCGTCTCTCTCTTTCTAGATGACTCAACTTTATTTCTTGTCGACCCCTCACTCTTTCTCCCTTGAGCATTAAGTGCAATTCCCTTATCTTTAGACCTAGCAGTTTTAGGGAACATATCAATTCATATGTTTGCATGTCTCCTACAAGTTCTTCCAATTTTAGCATCTTTAAATTACCCATAGAATTTAGCACAATGACTTTAGGGATAAAACGCTTAGGCAGAGAACAAAGAATCTTTTTAAGAAATCTAGCATTTGGAATATGTTCACCAAGATTAAAGCTAGTATTAACAATGTCAGAAAGCCTAGCATAAAAATTATCAAAAGATTCAGTCTCATGCATGGTGATGGTTTCAAATTGAGTTGTCAAATTTTGCAATTTAGACTATTTCACATCATTAGTTCCTTCATGGGTGAGTTGTAAAACATTCCATGCCTCTTTTGAGGTGGTGCACGCCATTATGCGTTTGAACTCATCAGGTGTGACAGACCCAGAAATAGCACTTAGACCCTTAGAATTGAATGATGACCATTTAAATTCTTCTTCAGTCCAAGAAGTGACAGGTTTTAAATTGATCACATTATCAATAGTGACGGAGGGAGGTGTCCACCACCTTTCAACCAAAATCCAGACACGTTCATCAATGGCTTTTAATGAAGATCTCATGTGGGCTTTCAAATACGCATAGTTTGTCCCGTCAAAAACTAGCATTTTATTATATAAATTCACCATAATGAACACACTCGTTTTCAAAAATCAATTTTTCAGAAAATTGATATCTTAGAAAAATTTTGATGAAAATTACACGATAAATTTGTGTAACTGGCTCTGATACCAATTTGAGGTGAGTGCGCTTGCATTCAAATAAGGAAGTTATTTAATTAAACATAGTTTTTACACTCAAGTCCTAAACATGCATCTATATGTGATTAAATACGATGATGAAACATGCAAGAACACATATATGAGGAAAAATCCCCCAAAGGGGAAAAACCTTTTATTTTCACAATAATTTTGTAAGAGTACGGCTTACACGGATTACAATGAAAATATATGACACAGAAATACCCTCGGGTGTCAGTTCTATTGTCAGCGGCTGGAACTATCCCTTTCCAGTAGGGCAGTAGTGAAGAAGAGAGCGACTTCCTCACAAATTACTCCAGATGAGTAAATGATCCTCTTGAAGGTTTAAAGATTCACACACATATATGGGAATGGTTTTGTGAATCAAAAAGGTTTAGAAAACCTTAAAAAGTGAAGTCTTATTCTGGGCTATTTTCGCAGAATTTTGAGATTACAGAAAGGCTTGAAAAAAATGTGTAGAAGCAGATCAGATATTTATATAAAAATTAAGGCGGCGGCTTATTCGAACGAGATAGCGATGTCGCTCGAACGAAGGACAAAAGTCGTTCGAACAATATCGCGCGACATGCCTATCTTGTGCGAACGACTTTCAAAGTCGTTTGAGCAAGCTCGTCGAACAAGGCCATTCGCTTCTACACTTAGAAAAATTCGTCTTTTGATAAAAAATAAAACCAGACTTCAAAAATAATTTTCAAAAACATTTCCCAAATATTTATGCAAATATTTAAAGCACCAACAAAACATATTGCTGATAGAGCATAGTGGAGTAGTGGAAATGAGCTGAGCAGCAGGTTGCATGTAGCATGATGAACGTGACGAAAGTGGATGCATTGAATTCGGATAAAGGTCGTCTAGGATGATCGTGTTGACGTGCCGAATGTAGCGGTATAAGACATATGAATTGTGATCTAGGAGAAAATAGAAATTTCTTAGAATCTACCCCGGACATTTATAAAATTATGTCCTTACATTTATCCATAAAAAACGAGTTCGATGTTGTTTCAAATTTTTGATTAAATCTAAAAAATAATTTTTTGTTTAATCTCGTTCAAATGAGTTATTAAATCGTTAGAATGATTTTGGCTTCTCGTTCGATCAGAGCATCAAAAGAACTTCGAATGAGAATTATCTTCATAGAAGGTCTTACTTCGTTAGAATCTAATTAGAAGTTGGTCCAAACGAGATTGTAGTCTTGTTTTGACGAATTGAGGTTTTTGTTCCAATGAGATGCAATTCTCGTTCGAACAAACATGTATTTTCATTCGAATGAGTTGCTGCCTTAAATTTTATGGCAGGACTATAAATATCTGTTTTGATCCGTTTTTGCATGGGACTTTGGAAAAAATGTGACCAACAAATCTAAGAAAAAGTGTTTCCTACTTTTAGGTTCTTAAACACTCTTCATTCACAAACTTTTCATCCCCAAATATTTTGTGAATCCTTTTGAGACCCTAGAAAGTTTATATATCTTGCATACACCTTCTAGAGAAGATTCTTTACAAATGAACTTGTGACCCGAGTTATCACGACTGAAGAAGGAAGATGGTTGATCAATGGATACCGAAGTTAGACTACTACCTGTGGACAACTCTAGACTGAGCCATTTTCTTTAGAAGATTTTGAAGATGTTGCGCATTACACTTAGTCAGGCTAAGTAATACGAATATAGGTTTTGGCCTAAAAGAGACTTTTTTTTTCATCTATATGTTATTGCATGCTTGGTCTGATATGTGTAATTTGATGTTTCGAACAGATATTTGCATCCACACCTAATTTAATCAAATATTAAAATTTGATTTGTGTGCATAGGGATTTCAATTGAAAAATACATAAACAATTTTTTTTATTGTAACCATTATTGCTGAGCGTGTTCATGTGCTTACAAAGTCCTATTAGAGCATCCACTCATAAAGATTGAGTCCAATTTATTATGTCAATTAATAAATATAATATATATTTGGTATTTCTAGCATGTTAAATAAATATTTTTCAATGGTAGTTTCTGTAACAACCCCTATTTTTACAATAATTTAAAATTCATTTGAGTTACATACTACTCAAAGTAGATTTTTTTAAACTAAGAACAAGTCGTAAAATTAAGAGTAACAGGTTATACTAGGGATCATTAAATTTTATCAATTTTTTTATGTCATACCTCATTAAACCTTTAGTACCAACTATATTTTTATCTAAAAATTCATCGCACATTTAAATATCATTTATTGTATGCTTACTAATAGTAAAATATTATTTTATATACAAATTTACATTAAAACTAAATTCTGAATGTAGTCTCAACCCAAATAAAGTTTTATGTGTTAAACATATAGATTAAAATTGAAAAGGCATAAAGTTTAAATTTGATATAAAAGAACATAGGGGACGAAAATAAAAATAACCTAATTGAGTAAAATACCTAGATATTTTCATACCCAAAACGTCATCCTCATCATCTTTTTAAACTTACCCATCTAAATATACCAAATACATCTACGTAGAGATCCTTCCAACCCATGCCCCATTTCCAAATTTCTATATAAATAGGAAGGACGAATTACATCCAAAACTCACCAATTTATGAAACGTAGAGATGTACGTTGATGGTACATTTGGCCAATGTTACGCCAAGATTTTCTAATCGAGAAGAAACTACAAATATGTGAGTTGTATTTTTTATAAAATGGGTGTGTGAGTAGTTATTCTACGTTTTTTTGTATATATATATATATATATGGGAAAATAGTGTTTTACTATTCACATCTGATCTTATCTTATAAAAATAATCAAAGGGTTTATAATTTTCCACGTCACTCAAAATGAAGGGTCCAGATTATTCCCCCATTCTATCCCTTACTCTCATCTGCCCAAACCCTAACCAACTTCTCATTCCCTCACTCTCACTTTTGCCCGTCTCTCCCTATCCCTCACTCTCGGCCTGAGCCAACCCTTCCTCATCCATTCACTTATCAAGCACCAAGTTGCCACCCCTCCCACGCCTCCTCCCCCTCCCCCTTGCTGTCGCCAATAGGTAACATTTTTCCCCATTCTCTTACACACGCACACGCGCACACAAGCACACGTTCACAAGGTTTTTCTTAGGGTTTTTCCCAGATATGACACTTACACTGACACGCGATTTTTTTATTTTCTTAGGTTTTTTTTACGTTGGGGTTTTCGTAATGTAAATTGATTGTTAGTATGTTTATATTTGGGGATCTTATTTTTTTTTTGTGTTTGTTTATTCTTTTTTCTTTTTCAGATCAAGACCTGATTATCTGGATATTTAAATAAGGTATACACCTTTTCCTCCTTTTTTTTTGAGTTTCATGTGTTCATAAGTTTTAATGTACTCTACTTTGTTAACATTATTTTCTATTTGCAGATCTAACGGGATTTTACACTTCTAATTCGGAATAATTGAATGTGGTTTAATGGGTGAAGGGCATGTGATTGATGAATGTTGACATTATTATTGTTTCTTGCTTATTCTGGTTCACGTGTAGGTATACTTTTGTTTTTTGTATTTTAGTTGAAATATGTGACATGCCATCTTAATTTGTGGGTGTTTTTTCATTCAGTGTTTCAAAAATTTGTTATCTAACCACGACTTCTCCCACACGTAGGTAAATATGACCCCAGATTTGTTATCGCCTCAGATTGGGATTACAGAATGGACTCATGGGATTGAGGTAATAGTAGAAATTTAATTTTTAAAATGTGTACGGGGTATCAATTTAGAATTAATGTGAAAGTGGTGTTAATTGTTGTATGAATTTTTTATTAACAAACTTTTCATTTAATGGCAGAACAATTTTTAACCAACATTGAAGAAAGGTGGGCCATCATGTAATGAAACAACAGTTACTTCAACATGACGATGAGATAAAAGTTTATATTAGTGGTCTTATGTAACAACCCTCGCTTTTGAGAACTGATTTTATGTTAATTTACTATGTGGAGTAATTATATAAAATGTCGGAATATGAAGTAAATATTAATTAAATGAGTTAAAAGTTAATAAGTACTAAGTTGTTGTATATTTACTGTATGTGTAAGTAAATATCACCATGTTGTATTTTATAGTGTCATGTGTATTTAATGACATTCATGGTTTAAAATGAAACCGAGATTGAAATGATTTGTAAAATTTCCAAATGATAATTTGGAGGATGTAGTTAGTCCTGAAATGTGCGAGATAGTCAAATTATGTTCCATATTGTATTTTTATGTTTTGGGCACTTTTGAGTGGTTTTAACTTAATTGTATAGTTGCGAGTTATTTTAACGCGGTATTAACCACTTAAGTAGGGAATTTAGACTTTGAGGAACGATTAAGTCTTGCATTTCATTTATTTCTCTTAAGTGTATACCCTAACCTAGAGAGAGAGGGAGAAGAAGAGAACTTGTGGAGAGAAAGAGGAGAGACGAGAAGATTGGAGATTGAAGTTGGATTGTTGCTACTACAAAATAAATCTGAATTTGTAAGCTTAACGCAAGTTTTCTACTTGCTAATATGTGATTTAAGATGAATATTTGGTATTGATAGTTGTGTATTAGTTATGGTTTATCAATGTTAGGGTTTTATTGGGTTTATGGGTTTTAAATCCTTGGAGGTTGATTTGGATGTTCATTGATGTAAATGGTAGTAGTTAAATGCATTTATGATGTATTGGTTGCAATAAATGATCTTGGTTTGGATAGATTTGAGTTGGGGGAATTTAGTAGTCCAAGAATTCGTAGTCAAACTCGGCAAATTCGCAGGGGCGAATCGATTCGGCCCCTAGGGGAATCGATTCATTTAGGGTCAGTTTCTAGGTCTGCTTGGACCGAATCGATTCCTCCAAGATGAATCGATTCGACAGTTTATCGAATCCCAGGTTTCTTAGTCCGAACCGATTCGCTTTTTAGGCGAATCGATTCGTTTTCCTTCTCTTTTTGAATTAGTTTCATAACTCAATTTTTAACCTTTTTCTTTAGGTTTAGTACTTAGGAACCTTCTTGTATTAAGTAAACTTAGAGTCCTAGAGTTCTAGATGAGTTAGTTGACTACCCTACATTCTTTATTATTAGGAGTGTAGGAGTTATGAGGCCATATTTGGAGACTTTAGAGTCTTAATTGAGGTACAGTAGTATTAGTGCTTTGTTATAGAACCCTAAAATGCTTGGAGACTAAATTGAGAGTTTATACATTCATTGAGGTTATTATGATGATGCGAACTACGTATAGCTCCGGATAACTATAATGCATTTGCTAAAATGGAAATGGAATCGGAAATGAATAGAGTAAATGATAATTTACTTAATCATGATATGGTAAACAATAAATGGATTAAACACACCCTCTCTAAATGCCATCATAAGGGAAGTTCGTACGTGAGGTGAAGCCCCGTGTCTAGTGAATGCAGGGTGGATATAGTCCTATGCCATATGATCACTTGTTGTATATTTTTTTGCGATGGTGAGGTAATTCCGGGTGTGGTTATGACTCTCCCGCAGGCATATGGCCGCTTCTCAATGTCTTGCGATATAGGTGCCCAGGTTGTCTTGGTTGATAGGCCCTGGAAGATGATGGTCATTTAGGGTGGTGCACAGTGGGGAAACCCGGACGGGCGGTCTTAGAATCGTTATATATATATATGATTATAACTATTATTAATAAAGTGGGACTTGATGGATTATAAATGACATAAAGAGCATAATTAAATGACATAAAGAGCATATAGTGGAGATAAATGCCACAAAGAGCATATGATTGTAATTATGTTTCCTGATAAGGAACGGAAATAATGAAATGTAATAATGAGACTAATGGAGATTTTAGTTAATGCTACTCATTTGTAGTCTCTTCAATAACTGAATTAAATTTATGATCATTTAAACTTCTTTAGTTCATGCTTTAAAACTGTGTAGATAGATTCTCATCTTTATCTATCATGATTATCCGTTCATAACTGTCATACTCTTTATTCATCTGGTGATCATATAAAATCAGACCCTGACACCTTCATATTTCTTGTTGTGCATGAATCTTGTATCCTCTCAATTGCTCCGCCGCAAGGACGCCTGTACTGACTCTCCCATTCCGGTGAACTTTTGGCGAGCCGTGATAATTTGTGGATATTACGGGATACTTTGTATAGATGCTTTAATTTTTGTACTCTAGTTACAATCGGGTCTTTTATTCGGGCGGTGTGGCCCAAACTTTTGTAACTGTCTAATGGATGCAATATGTAACTTAATGAACTTGTTATACTTGGTGTGTACCTGTTGGCCGACAGTATATTCGTTCCTCTTATTGTATAGTAGTTGTTGTTATAATATAAGTTCTTGGGTTTTCCACTCTCTTTTCCAATTGGGTTGTTTTAAATGCTTTCTTTAAATTAGAAATAAAATTTTTGGCAAACCGTTTTCTGAATTATTGAGTGGTTATCCCGTATACTCATTATATTGTCACGATGCTGAGATTGATTCCATCCATGATTCATGTGATATTGGAGTATCGGGTTGGCCACCCCTTATTTTGGTGAGCGGGTTGTCACATCTTAATTCTGAAAATTTTTGGGAACTTGATAGGACCAATTACAAGAATAGAAAAGATGAAATTGTTGAAATTGATCAGAGTTGGTGGAACTAGATTACTGCAAACAGTTATTCGGATCTCAGTCGATCAGAGTAAGTCCCTCATGTTTTGAGTATTTCCATCTTTACAAACAAACAGTCCTGCAATGTTTCAAATGAAGCTATGGGTTATTGTGGCAGTGTTGGTTTGTTAATTAGTAAGTTCTATAGCCATTGGTTATCGTGGTACGGTTTTGATAACTGACTTTTCACTTTTTTATTTAATAATTTTTTTTCATAATATTATGTTGAATATCAAGTCATATATGTTTTGAGTTAATGAAATCCAGCCTGCTGAGTATCAATTAATGAGGTTGATTATGTTGTGCAACTCCCATTTTAGGGCCAACCCAAATTCGATTAATTCGAAATTACTGAATATAATTGGGTACTAGAGAATATTCCGTAGATGTGTGTGTGTGTGTGTGTGTGTGTTTGGGGGGGTGAGTTTGGGAGCATGTGTTGGTTGTGTAAAGCATCTAAACCGACCATTTAATTGAAACTACTTCTTATACTTAGACTTTTAAGGGTGTATCTTTAAAATTTAATACATTTCTACTTAATTATTGTAGTTTAATGAGCCTGGTAGTTATTATATATGGAATTTCATAAAATTTTGTACCAAATGGATATCTTAAAACAAAGGTGGAAAGGCATAAAAAATGAGTTTTTGCATACTTAAATTCATTTGTTTACATTTTTAAAAGGGAATTGATTAAGGTGTCAATTAACTATCTTTGAAAGATGTCATAGGTTGGGGGATCTCCGCATCCATACCCGGTGCCTCCGCCACACGCATGTTTTACAGTTTGATCATATAGTTTAATTTTATCTATCTCTGTGTGACTTCTTGAGTATTGATAGATGAAATGTAGAGTTTAAGAAGCAACATTTTTGCATGATGTTGTTAGTGCATTTTTCCTTAAATTTGACTTTGATGTTCTATTGATGTGCATTCAAGGTTGGAATTCTCTTTTTTGCAGCCATGTTTAGTTTTATTCTAGTAAGGATCCAACAAGTCGATGACGAGCTATAACAGATGAATTTATTCTTCAGTGATTCCGCAAATGAGTGCGCCACCGTGGGTGAAGATTAGTCCGTTGTTCCTATTTTGGTATAGCTTGCAGCGAAAGAGGTCACTGAAATGAAGAGGTAATATTACAGTTATGGCCATGCTAATAGGAATGTTCATATGTTTGTCATGTATATATTTTTATTTCTTTCAGATTCCATTAGAACTGTTTACGAGCATATGTGGCATGTTTCTCATTATAATTACTTTTAATATGATATATTCCATGCAATTTGTCTATTTATTAGAGTGGAGTGCAATTTTTAGTGCATTTACACTATATAAGGATATCGGTCAAATTACATCAGTTTAAAATTAGTGCACTCTATGGTTAATTCAGTGTGTATTCATATGAGAGGGTCCATTTCTAGTGAAGTTGAATCCACCAACTCATGACCAGTATAAATTCTCTTTAATATTAGCCTTCATCTCCACTAAAACTCTCTAATCAGTTGTGCAAAGCACAACTGAAGAAAAGACAAGAACCTTGGGTGGCCAACAAGACTGGGCAGGATGTGTGTTTCTTAGATTATTAACCATGTTATATACTTATTCACTACCTCACGTGTATCTAGATTATATTGTTTTTTCTCGGATGATTATTATGTTTATTGTTTATGCAGCAGGATTGAACTTGCGCCCCATTCCGCCCACCAAAATCAAATACAAATACTATGAATAAACAAGTTGAAATCTTCGCAAGTCAAAGTGAATTGATAGAAATCACATATGCGATGGACTAAACATACATTTCAGAGCGAAAAGCCTCTAGAAGAGCACTAATGTATTGGACAAGAGCAACTATAAATGAGAGGAAAAGGAAAGGAAATTGGTTTTAACATGGATGGATTTTGAATATGAATAAATAAGATTATTTTTTCTTTTTTATATATTATCAAATTGGTTACTGAATCTTGAATTGAACTTCAATAATACTCATGTGGTCTTTTTTTGTGTGTAAAGGTCCACCTAAAATTCCTTTGATATAGTTAAATTTTCCCATGTATCCTTTATAGTTATTGATTACTTCCATTAGATCAAATATCAAGGCTTACCAAGAAGTGAAAGCCTATATAAAGCATGGATTTGACCAATATCAACGCTGTCACGTAGTAATGATACTGGAACAAATTCAAATTTAAATTCAAATTCCATTTCAGTTTAGTCAAATTCAAATTCAAATTCCACGTGTTTATATTGATTTCACTAATTATGTTGGTGGAGGTTCTTATGGTGGTTGTCAAATTCAAATGCAAATGATGTCTCTATTGTGGATTACTAGGACTTTTTAATAAGTCAAATGATGTGATCTTTCTCTAATATCTATCAGTGATGTCAGAGGATGAATGAGCTTTTGAGGATGCAATTCGAAGGGCTGTCGACTTTGTATTTAGTGGACTAAGCAAGAACGTGGGATTAAGCTAATGAAGTGAAACACGAGTAAATAAATACGACTATGCCTACTCCCCCTCATTCTTTCATTTGGTGCCTCCCTCCCTCATTATCTCCATCTCCCTCTCCCTCTCCGTACAATACCCATTCATTCTCTCCTTCTCATTTTTCATTATCGACGGTAAAACACCCCGTCGTCTCCGAGCACTACCAACAGTACAACTATCACTCACTTTAACTCTCTTTTTTCAGCTCTTATTTTGAATCGCACACACTCAAGGACTATTTTTAGGGGTTTTCAGATCTGAGTTATGGATTAGATATATAATATGAGAGGGGGACCTTTCACTTCCCCCTAGCACAAACCATCTCCCATTTTTCATTTCCCCCAACACAAGCCTTCTCAACTCCCTCTAACGCTACCACACCCCCCGTTGCCGCCATTCTCCCTATTGCTAGCCTCAACTCCACTTCTTTCTTACAATATGTACTCTCTCCTTTGATTAGGGATTTTTATTTGCATAAATTATGGCTTTTGGTGTCAGATCTATACAGTTGGTTGCATATTTATATTCAGTTTTTATTTTTCGTTGACATTAGATTTTGTTTGTGCATTGATTATCTTGGTTAAGTATTTATTTATTTTTTTTCAAAATTTGTCTTATTTTTACAAGATCCTAATTATAAGGCTTATTGTTGTATTTGTTTTGGATTTCTAGGTACAAATTTTGTTTATGTTCAATTTGGTGTTCAACCCATCTCAGGTATACTCTGCCCCTCCTTCTATTTCAGACCCTATTGGTGTATTTGGTTCTTCACTTACTCCTCCCGGACTATAGTTGTTGTGGTATATTATAGTGATCTTCCACATTGTCATAAATTAGTATATTTTGTGGTAATAGTGATGTGTGTTTATTCTTCATATGGATGGATTAGTTTTATGTTTTCTTGATAATAACATTAATAGTATTACATATGTTCAAATATTGTTCAAAGTTGAGGTTTCCTTTTATTTATGTTATGAGGTTTCAAGTTTGTGGTTTTATTTGGCATTGTTTTGGTAATGTGCCTCAGAATGAGTTAGGTACATTAGAAGATGATTTATTATTTTGGGCTTTTGTACAACATTGGAATTTCATTTATTCAACATATACGAATGTTACATTTGATTTACGAATAGGGTTTTAGTCTTTTGAAGTTTTACGTATTTTTTGGTTTTTGAGAATATTGGGGAAAGAATAGAAAAAAGTAAGTTGGATCCATATTGTGTTATATTGTCATTCTGAAATTGTCATCAGCTGATGCTGCCCTATAATGTGCATCTTAAGGTACATTCGCTCATTTTACACATCATAATATTTTCATTTCATTTTGAACAAGTTGATATGAATTTTTTTAGTTTGTGGGCTTCATTAATTTTGATAGTTAATTTTTTTTTCCAATAGTATAAACAGTACCATTTGGAAGTATTTTGTACTGGATATGATTATGAAGTGTAAATTTGTAAACAAATTTGGTTATTCTATTAGGTTTTGTTACGTAGGAAAGCTAATAACATCTTTTGGATCAGGATATTAATGGTCGCTCGCTGTTTATTTAACTACCTTTTTTATAGTTAAGTAAATATTATATTATTGGTTGTACTAAATTTTACTTTCTTAGTTGATTTGTTTTGGATTAATTTATGTTCTTCTATGTATAAATGACTGATCACTAAGTTGGGGCCTCAATGTGTGTAATGTGGGTGGCCGTGGATTAGGAGAGAGGGTCAAAGTGCATAACGTGTGTTAGTCTAAAGCCATTTTGCAAATTTGGATATTAAATTGGTCTTTTCAAACCCATGTGGTATTTTTCTTCTTTTCAACTTTGGGACTCTTAAACTAAGCAAATTGACTTAATTTTATTTTTTACATTGATATAATAAATTGTTTCACTTTGCAATCTAATAAATACCTAAATTATGTTAATCAACATATTAAATTTTTCCATATTCTTACGACAACAGTAAAGTGCCATATTTCCATCAAGTAAGAAAATATAACTCATTTGCTACATGGATTTGATAGTTTCCCAGCTCATTTTCTACTTTAGATAATTGTGAAAAACATTTGTTCTCAGGTTTCCAGGGCGGTTTGATTATTAGTTTAGATAATGTATCCTTAAGAGGTATTGCATCATTTTACATTGTGCATGCTTTTGATTATTGGTTTCGTTGGCAGGACGGTTTGCTTATTAGTTTCATTGGCAGGATGGTTAGACCCATTCTCCCAAAGAACAAATCACTCATCATCCATGTTATCAAAAAATGAAGCCCCTGCTATGACCTATTCGAATCGACCAAACAGGTAATAAGGGTTCTTTGTACTAATTTCTTTAGTTTCTAAATCTGTATTGGATTCGGTCGGTAATGAGGGTAACATATGGATAATGGAAACTATGAATTATATACATCCTTGTTTAACATAAAGTTGAGATTCAGGGTGTTCACATTGGATTCTGACATCTATTATTGTTTTGTTCTTATTTACCCATTTCTTTATGCACTTGAACAAGGTATGAGATTTGTTAAACATAATACATTTGAGTTTTTACACCGTCCAACTAGGTCTTTGAAAGACAAAAATAAGATTTTGCTTTTGAGATTTATTGTTCGTACCCCGCATAATATTACTTTTGAGATTTTGGTGCGTGCGCAATTATTTTTGTGTTAACATTCCAATAACGTGGAAGCATACCATTTTATATAATAGGTATCTACCACTTGATGTCTTAGTTATGTTTCGTATTAGATAATTGTTTTGAATGTAAGTTAGAAAATGCTAAAAATTGTCATTATAAAAATTATATGTGTAGATAATAGAGTTGTAATTTGTGATTAGTCTCAACTAAATACTATATATTAGTCGGTTCATAACTATAAATTTCATTACTAAACGTAAGTACTGGAGCCTCATGACAATGGTAAGGGGAAAGGAAATGTGGCGCATAACACTGGAAAAGGGAAACGGAACGCGAAAGAGGTCGCTTTAGATTTGGTATGAAACCTTCAGCATATGAAAGATACATTTTAAAATGAGGTTTGGATCAATGACAACAATGTGAACGATAAAGGACTCAACATTTACATATACCACATGAACAATTTCCCAAGAAATACAAGGTGGTTTTGCTTACAAATACATCCAGTGTCTCCATAATTCCTAATTATTTATATTTCTATGAAGGATACTAATTCTTATGATTAATTAATTTCAGAATATTGAAATCAAAGAATATTGAAGGATACTAATACAAAAGAAATCCAGAATATTAAAATCAAGAAATCATAGGGGATTCTCTTTAATCACTGTTTTCTTTTGTTTAGGTTTATTTCTTATTATTCATACTTTTTGGACTGACTCTGTTTTAGTAACACAATAATTTTGGAGGTCAAGGCTTGGATATATGTTACTACTTTTGGCAAAGGGCAGACTAATGATGGTCATTACTGGGAGACAGGGAGTATTAAGAACAAGATGTTAAAATTTTAGGGATGGATATGGAGTATTAATCACGTGTTGCTACTGAGTTATAGCTGTTAGAAAAAGTTATTGAAGAAGTCAACTCAGTAGATGTTGCAACCGAGTTATCGCTGTTGGAACAAGTCTTGAGTTTATTTGTTTATTGAGTAATTTTAGGAACAACAGTAGGCTAGGTATGTATTACCTTTTTGGCTATAAAATAAGGCCACACCTCCACTATGTAAACACTCCAGAAAATCAGAGAAGTACAACTTACACTTATTCAATTTTAAGTTAGTGCTCCGGGGCTCGTCTTACTATATCTGCTTTATTTTGGAAATGGCCACATCTACTCGAAATGGTTTGACAGTCCAGAATAGGAAGTTCACTCATTTTTAATTCTGCTTTATTTTGGAAATGTCCACATCTACTCGAAATTATTTTTATCCTTAAACAAGATGAAAACGAAGGAAATTTTACCTAGTTTTTTTAATTCTTAACACTTTATATTATATCCAACTTAAAACTTTGAAAATTTATATTGGTGCCTCCAATCTTGATGAATAGTATCTTTAATATACCCATCGCACCCACCCTCGCATTGTATTCCCACACCAATGCCTTAGTTTGTCTAATCACAACCCCCTTTTCCCACACCCTTCGTCGCACTCATTCTTCATAGGGTATATGTATGACGTGATACTTTCATTGGTGGTGGCATTGTGTTGTAAGAAATGTCTCTCGACTACGAATATTAGGGATAACTTAATGATTTTTTTCCATACGAGGTCCGTTACAAACTATTAGTATTGTAGTTACATGGCTATTAGTATTGTTTAACGTATTTGGACTATTTTTTTCTTAAAATGAGGGAACTCTGCCCAAGTGTTTTAAATTGTTTACAATTATTTGTGTTTTGTAAAAAAAAATTGATTTAAATTATACACGATTCAAACATTTGGAATTTTTTCTCCGTGGTGTTTGGTGGATTCTTAATCAAACCCCTGATTTTTTAAGACACTCTTCTCACTCGTGCTCCCATAGTATTCCCACATTGGTGCTATATTTTGTCTGATTATAACACTCTTATCCCGCACCCGTCGTCGCACTCACGCTCGCATTGTATTCCCACACGACGTGATCAATTGTTTTAAATCACATTTTGTGTTTTTAGGGAACAATTTTTTTTCTGTTTGCCAATTATGAACTTCGAAAATGTTCGCCATTTTGCGATTACGTTCTTTGGAAATTTTCACTGTGCCTTCAGGCACACGCATATACTAGTATATATATATATATATATATATATATATGCTCGTGCCTGAAGGCACGCTGATAATCGCAAAATGACGATAATTTTCAAAGTACGTAATTGCAAAACGAAAAAAAAATTGTTCCCCAACAAAACAAAGTATAATTTTAATAAAACTGGCCATAAGCATGAATCGTGTGGTGTAGTCGTCAAAATTTTGTATTATAGTATAATTTTTCAAAATATTAATCGTTGTCAATTTTTCGGAATGAAGGTTATGTTTTTCAAAATTATTTAATCGATTATAAATATTTTAATTCATAGGCATGATGCTAATTTTTAAAGTCTACTGCATTGATAGGGCCTAAGTGAGATGGAAAATGCACACACTAATGCTACATTTGATCTCAAGTTCGAAACATGAAAGCAGTGTCTCCATATATGGCATATGCGCACACGACGAAATGTTCTAAAAAGTAAGTAATCACAAAACAATAAAAATTTCCAGGAAGTACATAATTACAAAGAGGATACAATTTCGTTCCCCCAACAAAACAAAATATTAAGTCGTATATAATTTAAGTTATAAAATTTTATATATAATACATATCGCGTTCCACAATTTAAATTTTTTGGAGAGTTTCCTTCGTTTATAAAACTACCCACCTTATTTAAAAATGAAAAAATACTCCCAACAATAATCCTAATAATCTGTTTCCTCTATTTATAGGATATCCGCCCTCCTTAAGAAAAAAATTGAACAATGTTTCCTTTATTTATAGAACTATTCGCCATGTTTAAGAAATAAAAAAATAATACAACAATATTAAGCATATGACATTTATGACAATAATACTAATAATCTAGCTTTTTCCATTGACTCATATGCATGGCCCATGGTCACAGCACCTGAGTAACATTGACATGTCAATTAAGAACAAATATGAGATCACGCATTCATATAATAAAATTGACACTAAACATTCATGACTTGAATCTTGCAATAAAATTCCCTCTTACATATAAATGAATGATCATTCCTAATTTTTTGTGAGGGTTATGGAACACAGTAAATAAATGATCATTCCCAATTTTTTGGGTTCCCTCATTA